>OY728127.1:1478232264-1479482264 GCA_963277665.1 Viscum album | reverse complement strand
AGATGAACAAAACTAACATATTTATAAAATTATGTAAAAATATATCTTTACCATACTATGTCGTAAACATGGTATGCCTCATATGATAACTATGAGATGATCCATCATCCTCTCAAGGGAGGAAACCACCATTTTGGTGTTGGTCTACTAAAATCCACATTCCATAACTACATGTGAATTCATTATTATTACCATGGGATGTATAGTGAGGCTCATATCCCTTATCCTAGGTCCATCCACACTGCCATCTTATTTTGAGTCCCCTCCTCAATGGAAGGCTTAATTCGTACCTACAGTTATTCTCATCAAGCATGTTTGAGTTTAGGGGGAGTGGTCTCCAGAGCCTTTGTCCCTTGGGAGATCCTCTATTTCCACTTTCATACTTTTTTCTTCCTTCAATTTGGATCCCCATCATCCTCATTATTTGAACATGTCCCCCTAACAGAAAGGGTTTATGTCCGCAATGTCTCACCTACCATCCTAGTAATATTCCTTGAAGGATCCTTGGTGAAAAATAATAGTTCCTATGTTTTGAATTTGGTCAATGATTGATCCTATATTTTTTAACCCCATCCTAGTCTAGAATGGTTGTGGAACCTATATTTTGAACATGGTCAATAGTTCTCCCTACACATCGATCACCCCTTTCTTTGGACTAGATCTTAGAATTAAAAATTTACATTCCTTTCCTAATAATTTTATTATTGTAAAAATTTCATCACCCTATATACTTATATATGATTATTAATTAATTCAGCATTTTTGGGACTTCTTGAAGTTGGATCATTTGTTCCCTTATTGTTCTCTCCATTTTAAAAGTGATAAATTATTTTCACTCCTTTTTTCACACACTGAGTATGGGTCATTTTTTACTAGGAGTTGGGAATGAATTTACCTAAGCATGGCTGAGATGTGTTGGCATATCTTAAATGGAGTGTCACCCAATTTTGGTGTGAACTCTACAATATTAAACTAAGAGCCCAAGTCCAAGAATCATGACTTTAAAATTTGCGAATGTTTCCCTGGGTATCTTTCATGTGGTACTGGTTCTCCTTAGACCTCAATTCATGCTGGGTTACCACTATTTCATGCCATCCACACACCCCTTTGAAACATAAACCCCTTGGTATCAGCTCTACGACCTTCAACTAGTATAAATCCTATTTCAAACATCATGAGCCTTAAACTATGAACAATTTGTCCTAGAAAATTTTCGTGTAACATAGTGCCCACCTTGTATCTCTCTTCGCCTCAGGTTTCCTTTACTTCTAGGACCCATAAAAATCCCTAAGAAATATATTTACTCCTTGTTCAAAGCTATGTGACCTTAAATTATAACAACCCTCAGTCGAAGAATTATTTCCTTAGACTATGTGCAATTGGACACCTTTCCCCCCAATTTTCATTTGATTTTCCTCAAATCTAGTTTTTAAGAAAACTAATTATCCTCACTTCACATTGGGTTTCAAGACTCTCATACTACCCTTCTTTTGGTCCAAGAATTATGACCTTAAACCATTTGAAACTTCTTAGTCCAAGATATACAACCTAAAACTAACAACCCTTGTCCAATTGGAATGACTTTAAATTGATTTAGGAAAGAGATTCATATGTAAATCTGGTGAAACCCCATATAGGAAACCGAAGAAAAAGTTAGAATCCCACACACCAGGTTGCTCTTATGAATTGGAAAAAATTAGGTTGTAAATAAAAAGATACAAAGCCTACAAGAATAACAATTGAGACCTAGAAAACTAGGATATGATTAATGGAAACCATCAGTTTTGGAAAAATTTAGTCACTAATATTAGATTCTTTTGCTTCATGAGAACCTCTATGAGGTGCCTCCCATTTTGTTTCCTTCTTGTTCATCCCACTACCCTGACTGGATAGGATTTATTCACATTGGTTCACACATCATATTCATGAGATGCTCAACTGTGATACTAACATCCTAGTCACACAATATTAAACTATATGATGCATCTTCCTCATTGTAAGATGCTAAATTATGCATTCAAGATCCTTTCTACAATATATTAAAATGAACACCCTTCATATTCATGGTATGACGTAAAATTCTAAGACATCTTAGTCCCTTTCCCGGGAATCCATTTTCTCTATTCAGTATTGGTCACCTACCACACCATTTGATTTATTTCACCATCAGATAGAATCTGAGATGATTCACACCTTGGAAGATGATTTTGACCCTCATTCATACTGATACACCCACCTGATGTGCTCTAAAACATAGTGGTCTAATCCCAAGAGTCTTGATATCAATCTGAACATTACCTCAATTCATCCCCACACTTCATGTATTTCCAGATCATGATCCTCATGATATTTCATTTTTTTAATAGACCCCCTGACTACCATGGTGTTTGGTCACACTGGCTCACCTACCGTCCTAGGCACACACTCTGAATGAATTTTGATGTCATTTTGATAGGTCCCATGTTCTGAAAATGGTCAATAGATAACCTTCATTTGTTAATCCCCATACTTGAAATAACAATAGTGTAATCTGTGTTTCGAGTATGGTTAATAATTATCCTCTATCATCTTATCACCCCATTTATTTTCTAGATCTTGGGAATCCTGATTCATGCTCTTCATCCACTTTTTTTAGTAGAATTAAATGATCATAGCATTACCCTATTTGTTCACTAGTGAACATTGATAAAGAAATTTAGTTGTATTGAGAGCCCCACTCTCCTACCAAATCTTTCATAGATGGGATACTTTCAATGGCCAATAAAAAGATCATCCCTTGAGTCTTTGACCATTATCTAGAACTCTCATATAAATGATAAATATGTTGTTTGTCCATTGTTTCCCACACCATGAATGAATCACGTGGGATTAGGGATTTATCATTGGTTGTATCGCTAAAATGATCAAGATGAGAAAAAAACATTTAAGAATATAGGAAATTTAAAATAGGAAAATTCAATTTTTTAGGAGGGTATAATAAACGCCATAAACTCTCTATTATTTCAAACTAAGATAAAGATTCAAAAGGATATACCCCAATAATTGAGAGTTATAACTCTTCCATTCTTTTCTGGTTAGCCTACAACCCCTATTGTTAACTAGTAAACTCTACTACTTCCTCCTCGACCATGGGGAGGACCACATTGGCATGAATTTTCACCTAGCCCTACTCAGCTTAGCACTCAACCACTGTAGATGCCGCCTCTACTACCCTATCCTAATCCACTACCAATTGATCCCTCAATTGGTTTAATATCTATACATGAGAATTGATAATGGATACATACTTTCACGCATGTTCTTTGATCCAAGTGATATCCTCCTTATCTTCCAGGAGTGCTTGGGTTCCCTTAGACTTCTTCTTATTCCAAGAAAAATCAAACTATTTCCACTCAACATGTGGAAAATTTAATCAGAAAACCCTGAGATAGTGTGTTAGTTTTATAAAGTCCACTCCAAAAATCCCGAGACTGACAATTCAATGGCAGATAGATCCCACCCAATTTGGAAAATCAGCCAGTGGAGTGTGAGGGATGAAATTCTACACACTCCTCCACACTTTGAGTCAGATGAGACAATTTTCATCAGCAATGTCAGAGCTAGAATCCTAAAAGTTCTCAGGTGGTTCAGAATCATACTCAGGGAATACCACCAGAATAATAGGGGTAGGATCATATTCAGGCATGTCCTCGGGTGGGATAAACCCTAATTCTAGGGGAAACTCACTGTCTTCAGATTCTTCACCCACAACGGGAGCCTCTCCAACCCCCCCCCCCCCCACTAGACCTCTGAGGTAAGATTAGATAATACAACCTCTAAAAACATCCAGGTTATTTGTATCATTATGGACACCTCTATTGAGGAATCGGCTCCAGCAGCTACCTCCCATGACACCTCTAAGGCAGGGTGGACCATCACAGCCTCGACCATCATTATTAGTGGTGTGAACTCAACCACCTTTTTTGTGTCCTTGGATCTATAAGAATCCTTCTACGCCACCTCTATAGTAGTATTTACCACCAATTATTCCCCAGTCACCTCCATCAAGGGCGCATCATCAACTTCCTCTAATTGAATTGTAGTATCATTCCTCACCACCTTGGGTGTAGGCCCTTCCAGATCATGCATTTCCACTAGTGGTTGGGTCCCCAATATAGTTTACGCTTCCATGTAGATAGAGGGTTGGAATGACTCAAATTTTTAAAGGTAAAAAAATAAGGATAAACGTTTAAATAGATAAATGTTATAGGAGTGGTAAAGGCCATCCACCAACATAGTGAGGTTTACTAGAATCCCCCCATAGATCGCCGCTTAATAATAGATGGTTGGACACCATTGACAACAACATTCGTAGGAGACCATGTGCCCACCCCTTCAAGGGTTGAGCTTTCTATACCAACAATTGATGTTCATTATGATCCCCCTCCACGATCATTTATTTCTATAAAAGAAAAAAATATGTTAAACAAAAATCATGGAGGACTTTCATTGGCCATAGCCCATAAAATCAAAAAAATTACCAGATCAACACCAATATCTCCTTTACCTAGGGATTCCAGGTAGGAATCACTTTCTCAGAACTCCTCCTTAATCGATATTTCACCCTCGGCCATGTCCATGGCCAATGGATCCCCAATAACATTTAGAAGAGAAGGAATTCCTAGAAACACCATCACCAAACTGGTCGGGGGATGCATGAAACTATGTGTGTAGACAAGGTATTTTAGCTCCATAATATATTACACTACCTCAGCTCGGGGAGCCTAGAAGCCTAGATTTTCATGGAATAGTTTGAGAAGACTGATCCCCTAATCATGAAGGCATGGACACAACCTATAGATATATTTGATTTATCTTTAGATCCCCCAACTCTCCTAGGAATTAGGGAAAACAACATCACTGAGGATATCTGGGTAGTAAATATGCATCTCTAAACCTTGGAATCATTCCCATAGAACTAATCTAGAGGGACCAACTTCCTCGCAAGATCATTTTCCTAGGAATTCTGAGCTTGGTTCCACTCTCCCTTCTTGAACTGAAGGAGCTATGATT
Source organism: Viscum album (assembly GCA_963277665.1). Lineage (NCBI taxonomy): Eukaryota > Viridiplantae > Streptophyta > Magnoliopsida > Santalales > Viscaceae > Viscum > Viscum album. The sequence continues at coordinate 1,479,477,212 of OY728127.1, read as the reverse complement.
GATGCACCCTATGATTCAATTCTAACCATGCCTCCTCAGTGTGCTTTACCCACTACAGCATGCCCCTGGCCCCATGGTTATAATCCCCCTTCTGTATCATCCACCTAAGTGGATGAACACCTCATAATCTCCCTAGGATGTGCACTTTCCTAGATAAAAATGTATTCATAGAGGGTCATATACTCATGATTGGATGGTGAAAACTCATTCTTACCTCTTCCATCTTCCCATGGGAAGATGAACCATATCTTTTGAAGAATTTAGGGATGAAGCTCAAAACATACCCTGGTATATGCATTCAAAGTGAGTCTTTTAAGGCATAATAAATTCTGTAAGAATCGATTAGGATCCAAATCTCATAACGCTAACGAAGATATTGAGTTTTGTGAAAAGATAGAAAAGAACCTATTTTTTTTCAAAAATATTGTAGTCCCCTTGGAACCCCCACCCCTATTTATAGGCATAATTTTAGGCCACGTTTCCCAAATAGGGACCACATATCACCAATTTTTGGTGGTTTCCCATTAGAATCTGACGCTCCTTATGTAACACCCTGAGTTTTTATGAATTATTATTTTTGAATAAATTAAATTTCATTGATGGATTTCATTGAACACTAAACAAAGTAAAGATTTATTTATACACAAAAACAAATTTAATCATGAGCTACACACAACACTAAGTTTATCTTTCATTATAGGTAACACTCAGTTTAGCACGCATTACACGCGAGGCCGAGTTTTGCCAAATACTATTAAAATAATTATTTAAAATGAAAATCTTCTCTTAACCATTAAATTGGTGGTTACAAATAAGATTAAATAACTTAAGAAAATATATGTTTTAATTCATTGGTTACCAATTTATTATAAATTAATATTAAAACCAATTGAATATAAATAATATGTTTATATAAAAAACTATTTTTATGTGTTGAAGGTGTTTTATCTTAATTAATTAAAATAAGTAATAGTACTGGGTGATGTTAATGAAATTTATATATTATATATTCAATAAAAAAATAATTTTTATCAAATATATTTTATAGGAAGAAGATAATAACAAATCCAATTTTACACATAAAAAAGATTTATTTTTCTAAAGGAAGTTTTCCCCCTTTTAATGAAAAGCATGTTTCAAAAATAGATTTTGAAACATTTATAAATTTTATTTGAAAAAAGAAACAAATTTTTTGAAATATGAATGTAAAAAGTATCATAGGTTTAGTTTTTAGAATTTTTTTGAGAAGTTTCATTTTTTGATGAATAGTAAAAAATACTGAATTTTAAGTGAAAACTGACTTTTCATTTAAATATTTCTATGGTTAAATTATTTTCTAAATTTTTTCTAGAGTTGAATTAGATAATTTATTCATCCATTAATCCAATTTAGTTCATCATAATCATTTTAATATTGTATTTGTATATAAATAAAATTTCAAACATTTGAACATTTTCACTTTAAAAACTCGCTTTCTCATCACGTTTGTAGGATTAATTTTAAATTAATTTTTTGAATTTATATTAATTGAATTTAGAAAAAATGGATTCCATATTTGGAATAAGAATAATTAATAATTTATAACAATTATAAATTAATTTTTTACCAATGTGATTATTGAAAACAGTTAAAATTAATTATAGTGATTAAGGTAAGTATACTTAGTGGTTACGCATAGAATATAAGGTGTAAAATTACCTAACAACTTGTAAAAAACCATTATCTATAAATACTTTGTTTGTTAACACCTTATTTTTTATGATTTATTGGGATAATATTCTAGTAAATTGATGCATATAATAAATTAGGTAAAGAAAGATATTAAAAATATACTTTTCATACTTTAAATTTCTATAAACCTTTGGGATATGGGAAAATATAACCTAGTTTAGGATAATTATATGATTTTCAAGGATAAATGAGTTTTTTATATCATGATATTTTTTTATATAGAATTAATTACTTAAAATGCATAATAAATTCCAACGCAATAATGATTTAGTTAACAATTAACTAAAATAAATGATACTAAAAATATTAAAAGTGAAGTAAATTAAATGAATTATTATCTTAAATTAACTTTTTATAAGATTAAATAATTTTACACTAGTTTAAAACTATTTATTTTAATTACATCATTTTATTTATATTTTTAAATTCAAATTAAATAAATAGTGTCAAATTTGACATTAATGCTATTTTATTATAGATGGTATTTTATTAAATGATTTAAAATTAATAAAAAACCTATATTATACATATTTATTTTTAAATTTTAATAGATATAAAATAATTTCCATTTATGGACCAATTTTTCTTTTATAATTATCATGTTGACCCCTAAATAGTAAAAACATTGTTAGCGTAGTTAGGGTTAAAGTTGTATTTTTTGTACATTACGTGAACTTCTGTTAAAATTAATTTCAAACACATATGTGATTTTTATTTTATAAATTATATATAATATATTATAATAATTTTGTTTATATTTTATGATAATTCTCACTTTAAATTAGTCATAATGGATAAATTACATAGGTTATAAAATTAGTTACCTTAATAAAAAACAAAATGGTATAAATAGGGAAACTCAGAAGTTAAGGATAAACATTATAAAAATGCATTAATTTTTGTATTATGGAAGTGTTTCTCAAACAAATTAACACTTTACTATATTATTATTCAATTTTTTAGTCACGTGAGGTAAGGGAGACCTCGCAATAGTAAATAATTTTGAGTATTTATAAGAATGACACTCCTCCTCAACTATAAAAGGACACTCACTCTCCCCCATTCTTCACACATATCAAGACATTTTTTCTCAAAAAATATCTACCAAAATAAGTTCCAAAATTCCATCCCCTAATCATATAATACTTGATTTGGGAACAAATCTAACCATGTTTTTCCTTTGGTTCAAACTAAAAGGAGATACCTGAAGAAGAGGCAACGTTCATCAAAAAACATTTTTATTTTATTTCTTTCTCATACCCCTTAATTTATTTTTATATCAATATTATATTATAAAATTAGTATCTTAAGTATACAGAGATTTTTATGGTATTTTTATGTCATAAAAACACATACACTTTGTCAAATGGGTCATGAAATCATCGTTTTTGTGCATGATAGACTACCGCCTTGCAAACCAATGACGTTTGTTTTTCCATTACCACCTTTCAAGGTTGGGAATAATGATTGGAATACTATTTATATATGATATTTATGATATATATATGCTTCTTTAATTATTATATAACACATACATTCATTTTTCCATTTTTTTGTGAATATGATAACATCATTTGTGTGTACGGCGGACTACCACCTCACGAAGCAATGCGATTCATTCACTCTTTACATGGAATATATTAAGGAAGGATTTAATATAAATATATTATATATATATAACATAAAAAATAAATTATAATTAATATATATACATATACTATAATGACCCAACCCTAGTTACCCAGAATCGGTGCATTATTACATAACATTGGCATGATACAAGGAATCAAGTCCCTCAAGACCAATCAATTTAATAGCCTTGGAAGTAATTTATACATACATAAGTTTTACATTACATAATGAAATAAAAAAACATTCTGTCCCCTTTTAACACTCTTATATCCCTTATCCTATTCCTGCATGTTAATCGTAATATACTTCTTTACATCCTGGGAAAAATAAAACATAAGAAAGCGGTGAGCTCAGATGCTCAGTAAGGATAACAATATAGCATAAACTATCATAAATAAGAAAAAACATTTAATGCAATGTATAAGACTAGAATACAATACTTTTAAACTTAAACTTTAGGATAATAAGGCAAGGATAAATCAAATAATTCCATTTAATTATTCACATGGATATTCTACTAGTTGAATAATCACATGTAATATCAATAGCCAATTTCATAATTATAGAATTCATAATTCCAAACTTCATAACCACATAGTCAATAACTTCTTCCAAGACTACAAATAAGATTTTGTTAAGGCCTTGTGCCAAGACACTAGTTTGTAACATGAGACCTATTGATGCATCAAGGAGCTATAGCGGGATCCACACGTCACTTACTAAGTCTAATGCATTAATCATATGAAAAGGTTTAAACATAACATAAACATTCGTATTAAAAATAGCATAAGAAATGCCAATAATTTATCTATAAACCATGAATGGTATAAAAATAACACATCTACAGTCCAAAAAATCACAAAACCTTCAATATAGTATAGAAGATTTGAATCATAATAAATCAAACTTGATTAAGAATAATATCTCGTAAAAGATTTTGACATAGATAAAAAATGATGAGTATAAATCTTTGAGGGAAATGTTCCTTTTTCATGAAAACATTTAAAAGTCTCAAAATTTATCAAGAAGCCGTTTAAAATAGATTTTTGAATCAAAGTGTCCCAAACCACTTTGAAACTTTTAAATGGAATTTCAATTTTAAAACATTAATGTCCATATAAATAAAACCTTAAAACCATTTTTAAAACATGTACATTAATGAGAAAGATTTAGAAAAATAAAAATTTAAAACATTTAAAATGATATTTTAGTTAGAGTTCATAACCAAATGAGAGACGCTTGAATACAAATAATTGAGGTAATAAAAAATTTATAATATCATGGGAATAATGGGATTCATGATATATTATGTCAAAGTATAGTATATACACCAATTAAAGGGATTCATGATATATTATGTCAAAGTATAGTTAGAGTTTCTAACCAAATGAGACATGCTAGAATACAAATAATTGAGGTAATAAAAAATTTATAATATCCTGGTAATAAAGGGATTCATGATATATTATGTCAAAATATAGTATATACCCCAAATAAATGTGAATTGGTGCATAACAACAAATAAGTCTCAATGGAATGTTAGTGGAGATGAAATCACTTATAAAGATCATATCCTGAGGATTAGGATAAATAAATTACATAATTGTGTGTGAAAAATATAAACACACTAAATATGATTGGATATTTAGTGTAAAACAATCAGAGAACATTCACACATATTCTTCTAACAACAACACCAATGACTTGGATGTTTAACTCAATGAATGAAAATTGAGTTAAGATTAGTCTTATCAAGTTCATATCAATGACTTGAGAATTTATCAATGGAGTGATTATGTGTATCAAAAGAATAACCACACACAGGGGAGTGGAAATTACAACATAAATAAATAAATAGTGATTTCACACATAATCTTGGAGTAAAATAATCAATGAAGTTTGCGTAAAACCCAATGAGTGGAAATTGAAATTAGAAATTCCCTTACTGATTTGGTGACTTACAAAACATACACCCCATGAAATAAGGATCATAAAATGAAGATGTAAACACCCATAATGAATATTACATAATAAATACAATCATGGGAAGTACATACACCACACAAAAGGAAATAGTGGCAATATAGCATGAATCTCACGGAAATAAGAAGTGAGATGAAAACCCCTTACCATGTTGTAATCAATCGATTAATATGACCAAAAGTTAATAACCACCAAATAAATCACAGAATACCATTATTATAAAGATAATAATGATAATATTTATCAAATGGAAGTACACAATACACCACATGCAATAAATAAGTGGTGAACAATTGAAATCTCATTGAATTAAAAGTGAGATAAGAAACCCCTTACCTAGTACTTTTCCTTAGTATAGGGTAGGTTAAACTCCAGTATATTGGTGAAATCATTGTTATTAAATTATAAAATAACCAAATACATTAATATGATATCATATATGATCTTCTAATATTGTTTTGTTAATAATATTTTAGTAGTATCATTGATTCAAGTGTTAATTGATTTGTTTTCATTTATATGCTTGGTTACGTAAGCCATGTTTGAAATGGATATGATGTATTTGATTCATATAAAGAATAATAATAATATATTCATAAAAATATTTTTAATCATAAAATGGAAATTATTCTTGAATTATTATGATGAGGAATGAATCTCATCGCGTTCATGGAGACGGTAATCCGTACGTACGCACGAGTGACAATATCATTATATTGATGGGGAAATTGTATATAATTGGATGGTATATCATATAAAAAAATAATTATCATTTTATATTTATTATTTACATCATTTATACTCATTATTATACTCATCCAAATAATGAAGTGTTTGAATAACAATCTACACCACAGTGTGGAGACGGTACGTCGTACGCACACATGTATGGTGACTTTGTCATTTATAGGATGGATAGAATAATGAATATGGTTTTCAAATATTTATAATAACATGAAATTATGTATAAGGTACTGGAGTTATTATTTTTGTATGAAAAAAAGAAATAGGAAGTGGAAGAAGAAAAGAACTTGAAAGAGGGCGGTGAAATTATTACCTCTTCCTTGGGTGTTTCCTTTTGAGTTGATCAAACAAGCTCCTTAGGTTGGATTTATGATCAAAGTAAGGAATATAGGTTTATTTGAGATAATTTGGATGGATATTTGTATTGGTTTTGGCCGATCCAAATGGATTTGGAGGTGTGATTTTGAGATAAGGGGAAGTGCCCTTTTATAAGAGGGGTGATGGTTACTTTAGGAAAACCTTGAAATATTATTTTATAATAAAATCATTTTCGGTTTATAACAGCTCCAAAATGATTTATTTAGAAGTTAAGGTGGGTATGGGTTGAAAACCTCTCAGAAAAGTTGTTTTATACAAGTTTAGGATACCATTTAAACCTTATCTTTTAGATTTAACTCTTAGTTAAATAGTTTAACTTTTACTGTGTCTTCTTGTATTCTTACACTATATGGCTAATAAACTTACTCTAAAATTCCTAGAGAACCTCAAGTGGTTCATTAATTACATATATAATATTATTTAATCCCTTTTCCCTAACCTTAGATTTTTAGGAATATTATATCAACCAATAATATTGTATTTGTTTTAAAAACTCATTTATGTCAATTTTGACATTATTTAGAATTCGGTTTTTGTGAAAATCATAACAACATGATTACTTTGAAAAAAATTATTTAATAGACCCTAAAATGTCATATTAACATATAAAATTAGTTTAATTTATCAAAAGTCTCAAATTACAATTATTTGGATATTTATAATATCAATTGTTTTAATCTTTCATTATTAAGGTAATTACTTATTCATCATTGTGTCATAAATAAATTTAATTATTTAATTTCTAAAAATTATAAATAAAATACCATTATGTAAGAAATATTTTTATCTTTCTAATTAATATTTATTTTTCATTTTATCTAATGTATAACCCTGTATTAAAAATGGTTTAGTTATTAAACTTTGAATTTAACTCTTTTAAATCATCTTTAAATAAAATAATAATAAATGTCCTAATCTAATCCAATTGGACCAAAGATTATCATATTTTATTCCTAATGTTGTTTTTGGTCTAATTACACTTATCAAATAGAATTAGGACTTGTTTTAGGGTAATTGTAATATCATTTTTACCCTTAATTACCATATTTACTTTTAATCATGGAAAATAAAATTAAAAAGTTACTATTCCCCAAAAAATATTTTCATCTTATTGAACCAAATTTTACTTACTTATGCCAACAGTGTCTCTAAGATTTTTTAAATTCAACTCATTTATGTGGTTAAATTAAGTTTTATGCAAATTTGTAAATTCTCCTAGAAGGTGGGTAAAAGACGGTAAAAAGTTCAATAAAATTTTATACATCAAATTTTATTATAAAATGACTCCAATGAATTAAATTGAATTTATATGGGTATTATGTATCTATTTTTATGTAAAATAAATTTAAATAAAATAAATAATTAATTAAATAAAAAGGCAGTTTTAAACTATGACGCAGTGTTTTTTACTATTCATCAAAAATTGAATGTTTTCAAAAAAATACCAAAAATTCACTCTACGATAATTTTGATATTAAGAATTAAAAAATGAATTCTATTTTTTCCAAATTAAAAACATAGGAGTTACATTAATTAATTTAAAATAAATTCTCGTTGTCAAAACTCAAAAGTGGGTTTTTGAAAAGTAAAAACTATCAAAAAATTGACATGTGTTTTTGTTAAATTTAAATGTGAAATTATTTATAATGACATACATTGTATTAAATGATAAAAATATAATCTAATTATACTTATAAACCATTCAAATACATAATTTTACCCAATAAATTATTTTTATTAAAAAATTTGTTTTCAATTAAAATTTAGTATTTTTCAGTATTCATCAAAATATGAAAGTTATCAGAAAAGTACCAAAAAATTTATTTAAAATAAATTTTTCTATCCCGATTCTAAATAAGAATTTAATTTCATTAAATTGAATATATAAAAGTGTCAAATATTGGTTTTAAAAATGGTTTTCCATTATAAGGTGGTAAAATTCCATTTTTTTGGAAAATACTTCTTTTATCTGAAAAAATGAATTTGTTCTTATATCATGTCTAAGAAACACCTAATATAGATTATAAAATTATATGGAGTATATAAAATTCAAAATTTAGTTAATACTATTCATAACCGCTTTTGAATGACTAGTTTGGTAAGTTGTGGTGCGCTCAAACTCGGTGTTGTGTGTAGTGCAAGCTATTGAATTACTTTAAATAAAATAACTTACTATGAAATATTGGGGTGTTACATATATCATTTACTTTTCTTTATTTCAATATGAAAAGAAAATGGAAATGTAATATCATTAATTTATTATTAATCAGAATATTTTTTATTCTGGGATATTTTATTCATTTATGGTGATTATGATTCAAGGTTATTAAAGTGGCAATGATTTTATGTTACAATATCATTGTTTATCAATATTTTTATGATTATACTTCAATTGATGAAATATTTCAATATATATCTCATTAATTCTCATAAAGTTTATTCCCATATGGTTATTCAAGATATATTTCATTAATATTTAAATTTTACATCACTTTGGTACTTAGAATAATTAAGAAAATGTTTTTACGAAAATCTGACTTTATTTCTCTCTTCGGTCTAAAATATATTTTCTTTAAAAACTATGTTTTATAAAAAATATTTTCAAAAATGTTCTACTATTTTCATATGATTTTTAAGAAAATTTTACCCATGTTTTAAATTTTAATAAATGGGGTTAAAAAGAATATTCTTGTCATTTTCCAATCAAGGATCTTTTAACTTCTGCCAACAATGTGAAAAGAATACTCATTTTTACATATACGTCATGAATGGAATTATATGCCATCATGACCACTATATTAGTTGAATATTATTTCAAAGGTTTAAAAAAAATAAAAAGAAAAGGTTTTCTTAAATATTTTTGAAATATTTTAATTTTAAATTTATTTCCCAAGAATGTTATTTTGAAAATTTTTTATGTTTAAAATGATTTTAAAATGATTTTTAAATATATATTTATAATATTTAAAGGTTATTTTTAAAAAAGGGTTTAAAAAAGATTTTCATTTAATTTTTTTAAAGTGGAAAGTATATTTTCCTCATGAAATGTTTTAAATTGATTTTCAATGATTTTCTATATGTTTCTAATGTTATTTAAAATGAAAAGGATTTTGAAAATATTTTATGAAAGTGATTTTCAAAGAAAGGTTATTTTACTTAATAAATGTTCCAAGTGATATTTCAAAATCATTCTATATCTAAGATGACAACCTTTTTTATAGTTTATGATTCACAGTGGATGTGATCCAAGGATATCTTTCTTATTGTTTCTTTGAATGGTTTATGTTTTAGATGACAAGTTTTTTATGAAACTCATTTCTATTCCATCGGTTATACCCTAATAAAATGAATATGAAACCCACTTCTTTAATGGGTTATTCTATGATAAAATTATTATGAAACCTATCCCTTTTCCAAAAGTTATAATATGATGAAATTTTTTTGATACACATATTTAATGGGTTATGATATGATAAATATTTTTGATATTATGGTACACATATGAATGATTTCATTATGTGATGGGTGGGACCTATATCTCCCTCCAATTAATTGGATAAAGATTTATATCTCATGATATAAACATGTCTAGAATGGGGAGTGAATATGGTATAATAAGGTAATTTATCAATTGTGATAGTTTCTGGAGTGAACTCATTCCAATATAAGGAAAGGGATGTGATTGGGGATGGTGGTGTGTCCCACCCAGTAGGTGTATCCCCGATTAAGTTCCCTGATAAGTTTTTGAAATGATCCTTGACTTATAAGAAATGATTTAATATGCTTATGTTTTGGCCTCACATTTATGTATTATTCCAATGTTATTCTATCATGGCTCAAGATCATTGATTATATTATCATTCAAGTATTACGAAGTGACAATATTTATTTTTTAACTTATTATTATTATCTTTGATATGTATGGTATGATTTTAAAATGTTACTCCCATGTTCTCATACCCTTATTTTCATGTTAGGATTACGTGTCTCCTTTATTTTCCCTTACTGGTCATTTGATCTAACCCTTTATTATGTTTATATTCCCTAGGTTATGAAGAAACATTTTATGTAAGAGTAATAAAGGGGAAGATCATTATGGGAAAAATTGAATATCTTTCACCAGAATAGAATATTATTTTCTAAATTTACAAAGGCACTAAACTATTATAGTCCTTGGGAATGTGTTTGTGTAATGAAATTAATATTCATCTAAAATATATTATATACATGGATGAAAATATAGGGTTGCTATAGTTGGTATCATAGAAAACATTTAGCCAAAATTTGGAAAATGAGATTATAAATATTTAGTAAGATTTCTAGGGATATTTATTATGATATGTCTAGGGATGTCTCCAAGGATAAGTCTTAATATGAGTCAAAGTATAGGAAAATGTCATGGAATATTGGTAAAGGATTTAGAGAGTGGTTTCTAAGAAATTAAATCCCTATAGGGATAATAAAAGTGGATGTGTCTCTATCACAGATGTACCTAGTGGTAACGACACTAAAAACACATTATTTGTCTAGACTCAATCGGGAACAGGTGCATGAAAACTTTCCTTTCTTCACCCCTAGTTTGACACTCTCAGGGGATATGATTTGGAAATTCATAAACTCTTTTCAAACCATCATTAAGTATTTAAAAATATGATGAATATGAATGACCTAGGAAAAACATAAGGTGTAAAATGTTAAGAAGAAGTTGTCATGATTTAAACATCCTATAAGTGATTTTCATGATTACGTTATTTTCTACTATGATTAGTATTGCTCATACTATGTTTTTTACTTAATTGAAAGAACTATAAGGAATCATGTTAACATTTAATCTAATGTAAAATTTAGTTACTATGAGAAACCAAATTAGTTTATGAATAGAGATAAATATATTATGATTATACCTAGCCATATATCGCAATATATGATTAAAAATATGAACTTCAGTGAGATTGATAACAAAATGAATAAGTGGAAGATAGAATTTTATGAAATTTCATGTGGAAATTAACAAAGTGGAAAAAAGGATCAGATTCCTACTTATCAAGAATGTTGGAAGAAAAACTTGAAGGAATTTATCAAATGGAGTGGAAGATGTTATCTATTTGGAAAATGGGGTCATATAGTTAAAAAAATTTCTAGGAGTTCAATGTCTTATCTATGGAGAACATAGTTATTATACAACTCAATGACCTTTATAATGAATTTACTTCTAGACCAAGGAAGGAACTATTCCATTTCAATCATTTAAGTGGAAGGATTTAATTATTTATGTATTTGGAATCAAGATTTATGAATTTTGAAATATATATGTATTTTTCAGTATAAGTTTTTCATTAAGGATTTTAATTAATATGTTGAATGATGACGATGGATTGGAAAAGTGATTTAATGGAAATGTGATATTTTGATTATGGGAAGGATCCCCTTAATATCTAAATAATGATGAGAAAAAGATATTTAGTAGGGATAAAGAGATGATTGATATGGATAATGTAAATTGGATAGTATTGATGACCTCATAATTGAAAATGAATTTGTTTCCAATGTGATTTTTGTTATCATTGATGAAGTTTATATAATTTTTGGATTCAAGGAATATGTCCAATAATCTATATAAAGAATGAGGAATAATGTATGTTTTCAATAAGTTTTTATTGTAATTCATGTTATTACCATGTTTCTAGAGAATACATGATGAAGGTATTCACATGTTTGGTATGCGAAAAACAATATCCACATTATGGTGTTGTGGGATTAATGATAAGTTGATTTTGGAAATTTAATGACCTTATTAAAAAAGTTTTGGATTTTAATATTTTGTAAGGTTCATAATGTTAATAATTTATGAAATGTTTTAACTTTAATTGTGGATGATATTATAAATATTAATGTATTAATTAACCATATAAATATTTATGCATATCGAATAACCTGTGCTAACAATTTTGTTGTGAGGATTACTTAAGATTGGAAAAATGAATTATAATTCCATTTGTGGATATTATGATCAATTAGTTCTTCAAACACAAAAAATAACCTTTACTTCTTGTAGTAATAGTTGAAGTGAAATTTGATCAAGGAATAACCAATGTATTATATTGTGATTAATAAATGTAATGAAATCAAATAATTATATATTCTCGTGAAAATTAATCAATTTTTTAAAAAGGATATTAAAATATTTATTTTCCTAATTATCATCTTTTTGATGATATCAATGACCTATTTAATGCCTCTTTTATTTGTGGTTTTTTTATTTTCAACTTTCTATGGATTACTCACTTTCTTTTGATTAGTGAACTTTATCACTCTCTATGATTAATTATGTTTTTCTTCTATTCCCACCTATGTTCTTTTATTTGGAGACCTAGTATATGATATTTCGAGTTGACCTTCACATATCCCTTTCCTCTTTTTCCAGAAGATGTTTATTCACCCTTTTTATGATGTGGTTTTATATGAAAGAAACATTATAGTATTAAACATTTGATAACACATATGAATTTCGAGAGTGAAATTCATTTTAAGGGGGGTAGAATGTAACACCCCAAATTTTTATGAATTAATATTTTTTGAATAAATTAAATTTATTTGATGGATTGAATTGCACGTTATACCATGTTAAGATTTATTTATACAAAAACACCAAGTTAATCTTGTGCTACATACAACACTGAGTTTATCTTACGTTATAGGTAATACTCAGTTTAGTATGCATTACATATAAGGCTAAGTTTTACTGAATACTATTAATATTGTTTTTTAAAATGAAATTTATCTCCTAACTGCTAAATTAGTGGTTAATAATATGATTAAATAACATATGAAAATATATGGATGAATTCATTTTTTACCTATTAATTAGAAATGAATATGAAAACCAGTTGAATGTAAACGAACTGTTTTTATATAAAAAACCATTTTTAAGCACCGAATGTGTTTTATCTTAATAAAATCAAATAATTACTATTAGTGGATGATAATAATTAAATTTATATATTATATATTCAATAAAATGTTTTTAAATTAAATAAATAGATTTTATAGGCATAAGATAATAACAAATCCAATTTTATGCATAAAAAGAATTATTTTTCTAAAGGTAGTTTTCCACCTTTTAATGGAACACTTGTTTTAAAACTACATTTTGACACTTTTATAAATTTTATTTGAAAAAAAAAAATAATTTTTTGAAATAATAATTTCAAAATTACCTTAGGGTTATTTTTTGGTACTTTTTTGGGATGTTTTATTTTTTTGATGAATAGTGAAAAATATTAAATTTTAAGCAAAAATCTTCTTTTCATTTAAATAATATATATGGTTAAAATATATTTTAAATTGGTTTTAATGTTAAATTATTAATAAATTAATCCAATTTAGGTCATTTTAATTATTTTAATATTTATTTTGATATAAAAACATTTCAAACATTTGAACATTTTCACTTTAAAAACATGCTTTCTCATTACGCTTGTAGGATTAATTTTAAATTAATTTTTATCATTTCTGTGGATTTAATTTTAAAAAATGGATTCAATATTTGTAATAATAATAATTTATAATTTATAAATGTTCAAATTAATTATTTGACAAAAGTGATTATTGAAAATAGTTAAAATTAATTACAGTAATTAAGATAAAAATTAGTTTACTTAGGGGTTAAACATAGAAAATAAGGTATAAAATGATTTAATAACTTTTACAACAACCATTGGATATACATATTTATACCCTTAACACCTTATTATTGATATTTATGAGTTATTGGGATACTATCCCATGAAATTTTCTAATATAATAAGTTAAGTAATGAAAAAGATGAAGAAGATTCTTTTCTTACTTTAAATTTCTCTAAACCTTTAGAATAGAGTAAAATATAACATATGTTCAGTTATGTATATAATTTTAAAATATAAATGTATATTTTCTATAATTATAATTTATTTAATTTTTTTATAGATTAATAAATTACTTTAAATGCGTAAGAAATGTCAACGCATTAATTATTTAGTTTATAATTAACTAAAATAAATGATAATATTAAAATTGAAGTAAATTGAATATATTATTGTCTTACATTAATTTTTTAGAATAAAAATTCTTGTTACATTGGTGTGAAGATAATATATTTTAATTCTATCATTTTATTGATATTTTAAAATTCAAATTAAATAATTAAAGTCAAAATTGTAATTAATGTTGTGTTATTTTAAATGATATTTTATTAAATGATTTAAAATTACTAAAAATAAAAAATTATTCCAAGTAATTTTTAAATCATAATTAATAACAAATATTATCCATTAATTGACCAATTTATCTTTTATAATAAAAATATTAACCCCTAAATAGTAAAAACATTGTTAGCATAGTTAGGGTTAAAGTAGTGTTTTTGAGCATTACGTGCGCTTCAGTTAAAATTAATTTCAAAAACATATGTGATTTATATTTTTTAAATTAGATAAAATATTTAATTATTTATGGATATAAATTTTTTAATAATTAATTATTTAATTTATTCTTAATGGATAAATTACCTATGTCAGAAAATTAGTTACCATAATAAAAACCAAAATGGTAAAAATAGGGAAGCATAAAAGTTAAGGGATAACATTATAAAAATGAATTTATTTTGTATTTTTGAGGTTTTTATATACCAAATGAACCCTATAATACATTATTATCCAGGTTTGGTGCCACATGTGATAAGTGATACCTCCCAATAGTAAATACATTTGATTATTTACAAGAATTTCACTCCTCCTGAACTGTAAAAGGTCACTCACTCTCCCCCATTCTTCCCACATAACAATCAATTTTTATCAGAAATAATATATACTAAAATGACTTCCCAACTTACCTATAATAAGACTATAAGCCTTACTGTGTGCATAAATACAACCAAGGAAGTCCTTTAGTGAAAAACAGAAGAAGATGCCCGAAGAAGAGGTATCATTCATCAACAAATATTTTTATTTTATTTCTTACTAAAACACCTTAATTAATTTTTATATCACGATTATATGATAAAATAAGTATCTTATATATACTTATATGTATTTATGTTAAATTTAGGACCTAAAAACACACACACATCCATCAAATAGGTTACAAAATCATCATTAATGTGTAAGGAGGACTACAGCCTCACAAACTGATGTCGTTTGTTTTTCCATTAACACATTTCACGGTTCATAATAATGATGAAAATACTATTTATATATATTATATTTATGATATTGAAGATATTTTTATTCTTATATAATTATTATTTAATTCATAACTTCAATCTTTTCATTTTGTGGGAATATGATAACATTGTTCGTGTGTACGACAAACTTCCGTCTTATGAAGAGATTTGATTTATTCACGCTTTACATGGAATGTATTAATGATTTGTTTCATTGAAATATGTCATATATATTAAATAATAATTCTATTTTAAAGATATGACTTATATATCATTTAATTTTCTTTCTTTCAATACGACAGGAAAATGGAAACAATGTTCATGCGTACATACGACCAACCATCTCCAGGAATGGTGTGTTTCATTTCCTATCACTAAATTTTATGGATTACTCTAAATAAATATAAAATGAATATATATGATATTTATATTTTCGTTATAATTATTTATATTATGAAATCATGATCTAAGTAAGAGGACTAATAATAACTATTCAAAACATGTACGATAAACAAAGTGGTTCTTAACTGAAATCTAACATAAAATTGGAATTTTTAATAAATTGGTAATATAAATTTATGAGTAAATAATATAAGTTCTTATATGTATTGATATGGTTCTATAATATATTTATAATTAAATAATATTTATTATACATGAGGTTTTAAAGAGTGTGATGAAAGTCAAGACTTATTGTAAGGGATTTCTGTCTCACTTATATTTTCCTATGAGACACATTCCATATTCATGAAATGTTTTTTTTATATGGTGTATATAATTACCATGAATTTATTTTATGATTATTATACTTTAAATTATTGATATGTATATATCCAATTTATTATCTCTCTTTCATGGTGTTTACAGTTTAAAAGTTACCAAAACGGTAAGGGATTTCTTTCTCACTTTTTACTTCTGTAAAACGCATGTCATATTCACCACCTATTTATTTTATGTGGTGTATATACTACCCATGAATATATATTATTATTATTATAATAAAATCATATTGGGTTTTGCATATCCATTTTATTATATCTCTTTCATGGGTTTGCTACTAAAAATATTACAAATTGGCAAGGGATGTTTGTCTCAATTTTCCTTCTTTAAGTCGTGCATTATATTATGAACCTATATTATTTAATGAGGTCTATATAAAACCATTTAATATTTATTATAATTAATTTATTAGTCCTCATTATATTTTAAGTTTCATGATATTTTATTCCTTCATGGAGATTAATATTTAAGTTTGCCAAATTTGTAATGATTTTGTGTTACAATGTCATCATTTATCAGGATTATTTATGATTATATTTACATTGATGAAATATTATTATCCATATATATATAATTATAATTTATTTTATTTTAATATAGTTATTTAGGTTATATTCAAGTAATATTATCATTTCTCCACTCTCAAGTACTTAAGATAATTAAGAAAATATTTTTATGAAAATCCAACTGTATTTATGTCTTTGGTCGGAAATTTGTTTTCCTTCAAAACCATGTTCTCTAAAAAAATGTTTTCAAAAATGTTATATTATAATCCTATGATTTTTAAAATAAAATTTTACCAATTTTTTACCTTTTTTAAAAATGGTTTTAAAAGTAACCTTCTTCTCTTTTTCCAATCAAGGCTCTTTTGATTTATACAACAATGTGAAAGGAATATTTTTTTTTCTATATATTTCATGTATGAAATTATATACCATCATGACCACTCCATTAATTTAATCTTAATTTATATGTTTAAAAAAATTCAAATTAAAATTATTTAATAAATATTTTTTAAATATTTTCATTTTAAATTGATTTTCAAAGAAAATAATTTTGAAAAGATTTTATTTTTAAAAACTCTTTTAATTGATTTTAAATTATTTATTTATATTTTTTCAAGGTTATTTTCAAATAAAATGGTTTTAAAAAGGTTTTATATTTAAAAAATAATTTTTTTAAAGTGGAAAGTACATTTTCCTCAATAAATTTTTAAAATAAATTTTCAAATATTTATTTATATGTTTCCAAAGTTATTTTCTATGAAATGGATATTTAAAATATTTTATGGAAGTGATTTTCAATGAAATATTGCTTTCCTTAAGAAATTATCAAGTTGATCTTTAAAAATTTATATCTATCTAAGATGACATCCTTTGATATATTTTATACATTATTAGGGATATGATCCAAGGACACTGTTATAATTCTTTATTTGAATGATTTATGTTTATGATGAAAAGTTAGTTATGAACCCCATTTATCTTCTACAAGTTATACCATGATTAAATGATTATGAAACCCACTTATTTTCATGGGTTATTCTATGATTAAATGATTATGTAACCTGTCTTTTTTCTATAGGTTTTGGTATGGTGAAATGTTTATGATACCCATTTCATTTCATAGGTTATGATATGATGAGTTTTTATGGTCTTGTGGAACACATATGTATGATTTCATTATTTCATGGGTGGGAAAAATATCTCCCTTTAATGAACTAGGTAAAGATTTATATCTCATGTGATAAAAATGGATGGAACAAATAGTGAACTCAGTACAGTAATGGACTTTTTCCATTATGATAGTTTACATAGTGAACCCATTCCACTATAAGGAATGCACTATGTTTGGGATGGTGGTGTGTCCCTCCCATTAAGGGTATCCCCCATGAAGTTCCCTAATATGTTTTGTATATGATCCTTGACTTCTAGGGAATTATTTTATATGATAATGTTTATTCCAAAAATCTATGTCTTATGCCAATTTTTTTCTCATGTTCACTAATGGTTGATCTATACTCGAGGTAGGGAATGATATTTCCTAGATTTTAACCCTATGTGATTTAATTGATAAGTATATATTTTATCTTCTCATTTATTATAATCGAGTTCTTCACATGATCCCATTTCTTTTAGTATTCTTAAACTAACCTTTTTACCCTCATCATACATATGATTCCCACCCCTATTGTTTCCAAATTTCATGGTTGTTGGCCAGTATCTCATCATCCAACGGTGTCGTAGTTCAACATTGACGGGTCATATTTGAGCGTGATAAAACCCCTGGATTCATGGAGAATGTGAGAATGATGTATAAATCAGTATTTTTTTGAAGGATCGTGATGTGATATGCGTTATGGGGGTTGATGATATGGATCAAAGGCTGGATCAAATTTCTTCATCCATGGGAAAGGCATGATGCAATGAGATATATTGCACAAGGTTTAGGTGGCTGTAATCTGGCCATTGGTGATAGACCAGGAACGATCAGCCCTAGATCTATGTTACCTAACATGAATCGAGGAATGAAAGGCAACAACAGAAGTTCAGGAAAGACACATAAAGGATTCTTAACTTTCTGAAAAAAAACCTTCCAGGCATGATGTGTAGCCCAGGAAAACATTCCATGTAGTCCCCTAGCCACAATGGATAGGGTTTTAGGTGAAGATAAGTATCACATGTTGTGTATGACTCAAACATACAAAGTGAACTAATTCTAGTAGCTTGGTGTGTACCTTAAGAGTACACGGGCATGGACATGGATAATCACATGAGCACAACCAGAGTACACAGGCATAACCATGTACTTGGAAATAGCTAGGACACCTGGACATGACCAAGGTAGATAGGCATGGGCCAAGGTATATAGCCATGGTACAGAATACATGATCATACCCTTATATAGGCAAGACATTCCATGTACCCTGTGTACATGTCATGTAGTCCCATATTTCTAGAAAATCCATGTGTTGTAAAGAACATGAATAGGTGCCTAGCTATGGTCACATGACATGTATATCTAATTACACATCATGTGATTTCTCTAGGAATTTCCACCATTCATATATCTATCATCAGGACTCATATTTTTTCGCAAGTGTCCCATCCTATGTATTTTTTCACATAGAACATGATAGTGGCCTTTTTTCATGAAATCATTGATATGATGTGATGTTTTATAAGAATGATTATTCTTTCAGTGGTTCTTGACTAATGGTAGTTTTTGAGTGTGATCATTAGAGAGATGATGGGGTCGGTATGCCCCTGTCACACCAGGGAGTGGGCCCCCATACTCTTTATACAGGTACAACTGGTACTCCCTATACTATAACAGGGATCAAGTCTCAATCTATGGAGCGGTACTCCCCTATCCTCAAGCTCTGGAGATGATTGGATCCTCTATATGAGTTAGTGCTCCCTCGGTTGTGGAGTGAAGTAGTAGGGAGTGGTCCCCTCCACTCAAACTCTTGTGAGGCTATGCATGATGCTAGACATCAAAGAAGGACCTTCAGAGCTACAGGATGACTCATAAATTTTATCTTGGTTGTGGATAAGAGAATTCTAGTTATATATTTCTTGGGTTTCATTATGAGAATATATGTTGTGTTTTATTTTACCTCTTACTTATGGGTTGATTTGACTGACATATCATTCTATTTCTACCTTCTTGGTTTTTTGGACATCTAAATGGGTATGTATATACTAACCCCATTATGGGATTTACCCACACATGTTTTTTCTTATGAAAATTACTGATAGATCATTGGTGACCTCGATGGAGTTAGATTTAGAGGATCATAGTTTTTCCTAGTATAGACAATCATGTTCGGTGGTTGTCCTTTGATATTGTGAGTTTTTCACTCTTTAGTCTCCATTTTTTCCAGTTTTTTTCATGTTAGGACTTCATTTTTGGTATGGAATGTGTCTTCCCCCTTTAAATGTTTAACTAAATTGTTATAATTTGATGCTTCTCTAGAGTTTGTTTCCTGAATAGTTTACACTCCATATTTTCTATCTTTTATTTGATCTCTGCACTATTGCATGGAGCTGGTTGGGTGAATACGTAAAGGAACTTAGGATAAGCCCTCACATTTCATTATTTCCTACTTGGAGATTTTCACCAGCCCCTAGTCTATTGAAGGTGGGTTTGGGTTGTCGCACTCGGCTTAAAATTATATGATGGGTAGTGGGTTGGGTCACAACAAAAGATACCAAAATTGTTTCTTTGAGAAATGAAAATGGGGGATAATTTGAGAATGATGAGTTCAATTCCTATTATTCAAAACATGGAATCAAACATGATTATCATCCCCCATGACACCTAAATAGAATGGTGCTGATAAAATGAGTAATAATACCTTGTAAGAAATTTCTACTACAATGTTAAGTGAATATAATTTACCCACTCATTTTTTGGATAAATCTATAAATATAGCATGTTATGACGTTAACAAAGTTATATTTAGGAATATTTTGAAGAAAAAACATTATGAGTTATGGAATAAGATAAATTCAAAAGTTATATACTTGAGAGTATTTTGATAAAACTTTTACATTCTGAATACAAAGGATAACCTTGGAAAATTTGATCCAAATTCTAAGGAAGAAATCTTCCTTTTATGTTATATAAATTCAAAGGCATATAGTGTTTACAACAAAAGTTCGTATATTGTTATATAATCAAATCATGTGAAATTTGATGAATGTGATACTTCTGTCATAAATTTACTCAATTTGATAAGCTAATATATTTTTTGAAAATAGGATACCGGAACCTATATTTGATAATAAAAAGGATGATTATTTGGAAGTTGAATTTGCTGAACCAAATCTTAAAATGATAGCTACTACTGAACCAAAAAGTGTACTACCTATATAACCTAGAAACCTTTGGAATTATCCCTTAGAAATAGCTATTGAAATCCTGGATGAAGGTATTATGACTATAATAAGTGTAGGAAATCTTGTATAATTTTATGACTTTTCATCTTAACTAGAACCTAAAATTATAGAAGAAGTGTTAGTTGATGAGATTTAGGTTTTAGTTACACAATAATAGTTAAACGAACTCAAGAGGAACATGGTATGGGAATTAGATGATATACCATATAACTATACTGTTATAGGTACAAAATGGGTTTTTAAGAATAAACAGAATGATCATGGTGTAGTCACTAGGAATAAGGCTAGACTAGTAGCTAAAGGGTATAACTGAGTATAAGATATATATTATAAACATTCTTCTCACCTATAACTATAATAGAATTTATTAGGACTCTTAAAGATAAATAATCACATATTAATTGAAAATTATATCATATGGATGTAAAATAATATATTTTAAATTATTTTCTTATGGAGAAATTTTATGTTGAACAACCACTTGGTTTTT
The DNA here is from genome assembly GCA_963277665.1 of Viscum album. Taxonomy (NCBI): domain Eukaryota; kingdom Viridiplantae; phylum Streptophyta; class Magnoliopsida; order Santalales; family Viscaceae; genus Viscum; species Viscum album. Next base: position 1,479,455,374 of record OY728127.1, on the reverse strand, counting down.
AAAATCCTCATTTTGGAAATTTGGCTTTCAAGCATGCCAAAGATATTTATGGACTTCAAAAATTTCTAGAGCTAGGTATGAGAGTTTAAGTTTTTTATTTTACCAAATGGATTTTTAGTGGAAGTGGAAGATCTTTCTCTTTTCAATAAATCTTTATTGTTTGATATTTTTCGAGTTCAAATATATGTTCATGATGTGATTTTTGGTTCTAAAATTAAAAAAATTGTAATGAATTTTCAAAACACCTGAAAAAAGTATGTCAAATGAGCATAATTTTTAAGTTAAATTATTTTATATGTATTAATATTTGTCAAAAATAATTTTGGAATGTGCTAAATCAAATCAAATACATACTTGACTTACTTATAAGGTTTGGAATTGAGAACAGTAAATTACACTTAACCACCATGCTTTCTAATGAAAATACTGATATAGATGAATCAAGAAAACCATTTTACATCAAGTTATATAGAGTAATAATTAGAATTTTATTATATTTTACTACTAGTAGGACATAAATTATGTTTATGGTATACTTATCTTCTCGATTCCATGAAAGTCACAATGAATCTAATTTAAAAACATCCAAAATAATATTAAGGTATTAGAATGGAACAATTTACCGATCCTTTATTTTATTCCAAAAACATTTGATTTTAGTTTGAATTTATATTCTGATACTGACTTTGGTAGTTATAGACTATATTGGAAAAACACTTTAGGAACCTTCTATTTTCTTATAAAATACATAGCATCCTTGTCTAGTTAGAAACTATATTCAGTTGGGTTATCTACTTTTGGGACCGAATATATTTCCCTTGGTAGTTTTTGAGCACAAGTTTTGTGGATGAAACACAACTTATTGGATTTTGGATTCAATTATAATCAAGTATCAATCAATTTTTATAACATTAATGCTATCAAAATTTTAAATAATCTGATAAATCATTCTAAAACAAAACATATAGATCCAAGGAATCATTTCTTGATAGGTCTCACTTGAAAAAAAGATATCTCTCTTGAATTAATCTCTACTGAGAACCAGTTGGCAGATAGTTTTACTAATCCCCTTGCATGTGAACATTTTGATTTTATTAAAAGATAATGGGGGTAATTTAAATTTGAATGATTTTAAGACATGTTACTTCTTATTATTTTTAATTTTATTCCAATATATAGATTAATTATTAATTTTTTATTATTTTAAATCATTGTTGAAATTAAATTAAATTATTTTTATTTTATTTAAATCCTCTAATTATTTCTAAGTGAATGAATTTTAGAAAAACATTTGGGTACTTTTTTAAGAAGGAAAAGTTTGTTCTATTTTATTTCTCTTTTATTTTATTTTATTTATTTTAAGTTAGATTCGACCCAAAATCCCAAATCATCTAAGTACCCCTTTTGTAAATTGGTTCTATGATCTAAAAGTCTAAATTAAGCCTCAAACCAATCACCTTTTTCTAATGTTCCTTCCTATATAATTCAAACTATTACCCTTTACCTCCATCTCTCTTAATTCCCTCTCAACCTTTTACCGACCTTCTATAATGGGAAATTCTAAGCATGGTGGTGATGGTAGCTATAGTTCTTTTATGAAATATAAGTCATTTGGTGTTCCATACAAAGTTTTATCTAGAGAATCCATGGATATGTCTTGGAAAAAGAGTACTGAAATGTCGTTGAAGTTTGTCTTTTAGTTTCAAGGATTAGAGTAATTATTTAATAAAAACTAGGTGGAGATGAATTTCTGGGTACTGTAGCAGTACTGTAACAGGTACTGTTCAGTACTGTAGCAGCCAGAACTATTCACCCGATTTGGGCTTTCGGGCCACCAGTTTGGCCCTACAAGTCTCCAGGGACTTTGGGTCATCAAAGGTCTTCGGGCCTCAGGGACTTCGGGACAAAAAGACCATGGAGTAGCCCAGTTCACATAGAGCAATCCCCAGAAGAGGATCAGAGCAATAAGACATGCAGTCACCAGATGCAGAGCTACCGGATTGGAAGAATGAGAGGGTATGGAAACCGCCATCGGAACCAGGAACCGTGCAACTTTGTACGGGGTAGTGCTAGCCAATCAGCAATGAAAGGTGGAGAGCTAGGTGATCAATGATGTAGAATCTAGAGGAGGGGTAGTTCCTGTGGGTTGGGCCTATGGGTCATGTATTGGGAAGAGTATGCCTCTGGGCCTTCAGGTCATGTATTGCGAGTCGTGTCGGGCCTTGTGACTTGGGCCCATGAGTCATGTACGGGTTCCACTTAATCCCTTAAAATGGATATTATCTATAATAAAATAAAAAAGAAGTCCTTCGGGCCATTCGGGCTATAATCGAATTTCAATGGAAAATATATGCTTGTTTTGTTAGTGTAAATGAGGAAAGTAATTCATTGTCCTCATGAGGGAATGTTTAGATTTAGCTAGACTCTTGTTAGTTTGAGTTAAGTGGGACCAACTAAAATTTTAATGTTATTGTTTGAAACCTTTTATTTAGAGAAGAATGTTGTAAAGTAATTATAAGATGAATGGAAAGTCCTTTATATGTTCATTCAAACTAGGATTTTCTAGAGAGCTAGTGAAATAGAGAATTTATTATTTCATGACATGTATCTCTTTTATCCCTATGAACCCCTAATACTTTATAATATTTTCCATTTAGAATAAAAATAATTTTTCGGTTGGCCTTATTTATACACAATGTTAACCATATACTAAACACGACACTAAATTAACTTGCATTACACGCAAAACCGAGTTTTACTGACTTCTAATTGTAAACCTATTTTTAATTTTATTTTTGTCAATTTTATGAATTTTATTTTTAAAAATAATTCATAATGTTGAAATTATCTTAGGGTTATTTTTGGGATGTTTCTGATAAAATTCAATTTTTGATGAATAGTGAAAATTACTTATATTTAGTTAAAAATATCCTTTTCGTTTAAATTATTATTAATGATAAATTATATTTTAGACTTATTTTAGAGTCACATTAGATCAATTATGAATATATTAATACAATTAATTTAAATATAATCAAATTTAATTTTAAATTGAATATAAAAACATAAAAAACTTTTGAATGTTTTTCTACTTTAAAAATCTATTATTCTACCCCATATACAGGATTACATTTAATATAAATTTTCCCACTTTTGTGATTTTAATTTTGAAAATCTGAGATTTGAAAATGTAATTAGTATGATATTTGTGGTCTAATAGTCTCAACTTAATTTTTTGACCAAAATGATTAGTGAATGTGATTAAGATTAATTACATCTACTAAGGTATGATTAACCTTAAAAATGGACTAAAACTTAATATTAAGGTCCAAAATGACTCGAAAACTTGTATGAAAGACATTTGATGGCAATAATTTTACCATTACCTCACTTGGTTTGAAATATATGGGTTATTGTGATATTATTAAATGGAAGTGCCCTATATAAAATGGTAAGGAAAATGGAAAAAGGAGAACTTTCCTTACCTTTAACGTTTATAAAACGTTGAGATATGTACAAAAAATTATACTTTCGGTTATAGATATCCTTTTGAAATATATATGTGTTATTTTATCATAATAAGTTATAAATAATTTTTAGATATGTTTTATATACTTTAAATTCTTATGAAACACCATTGTAGTAATTATTTAGTTAATAAATATCTAAAATAAATGATACCATTATTATAAAAAGTGAAGTTAATTGATTGAATTGTTGTATTTTTTTATATGAATATATCATGTTACACACATTTAAACCTAATATTTTTTAATTGAAATATAATATTTATATTTTAAAATTAACATTAAATAAATAATGTCAAAATTGATATTATTTTTTATCTTACAATAAATAAATTTTATTGAATGATTTAAAATTAATAAAAAAACATATATTATGCCAAGAAATTTTTAAGTTTTAATAAATATTAAATATGGTCTATTAATTGACCAATTAAAATTTTAAAATTAACATATTGAACTATATACTGTAAAAACGTTGTTAACACGGTCCAGGTTCAAGCGGCCTTTTAGCACGTCGCATGCGCTTGTTTTAAAATTAATTTCCAAAACACATTGGAATTTTATTCTATAAATTGAATATAATATTAATAATTAAGTTTATATATATTTTATAATAAATCTCACTTTAATATATTCTTAATGGTTAAATTAATTAGATTGGAAAACTAGATGCTTTAATAAAAACCAAAATGATAAAATGGGGGAATCTTAGAAGTTATGGAACCAAATTATTAAAATCCACATATTTCTATGTGGATAAGGTTATAATAGATCATTATTCTCATTTTCTCCATTAATTTTTCATTTTTTAGGAACTTTAGGTAATATAGACCACCCATTATTGAATACCATTTGGTATTTACAAAAGTGCCACTCCCCCTTCCCTATAAAAGGCCACCACCTATCCCCGTACCTAACACATCTAAAACCATCTATGTTAGGCCAAGAACTTCCCAAATAGTCTCCAAACAACCCTAACTTAGTCCTAGAATAATCCCATTGGGCAGAAAGCTTTACAATAAATCCTTTTGGTATAAACCTAAAGAAGTTACCTGATTAAGAGGTAACACCTTCTCTCATTCTTTTTAATTTCATTTCCATTCTCCACTCCCTATAATATAATTATTCTATAATTAAAAAAAACCAATATAATAAATAAACAAAGATATTTTTATGATAATGTTTCAACCTACACTTACACACACCTCCATCATATGGGTAATGAACATATTTTTTCTGTGTATGGTGAAATACAGCCTCACGAAACGATGATTGTTCAATTTTTTCCTACCACCTATCATGGTGGCCATTATGATGGAAAATATATTTATATAAGATATATTTTTATTTATTATGTATTATGTATTATTATTCTGTAATTTCTATTTTTAACATGCCTTTATTCTATCCAAGTTGTGTAAATATGATAATTTCTTTTGAGGAAGTGTGGACTACCACCCCCTCAAAGCGATATGATTTGTTCAGGCCATACATGGAACATATAAAGTATTTTTTTAATAAAAATATATATAATATATAACATAGATATGGTGATGAAATTATAATATAAATTTTTATAATTTATTTTTAATTCTTTTAATACAACAAAGAAATGAAAGTAGCGTTCAAGTGTACGTACAACCTACCATCTCCATGAACGATGAACATCATTTCTAATCTACAAATATTATATAATATTATAAATGCATATGTACTAAATATATAATATAATTTATTAATGGTTTAAATTATTTATATGAAAAAACCATGGTATATTTAATAAGAACACCAAATAAAAAGTCAAAATATAGTTGAGAAAACTAGGCAATTAACACCAGAAATAGTTAAAATAATGAAAAGGTGTTAACAAATGGGTAATAAAATATTTTAAAAATTTATTATATGGTATTATAAACATTAGTTTGGTTCTATTATTAGTTAGTAACATATTTTAAACCACGATACATGATAATAAAGACCAAACAACCAAAAGTAAGGATAAGGTAAGATATTTTTGTCTCACTTTTTAAATCTATGGGATTAATGTCATATTTACTACACCCTTATTTTGTGTGATATAAATACTAGAAATTTTAATATATTAGAACATGGTTTCAGTTTATCTAATTATATTAAACTTTTCAATTTATTTTACTCCATGGAATCCTTGACTCAAAATCAACTCAAGTAGTAAGGGAATTTCATCTCAATTTATATTTCATTGAGACATAATTGTTATTATGCACCAATTTAGTTTTATTTGTTGTATATAATTCCTTCTGACATATTATATCATGAATCTCATAATGTTATAAATTTCCTTTAATGTTGTACCTTCAAGGGTAATATGATTTAAATTTTTCGAAGTGGTATGGGACACTTTAAGATGTTTAAAGATTATTATCCTCAAGAATATTATTGGCATGAAGGATTGAAAGAATTAGATTCATGGAATGAAACCTGGATAGTATTAGATTCTTGGCATGACGCCTTGACAGTTTTATATTCATGGCATGAATCCTTGACATTATTAGATTCTTCGCATGAATCCTTGAAAGCATTAGATTCTTGGCATGTAACCTTGAATGTATTACATCCTTGGCATGAATCCTTGGGGGTATGTTATAGATATCCATCATTTATCATTTCATTTATTTATATTTAGTTATTATTAATCCATGAGATTTTTCATTGACATATCTATGAATATATTTCATTTTTAGTTCATTGATTAAATAAAATGTGTTTTTTTCCTAACTTTCCACATTGATATAGCCTTATCTAGTTATTTTAATGGCATGTGTTATCAATTATTAACTTTTAAAAGTTAATTTTTTCCTATATATTCATTATTGCTTCTGCATTTCTTACCCTTAATGATTATTTGAGTTCAAACTTATTATGTTTCTTTCCCCAGGTTATGAAGAAGAGATCTTTGAATAAGCATTTACAGATTCATTTTATTTCAGTTATTATGTAGAATTTTTCATTTTGATTTCCCAATATATTATGGGTATCATGTATTTAATATATATTTCCAAGAATACTAAACTGAATAGTCCTTTGGGATTTGTTTCCTTGTAATAATGAAAATGTAATGTAATTATGCACCGGCTCCAGGATTCTGGGGTCAGGGTGCTACAATGTCATTCTCAACAATCTACACATGAATCATTCAAGGTATATAATGTGGTTTATGAATCACTATTGTTTAGGAAAATAGAAATTTAACTACTATACATATGGTAAGCTCAACTCACTTATACTACATAAGAGTTAAGTGGACTTGAATGAGAGAGAAGTTGTCATGTTCCATAAGAGTAATACTCTTTCAGTACTCCTAGAGACCTTTGGATACTTTTGGTATGTAGCCTCAAATTATATAATACCTATCAGAGAATAATCTGGATTTTAGGTTGTTATACCACCTCCTACATTAGTTTGGGATGGGAATATCTTCAACTTCACCACCTAGGGATGTAGAACCAGTTGAGACAGTTCCTTTTAAAAAGGTGCATGATTCAATAGTTTTTGTACTAAAGCCTTAAGTTCTAGAGATTGTTGTACCCTAGTTGATTTTTAGTTTTATTTTTTCAATAGATAAATATTATAAATAAATGGAATAATGAGAGATATGTTTTCGATTGTATTTATATTTGATAATATTTGGATAAAAAAGAAAGGGTGTCAGTAATAGTATCTAAGACATCATACCAAAAATGATCATACCTAGAATGATCGTATCCAGGATAATAATTATTAGGATGATCATATATAGGTCAATTTTACTTATAAATATCGTAATCAAGACAATAAAATTCATCCTGATTGTATTTGGGAGAATTGTATTCTGAACAATCGTACGTAGGTGAGAAGGAAAGGAAGAAGCTGTAAAGAATAGAAAGTTACAATAAATTCCTATTTAAATTTTATGATGCTTTGGTTTTTTGTATTTGTAATTTATTATAAGTAAGTTATGAAACATATGAGATAAGATTTATGAATAAAAAGGTCTTGTTGAGCCTGAGGAAGAAAAACACCATACTAGGAGAATCGTATTGAGATTCTCATACTGATAGTTTTATACTAGGAAAATATTACAGATATTTTCAAACTCGATTTTCCATATTAATATTTTAATACTCTAATTTTTTACTGAAGAAATTGTACTGAAGAAATAGTACTAGGATTTCTTAAGGAAAAAATTTTACTAGGATTTCTTGAATTTTGTAAGGAAAAAATTGTACTGGAATTTCTTAAGGAAATTTGTTTTCTGGAATGTCTTAATGAAGAATAATACTGGGAAATCTTAATGAAAAACCAAGAACATATGAAGATTAAAAAAGGAATTGAATGAGTCAAAGGGAGATCCAAAAATCCAGGAGATTTGAATATTCTAAATGGAATTGAATGAGTCAAAGATAGATCTGATATTTAAGAAGAATTGAAGATTTAGGAAATTTCGTTAAGAAGGAAAGGTTTTCAGAAGTGTGACTAAACCATTTTTGAGGTCCCTATATAAGGAGAGATGAGTTCATTTGTAAATATAACTCTAAACTATTCAAATACTTGAGCTCCATAATTTATGGAAGTGGTGTTGAGTACCCAATGAAACTTTGTCTATCTAGTTGAAGATGAGGAAGATTAATCTAAGGAAGTTCATCAGACTGAGTTCCATCAAACATAGATTGTGAGTTTCTATTAACTTATTAATTAATTAAAGAAGGAAGTTAAAAAGGATAACCAGATCAGACTGGTAATTGGAACAACATCCAACATATCTAGGTTCATCGTACCTAGTTCCATCGGACACATAATTGTGGGATGTCTATTGAGTTTCTAATCAATTGAAGAATGAAGTGAAAAAGAATAATTAGATAGGATTGACCATCTGAATAAGGATCTGAACTGGGAAGATCGGACTGATAGATGTTGGGGATGTTTTTCAGACTGAGTCTTTGGAAAAATAATCAATACCAACATATTCCTTAAGTGAATTGTTGAAGATCTTAAAGAATGTACAAAAGTAGAGTTTGATTTAACTTACTTGTGGAGGAAGTAAAGTCTTTCTGAAGTTAATCGAAAATGAAGAAGAAATTGAAGCTTATAATTATTAATGCTTACTAGTTACTAAAAAGTATCATTTTGGAAAGTGGATACTATAAAGGATATTTGGGGGGGTATAACTAACTATAGAAGGAATGTTTCTATTGAGATTGTAGAATTCTTATTTGCTTGTGCATTTGTATTCTAGAAAGAATATAGTAAAATAATTTATATTGGTGGGACTATCCAACATGGAAAGGTGTAGTTATTTGTATCAAACCTTGTAAATATCATGTGTTGCCTTCTATTTATATTTTTTTCACATGAAAGATAAGGTGTTGAGTTATATTTGAGTGGATCGTAACTCTAACAATTTTCATAAGTTAATAACCTTTTTGTTAAGGATTTAATAAACTTTATTATAAAAGGAAAAGGAGACATTGATTTACCCCCCTATCAGTGGTCTCAATCCTACTTGGGAACAAAAATTGGTATCATAGTAGGCTTCCTCTAAAAGATCCATATCAAGAATGGAGAATTTCAATTCTGTGAACTATAAGGGGATTTCGGTTTCCAATGTAAATAACTATCATATCAGGAAATATAGAATTATTCCATATCTTATGTCCCTTGGGTATGATATTTTGGTAGTTACTACCAAAGGATTTCCTCCTCGTATTGAGAATACTCCTCTTATTACTGCTGATAAGAGAAATCTTGAGAACGATGGAAGAGAAAAAAAATATTTACTCTCATCTCTTACTAAATGTGATTTTATTTGAGTAAAGGGAGTTGGAATGGCCAAAGTTATTTTAGATAAGTTGAAAAGCATTTATTATGGTAATAAAAAGGTGAAGAACCCAAAGTTGCAACTTTATAGTCTGAAGTATGAAGATATGAAAATGGATGATCATGAATCTTGTGGTGACTTCTTTACAAAAGAAAATGATATTGTTAGCACCATAAGATGTCTTGGTGAAAAATTGGAAGACTGAACTATTACTAGAAATATCTTGAGAATTATTCCTTCTATGTTTGATGCCAAATTTTTATCTTTGGAAGATAGAGATCCTAAAACCCTATATCTGGATGATCTACATAGTATTCTTGTTACTTATGAAATGATAAGAGAGAATGTTATAGAAAATAAAGAAAAATATAACCATGAAATATCCTTCAAATCATTGATAAAAGGTAAAAATAAAGATAAGTAAATTAAATAATAATTTAGGGACTCATATGTGGAGGAAGAAGTTAAATATTTCAGTATAATTATTTCCCTCCTTTCAAAGAGATACAATAAAGTAAAATGGAAACGCAAAACTCTCAAATATTGGAATTGTGATGGGAAAGGAAATTTTGAATAGAATTATCCTAGGAATAAAATTAAAGAGTATGATTCATAAGATGATGATGAGAAACCTCAGAAAAAATTGGATGTAACATAAGGAAATATTTCCCTTTGATAAAAATAAGAAAAGTTATCTGACTAAAAGAAAGAAGAATGATTCTTCATCTGATGATGAATCTGGTCATCATCTCATCTTTATTTATCATGTTATAAATGGAAGTTATTTATCTATTAGTGATGATTGGAATAATGAGATGACATAAATAGAATGAATTATCAAAAAGAATTTTGAGAAAGGAATTGAGCAAATTACTCAACACAAGAAAGAAAGAAAGAAGGTGAAGAAATATGTTGAAAGAATAACTTTTGAGAACTGTGAGCTTGAAAGAAAATTGAAAGGTTATGAAGAAAATTTAGTTAGCAATGATAATCTCAACAAGATAGAATCTACCCTTGTTGAATAATGTTAGTAGAATAAGTTGAAGATAGCTAAATCAGAAAAATAATTGATGTTTTAAAAAATAATTTGGATAAGGAAGAAGAAGAGTTTTTAGAAACACAATCAATTTTTATTATAACACAAAGTGAGATAAGAAAGATGAGGGAAAACTCCACCAAATAAATTGATGTTAAAGGTGAAACTTTTGAAGAACGTGAAAATAAAGGATTGAAAAAATAGGATTATGAGAAAACATATTTCATTAAAAAGACAGTAATTCTTTAGGAAAGTATCCTCTTGAACAAAGTGGTCCACAATCTATGAATAAACAACAACAACAAAGTTCTAATCAGTTTTACTCTCAATCTAAAAGATAAATATTCAAAAGTCATAGTTGGTGTTGTGGAATTTTTGGACATAGAGATTATTCATGTTTTTATAACATGTATCTACTTGGAAATAGGCATGAATCAAGGGGAGATATGATAAAAAAATAAGATCAAATGTTCCTAAAAATAATGTGGAATAGAAAAAGGAGAATCAAAAAATGAAGAAAGTTGAGTATGTTAGTAAAGTGGAAAAAACATGCTGAATCTGAAAAGAATGAGTGATTAGTTATTTGGTCATAACATGTTGATATGGAAAGAAAGTAACAAGAAGCACAAAAAATCATCTAAAACAAATGGAAAGAAAAATAATTATGAATATGTGATAAATTTTGATAAAAAGATATCAATAGATTATGGTATGAAAATTCAGAAAAGGTGTCAGAGATGTGAGAAAGAAGATAATGTTACTAAAAGTTGTTTAACTATCCTTCCAGAACAAGAGAAATTATGAATGATTTGTTAAAAATTCACTAAAACAAAAAGGTTCCAAAAGGGGGAAATATGTTGACATCCTTATTAGAATAGTGCATAGATGAAGAGATACTTATTACAAAATCTGATAAGGATGAAGAGAAGAAATAAAATACATCCAATGAAAAATAAAAGAAGAAGAATAAAAAAGTAAATATTGAGGGAAGAATCTAAGTTGACTTTTTTTAAAGGCTATGAGTTTCTTCCATATTCCTGAAACATTTTTGTGTTTGTACCAACTTTTAGGGAGTTGAAAGAGATGAAGTAAGGAATATGATGTTGATTCTCTTACTATTATTTCAAAAGAAAGTAATGAGGATACAAAAAGATTGTTTTGAATGTTTATTTTATACACTTTTACTTTATAATATATTTATTGAGATGGGTGCAGGTTACTTTTATCTTAAATAAATTATTTTCAATATTTCCCCAAAAATGAAAATATTGAAGGAAACATGAAAAGGTATTACCTGATGGTTGTGTAATGGAAAACATTGACAACCTTGATTATACACTTTTTTTCTACACTGGGATTACCCATGTAGACATAGAGTTTATTAGTTAAATTCTATTTTTTAAGAAATGCATTTGATACTTATGTTCTCCTGAAAAAGTGTTTCAAGTTTTTGAGATGAAAAGTTCCAACCTTTTGAAATGATACAATTTTTCAATAATGAATAAAAAATTTCATGACATCCCCAATGATTTTGATTATAAATAAAGGGAAGAGAATATATTGAGGGGAAGAGTAATGGAATAGGGGGAGCATGAAATGAAGACATGGAGAAAAAAAAGTGAGAAACAAAAACAATACCACTAATGTTTTTGAAGAGGTTAAATTTAGGTATTAAAGTGGTTGTTGAAAAAAAACACAAAGGGGGAGATTGTTGGACCCTAGTTGAGTTTTGGTTGTTTTTTTCAATAGATCAATATTATGAAAGAAATGGGCAATGAAAGAGATGTTACCAATCATATTTAGATTGATCGGATCTGGATGAAAAAAGGAAGTGTGCTATAATAGTATCTAGGCCAATCATGCCCATAATAATCATACCCAGAATGATCATATCTAGGCTGATAATTATTAGGATGATTGTATATCGAACAATCTTACTCAGCAAGATCATAATTAGGACAATAGTATTCATCTTAATTGTATTTGGGAAATTTTTTTCCTGAATAATCATACTCGAGTGAGAAGTAAAGAAAAAAGACAGAATGAATGGAAAGTTGCAATACTTTCCAATGTAAGTTTGATGATGCATTGGTGTTTTTTATTTCTCATAAATTATAAATAAGTTGTGAAACTTATGATAGAATATTTATGAAGAAAAAGATCTTATTGATCCCGATGAAGAAAAAGATCATACTAGGGGAATCATACTGATATTCTCGTATTGAGATTTTCATACTGGGAAAATCATACTGATATTTTCATACTTGGTTTATCATAATCATATTTTTGTGCTCAGATTTTTTACATAATAAATAATACTAAAGAAATCATACTGAGATTTCTTAAGGAAAAAATCATACTGGGATTTCATTGGTTTCTTAATGAAAAATCATATTGGGATTTCTTAATGAAAAATCATACTGGGAAATCCAATTAGAAAATAAATGAGATTTGAATATTAAAAAAGGAATTGAATGAGTCAAAGTGAGATCCAAAAATAAATGATATTTGAATATTTGAAAAGGAATTGAATAAGTTAATGAAAGATCTGAGATTTAAGGAGGATTAATGATTTGGGGAATTATATTTAGCAGGAAAGGTTTTCAGAACCCCATCCAAACCATTTTTGAAGTCCCTATAAAAGGAGAGATGAATTGAATTTGTAAATTTAAGTCTAAACTATTTAAGTACTTGAGATCCAGAATTTTTGGAACATGTACTAAGTACCTAACCAGAATTTTTGTTTCAGGTTGAAGATGAGGAAGATTCATCTATGGAATTTCATCATAATGGGTCCAATCAGACGTAGAATTGTGATATACCGATTGAGTTCTTAGTCAATTAAAGAAGGAAGTTCAAAAGGATATTTAGACCAGACTTTCAATAGGAATGAAACCCATCATACATAGATCCATCAGATACAGAATTTTTAGATGCCTATTGAGTTTATACTCAATTGAAGAAGGAAGTGAAAGAGAGGAATTAGACTGGACTAATAATTTGACTGAGGATACAGACTGGGAAGATCGGACTGATCGATGCTGAGGAAGTTTTTTAGATTGAGATTTTGGAAGACTATTCAAGACCAAAAAATTCCTTAAGTGAATTATTGAAGTTCTTGAATATGGTACATAGGTAGAGTTTTATTCCGATTACTTGTGGAATAAGTGAATACTTTCATAAGTGAGTCAAAAAATAATAAGAAAGAGTTGATTTTAATTGTGGATGATTACCATTTTATGAAAAGGATTTTTTTGGGAAGTGGATACTTGAAAGTTTATTTGGGAGTATAACTAACTATAGAAGGAATGTTTCTACTTGGATTATATATTTTTTCATTACTGGTGCTTTTGTATTGCAAAAATAATATAGTGAAAGAATCCATGTTGGTGGGACTATCCAACATGGAAAGGAGTAGGTCTCTGTGTTGAACCTTGTAAATATCATGTGTTGACTTCTATTTATATTTGTTTCATAAAAAAGGTGAGCTTGTGAGTTATATTTGAGTGGATAATAACTATAACAAGTTTAAGAGATTAAGAATGTTTTTGTTACAGAGTTAAAAAACCTTATTATTAAATAAAATGGAACCACTAATTTATCCCCCCAGTGGTCTCGATACTACATGGAAACAATAGAGACCAGAACTGCTATTGGGGAGGTAGTACATAGATAGGAATCTTATGTTTCTAAAGATTCTAGATTAGTTCATCATATTGAGACAACTATTGAGAAAGAAGATGTTTCTCATGAGGAAAGGCTAGTTGAAACTGTTCCAAGTGTACCAATTATAGTAAACCGAGTTGAACCTAAAGAGGATCACCCATAAGTTAATATAATTCTTTCTAGATCACCTTTTAGCTATATAGAGCTAGAAATATTGGGTTGGAAGAATCTCAATTTCACTCCCATACTCTAGAGTTTTCTTCTTCAACTCATCATATACAAGAGGATTCCCCATATGATAGTAAGATTTCTAAAATATTTTATATGTAGGAGTTTTCTTATTCTATAATGACTAAATTTGGTAATATTATAGGTGATTATAATGATCTAAATAAAGAGCTTATTTTTAGAAGAAAGTTGGTATAATGGCATCCCAAACTAACCTGATAAAAAATATGAGCCATGTGCTACCATTTATATCTGAATTGAATGCTAAAGATCTTGAGGTGATTAAAGATAAAGTTGATGGACCTAGAGAAGTGTGTGATACTAAGTAAGATATAAATGAATTTTGTGTTCTTATTTAATCTCAAAGGAAAATTATTCTCAATATTCCCCTGGTTCTATATGGCATATCCCAGGATGTTGTCAATGAGATTCAAAGTTTTAAGTTTGAGATGAATAAAATCTTACACACTTTAAAAAATGTAGTTATAAGTTAGTTTGAGTTACATAAGTGATTTCAACTGACTTCCACTTCTACATATTCACCTTTATTTATTCTTGAATCTTAGAATCAATTTGATATGATATCTTCTGAGTTCAATTATGTTCCCTATCATATTCAATCTCTTCATTTTGATATGATTAATTTTATACTATTATAGAAATTTAAGAAATGTCTTTTGGTTGAGTTTCAGAACATAATAGAAGATGCTAGAAGGATTGGGGTTAGAACAGATATGCCATTGAATGAAATGGTTATCCATATTCAATGAACTATTAGTGATTAAGTGGAAGAAACCTTGGGATACACTAAACAATTAAGAGATATAATTTCATTCTTCATTGGATCAATCAACGGAAACACTCAACTTTTTTCCAAATCACTGAAAAATATTTACAATATGATTGTCAGTATGTACTCAGATTATTTATATGAAATTTATACCTCTTCTAAGTCATAGGAAACTCAATCTAGTAATTAGGTAAAGGAGATGGTTATAAATAAACTTCCCTAGTTTATTCATTCAGTGAGAAGAGTTAATGTTACTCCATTTTCCCATACGCCTGGTGAAATAGAACCTACTACTAGTGCCTCAGTTCCCGAAGATCCTTCCAGTGTTATCCAGTAAGTAGCTCAAGTAATAGTAGAGTAGTTATCCAGTGTGGATTATAAGTTGAAATATTTATAGTGAAGGCTAATCCAATTTAATATCTCAGCTGATCTAATTTAGAAAAATTATATATATATAAATTCCTAAATCACCCTCTCATTCTCAATCTATTTCCTTAGTCAGTACTTCTCGTAGTTCCTTAAATATAAAACTTGAATATTTCAAATGAATCCTCAAAAAATTTCTCTCAATAGTTTTATAGATTCACAAGTAAGCCTCTACATCTATTATTTATTTTTACAAGTAAGATATCATAAAGATAATAGACATGTGTGTTGACACCCTTCTCTCTCTAAGAGGAAGAATAAATTTTGGTATGACACCTCTAAATACATATAAGGCACCAATAAAAGGGTATATAATGTTTTTTACCCAACCAAGATCTATTAGAAATAAAAATATGAGGTGGATGATTCCTTAGCTACTGAATGATCTACTCAAGGTGCAACTTATTCAGAACCTACAACGACATTATCCTTTTCCCTGCTGGTTCATATGATTTTAGTGTGGATTCTAGAAATCTTAAAGGAGTTATCATAATTCCTTCTTAGAGACCAAGGGAAAGATATGAAATTTGAAGTGCATAATTTTTTTCTATAAAGGTTGTAAAATCTATGGTGTATCCAATGATAAACCCTCCTACTACCTCTCATACCTCTCCTACCTTAAATAAGCCTCCACCCAAGCCCCCATCTCAATTATACCAGATCCATAAACCATTCTCTTCTAACTAGTATATTGTATATATAAATTTATGTGTGTTAGTTGTTTGTATCTTATACAAGTCTTTATAATCCATGAAATTCTTATTAATTAATTTATTATTTTTTTATTAGAAATTATTTTAATTTAATGATTTTCTTAGTGATTGTTTTCATTTAATTTTTTTTCATATATGTAAATATTTTTATCCTACTAATTTTTTTAAAATTATTCCTTAACATAATTCTCATTCAGTTTCATCACTATACTTATAAATTCTATCACTATAAGTGCTAAATTAAAATTGTTTTCCACTCCTTACCCTTCCTTTTTAATGATACAAAAATGGGGAGAAGTTTACCCATGGGAGAGAAATAACCTTGAGAGTAGATGTGTCTAATTATGGGGGAAAATAAAGGATAAACACAATATTTTAAAATAAATAAATATATATATATATATATTCAAGAAAAACTTTAAATTAGGTAAATTTTGATGTTTAATGTTTAATGGATTGTTTATCACCAAAAGGGGGAGATTGTTGTACTACTAATGTTATTCCAACATATATCATGTACTTTATGTTCTGATGATCTAAAATACCCATCATATGTTAGTGATGATTTTGTTTCTAAGTGTGTTTATTAGTTCTTATCATAGTTTAAGTCATTCAGCTACTGGTTCTGCAAATTATGTATATTGGCTGAAATTTTCCTTTGGAAAATTGGTTATGTGGGGAAATCGATTACATGAAGATTCATCTACACCAATCAGCTACATAAATGATTCACCTATGTAAATTGGTAATGTCATAGAATCAACTACATGATAATCACCTGAGTATTGAATCACTTACATGCTCAAATAGATATATTGATCAATTGGATATATATATTAGTTATGTGGATTAATTATCTATGTGATTTGAAAGTATGGTAAAATTGGATAAGTGGTTTTAAATGGATACATGATTCACTTGGATAATTCCAATTCAAATAATGAGAAAGAAGGATACATGAATATTTTAGATACAAAAATAACACTTACATGATTTGGATACATCGAGAAATATCCTATCACTACTGAAAAAACACGCTTTTAACAGTGCCAGAATTTATCAGTGCTATAAAAAATGATGATAAATAACATATTTATCAGCGGTAAATAAAGATATGATAATTTTAACCTTTTATTATGGAATCTTTTTTAGCACTGATAAAATAAAACCTTTAAAAGTGCTTTATTTTTAGCATTGAAAAAGGTATTATTTATCATCGTGTTAATTTTAGCACTAATAATGGGTATCCTTTATCAGCACTTTATTTTTAGCACTGATACAGGGTATCCTTTATCAGTGCTTTAATTTTAGCACTGATAAAGTGTATCCTTTATTAGCACTTTATTTTTGGTGCTGGTTAATATTTATAAAAATAAAATGAAATAATTAACTAAATAAAAAAATAAAAAAATGTGTTTATTAAAAAAATATTACAAATTTTACTATGTTAAAAAATTATTGATAAAAAAGATTGATTATATATTATTAATTATTAAAAAAATTATTAATTAGATAATTATGATAATTAATGTTATTAAATTTTATATATTAAATATATAGATATATATTAATGTATATAAATATGATTTAAATATTACAAAATATTTATGTGCTTTATATTAAATAGTCATATGTTTATTGAATAATGGTTGATAATTAAAAATTAATGTAAATTAAAAAAATTGACTATAATTTCATATTACTCAACATATAATTGAATGCCGATTGATTTATAAATTTAGCATTGGTCAAATGTGTTTTATATCTCTTTTACATATACGTAACTATTTCATTTTTATATACAATGCACAGACACCAAACTTATACATTTTTTCAATATTTCAATAGAGTACTTACTCTTAATTTATTCAATTTCACTCAATTTTAATATATATTCATGCACTTAAAAAGAGATATTCATTAATAATGTTAAAACTATATTTGTAAAAAAATATTTATAAATAAATATATTTATAAATGTATATTCACTATATTTATACAATTATATATTTATAATTATAAATAAATAAATATTTTTTAAAAGTATTTATATAATTATAAATAAACATCTATGTATATTTAGATAATTATTAAATTTACAATAAATTTAGTTAAATAACAAATATATTTATTACATTTATATATTTATTTAATTATTAAATACATATATATAATATATATATATAGTGATATAAATAATATATTTAAAAAATATATAATTAGAAAGAAATAATTATAAAATTATAATAAATATATTTAATAAAGAATATATTTACTATATTGATATTTATATATATTTATTAAGTATTTATAATTTTTTTCAAATTTTTATTTATATTTATAATTATAAATCCTTTAATAGAACTTCAGTAATAAGCACTGATAAAGATGAGGATTTATGAGCACAAAATAAAGCACTAATAAAATAAAGATTTATTAGTGCTTTAATTTTAGTGCTAATAAATATTGGTTTTATTAGCGTTAAAAGAGTTTTGATAAAAGTCTCTCAATCTATTTTAAAAAACACTAACCATTTGTAAACTCATTGCGATATCATGAGATTTTCATGGAAGCCACCCATACTCGGCACTCCTCCTGAGCTAATTGAAGCTCAAATCACACCAATGAACTGTTTTAGACGCTCTAGTTGGACAAAAATCTCATCTGACATCTGGTTTTCAATTGCGGTTGCAATGCGGGTGGGGTTTCCCATCACATTCTGACAATTTATCTACCTAAGGTAGGTGGTTCCATGACTTAACAATTTTAGATAATTTAATTTTCTCTCCTAGTTAATTTTTGTAATGTCTTGGAAATTCCATGTAATTTTTTTTAATTATATGGAAGTATTCTGAGATGACACGCTTTGACGACATGTGATTTTGAGGCCCAGTGAGCCCGAAATAGAATTTTGAACTTTTTTAAGGTACGTTAAGAAAACATGGAAGTGGGTTTTTCTAAATTTTGAATCGGTGCTCAAGTAAAAAATTTTAGGGTACCTTTGAACTCATAATATTGAGATTCTTTTAGGAAGGACTTAACTTTGGTCGGCAATGGCCAAATAGAAAAGTCAATTTTCGAACTTTTCAAAAAATAATAAAATAAACTTAAAAAGTAATTTTACTTTATTTTCTCATCCATTGAGCAGCGGACGATGATGTTGTGGTGCAGTGTAAGGCACATTGATGAGGCTCAGTAATGGCTTGTTAACTCACTGTGTAACGATGCTTTAATGATGCGTAACGACGCGACATCGCAACATAACAGAAATGTTGCGACGTATTTTTCCTTTTATTTTGGTTGACGTGTTGGTGGAATGATGAATTAAAATACAAGGATTCTCCATCGAACCTTTTATGAACTTCCTATCCATCTAATAATGGAAAACGTCGATGAACGTCAAACATCTTCGATGCAACTCGAAGAATGGAGTCGGAAGCAACAAATGATGTTGACATCTTGAAACCTCGAGGGAGTAACGGTGTGACAACTAACGTCAAAGAGGTTAGGGTTTAATTTGTGCAAGTTATTCCTTGTTCTTATTCAAGAAATGAAGAATGTGGATCAACCTATGAATAGTTTGATCCACGAATCATGCATTTATGTGAGAGGGTAACTTTCATTTGGAATTTTTTATTATCTGGGAATTGAAAGTATAATTTGTTGATTTAATCGGAATCCTAGGACCTCCCATGTTTATAAACCTCTAATGTAGAGGGCGTGGGATGACAAAAAGAATGCCCGAGCACCTCCCCCATGTTCATTTTTTTGAGTTGCACCCTCAAAGTGGCGGAAAGATGATTCCAGGACCATTGCGGTGAAGAGGGTGTTCCCCCAAGAGCGCTAGCGTAGGAAGCGCGAAGAACGGACCATTGGAGGGCGTCCGGTGGTCTGCCGAACACTAGTCAGCATACCAGCATCGAGGAGATGCGGTGCCTTCCTAGTTCATTGTGGAGGGATAGTCCGTGTCCAGGTTTTCCGAGTGGATCGACAAGCAGCATTTGCTCAACCGTGGCAGGAGGGCACCACGTGTCCTTGGGGCCAATAGGGGTTGGATGCTGCAGCCGGGCCACATCTCGGATAGGTGGCACACCACAAGCCCACACCGCACAGGCCAGACATTGTTCTACGCTCCCATACCAGAACTGCGTTAGGTTGTGTCAGTTAGAACTAAATTGGGGTATGTGGGACCCTCGAGTCAGGTTGGTCAAGTCGGTCCGATCGGGTTGGACCAAACTGAGACTCAATCAGCCCCTGTTTACTAAAACACTAATAACGTGCAAACTGGGTGTTCGGTTGAAGATACATTTATAGCATTTGGACCCTCTTGATGAGACGGATCATTTGACATTCCCTAAGGAGACTTACATGAATTTCGAGATGTATCGAATGGCTTGAGGAGAGGTTATCCCAGGTGCGCTACGTACGGAACTCTGCGGTTGGATGAGACCTGAGGACTACTGACATTCGACTATATATGACTCGAATATAGCCCAGTGGTACGTACTTATATGTGATTTTGTAGGCCCATGGTGGGAATCACTTCCATGTGAATTTACAGGCCCACGGTATGTGATGAGGAGGAGTACATCAGTTGGCCAAGATTACTGGGAAGCACTTCTGTGTGACTTTGTAGGCCCACAATACACAATGAGGAGGTGTACCTAATAATTCCAAGGTTAGTGGGAAGCACTTTTTTGTGACTTGGAAGAACCACTATACTCGATAGAGGAGGAGTTCTCCAATAACTGAGGTGTTCGATGAAGTGATTGATTATTATTCTATCACTACCCTAAATGTATACCTGGTGTGAGCTGTATTGTGATTCATGCTTTACTTTGAGGATTGTTGTGTGATATTTCCTTTTTTTTGTTTTGGGGTCCCTATTGAGTATTTTATTACTCACCCCTACATGGGATTCTCCCACACGTGTTGTGACTGGTGCATTTGATCGATGTTTCTACAGAGACTTGGGTGGACCCGGACCTAGAGGTGCTCAGGGAGACGAGACTGACGGACGCTATGATGGTGGAATTGGTGGCCTAGGACCAGGAGGTCCTCTATAGGATTGGCTATACATGATGTTATTCTTTGTCTTGCAGTAGATACACTACTCTCACGATCAGGTGGGGTTTTTCATGGATGGCCATCATAGTTTCCTTTTTGTACTCACTATTTTCAGTTCTTTTGTTGGGTTTGTATTCAAGCCCACTTATATTAGTTTTAAATGTTTCCTTTTCAGGGTGTGGAACTTGGTTGGGTGTGTGTGTGCATACAGGTAATCGTGAAAATGCATCCCACTTATACGTTGATGTCTTTGGCACTAGTCATAGACCCCTCACCTTCAGAAGGTGAGCATGGTGTAGTCACGACGCTGACCTCGTGGGACGGGCCATGAAAAATTGGTATTAGAGGGCAGTCGGTGCTTCCATAATGATCGGGAGTCTATGTTTTGTTTAGGGGGAAATAGTGTTAAGTGTTCCAAGTCTGAATTTCAGATTTGGGGAGTCTAGGGTTGGTGCGGAGGACAACGTATCCATACACCAGGACCTTGAATTATGTTTTTTTGGCTCTATACAAGAAAACATTTGTTGCATAAGTGTCTCATTATGTTATTTTGAATAAAAGTCAGCTTACCAGGTATTCACTTCTAACTTTGTTACATCTTGATCTATCTCAAGATGCCTCCATGTGGACAACCAGCTATAACCCCAATACGATGTCGTGAGGATAGCCCACCTTGTGACGAGACATCTATTTAGGGACCAGTTCTAGAGATGGCCCCATTGGGTAGTGCACCAGTGCTACAACCACCCGATGGTCAGCTTCTACTGCCAGCAGTTCTGGAAGATGATGTGCACACACTCAGTTCCCTACATGAGTTTCAAAGATAGAGACCTCCTAGGTTCCGGGGAGAGATAGATCCTCAGGTAGCTAAGGACTGCCTGGAGGCAGTGATGTAGGTCTTCCACTTAGTAAGGACACTTCCTGACTAGATGGTGATCTTGGCAGCAAGCCTTCTGCAGGGCTCAGCAAGGATATAGTGGATCTTGATCACGCAGATGCATGATGAGGCGACCCTCACCTGGGCAGACTTCGACCGTCTTTTCCAAGAGGAGTTTTTTTCTCGCGACCTTGTGCTTTGTGCACATTTAGGAGTTTCTACATCTATAGTAGGGAGGCATGATGGTGGATGAGTACTCAGTGAGGTTAACTGAGTTCTCTTGATACTTTAATGATATGGTGTGAGACAATTTCTTCAGGGATCGAGCCTTTGAGCAGGGACTCAAGCGGGAGATCATGGCATCTATGTTGTCTCTCAGCATCCCTACTCAGGATGGGTTTCTAGAATGAGCCCTTATGGTAGAGAGATTCTTGGAGGAGAAGGTTCCCACAGATAGAGCTACCAACAAAGCTCAGACAGCAAATTCCTCGGCAGGTAGCAGACAACAGATGTGAGGGCCCAAGTGGTCCAGGTCTTTCAGAGGAAGACCCCATGACTCTGGGTCGGAAGTTTAGGGATCCCAGACTATAGGGAGTCAACCGGGAACCATGATTTTCTTTTCGTGTAGTGGGAAGGGATACATGTCATGTGTGATCCCGAACCACTGTACAGATGACCAAAAATGGTCGAGGGGCCACCAAGGTAAAGGCAGCGGTTCGAGCGAGGAGGTCTTTATGGCAGCAGATTTGGTAGGGGATTATGTCGATCAACAGGTGGTCGGTGATAGTTTGAGGTGTTTCCACCACCAACCCCAGGTGGTCCACCCCAACCTCCGGGAGTAGGTGGACAAGGGTGAGAATAGATTCAGGCAGTAGTGGCATATGACCACAACGCTCCAGAGATGATCTGAAGTACAATCTATGTCTTCTTCACCCTAGTTGTAGTTCTTATAGACATGGGTTCTAGTAACTAAATCATTTCCATGTCTCTAATTCGGAGCTCAGAGATTATAGTGGATCTATTGGCCTAATCGTTACTGTTAGAGACTCATACAGGAGAGGATTTGATGACTACACACTAGTTCTAGCAGTGTGAGCTTACTCTAGGAGGAAAGAGCTTCATCTAGGATCTTCTAGTAATGACATTGAGACATTATGACATATTCTTGGGTATAGACTGGTTATCCACTATCTATGCTCATATCCACTATTTTAGGTGTGCAGTGTGGTGTGTCCGTAGAGTTGAGACCAGGTTTTCCTTCTCTGAAGAGAAGTAAACCCTTCTAGTGCAGGATGGAATTTCTTGGTAGAGGATGCGGCTGATCACTCATCATTTGGCTAGCCTCACCCTTGGTGCAATAAATGAGAGGAGTCCATGTTTTCTGGTAGTGTTGGATGGGTATGGGGATTTTTTTCTAAGGATGTTTCGGGACTACCTTCTCATAGGGAGGTAGACTTTTTTATCTAACTGTACACTGGGATGACACCGATATACACACCGGTATATCAAATAGATCCTACGGATCTTTGTGAGCTGAGGGTATATCTGGAAGACTTGTTGGAGAAGAGTTTCATAAGGCCCAATGTTTCACCATGGGCATCCCTAGTGCTTTTTTCCAAGAAGTTTTATGTGAATTTGAGGTTGTTCATGGAATTTAAGTGCTCAAACCAGGGGATTGTGAAGAAAATGTATCCACTACCATGAATCGATGATCTCTTCGACCAACTAAAGGGGGAGAAGTGGTTCTCAAAGATAAAACTCAGATCAGGCTATCACCGACTTTAGGTACGAGACGAGGATATACCAAATATAACTTTCAGGTGTTAGTACAACCATTATGAGTTCCTAGTGATGCCTTTAGTTGTGACCAAAACCCCAATTGTGTTCATGGGACTCATGAATAGGATCTTCCAGCCTTACCTTGACCGGTTTGTTGTGGTCTTCATTAATGACTTTTTGGTGTACTTTGTGTCATAGGAGGAACACTCTACACACCTGTGGATAGTCCTGGATACACTCCGAGAGCACCAGATTTATGGTAAGCTCTCAAAGTGTCATTTTTGGACATGAGAGGTCCAATTTCTAGGACACATCATCTCAGAGGATGGGGTTGTAGTAGATCTGGAAAAGATAGAGGTAGTGCTTTCTTATTAGCCACCTAGGAGTGTGAATGAGGTGCATAGCTTATTGGGTTAGCTAGTTACTTTCAGAGGTTTGTTCTTGACTTTCCAAGAGTAGAAGCACCCTTATTGGTTTTAACATAGAAGGGGAAGACCTTTGTGTGTATGGAGGAATGTCATCAGAGTTTATAGGAGCTAAGGAAAATATTTAATAGTGCCCCCCATCTTGAGACTACCAGAGGAGGTCGTTGGGTATGTAGTTTACTACGACACATAAAGGACCAGACTAGGATGTTTCTTGATGCATGAGTGAGTAGTGATTACCTAAATCTCACGACAGTTGAGGCATCACGAGAAGAACTATGCGACCCATGACATGGAGTTAGCATTAATGGTATTTTCCCTGAAGATGTGGTGGCACTACTTGATGGGTGAACAATATAAGGTTTACTCCGAACACAAGATTATCAGGTATATATTGTCCCAGAAGGACCTGAACTTGAGACACTCGTAATGGATAGAGTCCTCTAAGACTATGAATTTGAGACAGTAAATACTCTTGGAAAGGGGAACGTGGTGGTAGACGCGCTCAGTAGGAGGACCAGTTTGTAGATACTAAGTGAGGCAACATAGCGGTTGGCTGTGATGCAGATGTCCTTTGTGAATGACAGTGAAGCTGCTTACCTTCCGTCAATTACTATTACTCCCCCACTCTTATAGTGATTCATAGAGGCACAACTGGTGGATGTTGACAGTGAGGCCGGATGTGCTCAGTTATCCTCAGGATGAGATCCAGATGGATTTTAAATAGGTGGAGAGCACGTCATTCTTTTCAGAGGGCACACTTTAGTGCTAGTGATGTTGTAGGAGGAGGTGTTGAGGGTGTTTCATACACCCCCTTTGGTGGTATATCCTGAAGTGGTGAAGATGTACTAGGAACTTTGACGTCAGTACTAGTGTCTAGGGATGAAGAAAGCGATGGTCGAGTTCATTTCCCAATGCCTCACTAGTCAGCAAGTGAAGGCTGAGAATCAGGTTCCAGTAGGCTTAACCCAACCACTCAAAGTACCGGAATGGGAATGGGATGGTATCTCAATGGAATTTGTGATGGGGTTACCACATACATCTAGGGGAAACGACTCTATCTGAGTGATCATTGACTGACTCACCATGTCAGTTCACTTCCTACCCATCCAGGAGTAGAGACTGGTAGAGGGATTGGGATGCCTCTATATCCCGGATATAGTGTGTCTTCATAGGTTTCCTTCAACAATCATCTCAGATCATGATGCTCGCTTTACATCCTGATTGTCGAGGGGATTACAAGAGGCATTCAGGACACATCTATGCTTGAACACAACTTTTCATCCCCAGACGACTGGTCAGACAAAGCAGACTATACAGACATTAAAGGATATGATACATGATTATGTCCTGAATTTTGGTCACAATTGGGAGGACCACCTACCATTGGTGGATTTTTCATACAAAAATAGTTATCACTCTACCATTGGCATGAAACCATTTGAGGCCTTGTATGGGTGACCTTATAAATCACTCTTATGCTGGACAGACCTAGGGGAGTCAGCACTAATGAGTCTGACGTTGGTATGGGCTACCACCGAGAAGGTTCATATCATCCAGGAGCAGATGTGGACTACATAGAGCAGACAGAAGTCTTATTCCAAGAGAAGATGGAGACCCTTGGTGTTTGAGGAGGGAGATCTCGTATTCCTTCAGGTATCACCCTGATGAAGATTGTAGAGATTTGGCCATAGTGATAAGCTATCTCCTAGGTTCATAAGACCTTTTTCAGATCCTGAGCAGAGTTGGTAAGGTGGTGTACCGCCAAGATCTTCCCCCATAGATGTGTCAGGTGCATGATGTTTTCCACGTGTCGTAGCTGAGGAGGTAAGTGCATGATCCATCGCATGACATTGACGGGGGTGAGCTGGACATTGATGATGGGGTGACATTTTTGGAGTTCCCGGTGGAGATAGAGGTTCAATAGAAGAAGTTCCTATGTGGGCCGTTGATTCCTATTATGCGAAATCTATGGCATCATAGGAATCTCCAGGAGAGAACATGGGAGCAGGAGGATCAAATTCGTGCTCAGAACTCCCATCTGTTTGATTAGTTTTTGTTTTGAATTTTGGGGACATAAATCTCTATGGTTGAAAGAATTTAATGTGTCATAAATTCAATGTTATTTTTTAATTATATGGAATTATTCTGAGACCACACGCTTTGACGACACATGATTCTGAGGCCCGGTGAGCCCGGAACGTAATTTTAAACTTTCTTTAAGGTATGTTCAGTAAACGTGCGATCCAGTTTTTCTAAATTTTGAACTGGTGGTCAGATTAAAAATATAAGGGCGCCATTCAACTCAGAATGTGGGGATTCTCCTAGGAAGGACATAACTATGGCTAGCTAAGGCCGAACATAAAAGTTAATTTTCAGACTTTTCGGAAAATAATAAAATTACTTTAAAAGTTTTTTTTTCTTTTCTCATCTATTAAGTAGCAGATGGTGATGCGCATTGATGAGGCTCATTAATGGTTCATTAAATCATAGTGTTACTATTCTTTAATGACGTATAATAGCAGTACTGTTTCCTAAAAAATAGCATAATGACAAAATGTTGCAACGTAACAGAAAATTTACGACGTGTTTTCCTTTTATTTTGGTTGACGCATTGGTGGAATAAGGAATTAAACTACGATGATTATCTAATGAACCTCTGATGAATTTCATATCAAATTAATAATGACAAACTCTGACGAATGTAAAACATCTTTGATTCACCTCGATAAAGCAGATTCAGAAGCAACGAATGATGTCGACGTCTTGAAACCTCGAGGACGTAACGTTGTGGAAATGAACGTCAAAGAGGTAGGGGTATAATTTGCAAAAGTTATACCTTTTTCTTATTCTAGAAACGATAAATGTGGATCAACCCACAAATAGATTGATCCACGAATCATGCATTTATGTGGGGGGTAACTTTTTTGCGTATTTTTGTTATCCATGAATTGAAATTATCATTTGTTGATTTAATTGGAATCCTCAGACCTCCCATGTTTATAAACCTTTAATGCGGAGGGTGTGGGCTGACACGAACAATGCCTGAGCACCTCCATCATGTGTGTTCTTTGTTGCCACACCCTCAAAGTGGAAGTAAGATGATTTTGGGACCTTTGCGGTGAAGAGGGAATTCCCCTAAGAGCACAAGCGTAGGAAGCGTGAAGAAAAGAGCACCAGAGCCCATCTGGTGATCCACCGAACATCTTCTAGCACGGTGGCGGTGGCGACCTGTGGCGGAGGTGCACTCATTGGTGCGCTGTGGTGGCAGCGTGGAGATGCGGCGCCTGTATGTAATCACATGGAAGGGTGGCCCACGTCCGGGCCGTTCGGGTGGCGCGATGAGCCATGACTGCTCGACCGTGGTAGGATGGCCTCACGTGTTTGCAAGGCCAACAGAGGATAGACACAGCAGTCGGTCATGTCTCTGGTAGGTAGTGCATCACCGATCCACGCCACATGGGATAGGATTTGGGATGGCAGGCCGCACTCCCAACCAGCGGGCTGGACCCACACTGACGGGCTGGACACCCACCGGCAGGCCGGACCAGCGCCAGTAGGGTGGACCTGCACTAGTAGGATAGACCCATGCCCTTTGGTCCAGGTCAGACTAGACTGGGTCACCGGGTGACCCGGTGGGCTAGACCCTCAACCAAACTGGTTCGGGTCCATCCAGGACCATTGGGCCTAGCCCACTGGCCAGGCCAAACCGGACCGACCCAGACCCAAACTGGCTCAGGTCAAGTCAGTTGGAACTAAATCAGGGTATGTGGGACCCCCAGGATGGTTTTTTCTGGTTGATCTGACTAGGTCATACCGGACCCAGATGCAACTGGTCCCTGTTTACTAAAACTCTAATAACTTACAAACCAGGTATCTGATTGACAGTCCATTGGCGGAATTGGGACCCTACCGATCCAATCCAATCCAATATATTTTTTTCATTTTCAAAAATCCACTTTAAGGGTTAGTGGTAATCGAACATAAAAATTCAAAATTCAAAAGCAACCCCCCGTTTAAACAGTACAAACATTCAAATTTTAAACAGATTCAACATCGACCTCGGAGCACGTGGCACCTCACATCACTGCCAACTAACCACCTCGTGTTATGCACCCTGAAATCATGAATCATATCACCTGAAAATTATTCCACGAGGATTCAAGCCACCCACCTAATCGTCTCGATACCATCCCCATCTCCATATAATCAAAAAAACATCATCATATTGAACCATCATTGTCTTCATTAGTAGCAGCAGCTTGACGTCAAACCAATCTCACCGGTGAGACCCACTGGAATCAAGAGCATCACCGTTATGAAAAAATCATCAATAGACACAACACCATTGAACACCACCATCACAAACCATCGAAGCCACACAAAAAAAGGGAAGCCCCACCACAATCCATCACAAATATCAAGCCCTATGGGGATCCATGTTCAGATTCAAAGACATCAAGGGGAAAACACCTCCTGAAATGCATTGACTGCTCAAAATTCACATCCCAAAACACCTCGAGTACCACTGTTTAAATCCGACTTGGAGAATATTGGGGGAAAAGAGGACCCAGAGGAGAGTTCCAAATAGACCAAAGTCACAACAACGAGATGTGGCCACCACCATGAACACCAAACCCTAGAGAAAATGGCACCATTCCATCATCACCTGTCATAGAGAACGAAGCCTAGAACACCTCCACAACATACCAGAATTCCAGCAAGATTCTTTTGGCATGCCCTGATGAGGCTTTCATGGATGTTGAGATACAAAGAGTGTCTTGAGGAGTGGTTCTCCTAGGAACAAATTACAGAACCTTGTGGTTCGATGAGACCTGAGGACTACTGACTTTCAAATCTATATTACTCGAATATGGCCTAGTGGGAAGCAATTCTGTGTGACTTTGTAGGCCCACAGTGGGAAGTACTTTTGTGTGACTTTGCTTTCCCATGGTACGCGATGAAGAGGTGTACCTAATTAGTCCAAGGTTAGTGGGAAGAACTTCTGTGTGACTTGGAAGTCCCATTGTACTTGATAGAGGAGGAGTTCTATAGCAGCTAAGGTGTTTGATGAAGTGACTGATGATTCTTCTATCACTACCGTAAATGTATACCTGATGTGTGTTGTCTTGTTATTTATTATTTACTTTGAGGATTTCTGTGTGTCCTTTCCTTTTTTATGTTTTGGGGTCCCTACTGAGAATTTTGTTACTCTCCCCTACATGGACTTCGCCCACACATGTTGTGTCTGGTTCAGACAATCAACGTTTTGAAAGAGACTTTTGTGTACCAATACCCAGAGGTGCTCAGGGAGGTGGGACTGACGCACGCTACGATGGTGGACTTGGTGTCCTAGGACCAGGTAGGGCCCAATAGGATCATGTGGATAGGAAATTCTGCTTTGGCTACCAGCAACTACACTACTCTCACAATCAGGCGGGGTTTTATGCGGATGGCCACCAGAGTTTCCTTTTTGTTCTTCTTATTTTCAGTTCTTTTGTTGGGTTTGTATTATTTCCCACTTATATTATTTGAACTTATTTTTATTTTATTATTTGGGACTTATTTGGGCTTTTTTGTGTGTACATGTTCTCAGTAAAATGCCTCCCACTTGCTGGTCGACGCCTTCGGCACTAGTCGCCAGCCCTTGGCCTTTGAGAGGCAGGGTTGGGGTAGTCACGACGCAGACCTCAAGGGATGGGTCATGACAATTTTTTCATGATTCATAGTTTATTTTGGTGGTGTGAACATGTTTTGGAAATTATTTGACATGAATTTGTGTTGAAAATAAATTTTCTAAAGAGAAATTGTTATGTTTCTATATAGGCCTTGTTGTGAAAAATCAGTGGAAGTGTTCAATTAATTGTTTGAGAAGTGTGAAATTTGTTTTTGTGGGTTCTTAAGGTGCGGGTGTTTTTAAAAAGTATTTTTTTTGTGGTAAATGGATAATTTTTGGCATGTTAGTCTTATTGTGTAATTTTGAGTATGAGTTGTGAAGTGTTTAAATAATGATAAATTTGTTTTAGAAATTAATGTTGGGTTGTGGAAATGGTTTATTAAATGGTGTGGGTGATGTCAACTTTTTTTTCAAAGGGTTTGGCATGATTTGTGTTGGGTTTGGGTTCTGTAATAGAAAATGGCTATGTTGTGTGTGTGTGTATTTTAGCATGGTGTTCTGTGGAAGGGTTTTATGGGTTGTTTGAAAGGTGAAAATAATTTTTTCAAAGGCGCATAAATGCAAAACGGTTTGGAAGTAATTTATTAAAGAAATTTGACATACTTTTCCATGTTGAACATGTTGTAACTTTTTTAATGTGAATTGTAAATTATTTTAAAAGATGGAAGACATGTTTTGAAAATTATTTGGGGTTGTGTACAAATTTTTTTAAAAAGTGACTCTCTATGGAATTTTTTATGAATTGGTGTGAACTCCGGTTTTTTATTGGAAGTGTTCTAAAAATTATTTAATAGATTTCTTAAATTATATAAGAGTTGAAAATTATTTTATATGTGGTTATGTGGAGCGTTTGATTTTAAAAGTTTCATTTTCATGTGAACTTGGGCATGTTTTGATGTAAAGTATTGCAGTGCCTCTAGGGGTTATTTAAGAAAACATCATAAATGAATTATTAACATACATAATAGGTTAAAGGTATGTTTTTTAAATTAATTGGTGTGCATATGTTTTCAAATGGGGTTTGGGTGTGAAAGTAGTGTCTCACTATGTGTACTTTGTTTGGCATGACTTTTTTGTGAATGTGTTGTGTTAGTGACATGTCAATCTGAAAATTGATTGAGCACAAATAAAAGGGAATCTTGGGTAACTAGGTAACATGATTTTTCTTTGTTAGGGAATCTTGATGTTTTCATAGTAAAATCATTGACCATAAAATTAATGTATTGTTTTGTATTTATGTTTAAT
Source organism: Viscum album (assembly GCA_963277665.1). NCBI lineage: Eukaryota > Viridiplantae > Streptophyta > Magnoliopsida > Santalales > Viscaceae > Viscum > Viscum album. The sequence goes on along the minus strand of OY728127.1, from coordinate 1,479,424,082 downwards.
TCATTTCTCTTTAGTATTACTTGCATAATAATTATTTTCTTATACCGGTGGATTCTTTTGTTTGAGTTGGGGTGATCTGTATAAATTTCATGCTTCTTCTCCCTTAAAATCTTTTCACCCATGCAATGGTGAATTTATCACTTTTCTTCAAGTTACCACCACTTTCTTTGCAGGAAGAGAAAGGATGCTTCCTCTTCTCAATCACAAAGGTAATATTGATGTTTTCATAGTAAAATCATTGTCCATAGAATTAATGTATTGTTTCATAATTATATTTAATTCATTTTTTTAGTATTACATACATAATAAGTTTTTCTTATATAGGTGGATTATTTTTTTCGGGTTAGGTTCTCTACCCAACTTTTAGGCATCTTATCCCTTAAAATCTTTTCACACATGCAGTGGCTCATTTATCACTTTCTTTCAAGTTTCCTCCACTACCTTTTCAAGAAGATAATTAATGCTTCTTCTACTTAATCATAGAGGTAATATTTATGCTTAAATAGTAAAATCATTTCTCATAGAATTAATGTATTAATTCATATTTATGTTTAATTCATTTCTTTTTAGTATTACTCACATAATAATTATTTTCTTATACAGGTGGATTCTTTTGTTTGAGTTGGTGTTCTCTATCTAAATTTAATGTTTCTTATCCCTTAACATTTTTTCACCCATTTTGTGGTTCATTTATCACTTTATTTCAAGTTACCTCCACTTCCTTTGTAGGAAGAACAATGATTCTGCCTCTTCTCAATCATAGAGGTAATCTTGATGTTTTCAAAGTTAAATTATTGTCCATATAATTAATGTATTATTTCATATTTATGTTTAATTTATTTGTTCTTAGTAATACTGACATAATAATTGTTTTATTATATAGGAGAATTATTTTGTTCGAGTTGATGTGGTTTGTTTGAAGTTGCTCATCCAGTGTTGGCAGTTCGACAAAGAAAGTAAATCGAAATTATTGTAACATTGAAAATTAGGATTTTTTTAATATATGTAATAATTTGTATTTATTTAATTGTATAAAATAATTCTTGTAATTTATATAATATAGTGTTTTTATGGTATTTTTGTTGTAAATTTCATTTCATTTCAATTATGTATTGGGACTTGTTTTTGCCGATATATCTGGTCTGTTTCTAGTGCTTCTAGTGGTTTGCGTGCTGTAGCGTGCTTGTAACACTCCAAGCTTCCATGGTACACTTCTCCTTGAATAATGCAGTAGCATGTGTTGTACACAACATCGAGTTCTAGCATCCACCACAAGCAATCAAACTAGCCGTTATGAATAGTAATACCCACTTTTTGAAATTTTATACATTTTATCTTTCAAAATGGACTTCATTTTTGGATTTAGAATATCGAAATTAGCTTAGGGTGATTTTTTTGTACTTTTCAGATAACTTTCATATTTTGATGAATAGTGAAAATTACTAAATTTTAATTAAAAACAACTTTTTTAAACGAAATAATTAATAGTGATAAATTATGATTTTGAGTGATTTTAGAGTATAATTAGATTATATTTTTACCATTTAATCCAATGTTGGTCATTGGACATAATTTCACATTTACACTGGACATAAGCAAGTGCCAATCTTTTGATAGTTATTATCTCTTAAAAGCACGCTTTTTGTCCAATTTTGGTCATTGGACATAATTTCACATTTAAACTGGACATAAGAAAGTGCCAATCTTTCATATTTAACTTTCATATTTTGATGAATAGTGAAAATTACTAAATTTTAATTAAAAACAACTTTTTTAATCGAAATAATTAATAGTGATAAATTATGATTTTGACTGATTTTAGAGTATAATTAGATTATATTTTTACCATTTAATCCAATGTTGTTCATTGGACATAATTTCACATTTAAACTGGATATAAGCAAGTGCCAATCTTTTGATAATTATTATCTCTTAAAAGCACGCTTTTTGTTTTAACAACGGGAATTAATTTTAAATTAATTTCTGCCACTTATGTGTTTTGAATTTAGAAAAATGGATTCCATATTTAGAATTAGGAGGTCCAAATTTTGAAAATAAGTAACTTTTATTTTTAGACATTTTGAAAAATTACTCCAGTAAATATTTTATCTACCATGGTAAAAGGGTAAATCCTGTAAATAAGGGTAAAAAAATAATATTATAATAATAATAAATTACCCTATAACGTGTCCTAACCCTATTGGTTGACACATTTCCGACCATGGGAATCTTTGGGTCGATTTTGGGATCCCATGGATCCACCTGTAAGTGATAATGACACTTTATATTAATTAAGTTAAAGTAAATACAAAATTGACATAAGCATATATCTTTTAGAAAAACAATTTTTACATAGGGTTATATATGTTATATTTTAGAATATAAATATTCATTAGAAATATAAAAATATTTCCTACATAATGGTATTTTATTTATAATTTTTAGACATTTAATAATTAAATTTATTTATGATACAATAATGATATTGTCTTTTCCTTATTAATAAAAGAATCAAATAATTAGAATTATAAATGTTAAAATAAATATAATTTTAAAGTTTTGGTGACATAAAAAAAATTTATTGGTTAATATGATATGTTAGTATTTCTAAAATTAATTTTTTTCAAGTTAATAAAGTTGTTAAGACTTTAACAAAAATCAATTATTAAATAGTGTCAAAATTTACATAAAGGAGTTTTTAAAACAAATATTATATTATTAATTGATATTATATTCATAAAAATCTAAGGTTCAGCCAAAGTACTTATATAATGGTATTTGTATTATTAATGGACCACTTGGGGGTCTCTTGGAAGATTATAGTAAGTTTAATGACTATATAATATAAAAATACAAAGAGATATGGTAAATGTCAAACTATTTAACTAAGAGTTAAATAAAAAAGATAAAGTTAATATAGTGAACCAAACCTATCTAAATCCTATTGGTTGAGTGGTTTTATAACTATCACCACCTTAAACTTTAATTAATCCACTTTGGATCCATTAGAAACCGAATATGAATTTATTATAAAATAATATTTCTAGCTTTTCCAAAGGTGTCCCTCACCCCTCTTATAAAAGGGAACTCCCCCTTCTCTTAAATTCATACCTTCAAAGCCTTTTGGCTTGGACAAACCCTGACCAAATATCCTATCAACTTCAATAAATTCATCCAAGAGGCCCTCCTTTGGTCATAAAGCCGACTTAAGGGTCCCTTTTGATCAAATCAAAAGAAAGAACCCGAAGAAGAGGTAAAAATTTCACCACCCTCTTTCAAGTTCTTTTCTTCTTCCACTTCTTCTTTTTTGTTATTTCCATTATAAAATAATAACTCCAGTATCATCTATATTCTGTGAAGTAATTATAAATATGGTACAACCATATTAACTATTCTATCCATCATTTGAATGACATGTCACCATACGTGCGTACGTACGACTTATCGTCTCCACGTCGTGGTGTAATTGTTATTCAAAACATTATTATTTGGATGGGTATGATAATGATGTTTAATTGATGTAAATAATAAATATAACATGATAATGATTATGTATATATGATACAACATCCAATTGTATATTATTTTAATATCGAAAGAATGATATTGTCGCTCGTACGTACGTACGGACTACCGTCTCCACGAACGCGATGAGATTCATTCCCCATCGTATCCATGCAAGTATAATTCTCATTTGATGATTAAAAATAATTTTTAGAGACATGATATCATTATTCATATGAATAAGATACATCCCATCCATAACAAATATGGCTCACATAATAAAGAATATAAAGTAAAATGAATCTGTTAACACCCGAAACGACGATAATACTAAGATATTATTAACAAATCAATGTTAAAAGATCATATATGATATCATATTAATGTTAATAATTATTGTATAATTCAATAACAATTATTTCACCATTATAAAGGAGGTTAACCTACCCCCGACCAAGGAAAATGTACAAAGTAAGGGGTTTCTTATCTCACTTTTAATTTCGTTAGATTTCCATTGTACACCACTTATTTATTTCATGTGGTGTGTGTACTGCCCATGATTGTATTAATTGTGTAATATAAATTAATTTATGGATATTTACATCATCATTTTATGATCCTTCTTTCATGGTTGGATGTTTCATAAGTTACCAAACAGATAAGGGAATTTGAAATTTCAATTTCCACTCATTCGGCTTTACGCATACTTCATTGATTAATTTACTCCATGATTATGTGTGGAATCACTATTCATTTTCTTATGTCATAATTTCGACTCCCCTTTATGTGAATATACTTTTTATACACATAATAACTCCATTGATATATTCTCAAGTCATCGATATGAACTTGATAAGAGTAATTTTAACTCAATCTCCATTTATTGAGTTAACCATCCAATTCATTGGTGTTGTTTTTACAAGAATATGTGTGAATATCCTTTGATTGATTTACACTGAATATCCAATCATATTGAGTGTATTTATATTTTTCACAAGTAATTATGTCGTTGATTTATCCTTAACCTAAGGATACGGTCTTTATAAGATATTTCATCTCAATTTGCATTCTATTTAGACTTCTTGTTGTTATACACCAATTCACTTTTATATGGAGTATATAATGTTCTTTGACATAGTATATCATGAATACCTTTATTCTCATGATATTATAATGTTTTTATTACCTCAATTATTTTTATTCAAGTGTCTCTCTTTTGTTTTGGAACTCTAACTAAAATATCATTTTAAATGTTTTAAAGATTTATTATTCTAAATCTTTCACATTAATGTACATGTTTTAAAAATGGTTTTAATGATTTATTTATATGGACATTAAAATTTTAAAATTAAAATTACATTTAAAAATTTCAAAGTGGTAAGGGACACTTTGATTCAAAAATCTATTTTAAACGGCTTCTTAACAAAAAGTTGGACTTTTAAATGTTTTCAAGAAAAAGGGGGATATTTCTCTCAAATAGTTTTGATGATTACTTTCATCTATGTCAACATCTGTCATTATTCTCAATTTAGGTTAATATGTTACAATACAATCTTTTATATTGTATTTAATGAGGTATGTTTGACTGTGGATGTGCTATTTTTATACCATTCATGGTTTGTGGATAAAGTATTGACATTTCGTATGCTAGTTTTAATACGAATGTTTATGTTATGTTTCAAACATTTCATATGAGGAATGAATTGGACTTAGTAAGTGATGGGTGGAGCCCGCTATAGCTGCTCGAGGCATCGGTAGGTCTCATGAGACAAACTAGTGTCTTGGCACAAGGCCTTGAAAAAATCTTATTTGTAGTCTTGGCACGATGCCTTGACTATGTGGTTATGATAGTCTGGCATTATGCATTCCATCATTATGAATGCGGTTATTGATATTGCATGTGATTATTAGACTAGTAGAATATCCATGTTAATAAGTAAATGGGATTATTTCATTTTGTTTTTTCCATGTTATGCTGAAGTTCAGGTTTAAAAGGCTTTTGTTGAAGTTATACATTGCCTTAAATGTTTATGCTTATTTATGAATGTTTCCGCTATATTGTTATCCTTACTGAGCATCTGAGCTCACCCCTTTTTATGTTTTAGTTTTCCCAGGATGTGAAGAAGTATTTAATGAATGACCTGTAGGGATAGTATGGGGGTATATGAGTGTGGAGGCAAGATGTTGTTGTAGTTTTCATTTTATGATGTAATGTAAGACTTATGAATATATCTAGTGTTTCCAAGGCTACTAAACTAATCGATCTTTCGAGATTTGATCTTTTGTGATCATGACAATGTTATGTAATAATGCACTAACTCTGGGTAACTGGGGTCAGGGCTTTACAGTTGGTATCGAAAGAAGTTTAGTACAAACCATGGAAACTAGATTTAGATAAACTCTGATTAGAGCACATAGACCTAAGATGGACTTTGAGGATTAGTATATAAGAACTTCCTAGAATTTTGGTATTGTAGATATTTTGTGAGTTTTCTGAGCCATACATCCCTTTTTGGATATGAGCAGGTAGAGACGGCTCTGGAACAGATGTACTTAGGGGTAAAACCCAAAAACACCGCTTTGAGCTAGACTCGAACGGGAACTGGTGCACAACAATGGGCCTTGCTGCACTCTTTGTTAAGACACTCTTGGGGGATATTTTTAGTATAATTTACATTTTCTTTACAAACCGACTTGATGTATTTTAATATAAGATGAGAATAAATGACCTTGGTTAATCCTAAGGTGTTTCGAATTGAGAATATGGTGTCCTGATATTCTCTAAATGATTTTATGACTACTATTACTCACATAATGCTTTCTGGTTTTAGTCAATGGATGGATTCCAAGGAAGTCATAGTAACTTTGGGAATGATATATAGGGTGGGAACGGTGGTGGAAATGAGCAACAAAATGGAATTTTGAAAGGGGTAAAATATATCGTGTTCATGAAAAATCAGTTTTCCAAAAATATGATCAACAACATATATATTAACCAACTCCTGGACTAAACAGAGAAGAGAAAGGTGATGAATGATAAGAGCTCTAGCAGTGGAGACCATGGAGAAAATAATCCTCAATTTCCATAATGAAGGAAATGTGGAAGGAGACACCTATGAAAGTGTCTCAATGGAACAAATAAATTCTTTACGTGCGGGAAATAAGGACATAAAGTGAAGAATTGCTGATGAAAAATGAAGAGTACCGTGGAAGAAAATAAAAATGGTCCCAATAATACATTTACAGTAATTTGTCGTAAATTTATGGGACCTGGCCATTACCCGAGTGAATTCCCTATTCTATAGGATATTTTATTGGTCAAAAAAGAAGCTATGTGGAAATAAATGGTTGGATATATTTTTAAAAGTACTAGTACTTCTTATTGATGGGATTACTTTGGAATAATTTTCTCTTGTATTTGTAACCCTACAGTTTTTCATGTGAAAATGATATTTTTGGAAGACTTATCTTTTCTCTTGTGGATATAGTTATAAATAACCATTTGGTTTTATATGATCATTGGGTTTGATTAAATTACAAGTTATTATATTTTGGGATGAAAATGCAGGGTATGAGATAACATTTGAGGTTAAATTTTGTTATGGTTATTTTGAGGAATTTATCTCATTTTGGTAATGTTATAAAATATATTTTTTGATAAAGGACAACACGCAGACCGTGTGACAACCCGTCGCGTCGGACAAAGCTGTGGGAATTGAACCCACAACCAAAGTGTGATTGAGATTTATCACCTACCACTGGACTACGTGAAGTCCCTGGTTAGCGTGACTAATTATTTTTAGTTAAATGATTTTATTGATCAATAATAAGTTGATTTGGGATCTTATGTCTTATCAAATTAATACCCTTAATATAGGAAAATTATTCAATGATTAAGTAATAAAATTTATTTTTCAAGAGGTTCGCTTTGTTGGGAACACTATATGCCCACGGAAAATAGAATACTATGGGATTTAATTTGAGGAGTAATGGTGGATTTTTATCTATGTTTTTATTGTACATTCAAAGTGATTTGGGTTATTTATGGATATTATTAACCAATAATAGAGAATATGTGATTAGGTTAATTAATTTTAAGTATGTGACTTTAAGACTAGTTGATTTCATTTAGAGATGCAATTTAACTTGGAAGACTACATAAAAAAATTCTTCTAAGTTTTGGGTTTCAATATTATTTTGGATTATATTGAAGGATTTTAAAGACAATTGTTTGTTGAATGGTATTTATTTAACTTTGGGGTATTGTTGGTCTAGTTTTAGAAATTAAGATTAGTGTTTCTTTCTCTAATGGAATATCCTTTTGGGTGATCATCAGATATTATACTAACCATTTTGGTTTTTATTAATCTCTAAAGACAAGGTAAATATATAGTTTATCCTTCGTGGATCATGTGATTCTATAGAAGTTTATTCTAGCTCTTCCAGTGTGACCATGTCTTCTTGAATACTCATCGTTTAAAAAAATGAGTTAGTGGTAGAAATTTATTAAAGAATTAAACACTATTTAAAAAGTAAGTATATCTCTTTATGTTCTTAGTCAATCTCATAAATGAATTCCTCATCTTTATATAATGTAACATAAAACAAAAAAAAATGTTGCCTGTTTACTTTTCCTACTGGGAGACTAATGACCGTCTGTCCCATCACAAGATTGTGGTTTTCTTGTTGTTAACTTTCTCCTGATCATGTTTTATATCCTTCTCTATCAGAACTTGACACTTACATTATCATCCATATCCATGTTTTCCTACATGGAATCCTAGTATGGGTTATCTTGGGTGACCTTTGTACTTCTCTTTCTTTCTTTTAAAGTGATAGTTTTATTGACTCTTTTTCCAATGTGGGACTTTCCATTATATTCCCAAGCCCAATTTTAAAAATTGAGAGGATGAAATTTATTGAAGGAGGGGAGAATGTAACACCCCAAGGTTCCATGATATTCTTCTCTTTGAATAATGCAGTAGCGTGTGTTGTATGCAACTTCGAGTTCTAACATCCACCACAACCAATCAAACTAGCCGTCATGAATAGTAACACCCACTTTTTGAAATTTTATAAATTTTATATTTCAAAATGGACTTAATTTTTTGATTCAGAATATCAAAATTAGCTTCGGGTGAATTTTTGGAACTTTTTGGATAACTTTCATATTATGATGAATAGTGAAAATTACTAAATTTTAATTAAAAACAACTTTTTTAATCGAAATAATTAATAGTGATAAATTATGAATTTGAGTGATTTTAGAGTATAATTAGATTATATTTTTACCATTTAATCCAATTTTGTTCATGATACATAATTTCACATTTAAACTAGATATAAGCAAGTGTCAATCTTTTGATAGTTATTATCTCTTAAAAACACGCTTTTTGTTTTAACAACAGGAATTAATTTTAAATTTATTTCTGCCACTTCTGTGTTTTGAATTTAGAGAAACGGATTCCATATTTAGAATTAGGAGGTTGAAATTGTTTAAATAGGTAAATTTTATTTTTAGACATTTTGAATAATTACTTCGGTAAATATTTTATTTACCATGGTTAAAGGGTAAATCCGGTAAATAAGGGTAAAAAAATAATATTATAATATTAATAAATTACCCTAAAACATGTACTAACCCTATTGGTTGATACATGTCCGACCATTGGCATCTTTGGGTCAATTTTGGTACCCCATGGATCCACTTGTAAGTGATAATGACAGTTTATTTTAATTAAGTTAAAGTAAATACAAAAATGACATAAGCATATATCTTTTAGAAAAACAATTTTCACATATGTTTATATATGTTATATTTTCGACTATAAATATTTATTAGAAAGATAAAAATATTTCCTACAGAATGGAATTTTATTTATAATTTTTAGACGTTGAATAATTAAATTTATTTATGACACAATAATGATGCAGTGTTTTCCTTATTAATGAAAGAATAAAATAATTAGTATTATAAAGGTTAAAATAAATAAAATTTGAAAGTTTTAATGACATCCAAAAAATTTATTGGTTAATATTACATGTTATTATTCTGAAATGAATTTGGTTCAAATTAATAATGTTTTTATGATTTAAAAAAATTATTAAATAGTGTCAAAATTGACATAAAAGAGTTTTTAAAACAAATATTATATTATTAATTGATATTCTATTCCTAAAAATATAAGTTTCGTCCAAATAACTTATATAATGATAGGTTTATTATTAATGGACTACTTGGGGGTAGATTGGAAGTTTATAGTAAGTTTATTGACTATATAATATAAAAATACAAAGAGACATGGTAAATGTCAAACTATTTAACTAAGAGTTAAATCAAAAAGATAAAATTAATATAGTGACCCAAACCTGTATAAAACATATTGGTTGAGTGTTTTTCAACCTATCCCCACCTTAATCTTTAAATAATCCACTTTGGATCCATTATAAACTGAATATGAATTTATTATAAAATAATATTTCTAGCTTTTCCAAAGGTTCCCCTCACCACTCTAATAAAAGGGCACTCCCCCTTCTCTCAAATTCATACCTTAAAAGCCTTTTGGCTCTCCCAAACCCGGCCGAAATATCCTCTCAACTTCCCTCACTTCATCCTAGAGGCCCTCCTTTGGTCATAAATCCAACTTAAGGAGCCCTTTTGATCAAATCAAAAGGAATAACCCGAAGATAAGGTAATAATTTCACCATCCTCTTTCAAGTTCTTTTCTTCTTCCACTTCTTATTTTTTGTTATTTCCATTCTAAAATAATAACTACAGTATCATATCTATACTTTGAAGTTATTATAAATATGTTACAACCATATTCAGTATTTTATCCATCATTTGAATGACATGTCACCATACGTGCGTACGTACGGCTTACCGTCTCCACGTCGTGGTGTAATTGTTATTTAAAACCTTATTATTTGTATGGGTATGATAATAATGTGTAATTAATGTAAATAATAAATATAACATGATAATTATTCTGTATATATTATATAACATCCAATTATATATTATTTAAATTTCAAAAAAATGATATTGTCGCTCGTGCGTACGTACGGACTACCGTCTCCACGAATGCGATGAGATTCATTCCCCATCGTATCCATGCAAGTCTAATTCTCATTTGATGATTAAAAATAATTTTTAGAGACATGAAATCATTATGGGTATGAATAATATACATCCCATCCATAACAAATATGGCTCACATAACAAATAATATAAAGTAAAATGAATCCGTTAACACCCGAAACAACGATAATACTAAGATATTATTAACAAACCAATGTTAAAAGATCATATATGATATCATATTAATGTATATAATTCTTGTATAATTCAATTAAAATTATTTCACCATTATACAAGAGGTTAACCTACCCCTGACCAAGGAAAAAGTATAAAGTAAGGGGTTTCTTATCTCACTTTTAATTCCATGAGATTTCCATTGTTCACCACTTATTTGTTACATGTTGTGTGTGTACTGCCCAAGATTATATTCATATTGTAATATAATTTAATTTATGGAAATTTTCATCATAATTTTATGATACTTCTTTCATGGTTGTATGTTTCATAAGTAACTAAATTGATAAGGGAATTTGAAATTTCAATTTCCCCTCATTCGGCTTTACGCATACTTTATTGATTATTTTACTCCATGATTATGTGTGGAATCACTATTCATTTTCTTATGTCATAATTTCCACTCCCCTTTATGTGGATATACTTTTGATACAAACAATCACTCCATTTATAGATTCTCAATTTATCAATATGAACTTGATAAGAGTAATTTTAACCCAATCTCCATTTATTGAGTTAAACATCCAATTCATTGGTGTTGTTTTTAAAAGAATATGTGTGAATGTCCTATGATTTATTTACACTTAATATCCAATAATATTTATTGTATTTATATTTTTCACACATAATTATGTCGTTGATTTATCCTTAACCTAAGGATACAGTCTTTATAAGAGATTTCATCTCAATTTACATTCCATTGATACTTCTTCCTTGTTATACACCAATTCACTTTTATATGGAGTATATAATGTGCTTTGACATAGTATATCATGAATCCCTTTATTCTTATGATATTATAATGTTTTTATTACCTCAATTATTTTTATTCAAGTGTCTCTCTTTTGGTTAGGAACTCTAACTAATATATCATTTTAAATGTTTTAAAGATTTATTATTCTAAATCTTTCACATTAATGTCCATGTTTTAAAAATGGTTTTAAGGATTTTTTAATATGTACATTAAAGTTTTAAAATTAAAATTCCTTTTAAAAGTTTCAATGTGGTATGTGACACTTTAATTCAAAAATCTATTTTAAACGGCTTCTTGAAAAATAGTGGGACTTTTAAACATTTTCAAGACAAAGGGGGATATTTCTCTCAAATAGTTTTGATGATTATTTTCATCGATGCCAATATCCTTCATTATTCTTGATTAAGGTTAATATGTTACAATATAATCTTTCATATTGTATTTAATTATTTATGTTTGACTGTGGATGTGCTATTTTTATACCATTCATGGTTTGTGGATAAATTATTGACATTTCGTATGCTAGTTTTAATACAAATGTTTATGTTATATTTCAAACTTTTCATATGAGGAATGAATTGGACATAGTAAGTGATGGGTGGAGCCCGTTATAGCTCCGCGATGCATCGGTAGGTCTCATGTTACAAACTAGTGTCTTGGCACAAGGCCTTGACAAAATCTTATTTGTCGTCTTGTTACGAGGCCTTGACTATGTGGTTATGATAGTCTGGAATTATAAATTCCATCATTATGAAAGTGGCTATTGATATTTCATGTGATTATTCAACTAGTAGAATATCCATGTGAATAATTAAGTGGAATTATTTCATTTTATTTTTTCCATGTTATGATGAAGTTCCGGTTTAAAAGGCTTTTGTTTAAGTTATACATTGCCTTAAATGTTTATGCTTATTTATGAATGTCTCTACTATATTGTTATCCTTAATGAGCATTTGAGCACACCCATTTCTATGTTTTATTTTTCCCAGGATTTGAAGAAGTATTTTATGAATGACCTGCAGGGATAGTATAAGGGGATATGAGTGTGGAGATAATATGTTTTTGTAGTTTTCATTTTATGATGTAATGTAAGACTTTTGAATATATCTAGTGTTTCCAAGGCTAATAAACTAATTGGTCTTTCAAGATTTGATATTTTGTGACCATGTCAATGTTATGTAATAATACACCGACTCTGGGTAACTGGTGTCGGGGCATTACAGTGCTATAGTAGTACAATATAGTGGTGTTGTAGTGTGCTGTTATAGCATACTACAGTATGTATTTTTATCAGCACTTCTAAAACATTGATAAAGAATTATTTTAGAAGTTCTTTTATTAGCACTGATAAATGTGCCCTTTATCAGATCTTTTTCAACGCTGAAAAAATTCTTGGTCTTTTAACGTCTCTCATGTTGTTAGAACTTTTCTATCACTGATAAAATCCATTTATAGCACTATTAAAGGTCTATTTTTTATTAGTTTGTGTGAAGAATGACTACGTGATTTCAAATTAATACAATACGTCTACGTGGTTGTCTATAATTGGATACATCATTCTAAAACCTTTACTTATTACTATTGGTATACTTTCAATGTAAATTAATGCTGTCATTCATTCATTAAATATTTTATTACCTATTTATGGTTAAATACATTATAAATATATTTCAAGTACTTAGAGAAGAAAATAGTATAAGGATAATTTAATGCTCAGTCCTATTGTTGAGGTATTTTCAAGAAAAGGACTTCTAGAATTTAATTCTAAGATTATATTTTGTAGATATAATGATATGGAATTAAATGAGAATATTTACATGTATTTTCACATGTGTAAAACAATTTAATTATAAATAAGATAAAAATGAGTAGAATCATGTACATGCATACTCTCTCACTCTCTCGAAGATCTGTATGCTGCTATGTTCTACAAAAAATATGAAGAATATCAAATTTCTATTGTTGAGCTATCAAGATCATCATTTTTGTGTTTATAAGAATCTATTAAAGATTAATTTCTTTATTATACTCCTTAATTTAAATATTTTTTCTTCTATCCATTTCATTTTGAAATAATGAGTTTCATCTGTAATATTTCATATTCATTCCTTATGTTGGAATAGTTAAGGTTCTTGGTAAAAGAATAGTGAAGGATGGTGTTTATAAAGCCTTGTTGGGTCTTGGTAAAAGCTCTTTGTATTTAATTAAGTGTTGAATTATTTCACTCAATAATGTTTTCCCTAGGAAAAGGACTTATAGTCCATAGTAAAATGACTAATCTCGTGAAAGTCACCATGATTTATGAGTTGAGTGTTGGTGTAGTGGACTAGGGGATTTATATTCCCTCAACCACTTTAAATCTATAGTGTTTGACATTTTTTCTTGGTGATTTTATTTCCAATGGTTTCATGTATTAAGAAAAGATAAAAAATTATGATACCTTAAATAGGGTTGTTTCTAATCTATGAAGATTAAAAGAATTTAATTCACCCCCTCTTGATTCTTTTAGCAGCTGATCTCTGACCAAAACCTATGTCATAAAAGTAGTGTTCATCTTAGACAAGAACAATTATGTGGAACCATGATACAAATTCATACTGTATATTATCTATATTTCATTACATGCTTGGATGATTATACTCTGATGAATAATTTCATGTCTATCAAGAACAATTTATAAGAAGTTAAAATGTTCAAAATCTTTATAAGACATGTTGAGAAGGAGTTGGGAGTCTATATAAAGATAGTAAGATCATATGATGGAAAGGAGTTCACATATTATGCTCTTGAAATATATCTTTCTAAGAATACTATCTAGAATTAATATAGCACCCCATATACTCTCCAAAAAAATTAGGTAGTTGATAGGTAGAATAGAAGACAAGTTGGGATGGGCTGGACTATGTTAGCTGGACACAACATATCAAAATATTTCTAGATAGAAGTTATATATACTATTATTCACATACTTAACAGGACTCAGTTGAGGCTAGATCCACAAAAGAAACCATATGAAATGTGGTACAATATAAATCCACTTGTTAAATATTTTAGAGTTTTTTGTATTTTTTGTATAATTAAAATAAAGAATAGAAACTAGGAAATTTTGAAGAGAAGGAAAAAAATGGATGTTCATGGGATAATTATCAAACTGTTGTTGGTGCATGTAACATCCCAACCCAATCATTTAACTGGGGACCTGAGAAGGTAGTTCACATGGCATCAAGTGCACCTCCCCATACGCCAGATGCTTCCGACTATCAGTTAGGGTCTAAGTTGGTATAGTAGGGAGACTATACCCTCTTATCAGAGTGGCATAGTAGATATAATAAACAAGTAGAAAATAGTTGAAGAATATATAAATATATGTCAAAGTGGAAAAAAATATAATGAATAACTATAGAAGTAAAAATAATCAAGTAACTATAATAATATCAAATTCCAAGAGGCTGATTCATATAAATTTATTTCATGGAATTACAGTCTATAAAAAAGGAAAATGGGGGATAGGGATATACAATTTACTGTAAAAAAATAAAAAAATTCCAATACACTACTCCAAATAAATCGCAAGTATACTTTGTCCTATACTCCCATGCTTCATTCTATAAGTAAAGAGAATCAAACATCTATAGAAGGGGGATTTCCCTTATCCACACCTGTAGACATGTAATCTACTTGGGTACCAAAGGTTTCCTAAGTAGGGTGTGAGCTAAGATCCCAGTAGGCCACCAGTAATAGTGTCTATAAATAATCTAGCATGTTTACATAAAAACATTAGTGTGTAGATATAAAATACAATAAAAAATCTGAATAAACAAATTTTATCCTCATTAGATTCATACCAGACACCCAGTGGGATATAACTTCTTCAACATAGGCTAGTAGAAGTGTCTAGTGACTAATATATATATATATATAGTAATATACCATATAAACCTATATGCACTTAGTAAATGAAGACATAAGTAGGTATATACATGGATACTAGGTGTTATCTCAACCTAGGGCGTAACTCAAGTGTCCACAACTAGTTTAACCAGCATTTATGATCCAACATAAGGTAGATGCCCTGAATCTCATAAGGAATATGAGACATCTTTCTCAACACTCAGGATAGGAGGGGTGAGATGTCATCCCAACACCTAAATCAAGAAAACATGGATCACCATACCCATCATCTAGATAAAAATATAATGATGAGAGTTTTCGTGCTCAACACCTAATGTAAGGGAGAGTGAAACATCATGTTAAAAAAATCCATTGAACATCATTCCATATCCAATACCAATAGAATAATAATAATATCATGAAGGATCACATTTAGTGCATCCCTAACCATTTAGTACAAATATTCAAGGGTGAAAAATTGATACAATTCACATTCATAATTATATAACATGAAGAAAGACCTTAAAACCCATTCCATCCAATATAACCTATACATTTAATTAATCAATTTATGGAAATTGATAATCAAGGTCAATCTGAACACTTAAAAGTTGTTCTGGTCTATTGAACAACGATATAAGAGTAGGAAATTTCATTTTAAATCCAAGATTAACACTTAGAAGGCGTTTAGGTGAACTAAAAAACTAAATTAGATAGATAGTTTCATTTGGAACAGCTAAGGGGGTATATGGTTAAAGTTGACATCCTATAAATTCTTATCAAGGGTCTAAGGGATCATCACAACATTTTTATAGTTATTTAAAAATTAAGAACACAATTTAAGGTAATGTTCGATAATTTCCAGCATGAGGTACAACAACAGATCTATGAAAACAACTCAAAATTGAGGTAAAAAACCAAACTAACTACCTTAGGGTTGTGGGAGACTCATCAGCCTTTTTTGTCTTTTATATTTGAAGTAGATCTGGGGAAAAATGAAGAATGGTCCAACAACCTTAAAATAGGGTGCATGAGATCACACAAAAATAGAGTACAAGATGGGAAGAGAAACTGAAATAGGATGTTTGAGGATTTGAGTGCTTACCAATGCAGATCCAATGTGACTGACGATGGTTGATTTGGAGTCTAGATCGAGGAGTTATCAAATAACCTAGAAGAGGCTTGAGGGAGAGACTTTGGGAGAATACGGAGAGACTATCTGCTAGAAACGAGAAGGGAGAAAGAGGGGTGATATGTTTAATTAATTAAGAAAAAAAATCATCAATTCACCCTTCTTATTAGGGTTTCATAGTTTGGTATCATGGTTGGTGAAACCGTGTGCCAATTGTTCACCACACCACTACCTAAATAGGACCTCGCACAAGCTTGGCACATTGTTTTCCAACCCTTGTATAATTTGTACAAAGTTCACTATCTTAAACACCTATATAACCTATACGAGCATGTGACTAGTATTTCACGATTGTAGACAAACCATTTTCCCCCCTTATCCCTTCTAAAGTTCCCCTTGCAATTAGGGAAACCATGTAGGCTAGGTGTCATGGTTCTTCTTAACCATGAAACCCAATCTGTTTCTTCAAATTTTGTGGTTCTAGGCTTGGAACAAGCCTCGAACACCCTTGTGACATATGTTACTTCATTAGGTAACATTATAGGGGCCACACTAAATAATTTAAACCAAAAACAAACAATTCATGCCTTTGAGAAAATCCAGGTTGTCATAACCTCTCCTTCACACACCAACTCACCCCCCGAGTTGGCCTTATGATGGTAAATAGGTATCACCTGAGAAAAGGTATGTCCACTGAGCACATATATCATCCTATTACTCTTAGTTATCTTCTAGTATTTATTTTTTCTTCCATATAACCTATACTAAAGGGACTGACCTTCCTTGGAGTTTCATCAGACTCTGATCCACAATATGCACTGGGTACTCCTCAAAAGAAGCATCCATATCTGACTCAACATCATCTGATTGGAATATGGGTGAAGGGTTTGGATAATACCATAAAATCTAAGATATGTGAAACACTTCATGTATAGACTGATATCTCTAAGGATGTTCTAATAGGTAATATACTTGTCTGATATATTTCACAGCCTCAAAGGGTCCAACGAATCGAAGAAAAACCTTACCCTACCTCTAAATACATTGATGGACCAACTTGGGTGAAACTCGCAAGATAACCTGATCTTTGAAATTAAACTCAATATTTCATTGACATATATTATCATATGACTATTTTTTTGGATGGAGCTATCAAAATGTACTTCCTAATCAACAAGACCATCTCTATAGTCTCCTGGATGAGATGTGGTCTAAAAAAATGCCTCATTTTCCTTTAACTAGCATAGAGGTCAATGGAAAGTCCTACCATATAAGGCTACCTAAGTATCCATCTGAATGGTAACATGAAACAAATTATTGTAATAAAAATAATAAGGGGTATGGGTTTTTTCAAGAACCCCCAAAATCAAGAACACATGCATAGAACATGTCCTCTAATGCTTGAATTTTATTCTCTATCTATCTATAATTATGTGGATGATAGGTCATGATTAGAAGTAATTGTGTTCCCAAGGCCTTCTACAGACCCTTCCAGAATCATGATGTAAAGCAATAATCCCTATCAGATATGATAGATCATTGATCTCTAAGAAAAATTATGGCCTCACTAATTTATATCCTCCCTATATTGTCTATGGAGAAGGTCTCACAAATAGTTAATAAGAGTGTGACCTTCATCAAATGATCAATGAATACCCAAATGGTATCATTTCCATTAGGTGATCTGGTTTAACTAGTCATAAAGTCCATATAGGCATCATCCCATTTCCACTTGATAATGGATAATGTCTATAAAAGTCATGTCGATCACTGATGTTCTGCCTTCACCTGCTGATAGGTGGAAAAATGAGTAATAAAACCATCTATCTCCAATTTTATAGCAGGACACCAATTCTAGTGACATAAATCTCAATACATCTTGGTGACATAGGGATTTATTTCTTGGACAGAGGCATGAAATTCCTACATCATCTCCTTTTTTATGTCTGCTATGACCCATACACACCCATTAAAGCATAAATTCACATCCTCATCTATGTCCCAACCTGAAATTGAATTATCATATGAGATATTTTCCCATAGGAATAAGTCCTCATAATTAGATATTTGCCTCATTATCACATATTATAGAATTGTATGAGTCACTACTAAGGATGAGAGGACAGTCTTCTCATGACCCTCCTAAACCTCAACATGCATCTCTAACAACAAGGCCATGAGCTTCCATTCACCACTAGCCTCCTAAACCACCAATGTATGAGTCTTTTGGATCATAGTATCAGCTACCTCATTTGTTTTTCTATGCATGTAGGAAACCTTGGAATCGAATGATTGTAGGTACTCAACCCATCTGTGCTTTCAAATATTTAGATCATGTTGCATAATGATTTACTTGACACTTGTTATTACTAAACACCAAAAAAATTTATCTAAGTAAATAATGCCTCCAACAACATAAATCATGAACAAAATTAGCTAACTCAAGGTCATGTGTTGGGTAATTATTCTCACGAGGCCTCAACCGATGAAACTCGCACATGATGAATCACTCATCCTTCATCAAAATTTCTCCCAACCTAAAACTTAATACATCACAATAAATAGTATATCTAATTCCTGGATCCATAAGAATCATGATCAGTGCCGAAGTCAATACTTCATTAAAATCCTAAAATTATTCTTCATAAGCTTCTGACTATTTGAATTTCATAACCTTCTTAGTTAGACAAGTAAAAGACACTTCAATCCATGAGAAATCATGGATGAAGTGTCTGTAATATCTGGATAGCTCCACGAAACTCTATATATCGAATTAATTATTTGGATTCTCCCTAGAAACTGCATCTCCTACTTTCTATGGTTTTATTGATAGTTTTGATTCTAAGATATTTTGGCCAGGGAAGTGGACTTTGTTGATCTAGAAGTGGAATTTGATGAGCTTAGCATAAATATGGTTCTCTCTCGGTGTATTCAGCATAATATCAAGATGGTTTTAATGGTAATATTGAGAATGAAAATATTCTAAGATTAATTCCACAAAAACAACCATAAAGGAATCTAGATATGAGTGTAAAACTTGATTCATCAAATCTATAAAGATAGTAGTTACATTAGTGAGACCAAATAACATTACTTGGTACTCATAAAGACCATACCTACTCTGGAAATCTATGTGAGGTATGTCTAATGATCTGACATGTATTTGATGATATCATGACATCAAATAAATCTTTAAAAACAATCTCACTCCTTGGAGATGATCGTACAGGTTGTCTATGGAATATAATGGATATAGATTTTTTTACCATAAGCTGGTTTAATCGGAAGTAATCCACACAAATCTTAGGGGTACCATTCAAATTCTTGGAAAAAGTATAATTGAACCCCTAGGATATGTGTTGGTAATATAAATCCTTTAATCTATAGATCCAAAACTATTTCTTGAGCTCTAGAAGATCCATAGGTTCCATCCTATAAGGTGTAATAGACATTGGTCTACTTCTAGGATTAGATCAATAGTGAATTATACATCTCTCACTAGAGGTATCCTAGAAAAGTCATTAGAGAAGACATCCCTAAAATGATCCACCACATGAGAGAAAATAGTGGTTCATAACCCTTGATCATCCAAGAAAAGACTGGAAATTTAGGCAATCACACTACCCAGTCCCTGATGCTTAGGTCTAACTCAAGACACATAGACATCCCATTCACCCTTATGGATATTTCTAATTCCCTCTGGTGAATTAAATGTCACTATGTGGTGATAACAATCAATATGGTCTTGATAGGAAAATAAATAGTCCCTCTTGATAATTACATCAGACCCTATCTTGATGAGGGTGAAAAGATTCCATATGAAGAGATATATACCTATCTCAAGGGGAAATCCTTACAGTGATGAAAACTCTCTGATCAGATACCCAACGGGGTATCGAGAGTCATCACATCATAGAATTTTTCTATCTCAAGGCCCACAATCTCCGTAATTTCCTTTGATATAAGAGAGTGAGATGCACCTATATTAATAAAGTAAAAACTAAAGTAAAGGCTACTAAAATAGTTCCATGAATAGTAGAAGGTCTGGAACTCTGCTCCTCTGGAATAGGCTACACTACATGTAACTTTCTTTGTACATGGATCTCAGTCACATCATAACTGACATGAGCATGCCCGCTCTACTAGCTTTAAGAATCATGAATATGACTACCTCTTCCTGGACCACTACCCTGGCCATAGTGGCTAGTGGTATTCCAATTGCCTTCCCATAGAGACACCATTGGCCCCACTCTGAAACACGGGGTAGTTTTATATCCCTTCTCACTTGGAATTGATATAAAGACACTAATGAAGTGTTGTATATGTATCATCCTACCACAACCACTATATTCCACTGGATCCCACAAACATTGGGGTTTCGTGTGTCCTGTTTTACTTTTCTAGTGACTTATCAAGAAGATATCAGAATGAGCAACTGGTACCACTATGAGAAACCTCGAAAGACCACTTTTTTATGCTTGTAGAAGTGATAATAGATCTTGGTGTTGAACCACCCTGGTTTTAATTGTCATCTTCTCTTAGATTTCTCTCAGTAATGAGGGCGTGGCTGACTATCTCAGAAATAGTCATCATCCAAGAAATATTAACCTATGATCGGATAACGAATACCAGCCCATCATTAAATCACATAGAAGTCATAATATCATCACTAGATAAAGTAGGAGAGAAATGTTTTAGCACAATGAAATGAGTCTAATAATACATGTACCACATGGATCCCTACTGGAGGTTTATGAACTCTCTAACTCAGTCAGTCCTCAAAGTCTGTGGAAAGAAGTTATAAAAAAATATCTTCTAGAAGTCTACCTAGACCATATATCTATGTCAACCTACCAAGGTAATAACATCCGACCATTTCTTGGAAGAATCATGTTGCATATAAGAAGCGAGTTTGACCCTCCACTCTAGCGGTGCATCTAGATGGTCAAAGATAGAAAGCGTAGCCTCTAGCCATCAATCTACAGCATGTGATCTTCCATCCCCCGAAAAGGTGATAGGATGCTACTGCTGAAAGTCCTGAGTCAACTCTACCATATTCAGGTCAGTTCGAGTGAAAACTTTCATAATTTTCATCATGCATAAGAAAACCTCGTAGAACTATGTGTTGATTTCCATATTAAGAATAGAATGTGGTTCCATAAGTGGCACTACAATAGGTATCACTACCATATTAGGGCCCACCACATAAGGTGCACGGACTTCACTGCCATATTGGAATATGACCTGAGGATTTCATGGTGTAATTATTATAAAATACCAAAAACACACCTAAGAAGATAATTTAATAGTTTAAAAACTTACAAATATATAACCAGGATAGGTATATAGCCTTAATATGAAAAGAACACACCTCTTTTCCTACACCAAAATATAGGTCTAGATGAGTGGAGAAAATACCATAAAATTCCATAAGAACATAATAGACACTCCCAACTATCCACTACTAAGTCCAGGTTTGGTTCTAGGTCTTGTATTAGATAGTAGGTTATCTAATATATTGAGTGTTAATTGCAAGGTATATAGGAAAACACCCTTTACTTTTCAATTTCAATCCCATTTAATGGTACCCTTTTTAATTAAAATGTTTAAATTTCATTGAGTTCATAATATCGTTTATATAATACATATTTCAAAGTTCAGAACTAGTAGGTCTATAACCCATAACATGGTATAATTGGTTAATTAAGGTATCATTCCCAATCTATGTATGGAAACACCATTTAGATTGATGTAGTCACCTTAATAATAAAATTATATCCTCCATTCAAGAAATTTCAGTAGATTTCAATATGTAAAAATATAGGCACTAACTATATATAATAGGAAAATGCATGCATAAATGTGACATAGCATGACACAATGCATGGAATATAAGTACTGAAGATCCTATAAGGATGCATGTAATGAATTAGCTCATTTCATTAGTAATAAGTTAAATAATTATAATTTAAATAATACCTATATTAGTATCATCTAAAAACATGTGCACCATCCAACTGTTAAATTGTGACAATTGCAACAAGCACAAAATAGAACATCATTAACTCATCCCAGGTAATTTGGGTTTCCCTTATACATGGGTTATTTACTCCCATTAATAGGTTCATTACCAAATTTAATTGGATCTTAGTCTCTTTTTTAATACCCAAACAGTAAGACAATGTAAAAAAATAAATTCTCTAAAACCACTTTGAAACATTCCTACCTAGAGTTCATTTAACCGGGGTCTCAATCCAGTGGGTCACATGGCCTCAAGTATGCATCATTTTATGCCAGAGGCTGCCAACTAGTAGTGTGGGTCTATGGTGGTGTAATGGGGAGACAATACCTTCATATTAGAGTGGAACAATATATATAATAAATAAGAAGACAATAGTGGAAGAATATATAAATAGATTTAACAATGAAAACATATATAATAAATAATTGAACAAATAATTAAGAAACTGTAATAATAAAAAATCCAAGAGGAAGATTTTTATACAATGACATCAGGGCATGCTGATGTACAAAAAGGGGAAACATGGGACATGAATATACAACTTGTTGAAAAAAAGTAAAAATAGTCCAAAATAATGCTCTACTAAAATCACGAGAATATGTTCTGCCATTTTCTCCCATGCTCTATGATATAAGTAAAGATAATAAAATATCTGTAGTAGGTTTCTTGCCCTTATACATATTGGGATGCATGTAATCTACTTAGGTGCCAATGGTAGCCTGAGTAGAGTGTCAGATAAGATCCTAGTAGACCACCACAAATGATGTCTAGAAATAATCTAGCATGTGTATATAAAAATAGCAGTATGTAGGCATAAATAATAATAATAATAAATCAGAATAAATAAATACCAATATACTCAGGTTCCTACTAGACACCTAGAAGGTTCTTCCTTCTTCGACGTTGGCAGGTAAAAGTGTCTGATCAGTAACCATATAAATATATAGAAACCATACATATATATAGAAACCATACATATATATAGCAACCATAAATATATATAGTAACCATATATATATATATAGTTGTATACTATATACACATATATGAATTAATTACATAAGGACGTAAGTATGAATATAAATGGATAATAGGTTCTAACTGCACCTAGGTAATAACTCAAGTGTAGATAACTAGAATAATAAGCCTATAGGATTTATAAGAGGGTATATACCCTAAATCTCATAATTAACTTGAGTTTTCATGCTCAACATTCAAGAAAGGAGGGGTGAGACGTCATTCCCAATACCCAAATACTGGGAATGTGGATCATCATGACTATCATCCAGATATAAATATGATGGTGAGAATCATTATGCTCAACACACTATGTAAGGGACAGTGAAACATCATTCTCAACATGTCCCTTAACCATCATTCCTCAACCAATATCAATGGAATAATAGTAATAATAATAATAATATCATGAGGGGTCACCTTTAGTGCATCCCTAACCATTTCGTACAAATATCTAAGGGTGCGTAATTAATATAATTCACATTCATAATTTATAACATGAGTCATGGCCTTGAAACTCATTCCATTCAATATAAACAATCCTTATAATTAATAAAGTAACTGAAATTGATAATCAAGGTCTAGCTGAACACTTAGAAGGTGTTTTGGTCTATTAAAAACTATATAAGAGTGGTCAATTCCATTTTCAATCCAATATAAACACTTAGAAGTTGTTCTGGTCCATTAAATAGTTACATAAGATAGGTAATTTTATTTTTCATACCAAGGGGTGGCTATGGTTGAGGTCAACATCCTTTAAAAACATATAAAGGCTCTAAGGGATCATCAAAACATACGTATAATTATTTAGAAATGAAGAAAAAAACATTAAGGCAATGATCGATAATGGTTGGCATATGGAACAATTGAATATCTATTAAAAAAACTCAACTTTAATAGAAAACAACTAGACCACCTACCTTAAGGTTGTGGATGATACCCTGTCGAATATGAGCTTCATATTTGAAGTATATCACAAGAAAAATGGAGAATGATCCAACGTCCTAGAAATATGGAAAATGAATTCATAACAAAATAGCATAAGAAGTTGGAATAGAAACTGAAATAGGAATAAATAGGATTTGAGTGCTTACCAACTCAGATCCAACATGACTGATGGTGGTTTATTTAGAGTTTAGATGAAGGAGATATCAAATAACCTTGAAGATACTTAAGGGGGAGCCTATGGGAGAAGAAGGAGAATCCATCCACTAGAAATGATAAGGGATAAGGAGAGGGTGAGGTGTTTAACTCATTAAGGAAAAAATCATAAATTCATCCTTCCAAACATGGTCACATGGTTTGGCTGCACAGTTGGCCAAATAGTGTGCCAACCATGCACCACACCACTGCCAAAGGAGGACCCCGCATGGGCTAGGTTCACAGTTTTCCTAACTGTGCACAATCCATGAAAATTTAACTATATCAAACCCCTCTAAAACCTAAATGGGCGTGCACCTAGGCTAGCATGGTTTTAGAAAAGCATAGTGGCCTTCTGCTCCCTTCTGAAGTACCTCACACGATTAAAGAAACCGTGTGGGATGGGAAACACAATTTCTCCTAACCATGCAGCCCAGTCTGTTTCACCAAATTTCAGGGTTTTGAAATCCAAAAAACCTTGAACACCCTCGTAACCTCTATGAATCTATTAGGTATCATTATAAGGGCCGCTCTAAAGAATCTAAACTTAAAAAAAACGATTCATACCATTGATAAAATTCAAGTCAGTACAATACATATATTGGAACAAAATATTGTACAAGTTGGATAACTGTTGTCATGTCATAATTATTGTAAAATAGGTTAAACTAGATATGTTTTTTGAAGTAGAGTTAGAAAATTTGGAAGAAAAATATATGTAAATGTCCAAGAGGTTGAATAAAGAAATATCTGAGAAGGAGCCCATCATATTTTCAATTGATTGTGAAAAAACTAGTGAACAATATGAATCTTCTAGAAATGATAGGAAATTTTACCATTGATTGAATAAAAATATTTATGTTAATAATTATATTGGTAATCAATAGTATCTATTGTAAACTAAAAGGATATTGATAATTCAACATCAAACTAAAACTATATAAAAAATTGAACCTCAAATATTAGTTGTATCAGTTGAGTATGAGGAGAGGATACAAGCTACGAAAAGGAAAAAAATAAAATTGACAATAAGACCACTTAAAATATTGTTACAAAACCTAAAAAACAAAAATGTGATGGGTATAAATTGGGTTTTTTGAAATAAACTGAATAAGAAAGGTGAGGTATTGAGAAATAAATATAGTCCGGTGTGAAAAGGTTATTCTAAAATGGAAATAATTGAATTTGAAGAAATTTATTCACCAGTAGTAAGGTCAGATATATTTAGGATTTTCTAGGTAGTGGTTTACTGCAATCATTACTAGGTATATTAAATGGATTTGAAAATTTCATTTTTAAATGGGGATCTCTAAGAAGAAGTTTAAATTGAGAAACCTGAGGGTTTCATCTTAGAAAGTGATGGAAGTATGGTTTGTGAGTCAAATAAAGTTTTATATGGAATGAAATAATCCCATAGAACCTAGTATTCCAAATTGGTTGGTTGTTTAGGGGAAATGAATTTCTCAAAATGGAATTTTTACTACAAAATTTATGCGAGACAGATGTCTATAGGTACTCTCATAGTAATTATGTATATAGATGACATTATATTTTCTATATATAAAGAGTATCTCTATAAATATTTTTCTAAGAATATGAAAAGGAGTTTTTGAGATGTATTTCCTAGGTGAAATTTCATTATTTATGGGATTATATATTGAGAAGAATCCAAATTTTATATTTTTATCTCAATATAAATACACTAGGTAATTGTTGAAAATTTTTGGCATGGAAGAATCAAAATAAGTTTTAACTTACATTTTGGTTGGAACCAAATTGATCAAGGGTGAATCTTGAAGGAGTGTTAATAAAAAATAATATATAATAATCATTATAATTCTTATTCACATAATAACATCAAGGTAAGATATAACTTTTACAATGAATGTATGTGAAAAGTTGCAGAGTGATCCTAAAGAGTCTCACTTACTGATTTCTAAGATAATCTTGAGATATGTGAAATATACACTGAGTTATGGTATTATATATAGACACAGTATATATTTAGACCTACTAGTCTTTAAAAATTCATATTGAGTAGGTGATTGTACTGAAAAAATACACTTCTATATGAATTTTCTATTTAGGGGAGGATTATGTAAGTTGGTACAATTAAATGAAAAATTAGGCGACACTAATAATATTTTAGGAAAATTATATTTCTTCTATATATATTGGCACAAAAATTTTGTAGATTCAAGTGAAGATAAAATATTTGAAATTTCAGAATACGAGCCCAATGAAAGTATTATGTGATAATTAGGGGGTTATTGGTCTATCTAAGAACCTAGCACAACATTCAAAATCCAAGCACATTAGTATTAGATATCATTTCATGAAATAAGAGGTGTTCTATATAGATATCAAACTAGAATATATTTCTATAAAAAATATGGTTATAGATATCCTGACTAAATTTATGCCAAGAGAGTGGTTCATTGAATTGAGGATGAAACTCCATGTTAATCCATCTCCTGTCACTTGAAGATTTATGGATGTTACACCAACTAGTATTTGGATTTTTGTGGTTGAAAGGGGATAAATAGTGTACTCTTCTCTATTAAAGGAGTAGAGTTACAATTCTATATTAGTGAATCTAAAGTTGTGGTCCTTATAAAAAAGGGGGAGAAAACTGAATGAGAATTGAGGGGTTCATCTATTTCATTTGGATATAAATTTATTATAACCAATCGATGGAATAATCTTAAAAAAATTACCTTATCTAGTAGTATGGTGTCAAGAAATTTTTCCTTGAGAAAGCATATGATTTGATAACTCATAGTGATTTTTTTTGACAGTTGGGTGTTGTAGTTGAAAACAAATAAAAATGGGGATATTGGATAACCCTTTGAATTGATGATAAATTTTTATTTATTTCCAACCAATTGTGTATAATATTTTGAGTGAATAAAGAATTGATGTATTTAAATTTGATGATTGTTGAGATGGTCCTAATGTGAAAGATGGGTGGTGATGGCTATGATAATTACACTATCATTAACATGATTATTATAAAGTTGAATGGTTAGTTAAAGGGTACATTAAATAATTATATCTAGATTCACAATGTAATATAAGTATTCATGGAGTTTACTATGGTGATGAAGGAATATGTATGATGCATTGTGCATTTGAAGTTATATTTTGAAAATAAAAAATTAAATGGATGTGATAAAAATATATATCAACTCTCATGGTAAGATAAACCAAGAAGCCAAACATCACAAAGAGAGATGGATAGTATGAAGTGTTAGTATCAACTAATATGAGCTATATAGGATCTTAGGAGATGCCATCATGGGAATACATTAGACAGAGGTGAGAAAAGAACAGAGAAACAGTTGGGAGAAGATCATCATGCTGGGAAGCATAATGGAACACTGGAGAAGGGTAGATCCAATGGATTTGAATGATGGTTTGAGGAGTGGATTGAGTATTTAAGCAATGTGAACCTAGGATAATGTCCAATTTGGGATAGATTATTTATGGGACATTATTTACTATTTTTAAAAATCATGTGATTTCTACTTGATATGATGACATATTTCTTCATCTTTAACCTCATGATCAGATAGGGTTTGTGCTTAGGGTTTTCACGCTACTCTATCAGGGTCATGCCACACATAAAAAAACTGTAAGGAGATTGATTATAGTGGATAGGATTTTCTCGCTATCAATCTTGCTTCTCCCATGAACTAAATCATGATGTTTCTACTTTCATGAGTTAAATATTATAGAGACATTCATAGATACATGAATTCATAAGTTCATGTGTGCAAATGTTTAATCATGTTTATGTGTACTATGATGTTGGACTAAGATATTGCAAGAAATGTAAGATCAATTAAGATGAGGAAAAATAATAAAGAGAATAGTAAATCTATGTGAATTTAGTTGAGTTTGAAGATACTTTATGTCATATTTTTTGGTGTCACACAATTTAAAAATTAAGATTCCATGTTTTTCTTCATCGCGTAAAAAATAAATGGTTAGCCAAGTTTCTTGGATGAATTGAGTGGTTAGAATCATAATGAGATCATCTATAAATACCTTAAATAGTGTCTTTATATATTTATATCAATAAATGGTTATCCATGTTCTCAAATAAGTGAGAATTTTTTATTCAGTTCATCATGAAGGATCAAGGATAAATATATTCATCAACTATTACAGGTGTAACCAAGATACAAGAGTGATATTTATTATATTATTATAAACTTTTTTAACTTTCACTAAGAATTTTTTCTTACAGTGGGACTCTAGAAATGAATAGTATGACTCTATGTGAATGGAGTATTGTATAAATGGATTATGATGATTCTTAGTGAAACTAATTGTGATTATAGTGGAGAATCTTTGATTGGGGTGTCTAACCAGTCATAACAAATAATGAGATCTCACATTGTGTCTAAACTATGTAAAAATATCATTTCTATGTAGTTTTCATTTCTTATTTCATTCTAGTGAGGATGAGTAATCATATAAGAGTGTTTTGGATCCTAATTGGTTAATAGAGGTAAATTTTAATTATTTGAATATTGTAAAAATCCACCAGTGATTTACCCCTAGTATTGAAACACCTTTTTAGGCTCTTTAGATATCACCCATAGATCCCTAAGAACTTTCCACTTATAAATTTATTGGAATTTTTTCCTAAGAACCAATTTAATTTTACAATTTTGATTATTGGATCATGTATTATCATATATTGGATTTTTACTTATGTATACCTCTACATGATAATGTCCTTATAGTATTCATTATATTAATAGGTTAATTCAGTTCCCCACCATAATGAGAACCAAGAGATGACATGATACTAGTATTAAATATCTTCCCTATAATCTAGATATAGTATACCAATGAGACATAATTGATGTTGACTATCAAGTGTTGGGGGCCCTAAGTATTGAAACATCTTCTAATGATGTTCACACTTTGTGATCTCTAAGAAGGTATGTCATAAGGACATACTCGTCAGTGGGAACATCAAATATTATATGTGACATTAGTTATTCTTATATACAATTTTGTTTATTGATCCTTAGACTTTATATTATCATTAATGTGTCTTCATTCATGTACCTTGATGTATAATGAAAATCATGGAATGTTTACCTATGGAAAATTAGCTTGTGTTAGTTTTTTTAAGATTAGTATGGAATCAATCGAATGGTTGAGAGAGGTTTTTTCCCTTTCAAATCTGGGTATAAGATATCGCTGACCATTTTATTGAAATGGAAGTGTCTAGTATAAAACCATGGACATAGTAGTTTACATACAAGTTCATTTCAGAATGTTAAAAAAGATAAATCATGTAGTAAGGGTGATAGAACATGTATGTATCATTATTAATGAGACATTTCATGGAAAATGAATTATATTACACAATGATCATTCATAGAAAATTTGTTGATATTATTACAGAAAATTATTTTTTTCTCTATAGGGGCCTTGATGTGTTTCT
This sequence comes from Viscum album, assembly GCA_963277665.1. Taxonomy (NCBI): domain Eukaryota; kingdom Viridiplantae; phylum Streptophyta; class Magnoliopsida; order Santalales; family Viscaceae; genus Viscum; species Viscum album. Next base: position 1,479,393,840 of record OY728127.1, on the reverse strand, counting down.
AGATAACACTCTTAATTGGTGGGTTAGGCCTATTTCCATTGAGAAAAGAACCTAGAGGGTTGCATACTAAGTGTATCCTGAGGATCATAAGTAAAAATATATTTTATGTGTATGAATATTATCAAGTAATGTGAATGGGATATTTATTTTATCAAAAAATATTAATTATTCAATGTTTAATTTTTTATAGGGGGAATTCAATTGAGTTTAATAATTCAAGTAACAAAGTAATATCATTTAAATAAATATTTTCTTATTTATTTGATGATATTATAGATAACTTATTTCATATTTAAATGATATTATTATTATTATTTAAAAGTTGTGTGACATGGGGTGTTTATTATGGTTAAATAAAATAATAAGGGCTTTTTCTGATGTTTATTTTATTTCGACCTAGTTATAAATATGATTTCTATGTTGATTTGTCTATGATTTTTACATTTTGTTATTGAAACATGCCATTAAGATCTTTTTCATCCTCCCTACTCTCAAGATATAAAAGGCCATCTCTATACAATCAGGGGATAATGATGGTAGTTTGGTTCTCTTTGCTGGCATACGATGATTGAATATTGATATTCTAAGAGCTTCATGGTGCATGTGTAGACACTACCACAAATCAGTGTAAGGGAAGCACATACTTTTATCACTGCTAAATAGAAAGTGCTTATAAAAGTATAACCTTTACTAGCACTAACTAAAATCACCGATAAAGGTAACTTTTATCTGTGCTAAAAAAAGCACTGATAAAGGTGTATCCATTATCAGTGCTTTTTAGCACTAATAAATGTTGATCTTTATCAAATCTATTCTTAGCACTGAAAAAAGTTTTTAATAAAAAAATATTATTAATATATATATATATATATATATTTAAAAAAATAATGTTTTATTTATATATATTAATTAAAAAACATATGTTTTTAATTAATATAAATATGATATATTAATATATATTTTTTAATAATTCAAATATATATATAATATTATTTTTTAGAAAAAATCATTTATAAGATTATAAATAAATTTATATATTTTTTTAAATAATTATAAAATTCTGATAATGTTTTTAAAATAATAATTATATTTATCATATTTATAATTATATATTTATAATTAGATATAAATACTTTTTAAATATATTTATTTATAAATATAATTGTAAATAAATAAATATATTTAAATAAATAATTTTCTCTAATGAATTGGGCCAATATATATATATATATCATGAGATAATGATGATATTTATGGACATGTTTATGTTCATATATTGATGCGTGAGTATAATTGACATTAGATATGAACATAAGTTTATTTGTGGACATGATTATGGGTCTCTATATATGTTCCAAATTTTTGATTACTTATTCTTATGGTGAAAAATAAACATGTTATGTATTCATGACTCGTAAAATGTTTATTTATACATTAACGCCCTTATTATTCATGCTTCCATATGACTCATTTTTTATGATCTATATTTTTCATTCTTGTTATACCCATAAACTTATTTATGTTCTCATAAATAATTATAAAATTATAATAAATATATTTAAATAATAAATGTATTTATTATAATTATAATTATATATAAATACATTTTCTATAAATTTATTTATAATTATAATTATAAATATATATATTTAAATTATTTTAAAATTATAATAAATATATTTAAATAATAAATATAGTTATTGTATTTATAATTATATATATATATATATATTGATATAAATATATATAATTATATAAATATGTCAAAGTGGTGTAGACCATGAGGTATAATTATATAAATATATTTCTAATTATATAGAAATATTTTTAAATATATTATTTTATAATTATAATTATATATAAATATATATATTTAAAAAATTATAAAATTATAATAAATACCTTTATTAAAACTTTATAAATATTTATTTATATATTAAAAAATATATAGATAATTATATACATATAGAAATATATTTGTAACTATATAGAAATATTTTTAACTATATTTATTAATAATTATAATTATAAATATATTTATTTATTTATTATTATAAATATATATATATAATAAATATATTTATTATTTTTATAATTTTATAAATATATATAATAATATAAATATATTTATAGTTATATACGAATATTTATAAATATATCTATTTATAATTATAATTATTAAATAAATTTATAGATATTTCTATATTTGTAAATAATTTTATAAATAAAAAATTATCAAATTTATATTTGTCAAAATGTTTAAGAGTTTATTTATAACATTGATTAAAAATGTGTATATAATTAAAATAAGAATAATATATTAATATTTTATTTAAATAGTTATATAATATATAAATGAATATATTTATTTTGATATATACTTTTTAAATATAATGATATATAATAATAGTTATAAATAAATAAATACAAATTTAAATAATTATAAAATTGAAATAAATATTCTTAAATATTAAATATATTCATTATATTTATAAATATATATAAATAATTTTTAAATAATTTTAATTTTAATTTTAATTACAAATATATATATACATAATTTTATAAATATATATAAAAATATAAATAAATTATTAAGATTAAACCTTTATCCGTACTTTTTTAGTGCAGATAGATGCCAGTTTTATCAGCGATTGCTATCTTAGTGCTGATAAAACTGACCTTTATTAGTGATTTTTGGAAAGAACTGATAAAAGCCTTATGGGTTTTTATAAATTGAACCCTAACAGAACTTTGGTACCACTCACACCTTAAAATTTTGTAGAACTAGATCTCTACCGTCGATGCCACCAGACCCTACTGTTGTCGTCGTTCTACATTATCGATGAATCAATCTCTACAAATCATTAGGTATGTGTAGATTTATCATTTCAGTGCCTTCTATAACACTATTGTCTTTAGTCGCACCTCGCTTTCTCATGTCTTCACTTCTTCTCAATGAACCGAACGAACAGCTTCCATCCTTGTAGTATCTTGGTTGAGTAAGATTCTCCTATACTCCTCCTCTTGTCTTCACTTTCACAGCTCCCTAGCTTTAGATCCAGTGGAAATTTTATCATTGACGACACTTGTTTGGGGTTGAAGGTCTTCGACAGTGGTGTGCGGGACCATCTCCACTACTAGTTTTGTTTGTCTTAAATCCAGTCCTACCTATTTTTTTTCCACTGTGGTCCATTTTTTGTGAGGAGATGCTTTTATTTGAGGAACTGTGGCATGGGATGTGGCCCTCTAGCCAGATAGATTCGACTTTCTCTTCTCCTCCCCAGGCCAATCATTCCCTAAACTGGTCCTAAAATTTTAAATTATAGTCATTTCACTCGGTCACATCAATTCTCTTTATAACTAATTACACCAAGGATACTAAATTTTATCATATCATTTGATAGAAAAACTAAAGAAATGTTTTTTAACATTTTAACATTTAGTTCTTATCATGCCATTTTTTATTATGTGATGCTTTCTTATTTTTCATTTCTGGGAATTTTCAATGATTCCATATGTGATATATATATATATGTAATTATTTTAATTTTTATATTTTCCTATATTTATTCATTCATTTTCATATACTTTTTGGGTATTTATCTCTCTAATGGTTTTGATTTAAATTTATAATGATAGTATGTAATATATGGTGAATATGTAGGGTGTGTGACATTAAGTAGAACCCCTTCATTTGAATGGTTTATTTAATTGTTTGGTTCTATTAGGAGAGAGTATGGAAAGGGACTAGAGTTTTGGTTCTTTGATCTTAATGGCCATATATTTGTATCTTCACGAATGGTTGATTGATTTCAACCATTGGGGTTCCCTTATGGATGGATAAGGAAACTGAGTTGGTGAGGATTGACCATTATGATAAAATTTTGGTAGAGGATGACATAATTGAAACTGTAATTTATAATTTTATCCTTTTAACCGTGAAGGATGATATTTTGTTAAAGATTGTGTATAAGAAGTTGCCCATGTTTTGTGTGGATTGTAATTTTATTGGATATTCAAAGGAAAATTTTCGAAGGAATACTTTCTTTGGTGTTAGTTCCACGAATAGTTGAACTCTCTCAAGGTGGTGAGACTACATCTGGAATAAATGAACTGGGAATTGTTTTAGGAGTTTCCAAGGCTAGATCATATTCTATGGGTGTTTCTAATTCACAGAATGATGGTCATGGTACTCCTTCTATAGAATTGGATGAAGCTATAGTTGATATGCTGATTAATCCTATAGGATATGAAGTGGTAGAGGATGGTAATATAATTTTTATGGATAATATTTATTAATAGGGAACACATTTTGAGTTTGGAGGTCTCGATGCATTGGATGTGGATACTTATTCTAGTGGAGTTTCTAATATTCAGACTAGCTATGCCTATCCAGTTGGTATGTTTGAAGGTTTTGTTGGTTATGTTGTTGGGGTTGAGGTCTCTCACAAGATGTTGGAGGTTATTCCAGAGGGGATTTTACCTGGAATGGATGGTTCTTCTTCTTCTATGATATTCATCCTGGGTGAGGTGCATAGGTGGGGGATAGAATTTTTCAAGAGCATGGACGTTTTCCTAATGCTTTTCATTATGATATGGATTTTAGTGTTTCCTCTAATTCTCCGGATGCTAATTCGGGTGAGGACTTGTAGCATGAGCCTAAGGTTGTGGAATTCCACAAAGATATCTAGGATTCCTGAAAAAAAATAACTCCTCAAGAATTGATAAGTGGGGTAACATCTTTGATGATTAAAGTGATAAAAAAACATAATATTATTTTATTAGACACCACTTGGCCTACAAGCAGTGGTGGAATTGTTTCCTTTAAGGATTTTGTCATAAATGGAATAGGAAAAATGATTGGCAATGAAGGTTCAACTGCAGATCCTCCAAAGAGAAGGACATGAAAGGATTATTCCACTCTTCCAAGGAATGTATCTACCATTTCATCCACCAAGGAAGTAATTATAAGGGCTCTCAATCAAGGTAACTCAGAGTCAAAGTAGGAAACTTTTTATTATTCTAACCACAGCTATGAAAATCATCATTCTTTTTAAGACTCTTAAACTAGTTTTCCATATGTGGTAAATTCTCATTGTTTGACCCCATCCATTCTATTATTATATATTTATTTTGTCTTTTAATAAAAGTTCAGGATATTTTCTTCCAGCAAAACCTTTTTCACAATATGGGAAAACATTAATAATTAGTCTATGGACCCTCTATTAGATGTTTTTTTAAATATTGGAAGCACTAAAATGCATGGAATGAAAATTTATTTTGAAATATTTAAAGTGTTTCAAGTTTATAATTTTATAGTTTTATATGATTTTAAATTTACATAGTTTTATAAATTTTATAGTATATCATATTATAAAAATATAATTTAATAATAGTTTTTTAATAAATATTTATAGTTTTATAGTTTTATTCATTTATAAATTTATATTGTTTTTTAAATTTTATAGAATATAATATTTACAAATATAGTTTAAATATAAAATTTTATTAATTATATATTATTTATAGTTTTCTAGATATATAAATAAATATACAGTTATAGTTTTATTTGTTATAAATTATTATACATTTATACTTTCATAAAATGTACTTTTATATAATATAATTTTATACATTTAATTTTTTTTAAAATTATATACTTCTATAAATTATGTTAACTTTTATAACATATATGCACTTTTATATAGTTTTATAAATTTATATACATTTATAAATTATGTATGTTTCTTTAAAATATACATTGTTTTTTAAATTATATATAATTTTACACTTCTATATATGTCTATAATTTTATGTATTGATATATATATATATATATGTTTTTGTGTGTGTGTGTGTAATTTATAATTTTATACCTATATAAATTTTTCTATTTATCAGTAGTCTGATAATTTTATACTTTCATAAAATTTATTTCTATAAATTATACTTTTATATTTTTATAATTTTGTAATATGATTATTATTTTTTCCAAAAATTCATTTGGCTATTTTAGATTTAATTTATTATATATAATATTCTATTCTTTAAATCATAATGGAAAGAAGTTGAATGCATTCTTTTAATTGAGTGTTGAATGAGCTTCAAAATTGGATTTTTTTAGATTTCATGTTCAACAATGTTTCTAAGGGGGAACTTATTCAATTCCATTTTATAATTTCATCAGTAGACCATGGTTTACTCATAAAGGGTGATGTATTTATTTATATTATCATATTAACTTTTAGATACCTCCTAGATACATAGAATATCACCTCCTACATAAAATAGATTGATAATAACACCATGTAAAGGGCATGTCATTCCCTCTATCCATCCCATAGGATATCCATCATGACCTCACTCCCTAAAGATTTTAAATAATGTTTAACCCCATCACAAATCCTAAACCTACTTTTCATCCAACTTCACATGCATGGTTTAAATTAGGGGAGTCCTCCACAACTACATCTTATGTATGATTTGGTATTAGATTCTAAAGGGATGTGTCTCAGGCCACAAAATGCAATAATAACTATCATCCTCATCATCTTTTTCTCCCAAATAGTTAATATTTCATTTTTTCTAAGGATTGTCGCCCTTCTCTTTTGGATGAATTCAGAGGATAACACCTACCACTAGTGGAGTAACTCTTTTCTTAAATTTAATTACTCATTTACTTCAAATCATTTTGAAGTTATTTGAAACATTCAAATGTTGGGTTCCCCTTATTTGAAATTCCCCTTTTGTGTATTTATTATGTTAATTATTAATATTTCCAAATAAAAAAGGATGAATATGAATAAATAATGGATATATGTCAATCATATGATAAAATAGTATGAATATGTAGTGAAAGAGTTCATCATGTGTTCAAAAGATTAGGTTTATAGCCCTTCTCAAATCCTTTATCCATTTTTACACTATTATTATTCAAGACTAATTAGTTTAGAGGAGTTAAAATAACACTTGATCCATCATGGAATAAATATAAATAATAAATGCTGGAATAAACATGGGTAAAAAGTGGATATATCTAGTGACTAATATAACACTGCATTTTATGGATTATATGATATGATTACATGTGTGGAAAATTCAAAAACTCTATCGAGGATGTTATTAAAAGTGTGAATGATGATGAAGATCGTATTGTGAAAATTACAATGATAGTTGAAGATAAACTTTTTTATTGTCAAAAATTTCTTTAGAAGTTAAAGAGTTATGAAAAGACTCCATTATGTTATTGTTTCACTAAATATACAACACTGTCAGCCATAATGAAGCAGTATAATTTAAAATCTATAAATGGATGGAATGGTTCCAGTTTTACTGAACTACTTACTCTCTTGAATGATATTCTCCTAGAAGAAAATGAGCTCCATAGCCGAACATATGACACTAAATGAATGCTACATTCAATGGTTATGACCGCTAAAAGAATATATTCATATCTAGATGATTGTATACTATTTCTCAAGGACCAAAAATCACTTAACGAATGCCCAAAACGTTGTTATTTTCGATACTAGAAATATGAATCAGGTCTTATGAAAGTTGTATGGTACTTTCCAATAATTCCAAGGTTTATGTGCCAATATGGAAGTGAGGATACTTCAAGGTAACTGATGTGGAATTAATATAAAAGAAATAAAGATGGAAAATTTTATCACCTATCAAACACTCCTCAGTGGAAGAGAATTTTTCATGAGTCTCCTAAATTTAGAAATGAGATGAGAAATCTTTGTCTTGTGTAATCTACATATGGATTGAATCCTTTTAGTTTTCAAAGAATCACTCAAAGTATATGGCTGGTTGTGTTTGTAAATTATAACTCACCACCATGGTTATGCATGAAATGATAATACATTTTGTTATCTATGATTATGTCCTGACCAAAACAATAGGGTAATGATATCTATGTTTATTTGTCTCCATTGATCAATGATTTTTAATTATTATGGGATTTAGGAATTACATTGTATGATGATTGTAAAAAAATGAATATTTCACATTCAGAGCCATGTTGTATGGGATGATAAATGAATTTACCTATTATGGGAATTGTTTAGGATATATCATTAAAGGAACTCAAGGGTTTCCTATTTGAGAACAAGGTACATAATCAATTAGGTTGAAAAATTCATCGAATACTATGTTTTTAGGACATTGTAGATTTCTACCATGATAAAAAAATTACTAATCTTGGATGAATTCATTTGATGGAAGTTCATAAGAACACACAACACCATCTCCACTAAAAGGTGACCATGTGTTTTAGAAATTAAAAGATATAGAAACTACTTTTAGTAAAACTTTTTTGAAAAACATTATGAAAACTGATTAGAAAAATAGATAAGTTTTTTTGAATTAATATACTAGAATTGTCTATAGACCATACATTCTTTTGATGTTATGCATATTGAAAAAAAGTTTTCTGATAGTATTATTGACATGTTTCTAAATGTTCCCATAAAAAAGGATGGAATTAAGGATAGGTTGGACATGATTGAAATGTGAATATGGGAAGATTTGTTGCTGGTGAAGGGTGAAAAAATGGATTTTTCTTCCACCATCTTCTTACACTCAATCCAAGCAGGAGAGATATCTATTTTATAACTTCTTGAATGATGTAAAGGTTCTAGAGGGGTATTCATCAAATATCACTAATACCGTGTCAATGATTGATTTAAATTTAAAGGGTTTGAAATCATATGAATTTCATGTTTTTCTGTAAGATATAATTCATTTCTCTTTAGGTTGTATTTTTTTCCAAGAATGTATGTCATATAGTAACCAAGATCTGTTTCTTTTTCAAATCTATATACAGAAAAGTTATAGACCTGATGAAATTTCTAACTATGGAAAGGGAAATTTTCATCATATTATGTGAATTAGAAATGTTCTTCCTACCATCATTCATTGATTTCGTGGTTCACTTGGTGAGATAGATTTGATTATGTGGTCTTGAGCATTATAGATAGATGTACCCCATTGAATGGTATATAAAGATTTTGAAAGGGTATGTCAAAACATGAATTCATCCAGAGGATTGTATTGCAGAGTGATATATTATTGAGAACATTGTTTAATTATGTACTGACTACCTATTCGTTTTGGAAATTATTATTGATCTACCAAAATCTTTTGAAATTGGAAGGCTTTTGGAAGAAATAATTTTTGAAATAGATGTTGTCATAAATAATATTATAGATCAACTGTTGTCCCACCTTTACCATTTTTATAATAGTTTAAAGGTTTCCCTATATGTTGAAACCCACAAAAAAATCTTAGGCATTTGAACCCATCAAGGGATGAAATATGGATATCAAATAAAAAAATCAAGAGTTTATACGATGGTTTCAAGACCATGTTTTTAAGTAGTCATATGAAAATCTGGATTCAATTTCAGAATGACTTTGATATATATTATCTTATAATGGTTATACAATTAATGGTTATACAGTCTATAAAAATGAACATTATGATGATAGTACCATGAAAAATAGTGGAGTTACACTTATGGCTGAAGGAATTCATGTTTATGGTACTAATTATAGAAATCAAATTTATGAAAATATGTCATACTTTGGTATCATCAAACAAATTTGAAAGTTTGATTATACAATATTCTATGTTCCAGTTTTTCAATGCAAGTGGGTTGATAATAGGAGTGATGTAAAAATATATGAATTTGGATTTGTGAAAGTAGATTTTAGTAAATAATGTTACAAAGATGAACCATTTATTATGGAATCACAGGTAGTACAAGTATTTTAGGTCCCAGATCCCATAAAATTATTGTGGTCAATTGTTTTGTTATCAACCAAAACCGTTGAAGGGTCAAATGAAAACTCAACTAAGGATAACACATTCATTGGGTTGTTTTATTCATTTGTAAATGATCTCAATATATAAAGGGTTTTTATGTCACATGAGACCATAGTCAGGGGATTTAGATACTCAATTAAGGGGTAAAATCACTTCTAACTTTAAAAAAAGAGAGTTCAATAATCAGGTAATATTTTTTTATAATATACATTGTGTTACCTCATGTTATTATCTTTTTATCACTATATTTATGTAATCTAAATTAAATGTTTATAAAATTCTATAGATAATGAATTCTTCACAATATGGTACTCCCAATCCCGAGGAATAATAGGTTTTTCAACCTACTACAACTCCCAATACATAGGAACAAAAACCTTCTACACATGTCGATGCTTCCAATCTAGAGGAACAACATATTGATGATGTTGAACTCAAGAAAATGGTGGACGATGAAGAACTGATGTCGTAGAAAAAACACGAGCATCGTAGCATTAAGTTGTTAGCAAAAATTAATAAGGTTAAAACCAAAGGTGTCAAATTCGAGGTCAGATGAAATGCACATGTCCAGCTAGTTAACCCCAACAAGGCCACCTTCAGTAGTTACATTGGGCGCATTACTCGTCAGTGCGTTCCAATTGATGTACATTTGTGTCACCATGTTATTCCAATGATTAAGATACTGATTTGGGAATATATTATGGTAACATTATAATATTATTTATTTATTATACTAAAAAATAAAATAATGAAACATTGACTTACACTTCATCATCCCTTATAGAGTGAATTTATAGTAGATAACTCCCATAAGAAATTTGTATTAATGCTTTCTAGAATGATTCAAAAAGACTTTTCATAATTCTAACAAGATTTTATCTTAAAGTTGTTGAAGGGAAAATAAATCCTCACCCACTTATTATGTACATACAATTGATAATCCAAGAAACATGGGATGCATTTACTGGCCATCGTATGGACATTTAATTTTAGGTACATTTTGGCTGGTAATACATTGTTTTACAATACATGTATTTGTCACTTTGATTGAATTTTTTTTATTTATTAAATATAAACTGAGTGTGGAAAATAAATAATGATCAGTGAAACCAAAGTACCCCTACCCAAAAGCAATGATGGGGTATGCTTCACTTGAAAAGAAATTGGTACATATTTTAAATCTACCATAATAATTTTATGTGAAATTAAACAACAATATAATTTTGATCCTCTATTTATATGTAGATTTATGAATCCAAATAAAAATCCACTTCAATCATACATTATGTGCTATGGAAGGAGGAACATGTAAATAAATATGGGATACTAATAGATGAAAACACACAAAAGAAGTGTGGGAATCTTGTGTAATAATGACATAATAATATTTTCCCTTTAAATACATTTTAAATAATAATGATTACTTATTTTACTATATTTTCTTTCCAACTTAGTCACAATAATCATTAACACCTATATTGGATGAACATCTAATATTGGTGGCCTTGAGGTATCCAAAATAGTATGGTCATGTCAGAGGTGTGGGTTTTGGGGTGATACCCTAAACATATTTTCAGAAAATAAAAGAAAAGAAGGATAAAGATAAATAAATGAAAGATATGAAAGCAAGATTATCTTACCATGAAGAAAATTTTCATTGAAAGATTGAGTTGTGAGAAAATGTTATGGGGGAAGTAAAGAGAAGAAACAACTCAAGATCAACCACTGTATGATGATCCCTCACGCCTAACCAACTTTAAGGTGAGCCATTCCCCTCAAATATATGTCTTAGATTAAGGAATAAATTTTCTCATACAGTCTATATGAAATGTGAATTGGGAAGAAATTGATACCATTCCTATAATGATATCATAAAGGGTGAAAATGATTGGGATTTTTATCTATCAACACCCAAATATTTCCTTCTATTGAGGCCTACCTTGTTCAATATCCAAAAATACACTCTATATAGAATACTACTTCCAATAGGTCATGTGAGAGTGGGGATTACCATAGCTCTTGAGACCTGCGCCAAGCTACTTATTCTACTTGATGATGCATATATTCAAACAGTAAACATAGCTATTGGAAAATTCATATCATGGAAGCCATATATTGTAAAAAAATATGTCGACAATGTGGTATTCATTTACAATTTATTTTTCATGTCAAACCTCTAACAAATTAATGAAAAAAGGTCTGAACAGATGAATGTTATTACAGAATAACAAAGTGATTGGGGTTAAATTAATGTTCAAATCAAAACCATCTAATTGATCTAAAAACCAATTGAAACGATCTTCATAAAGCACCTTTACCCCATCGGTTCTATATCCATATTTACTAGCATTGAAGGCTCATGCAAATACAAAGTTACAAAGTGATAGTAACCAATAGTTTATTTTGAAGAACACATTTATGGAGAGGAAATTACAGACTAATTTTTTCTTGAGAATGTAAATGAAATCCTCAACTATGAATATCTATGATTTTCTATTGTAAATGTGTAAATGAAGTGTGATTTCATGATTTGGTTTTCCAAAAGATGATATACTATGTTAATTATGACTAAATACATCTCATATTTTTTCAGTCATATATATCAATACCAATTAAAGGGATAACCCCATGAAAATAAAGTTGGACTCATTATCCCTCACGTCAGTTATACATACAACACAAAAATAGAATAAAAATGGACGAAATAGTGGGAATATAGGCCAAATAATTTGAAAGAGAACATACGGATGACAGACTCTTCTTAATACCAATAATGTGGGGATAAAAACATAAAATTTAATCATATCAAATATACTTTAATTTCTTTTATTACTTATTCATTTTTTAGGAAACATTGGGTTCTCATTGTAGTTAATTTGGATACTCCAATGATTTATTTCCTAGATTCACTACATGGATGCCCAACAAACCAACCACACATGATGATGTTTATCAATTTTTAATACACTACATACAACATTTTAGAACTAAACTTCAGTTATATATTTTATATTATTTTTTAATTAGAATTATATTATGATAAGGAGGTGATTAAATATCCTGAAAATCATGGCATGAGGACAGTCCATGTGCATAAGGATCCAGACAAGTTCTAAAAGTGGACAAGTATCAGGGTATATATAATAATATTTAACTACCCCAACACAAATATAAAAGATAACTTATTTTTATCAGTTTTTTCATAGTTTCCAAAATAAATAAATAGAAAATTTTTTGGTTATTATGTTTATAAATTTATGAGAAAGATCATATTCCATCAACAAACTAGTATCCCAAAATAGGTATTTTTTAAGATAATTTCTATTTTATTTAAAATATTTATTAATCCTTTGTGTATTTATATTTTTCCAATACCAATATGATTTTCGGTAATTATATTATTCAAAATATAAATTATTTTTTTACAAATTAATGGGAAACATGATTGATGGAATAATGTACACATATATCATGAAGATATGATTTCTATATAAGTAATAGATTTTTTCATATTTAGGTTTAATTTAGTTATTTTTATTCTTACTCACGTAAGAATTGTTTTATTATATAGTTTTATTCTTTTGTTCGAGTCAGGATGTTTAGGAATCATTCAAACTTCAATACGACACATGGTGTGACCGATATGACTCCATATACTTCTTTTTATTTAAAATTGACATTAAATTTAGAAAAAAAGACAACTGACATATAGAAAACTGAACAAACACATTTGGATTGTTTTTATAATTTAGGTAAATGATCCATAAATAATTTTTTATGATCTATAATAAAAAAAAATACTTCAATTACACACACGGTGTGACTGGTATGACTCAAAGTGTCTGTTATCAGATTAAAATTGTCGTTTTAGTTCAAAATGTGTGTCACTCACTGAAAATGAACCAAATGCACTATGATTGTCTTCAAAATTTTGGAAAATTATTGTTAAGTCAATTTAAATGTGTATGAAGTATTCTCACATATAAATGACACATGATGTGACAAATATTATTCAAAGTGCATGTTTCTAGTTTCAAGTGACATTTTAGTAAAAAGAACAAGTGACATACTGAAAACCAACCAAACACATTTGTATTATTTTAATACTTTAGGAAAATGACCCATTAGTCATTTTTGATGTGTAAGAATCAAACAACCCTCAATATGATGCACATTGTGACAAGTATAACTCCAAAAGTTTCATTTTTTAAATTGAAATTAGTTTTAGTAAAAAGAACAAGTGACATACTGAAAACTGAGGAAAGTTTTTTGGATTATTTTGAAAATTCAATAAAACAATCAATAAGTCATTTTTTACATGTAGAAATCAACCACACCTCAATATGATGCATGGTTTGACCAGTATTACTCCTATTGTTCCTGATTATTTAAAATTGAGATTAATTTTAGTAAAAAGAATAAGTGGCATACTAAAAACCAATAAAACACATTATGATTATTTTGATACTTTGGAAAAATGATCCAGAATTAATTTGTGATGTGTAAGAATCAAGCTAACCTCAATACAACACATGGTATGACCATTATGACTAAAATTGTTCCTTTTATTTAAAATTAACATTAATTTTTGTAAAAAGAACAAGTGACATATATGAAAATTGAGAAAAATCATTTGTATTTTTTTTTATACTTGATCCATAATCCATTAATGGAATGTAGGCATAAAATTCACCACAATATGATGCATAGAGTTACCAGTATAACTCCAAGAGTGTCTTTTTATATATATTTGAAATTAATTTTTCTAAAAATAACAATTGACATACTAAAAATCAAGAAAATGTATTATGATTATTTTGATAATTTAGGTCAAAAATCCATAAGTCATTTGTGGCTTGAAGGAATCAACCTCACGACAATATGATGCATGGTGTAATTAGTATGACTGTAGGTGTGTGTTTTTATTCTAAATTGACATTAATTTTAATAAAATGAATAGGTGACATACTAAAAACTGAGAAAACACACTATGTTTTTTTGATACTTTAGGAAAAAAAATCTATAAGTCTTTTTTGATATGTAGGAATCCAAAATACCTCAAAGTGTTCCTTTTTATTTATAATTGACATTAATTTTAGTGAAAATAAAAAGTGACATAATAAAAATGGAGTAATGAAACAATCCATAAGTCATTTTTTATGTGTAGGAATCAACGGAACCTCAATCTGATGCATGAAGTGACCAGTATGATTCCAATTATTCATTTTTATTTAAATTTGACATTAATTTTGTCAAAAAGAACAAGTGACATATTGAAAATTGATAAAATTATTTTTAATTGTTTTAATACATTAGGAAAATAATCTAGAAGTCATTTTTGATGAATATGAATCAATAAAACCTCAATATGACTCACGTTGAGAACGATATGAATCAAAGTGTGTATTTTTATTTAAAATTGACATTAATTTTAGTAAAAAAAAAGTTACATACTAAAAATTGATCAAAAAATATTTAGATTAATTTGATAGTTTAGGATACTGATCTATAAGTTATTTCTGAGTAGTAAGAATCAACCTCACCTCAATTCAACGCAAGATGTGATCGATATGACTCAAAGTGTCGATTATAAATTTAAAATTATAATTTATATGAAAATGTGTGTCACTCACTAAAAACCAATAAAATTAACTTTTATTATCTTTATAATTTATTAAAAATATTCATATGTCATTTTTGATATGTAAGAAGTTTTCTCACACCAAGCCAACACATGATGTGACCGATATGACTCAAAGTGTGTGTTTCCAGGTACAAATGAAATTTTATTCAAAAGAAAAAATGACATACTGAAAACTAAGAAAACACATTATTTTTTTTTAACTTTATGAAAAATATAAATAATTCATTTTTTACATGTAGAAATCAACCCCATGTCAATCTGACACACGGTGTGACTGGTAAAACTCTAAATGTGTCTTTTTTATTTAGAATTGAAAATAATTTTAGTAAAAAGAATAGGTGACATACTAAAAATTGAGTAAATGAATTATGATTGTTTGTATACTTTAGGAAAACAATTTTTATGTCACTTATGATACGAAGGAATCAACCACACCTCAATCCAATTCAAGGTGCGACCATTATGACTCATAATCTCCATTATCCATTTAAAATATTCATTTTAGTTAAAAGCGTGTCACTCACTAAAAACCAAGTAAACACACTACAATTTCCATGATAATTTGGTACAAGGATTAATAAGTTAGTTTTGATGTTTAGGAAGTAGTCTCATGTCAAGATGACACATGATTTGACCGATATGACTCAAAGTGCGTGTTTCCAATTTCAAGTGACATACTAAAAACCTACCAAACACATTTATACTGTTTTAATAATTTAGGAAAATGATCTATAAGTCTTTTTTTATGTGTAGGAATCAACCTAATCCCAATATGATGCATAGTATGATTGGTATAACTCCAAAATTTTTGTTTTTTTAAATTGACATTAATTTTAGTAAAAAGAACAAGTTACATACTGAAAAATGTGTGAATGTATTTAGATTATTTTGATAATTTAGGGAAATTATCGATAAGTCATTTTTGACATGTATGAATCAAGAAAACCTCAATCAGATGCACATTGTGACTATTATGACTCCATGTGTGTATTTTTATATAAAATTGTGATTAATTTTAATAAAAAGAACAAGTAACATACTGAAAACAAAGAAAACACATTCTTATTGTTTTGATAATTTATAAAAAAATCCAGAATTAATTTTAATGTGTAAGAATAAACCTCACATCAATTTTATGAACGTTTTGAATGGTATGAATCAAAGTTTTCCTTTTTTATTTAAAATTAACATTAATTTTATTAAAAATAACAAGTGACATATTGAAAACTGAGAAAAAAAATTTGGATTTATTTGATACTTTAGGACAATGATCCATAAGTCATATTTAACATGTAGGAATAAAAAATATCTCAATATAATGCATAGCATGACTGGTATAACTCCAAGAGTGTCTTTTTATTTAAATTTGAAATTAATTTTACTAAAAAGAACAAGTGACATACTGAAGACTGAGAAAATGTTTTATGATAATTTTGATAATTTAAATAAAAAAACTCATCACTTATTTTTAACATGTAGAAATAAACCTCAACTTAATCTGATGCATGGTGTGATCGGTAAGACTCCTGTTGCATCTTTTTATTTAAAATTGACATTATTTTTAGTAAAATAAAAAAATGGCATACTGAAAACTGAGAAAACACATTAATATTATTTTGGTACTTTATGAGAATGATCCAGAAGTCTTTTTTGACATGTAGGAATCCACCACAACTCAATCGGATGCATGGTGTGACCATTATGACCTATAGCAATCAAGAAAATCTCAATCTGATGCATAGTGTGACTAGTATGATTCCAATTGTGTCTTTTTATTTAAATTTGGTGTTACTTTTAGTGAAAATAACAAGTGACATACTGAAAAGTGATAAAATTAATTTGGATTATTTTTTATGCTTTAGGAAAATTTTCTAGAAGTAATTTTTTATGTGTAATAATCAACAAAACCTCAACCTGATTCATGTTGTGACCGGAATGACTCAAAGTATGTCTTTTAATTAAAAATTGAATTTTATTTTAGTAAAAAGAAAAAGTTACATACTTAAAATCAAGAAAATACATTCATATTATTTTGACACTTTATTAAAATGATCCATAAGTCATTTTTGATGATTAAGAATCAACCACACCCCAATATTGTTCACGGTGCGACTAATATGTCTCAAAGTTCCTGCTGTTAATTTAAAATTTACATTACAGTTCAAAACATGTATCTCTCACAAAAAACCAAGAAAACTCACTCTGATTATCTTGGTAATTTAGAAAAATGATTCATTTGTTATTTTTTTACATGTAATAAGAATAATCATTCCAAACCAACACATGATGTTACCGATATGACTCAAAGTTCATGTTTCCAGTTTTAAATGAAATTTTAGTAAAATGAACAAGTGACATTATAAAAACTAATAAAACGCATTAAAAATATTTTTACACACTATAGAAATGATAAATAAGTCAATTTTTACATGTAGAAATCAACCCCACCTCAATCGGACACAAGGTGTGACTGGTGTAACTCTAAATGTGTCTTTTTATTTAAAATTGACATTAATTTTAGTAAAAAGAAAAAATAACAAACTAAAAATATATAAAAAGCATTTTTATTGTTTTTATACTTTAGTAAAACAATCGATAAGTTATTTATGATGTGTAGGAATCAACCACACCTCAATATAATTCATGGCAGATCATTATGACTTATAATTTCCATTATAAATTTAAATTTGTCATTTTAGTTCAAAATGTGTGACTCACTAAAAACCAAGTAAATTCTATCCAATTTTCTTGATAATTTAGGAAAAAAATTCATAAGTCAGTTGTGATGTGTAAAAATAAGTCTCACATCAAACCGACATATGATGGGACTAATATGACTCAATGTTTGTGTTTCTTGTTTCAAATGTCATTTTAATACAAAACACAAGTGACATACTCAAAATTAAGAAAACTCATTTATATTGTTTTTATACATCAAGAAAATTATCCATAATTATTTTTTGATGTGTAGAAATAATTCTCACCTCAATCTGACATATGGTGCGACCAGTTTAATTACAAGTGTGTCTATTTATTGAAAATTGACATTAATTTTAGTAAAAAGAACAATTGACTTACTGAAAACTAATAAAAAACATTTGGATAGTTTTGATAATTTATTAAAACGATCCATAAGTCATTTGTGACATGTAAGATTCATCCTTACCTCAACATGATGCACAATGTGACCAGTATAACTCCAAGTGTGTCTTTTGGTTTAAAATTTACATTAATATTAGTAAAAAGAACAAGTGACATACTGAAAACCAATAAAACATATTTGTATTGTTTTGATAATTTTTGAAAAATATTCATAAGTAATATTTGACATGTAGGAATAATCCTTTCCTCAATCAAATTCACGGTTTGACTAATATGACTCCAGGTGTGTCTTTTTATTTAAAATTGAAATTAATTTTAGTAAAAAAGAACAAGTGACATACTGAAAACCAAGAAAATGCATTCAGATTATTTTGATACTTTAGATAATAGATCCTTGATTTGTTTTTGACATATAATAATCAACCTCACCATAATAAAATGCACGGTGTGACCGATATGACTCAAAGTGTCCATTTTTAGTTTAAAATTGAGATTTTAGTTCAAAAAGTATATCACTCACTGAAAACCAAGAAAATGAACTCTGGTTGTAATGATAATTTAGGGAAATGATTCATAATTAATTTGAGACTTGTAGGAAGTAGTCTCATGTAAAATCGACAAATGATGTAGCCGATATGAATCAAATTTCATGTTTCCAATTTTAAATGACATTTTAGTAAAAAAACAAGTGAAATACTGAAAAATGAGAAGACACATTCATATTTTTTTATACTTTAAGAAAAACATCCATAATTAATTTGTGATAAGTAGGAATTAGTCTATCCTCAATCTAAAGCATGATGTAACCGGTATAACTCAATTATTATTTTATTTAAAATTAAAATTAGTTTTAGTAAAAATAAAGAGTGACATACTCAAAACCAAGAAAACACATTCATATTTTTTTTATACTTTAAGAAATTGATACATAACTCATTTCTGACGTGTAAGAGTCAACATCACCTCAATATGATGCAAAGTGTGACCAATATAACTTCAAGTGTGTCTTTTTATTTACAATTGACATTTTATTAATTTATTTTTTATATTAATGTTTAATTTATTTCTATATAGTATTACTAACATAAGATTTGTTTTCTTATGTAGTTGGATTCTTCTACTCAGGTTAAGGTGATTTTTTCGAAAACTGATACCATGGGTGTACTTTATTGAGAGGGGATCACAGGTGCTAAAGAAGATGAAACATTAATGTTTTTAAATGTTTGGAGATAGTGATTGTAAATGTAATTATACAAAACATTTTTTTAAATGTATATTGTAGTATTTTTTATATTCATGATTTAAAAATTATTTCAATTAAATTATTATTTTTCCATACAGGTTAGAGGTATTTTTTCCAGTGTCTTGTTATTAAAACAACACACTATTGCAGGTTGAGGCTTTATTAGTTCTATTGAAAGCACTGATAAAGGGGGCCTTTTCTAAAGCTTATAAAAGAGCTGATAAAGGGTTCCTTTATCGAAACATTTTTAGCACGGATAAAGGGTACCCCCTTTAAAGACGTTGAGGATAATGACATTTTTTAGCGCTGTTAAATGCCTTTTTCAATGCTTTTAAAGAGAGAATTTATAGTGGTAGGATACATCTAGAGGGGTTTTAGTTTGGACTCTTCGGTGATGAAATAAACACCAAAGAGATAAGTTCTGATCCATGAAACCAAATATGTGTGGAATAACTAGTGGTATTTTCAATTAAACAAGGTAGAATTTTATTTTATTTTATTTTTATTGAATTAATTACATGAAATCTATTTGATGAACTGGGATTTGTTAAATTGAATTTGTCATATCTTGATAGATTATGTATAAAAATAATTAATATTCACACTTCCAATATGGCCTGATTCTTGTAAGTTTCATCAGAGTAGTCATGTAACTTTTTCAAGTAAACTTTTAAATTAAATTTTCTATAATTTGAGTAGAGGGTGATTAAATTGTCCCAATGGTATGAACAACACATTAATAGGAGATCACACAGGCAATATATGGTCATTCGAAGATTGATTCTTTTCCAACCGTTTATTATTATTTTATTAATATATATTAGATAATAAAAAATTATAATAAAAAATATTATTATTAATATGTATTAAGAAGGAAGGACTCCATTCAAACCATGTTCTACAGATTTATTTTAAAAAATATTTTAATAAAAATTAATATATGGACAGATCGAGGGCCACTAGAAACCCCTAATTATGTTATAATTGACTATTGGTGGACCTCATTCCACCATATCATGTGTAATTCATATTTTCTAAAAATAAAATAAAATATGTGATACAGGGTTCCACCACTACACTCTACATTCCTACGCCCTTCTTTGGTGGGAATCGACCCACCGGGGTCCATTTTATCACTTAGGGGCCCATTTAACGTCCAACCAAGGTTGAAAACTTTCAAAAATAATCTATAAATAAAAAAAATATTTTTAACCTCATAAAAATATTTTGGGCATAATGGGATATGTCAATAATTAATTATTTTTTTAAAATATTAATTAATTAAAAATTTCCCCATAAATAATTTTTATTTTTTAAATTTTTATCTTGTAGTTTTGTTGCACATGTAATGATCAGGATCTGACACCACCTCGTGTATGTTTCGTTGCTTATTTATTTAATTTAATTATTTTAGTGGTTTAATTTTTATAATAATTATTTATTAATTATTTAAATAAGTGCTTTATGAATCGCTCTTTCCACCTCTATATTTGTAAAGGATCATGTGTCTACATTTTAATGTAATTAAATATAATACCCACACTTGATTTCCCCTCATCTATGATTGAGTATACATATGTTATGATAGAGCACACGATGATGTGATTTGAGATGTGACTTGGTGTGGAACCAAATAAGGGCAATGCATGAGATGATGATGGGGTTCTAGAATTTGAGAATTATATAACTCAAGGAATTCCATGATGGGGGTCTTAGTTGATCCATCATCTTCTCAATGAATCAAATCATAGATAATAAATCATGATTATGTTTTAGTTTATTTATTTTTTATACTTGGTAAATAATTTTATGAATATGTTTGTACGTGATCACATTGAATAAGTTATCAAGCATGCATAGATAAAATAAATAAACATTTGATGAATGAATTTTATTTTTCATGTTAATGTTGTGAAAGTGATCATATATAAAACAGATGAAAATTATATTCTGAGTTCACTCATGATATAAATAAATATAAAATGTGTAAATTAATTTATTAGGCAGGGTTAAATATTTTTGTAAGTATAACATAAATTTTAAAATGCATGTCCAGAATAAAATAATTTTATTTATGTATAAGATAACACAAACCCTTAAAATAAATATTAATTAATTTATCACCTTCCATTATTTTGATTATGGTGCAAACATAGTTTGAAGTATCGATCGGGCCATAGTTGAGGGTACTTATAATTATCAAGGATCCTTAATAAAGATAATGGTTCAACATAACTAGAGTGGTATTAAGGGTAAATTCCATAGTCTAATTAATTAAATTAAGAAGAAATTTTTGACAAAATATGATTACAGTATTTTCAGATTGGGGAGTCTACTCAATATATCGAGTAGCTATGAATTAATGCTTTTGGAAAGAGCAAAGCTTACAAGAAATACCTTGAAGTAATGTAATGACCATAATCGGTGTTATGAGAGGCGAAATATGAATATTTTACATTAGATTATCCTATTTACTATTGAATATGAATCTAATGTTGAGGGTTATCGAGATTTGATAAAATAGTGGGAGACAAAATGATTTACTAATGAAAAATATCTTTAAATCGGTAATCAAGAAAAATTGATAAATCATCACTTATTTTATTTTAGATAATGAAAATTAACTCATACATATTACTTTCCCAAGGATCCATGTTAGATGATAATCTTCTAACCGGTACAGACTTCTAAGAGTTGTATAGGTTCTTGCACATCATACCACACCAATAAAGGAAGATATATGTATTGAATTCCCTTATTCCCATTGATCAATTTAATGAGGCGAGTGAGGAAGAGAAGAATTTCTTGGGGTAACATGAGGATGATGTGTTATATTTCTAATGAATCATTTTATCATCTATGTCTGGTGATATTTAAAAGCTTCAAGAAGACAAGTATTCTTACACCATGTTGTTTTGGGGGATTTAACACACAACTGATACATTGGGCACACATCCTCTGGATGTTATTCTTATTATATATCCAAGATCTAGATGCTCCATTGATCATAATTCCCCCCAGGACATCTATGTACAAAAATATGGGATGAAATTGAACCATACTCACCACACCAAAATGCACATGGTATACAGACACTGTAACAACCTATAGATTTCTGGTTCATTGATTTGATACATAATTTAAATTTTCTATTCTATCAGTGGTTTTTTTATAAATGAGGATTATAATGGTATTTTTAGGGTTTAAATTTCCCAAAAATTTGATTTTATACATGCTTTTATCTTTGGTGGATTCCTATAGTGATCAGGAGAGCATCAAGTAAATCACAAGTGTTTCGGTCACTGCAAGGTAGAAACTACAGGACATTCATACCGTGAATCAAGGCATTGGGATGTGATTGTTTAGGGATAGGGGGATCCCCTGCCTTTATGGTTCATGGAGTAAACTATCATTTCACACCATGAAATTTCACCTTTTATTTTTTTTAAATAAACATAAATGGTCTCACCCCCTTTCTTTTTTTGGACAAACAGTCTACGTAGGGAGGGTCACCCCCAACCTTTTCATTTCCATCCGAGGTGATTTTGGAGGAGTTTTTATGGAGGTTATAGGTAAAATATTCTTATCCTATCACTTTTTTATTCCTTTTGATTGTATCCGCTAATTTTTCTTGATTTTGGGATAAGGTTTTTAGCGATTTACACTAAAGCATAGTGGATATCAGTTCAATTGATGGTGATTTTTCCAATAATTCATAGGGGAAATATCATGATTCTATATACTCACTATTTTTTACCATTTTAGTAGATGTAAGCTATTATGTTAATTTCTTTAGATTTTTTTTAATTTAAATTTATTTAGTGTCTAATCTAGTGTCAATGGTTTTGGATTTTGGATGGGTTGGTGTTGGGGGTGTGTTGTGGACCCTCTAAGAGTGGTTGGATAAAGTTACATAGTGATAGTGGTTCTTGGTAATATTTTCATCCATTATTACACTTTTTTTAAATAAAATAATTAATTATAATTGTTTATAATTAATTATTTTTGTTATATGGCATGAAAAAGGATTTTGGGTGGTGGTATGAACCTGTACAAGGTAAGGACAGGTAGGTTCAAGGCTTGACAGATCTTTGAAAGCATGGTAACTCAATTATTTAGGTAGGTGGTTTCTTTAATATAAACGCACATGTGTTTTTATGCATGACATCTTACCAACATTCATGTGCATTGGATTAGGTTGACAGATAAGGACCAAGAGTGACTGGGGAGAAGAGATAGATGTTATTGGTTCTTCTATGCTCAACACAAGTTATATCTAGAACTTGGGTAAATTATAATCACTTGGTGACTATGTCTCCAAGGGGTGAGAGAAACTTTTTGGATGAATAGTGAACTTGGGAGGTCTTGGGATGTGATATGAGAATAGAATGGCCTATGTGGATGCTCCTAGGGCTAGTGAGATGGAGAGATAGGGATTGTTCCCCTAGGTGATGGATGAGATGGTCATACATCTCATGTGTTGTTGGGAACACCCTATCGAGGGTGGAGTGGGATCTTGGTGAGTGTTGGTATACAGATAATTCATTCAGGACAAGATGGGATTTTATGGAGAGGTTTTTCTCAAATTGATAGGAAAATATATAGACCTTGGGAGATGTGATATAGGACCCTTTGAGGGTTAGTGATTTTATTATGGTCTTGGAATGAGGTTTTTAATGGGGATTAAATAAATATGTATTGGGATGACCCCTAAGTATCATGACCAAAAGTGATGAGGGACTTTGGTGAGGTTGTACCAGACCTTGAGGTTTGGGTCAAATGAGCCTTTACGCAACGATGTCGCTAGTGGGTAATGGGCATGAGCTTATATCAATGATTAGAGAATGTTATGTTTATATAGGACCTAGTGTATTACCTATCATAAAATTTTATATGTGATGTTATGAGGGGCTAGGTCTCAAGAAACTAACACCCTGGGACTAGCAGGAGAGCTGTGTGATGGGTTACGACCCTATGTGCTTGTGAACATCCTAGAGTTTGAGGGGATGGTTTAGTGTGCTTGTGACCTCCACAGAGTCTATAGGAATGGTTTAGTGTTATTGATTAACAAAAAAGATTTTTCAATATGGTTCGGTGTGATTACCAAGCCCCGATGATGGTATTTGATCAAGGACCTTTCCATACATGGCTTGGGTTAGTGTGGTGATCGTGCCCTGCTCCTTTGGGAATTTGGTCAGGGACCTTTCCATGCATGGCTTGGGTTGGTGTGTATGAATTAGACCCTAAAATAAGTAATATTGGGTTGAGGAACACCATGGGAAATTGGTCATGGGAAGACTTTATGAGATAAATAAACCGTTCTTAGAGTGTTCTGGTAGTGGGTCAAGATATAGATTTATGATTATGCCCAGTGTCTGTGGGTATTGGGTCATGGTTTGAAAACTAATCACCCTTGAGTCTTCGGCTATGGGTTGGGAATTATTATAGTGTCATGATATGGATGATGGGATGATTGTATTTATTCCATCATGGCACCAAATTAGTTATAATCAAGTGTTATGGGGGTTTAGTTTGTACGCGGTGACTCGATGCACAGGGAATCATGGTTGACAAGTCAGCACATGATGTCTATGTTTCTTGTGTGGAATTTTTATTTTTATTCATTAATACATGTATATAAAGGTACATACTAGGGGAACTTAGTGAGGCCTTATTGATACATATTTCTCACATCCTACATGGGCACCCTAGTGTGCTGAAGGCCTGATATCTACTTTTTTAGGTTGAGTATAGGTAGCATAGGGGATTGATTTATTGTATATCTGTAGTTATTTAGAGATAAGATGTGTGATACCTGGGGATATCAGTAGGGCCAGTGTGTGAACATTGTATTTTTTGTTATTTTGTACTTGGGATCTACTTAGTGAGTGATCAATGCATGTAAAACTATATGATTCTACACAAGACATTTGATGTAGCCTCGTGCTTATTTATTATTATAAGTACTCTGATTATGTGATGGATATTATTTTGTTATTTTTCTACTATTGTATGACTTTTATTTGAGGGCATTGTTTCCCCATTGTATGGATTATTCCCTTTCCACTAGTCAAATGCCTCTAGAATATGGGGGGTTCCTGAGGTCATTTAGAAACCTCAACACCAGCACTGATGAGTGGCCTAGAGCAGATACATTACAAAATGGTATCAATGAATCCATATTTTCTTATCATTTGGTGATATTTTAGAAATGTGTTCTAGGAATGTGTTAGAGCTTGTGATGGACCTCATACTTGTGCATCATGAAAAACTTTTTGGTGGAAATTCTAGGTTACCAGGGGTATGATACTGTTGTTATTACTTTGTGTTGTTATGTATGATATTTTTATTGAATTTTAGGCGTTTTAAAAATATTTTATTTATTTTTTCACCTCTTTTACTATTTTAAAGACGCACATGGACGTGCATCATGATTAAGAATGTGGGACTCACATGGCATGTTCATTCTTGTATGTGGTTATATTTTCTAACTACAAGGGTTTGGTTGTTTAAAGTGTAAAAAATAAACTATATGGAATTTTTTCATTTAACTTTTTTGTGGAATTCCACGTAGCTAGAACACAAAATTTTATTTGATGGTAGGTCATGTATATCCTAGTGCAGGATATTCTTCGATGGTGGAAATTTCCATCCCTTCATCTAGGGATGCATAGAGTCCCTTGGTGGGTTAGTGTAAGAATTTTATGCCTAGGTGATAAATCAATAAGGGTAGGGTATTCCTGGTGTTTGATCCTAGGATAGGAACATGTTTCATTGAAAGTGACATTTAGTTACTTATAATTTTAGAAAAAACCTATATAGTTTTTCCTATATATATTCACAATGGAATTCTACTTAACTGAATTGGGTAGTTGAGAAAGGCATGGGAAATGCCTTTGGTATTCCATACATGATGAAATATAAGTGATTTTGGTGTTGAGGTTGAGTTTCAAGAGTAGGATTAGTTTTATTTCTATACACATGGTTCTCATGATGTGATTTCACGTAGCATGGTGCAAGTGTGGGTAGATGCTTGTGGTTTTTTAATGATTTTCATGTGGTGGGTGCTCATATGGTTGACCTTAATGTGATATATTCCCTAGGATTTTGGAATAGACTGACATATTTATGGGGTAATAGTTAGTAGCTTAGGCCCAGTATCTTGGTTTTATGGTATGTGACTCATGTGAGCATGACCATGATTGTGTGATTGGGTTGCATAGGAATATACAATTGTTGGGTTCAAGTGAGGCTGTGTAGGATCATGAGAAAGAACATGTGAACAATTCTTGGTGGATCACTCTACCAATAGAGTAAAGTGAGTGTTGGCATGAAATTTCAAGGAATGGTCATGATATGTGAGGGTAGGTGCATTCTAGTTCTGCACAATGCCCGTGGATTGAGTTATGGATCAATGAATAGGTCGTGTGCAGGTCCAATGAGAAATGTACAGGTTGAGAATGAACCTAAGTGAAGTTTTGGTAGTAGTATGATGATAATATGCTTAAGATAATGGAATATCAATGTTTTGTGAGTCCGTATATGTCACTCAGTACTGATAGGTGACATCAGAAATGAATCAGGTGTAGTGTAACATTCATTCCAAGCAGAACCTTGATAGGGGATTTATGTGGGAGGTGTAAGTGTGGCTCGAGAGGATCAACATGGTGTAGTGTTGGGACACATTGGGGTTGGTGCTTGAGGATCAGATTAAGGGAATATATATAGTGTGGATCACACCATTGGTTGTTGGGGGGAAACATTCATGGTGATCTAGGAATGGGAGGTAGTTGGTGTTTAGTGTTAGTGCTCGGTATGAGTGGGATATCCACATGAAGTCCTTATGTTTGGTAATGGATGAATCATGGGCCTTGAAAATTAGTTTTTTGGTTTAGTGATTGAAAACAAGATACTTGTAACACCCCAAGCTTCCACGACATGCTTCTCTTTGAATAATAGAGTATTGTGTGTTGTACGCAACTTTGTGTTCTAAAACACCACAACCAATCAAACTAGCCGTAATGAATAGTAATACCCACTTTTAAAATTTTTATAAATTTTATCTTTAAAAATGGACTTCATTTTTGGATTTTGAATATCAAAATTATCTTAGGGTGAATATTTGGTATTTTTCTGAAAACTTTCATTTTTTGATGAATAGTGAAAAACACTGAGCTATAGTTTAAAACCGAATTTTTATTTAAATAATTATTTATTTTATTTAAATTTATTTTAGGTAAAAATAAATAAATAATACCTATATATGTTCAATGTAATTCATTGGAGTCAATTTAAAATAATTATATATATATATATATATTATAGAATTTTTCACCGTCTTTTACCCACCACCAAAGAGAATTTGAAAATTTACATAAAACTTAATTTTACCACTTCTGTGAGTTCAATTTCAAAAATCCGAGAGACATGGTTGATATCAATAAGTAAAATGTGGTTCAATAAGATGAAAATAATTTTTGGTGAATAGTAACTTTTTACTTTTATTTACCACGGTTAAAAGAAAATAGGGTAATTAAGGGTAAAAATGATATTATTATTACCCTAACACATGTCATAATTCTACTGGATAACTATAATTAGACCAGAAAAAACTTTATGAATAAAATATGAACCTATTTGGTCCACTTGGATTAGATTAGGACACTTATTATTATTTTATTTAAAGAAGAGTTAAAATAGTTAAAATCAAAGTTTAATAACTAAAACATTTTTAATATAGGCTTACACATAAGATAAATTCGACTATGAATATTAATTAGAAAGATAAAAAGTTTTTATACATAATGGTAGTTTATTTAAATTTTTTAGACATTCAATAATTTAATTTATTTATGACACAATAATGATGCAGTAATTATCATATTAACGAAATATTAAAATAATTGATATTATAAATATCCAAATAAATGTTATTTGAGAATTTTTATGTATTACACTAATTTTCTAGAATAATATGACATATTAGGTTTGGTTATATGAATTTTTTTCTAAGTAATAATGTTTTTATGAATTTAGAAAAAACAAAATACCAAATACTGTCAAAATTTACATAAAAGATTTTTTAAAACAAATATTATATTATTAATTGATATTATATTCCTAAAAACATAAGGTTCGGCCAAAAGACTTATATAAGGATAGGTGTATAATTAATTAACCACTTGGGGTTCTCCTGTAAGTATATAGTAAGTTTATTAACCATAAAATATAAAAATACAAAGAGACATGGTAAATGTCAAACTATTAAACTAAGAGTTAAATCTAAAAGATAAAGTTAATATATTGACCCAAACCTGTATAAAACCTATTGGTTGAGTGTTTTTCGACCCATACCCACCATAGAATTTAAATAATACATTTTTGAGCCATTAGAAACAGAAAATTATTTTATTATAAATTAATATTTCTAGCTTTTTCTAAGGTGCCCCTCACCCCTCTTATAAAAGGGCACTCCCCCTTATCTCTAATTCACACCTTCAAAGCCATTTGGCTCGGACAAAATCTACCCAAATACCCTCTCAACTGTCCTAAATTCATCCTAGAGGCCTTAATTTAGTCATAAATCCAACCTAAAGATCCATTTTGATCAAATCAAAAGGAAGAACCCGAAGAAGAGGTAAATATTTCATTACCTCTTTCACATTCCTTTATTCTTCCACTTCCATTTTATTTGTTGTTTCCATTATAAAATAATAACTCCAGTATCTTTTATATACTTTGATTTTATTATAAATATGTTACAACCATATTCATTATTCTATCCATCCTTTTAATGACATGGCACCATACGTGTGTACGTACGGCTTACCGTCTCCACGTCATGGTGTAATTATTATTCAATACATTATTATTTGGATGGGTCTAATAATGATGTTTAATTGATGTAAATAATATATATAACGTGATAAGGATTATGTATATATTATATACCATCCAATTATATATTATTTTAATATCAAAAGAATGATATTGTCGCTCGTGCGTACGTACAGATTACCGTCTCTAAGAATGTGATGAGATTCATTCCACATCATATCCATTCAAGACTAATTTTCATTTTATGATTAAAAATAATGTTTAAAGACTTGATATAATTATGTATATGAATAATATACATCCCATCCATAACAAATATGACTCACATAACAAAGAATGTAAAGGAAAACGATCATGTTAACACCCAAAACGACGATAATACTAAGATATTATTAACAAAGCAATGTTAAAAGATCATATATGATATCATATTAATGTATATGATTCTTGTATAATTTAATAACAATTACTTCACCATTATACATAAGTTTAACCTACCCTTTACCAAGGAAAAGTACATGGTAAGGGTTAATTCTACAATCTCTCCATTATCTGAGGTTGTTTATATGTAATTATCTACTGGGGCATCTTTATCATCCACATCCATGTTTCTTAAAAATGGATTTCAAAACATTATTAATATTTTATAGAATATGGGTAAAATTTATTTATACCCTTTTTTTTACTTTTATAATATGTTTATAAAGGAATCTTTCGTCGGTTTGCAAACAAGGTCCTTTATAAACGTTTCGGAAAAATTTAAGGTAAGAATGTTTTTTTTAACTTATACGGCGGGTGCAGTTATTTTCCACCATTATAACATCGTCAAAGCTTACCTTACCTGATTATAAAAATATTTTCAAATATAAATGTTTTCTTTTATAATTACGTGACTTTTAAATGATTTCAAAATAGAAAGATATATTTCACTAAAAAGGTTTTGATTTCATCTATGTCAACATCCTTTGATGGATTTTTAGTTTTTTTGAAGTTGATTTATTATGATAAAAAAACATCCATAATTCATTGAATTTTTTGTGATATTTTTGACTGTGGATGTGTTATTTCATACCATTCATGTTTTATGGATAAATTATTGACATTTAGTATGCTAGTTTTAACACGAATGTTTATGTTATGTTTAAACCTTTTCATATGAGGAATGCATTGGACTTAGTAAGTGATGGGTGGATCCCACTATAGCTCCTCGATGCATCGGTAGGTCTCATGAGACAAAATAGTGTCTTTTCACAAGGCTTCAACAAAATCTTATTTGTAGTCTTGGCACAAGGCTTTGACTATGTGGTTATGATAGTCTGGCATTCTGCATTCTATCATTATGAAAGTGGCTATTGATATTTCATGTAATTATTCAACTAGTAGAATATTCATGTGAGTAATTAAATGGAATTATTTGATTTTATCTTTTCCATATTATTCTTAAGTTCAAGTTTAAAAGGATTTGGTTTTAGTCTTATACATCACCTTAAATGTTTATACTTATTTATGAAAGTTTCTGCTATATTGTTATCCTTACTGATCATCTGAGATCACCCCTTTCTATGTTTTATTTTTCCCAGGATGCGAAGAATTATTTTATGACTGACATGTAGGGATAGTCTGAGGGGATATGAGTGTGGTCTATGGAATTTTTTTTTTGTAGTTTTTCATTTTATGATGTAATGTAAACCTTATGAATGTATCTAGTACTTCCAAGTCTACTAAAATAATCGGTCTTTCTAAACTTGATATTTTTTGATCATGCCAATTTTATGTAATAATGCACCGACTCTGGGTAACTGGGGTCTAGGCGTTACAATACTCTATTGGTGGGGAGAATCATATCAGTCATGGATGAATAATACTCATGATGAAAGGGTCATAGAGGCGGTGAGATTGGTTGGTGGACAGTCAAGGTGGCTTCGAGATATTGGTTGGTGGTAAAACCCATTTATATCTAGTTCCTTGGGTAATACAATATTTGATGTTTGGATAAGGTGGAAGTTGGATTTAATGAATTGGTATTGGTCTCAGAGTGGTTGTTATGATCCAAGGGTGAGTTGGATTGGAAGTGTATCAGTGCTCTGGTGAGAGAATGAAGGATGTTGTGGTTGGTGGTGATATAACCAAGTAATTACACCAAGAGTCATGTTCTAACTTCAGCGTGGGTGTTTTTAGTTTGATCCAAGGGTGAATCATGGGGTAAGGCATGATTCGTCACATGTTTTTAGGGGAGAAACTACAGTTTTTCATGTGGTTCATGGTTTAAACCTACTTGTGGTAGGATTTAGGGGGGGAACCTATTTCATCACATAGTTTAGAGGGTGAAACCCTATTTCATCACATGATTTAGTGGTAAATAATGCAATGAATAATTTTGATGATTCCATTTGAGAAAAAAATTATTGGGAAGCTATGAGGATGGTGTCATGGATCCGGTCGTAAATAGAATCTTGAATGTGTGGGATGGTGGTGAAAATTTTGAGTTGGAGGAAGGCGTTTTTTTATTACACACCCACAGGTGTGATAGAGAATTTTGGGAAATATTGTCTAGAGGGGGTTTGACCAGTTTTCTCTCTTGAGTTGAACATTATGAGAGGGGAACCATGTCAGATTTGTTGTTAATAATATGGTTAGTGGATTGGTGGAATACCAATTGTTCATTTTTATTAAGGAATTCCAATATTGGGGAGCACTATCATTTGGAATAGAATATTGTGAGTAGGAGCCTTATGGTGTGGAGAACCATAAGCATTGGGATGGACTGGCTAATGGAATTATGAAATATTGGGATAGATAGGTGTGGGTGACTATCATATCAATTATTGAATTGGTAGTGAATTTCTGGCTTGACTTCTGGTGAATAGATTTTGGAATTTGGAGTTTTGAAGTGAAATAATGTTTGGAATTTGGGGATGGAATGTAGTTTGTGATGAATAATTGAAAATTAGTATAGGTAGGGAGATGTGGTTAGAGTAAAACTATGGATTCTTGTTTATGAGAAGTATCTTGTTGAGTTTTTTTAACCCACAAATTTCCAGGTCGTTGTTTTGAGATGAAATTAAACAATTTCATTTGGTGAACGTTTTTTTATAATTGAGACTTAAAATGGGATTATAAGGGTTTAATAATCCTAAAATGGTGATCTTGGATGAATTTTTAGGTTTAGTGGATACCACAAGGATTCAAGTGAGAGTCAGAAAAAGGACGAGTGGTTAGACCACTATAAGGCATCAATTACAGGGTATTCATGTTGTGAAATGGGGATTCACATTATGAATGTTCAAAGATGGGGGGGTGGATCACCCTACCTATATGGTTTACATAATTAACTATCAGTTCACTCTATGAAAGGTTTCTAAGTAGTTTTTTTAAATAATAATAAGGGATCTCAGTCCCCTTCCTTTTTGGATGAACAACACGCACGGGGAGGGATGCTCGGCCAGTGCCCCCCCACCTTCTCATTTCCTTTCTATGTGATTATCGGTTCAATAGGATGAAAGATATAGGTTAAATATTTCTCTCATAACCCCTGAAATATTCCTTTTGTTTGTATCCATTAATCTTTCTTAAATTTTATGTTATATTTTTTTGATATTTTCACTAAAGTATTGTGGAAATAACTCTGATTGATGGGGATTTTTTCTGGATTGTGTATAGAACATCCAACAATTTTTTTATCCTACTGTATATCACTATTTTAGTTGAGGTAAGATACATTCCTAATTTATTTATAGTTTTGGGATAAATTAAATTTATTTGGGGATTAATTGGATACTGATAGTTAGGTATTTCAGTCGAGTTAGTGTTGAGGTTGTGTTTAGGACTCTTCAGGAATGGTTGGTCACAATTCTATCATAACAGTGGTGTTCTATGAGTTACTTTTCCTTTATTACTCTTTCTTTTAAATTAAATAATTGATTATAATTTTTTATAATTAATTATTTATGTCATGTGATGTGATACAATAGCTCAAATGGTGGTGTATGCTTAGACGGGGCATGGATGGGCTTCTTTGAGGCTCAACAGAGATTAATGAGGAGGGTAACATCATTTAAAAGGTATGTGGCAGCTTTAATATAAATCCATATGTGTTTTTATGCATAAATACTTTTATCTATGCATGTGAATGGGACTAGGTATAAGGATAAGGACTAGGAATGACCAGGGAGAGGAGATAGGGCATCGTTGGGTCTCTTATGCTTGAGATATGAGCTCTTTAGAATTTGGGTAAATTATAATCTTTTGATGATAGTTTCTATAGGGGGAAAGTGATGTTCAAGCTAACCTATGACATCAGGTTATCTAAGGATGTAAGAAGAGATGTTAGTAGCCTAGGTGGATGATCTTAGGGATAGTGAGATGGAAAGAGAGGGGTTAAGACCTGTGGTAATGGATGAGACTATCGTATGTATCATGCGTGATAGGTAGAACCCTCTTGAGGGTGGATCAAACTGTTGGTGAGTGTTGGGAGTAGGAGGAGTCCTTTGTAACTATATGAAATGAAATGGAGAGGGTTTTATTTGAATGAAAGGTAGAGAGATCTCTCTTATGAGATGTGATATGAGACCTAGGGGGTAGAGGTATTTTCATGAGGACTTATCATGAATTTTAAATGGGGGATTAAAGTAGTATTACTTTAGATTGTTCCTGGGTAGTGGTACTAGGAATGATTTGAGGTTTTGGTGAGGTTGGGATAGAACTTGAGATTTGGGCCGGAGGAGCCTTGGGATAGTGATGTCACCTATGAGTGACATGAATGATCTGATACCGATGAGAAAAGACTGTGATGGGTCTATAGGACCTAGTGGATTCCATGTCAAGTGAGTTTATATGTGATGCAATGAGGGGATAGGTCTCAAGAAACTAGTTCCCTAGTACTAGCTGGAGTTTTGTGTGATGAGATGTGTCTTTGTGTTCTTATGACCTCCCAAAAGGCTGTGGGGATGGGTTAGTGTGAATATGACCACCCTAAAGCCTATGGAGATAGGTTGGTGTGATTAATGACCTCCCCAAATTCTGTGGGTTAGTGTGATCATTCCCGGATGAGTGAATTAGTTCAAGGATTTTTTTTTCAAGCATGGCTTGGGTCGATATTATGATTGTGCAATGTTTCTTTAGGTTTTGGGTTGAGGACCTTTCCATGTGGGGCTTAGGTCAGTTTGCATGAATTGGACCTTTACTTAAATAGTATTGGGTTGACGAACACCATGGGGGTGGGTCATAGGGATACATGAAAAGACTGATATACATTTACTAGCATGGTTAAGCAGTGGGTTGAGATATAGATGTATGATCATGCCTAGTTTCTGTAGGAATTGGTTAAAGTTTTAGAAATCAACCTATCCTATGTTTTTGGGTATAGGACGGGAATTGGTATAGTGGTATGAGAAAAATGATGAGGTTATTATGAGGATTCCATCATGGTGTCGAAGTAGTTATGACCAGGTATCATGGTGGCCTGGTTAACACATAGTGAACTGATACATAGGGAGTCATGGTGGATTGGTTATCATAGTATGTCCAAGGTTCTTGTGTGACATGTTTATTTTTCATCATGAATACATTTATATCATGTTGTATACTAGTATAAATTGGTGAAACCATATTGATATGTTTTTCTCACACCCCGCATGATCACCCCAGTGCCTGTGCAAATCTTATGTCTAATTTTCACCTTGATGGGTATTTGGAGACAGTGTATGCGAGTCTTAGGGTTGGTAGTATGGAATGTGAGTGTGTGTTTCATTTTTGGTAATTTTTTAGTTGGGATAAACCCCATGGGAGATCATTGGATTCATGATTGTAATATTTCATATGAAATATTTTATATTAAATTGTGTTTATTTATCATTTTATATGATTTGGTTATGTAATGGATATTGTTTTTGTTATTTCCCCATTTTTATGACTTTTATTTGAGTAAATAGTCTCTCCAATGTAATGATTAGGCCCTCAATACTATTCGGAAGCCTCTGGTATATGGGGGGTGCACCTGAGGTCATGTAGTGACCTCGAACTGTACCATAATGTGTGGCCTCGGGTTGGGGTGTTACAAACACCCCATATAACTCACATAAGAATTTAAACTATAGAAAATAAATAAAATAATAAATGAACACTTTGGTTTTATTTGGATCAGACAACTAAGTCTTATATCCATAAGAGAACATTATTTCCATCTTTATTATTATATGACGATACAGAGACTTTCAATCTTAATTGATAAAGGAATATAATAATAGATAACTTTGATCCTTATCACAAAATACATGTATAAGTGGCCCCACCCCCTTATATAGTGGGATCCAGTTGGCTATTTGTTTCACCACCATCCAAGATTCACAGATAACCCATCATTGGACTATAATGACTATCAAACTCTTGTAGCATTCTACATCTGAGCATTGAATTAGATGAACTAAGAAAGTTACAATGAAAGATATAAATTCAGATCATCTCTATTTGGTAAACTTACTATTTTACAACACATGACCATCAAACATAGTCCCTATTTAATAAACTTTTCTCCACTAAATAACTCAATCACCACTATATGTACCTTAAGACCAAGTTATCATCTCGATCCCTCTCCATCCATTTGATTTACTCAGCACTTCAAATTGACTCTACAAAACCAATAATATCCCACATGAAGACTTTTTTTAAGGATCCCAAGAAAAACATATCCAAAAATTTAGAAAAAAAATTCTACATGGATAGTAGTGTCTTCACCCTCTGTTCGTTCACCTGAGTCCCACAGAGGAATAATGTTACCTTATATTTTATTGTACTAAATCTCAGTGAACATGTTTATTAGATTATGGTTCCCTCTTATATATCATTGAAAAAATTACTTATCCTCTAGAAACTTATAAATGAAATGATATTTTAGGTTAATGTGTTTCTTTAATTCATTTGAAATTGGGTTCTGAGTTGAGTTAATTGTGTTATGACAACCACAGTATATAAATCCACTTTCCTTCCCATTTTTGAGTTCCTCAAATATATTCCTTGACCATAAAATATCCTTCCCTACATTCATTTATACCATATATTTAGTGTCAATTATGGTAATGGTTTCCAATAATTACAGTCTTTAAATCCAACAAATTTGTGTTCCTCTATATGTGAACAAGAATCTTGTTTTTATGAAACCCCATATCTTTAATACACTTTATTTTGTGATTTCTTATAAAAAGATACACTGAATATGACCCCATAAGATTTTTATTTGTCGTGTATTTAGGTAATAGGGTACACAACAGAACAACTTTGAACAAATATACAACAACATCAACTAAAACTTTATAACATGTCCTTAATTTCTCTTGATCTTGTAAAACTGTATGGGATAACTTGGGATGTACATAAAAAAGAGGTGAGATATAAAGACCAGTAAAGGAATAATAAAATTACAACATGATGAAATTAATATATGTGAGTCAATAGGTATATCAAAAATACACAAAATGTGTGACAATCATAATCTCGAATAATGAGTTATGATAAAACACGATCACATCAAGGAAACATAGGAATGTGGAAACAACATAAAACATGGCATAAGCATAAGTCAAGGCTAACTATCAAGAAAAAATTAAATTGTGGGAAAATTCCCATCATTGATTAGGTTCACTCCTTAATCATGTACATAATGTATAATGGGACAAAAACATTACTCAATGCATTAAAGGGATGTATAATTCTAGTCCCACCCATCACATTTATAACATGACATGCATTAGTGTGCCACATAGATCATACAACATAAGGATATATTTCATCACTTTTAATCCCATTATTAAGAATATTGGGTTACATAGATGGAATTAAAAAATAAATAAAGGATATTTATATCTAGCTGAATAACATTGAGTGGAAATGGTGATGGGTATTAACTACAAAAATGTTTGGCTTAGAAAAATCAAAGGATAATTTCATCAGCATAACAGGGTACATAAAGATTAATGGAAGGGTGTAATGAGAGTGAAAGGGAACTATCATAACTTTTACATTATAAGCATAGTAATAATGATGTGTAAAAACATATTCCAACATAAAAATTTATAAATAAAAAGGCATAATATAAATAATGTGGTTGAATAAAGAAGAGAAGTATATGATCCCTTAACTTTAGAGGGTGCTTCTAAAATCGTGGGTGGATATTATTAAGAGATAAGGTACACCTTGGGTGGTCTAAAAATATGGAATTACATAGTAAATTGTTTTTCCCAGGGTTTTTAGTGAAGATTAATGGGATTTGTGGTGGTTTTATATAGAAATAGAGAGTGGTATTCTTTATTAATTTCTAAACATAGGTTTTGGAATATATACAATAAAATAATAAAAAATGATAACATTCCCATGATTTTTTCCCATGGTTACTAAAAAAGATGAGTGAATTTAAATATTTTATAATGAAAAGAACAAAACTCAATAAAATAGTACACTTGGTGATGTGGAAATGAGTCATGTTTATAAATAATTTATTTTAGAATCATAAAATATAATATTGGATTTGGAGGATTCATTAAGGGTTTATAAAATTCATAAAATAACATAAAAAACACATTATTTTAAATGTAAAAAATATTTTTCATCATGTATACTCTTTATATTATTTATTAAATCACTTGTATGCCTTTATGACGTCATAATACATATATTATATTTATACCATATTTAATTTTTACTAAAAAATTCGACTGTCTCAGAAAATTATGCGAAAGACACCGTTGGATAATTTCAAAATTTTGGTTTTGAAAATAATATTTATTTTATCAAAATAATTCTCTAAATATAATAATTTACACCTTTTAATCAATATTACTTATTTATTTAAAATAATTTCTTTTTTTACAACAATAGTTTTATAACATTCATAAATAGTATATTTGACTTCAAAATATTATATTATATTTTATATTTAATTCATATTATTTAATAATAATATTTTTTTAGAATACCATTTATTTAAAAATTTCATAAATTCATCAATAATATTTTCTTGATTGAAACTATACATATCCCAAAAATAAAATTTGTGTTTTATCATATCGAAATATAACTTTTATAAAACTTATAATTTAATCATTAGTAAGTAATAATAAAAGATAAATATAAGAATTATTTTGTATAATATTTTTACAAATTCATACTATTATGGTATAGATACATAGCCTTTCAGTATACTAGAGAGTCATTTAAGTGGAATTTTTTCAATGGAGAGATTTTCTTAAGGTGGTTTGGGGAACATGTTTTGGGGAATGATCTCGATGAGATTCAACTTCTCCCATAAATGTTTTCCCTTTTAATTTAGCTAATTAATCTTAGATTAAGCTTGGTTAAGGTAAAATCGAAGTTATTTCATCTCCCTTAGAATCTCAAATGAATGGGATTCATAGGGTACGTACCTACTGGTCGAGTCCATTGCTTCCTTCGTATGTGTTAATTGGAATTATCATAACCCTTTATTTATATATATATATATATTAATCATATTATCACTTTATAATGGATATAATATCAAGGTTTATTATTCTTAAAATTATTTTAAATCCAATATTATAAAACATATAACGGTCCAAAATAACCAAATTAGTGCATGTGTTTTATATAATTTTATTTCTTAATAAGTAATTTACTCATTTAAAAGGGGAATTTCATTCATAAATTTTTAGGTCATTTTAATATCACCCCATAATAAATTTCAGCCTCAAAATTTCATTCATATAGTAAAAAAGATGATGGTACTTTTGTTTCATCGCTTCTTCTAGTTCCCAAGTCGCTTCCTCAAACTTGTGGTTCCACCACAACACTTTGACTAGGTGATTTATACTAATTCGAAGAACCCTATCCTGAAAATATAAGATCTTCACAAGATTATCTAGATATGGAAGATCATTCTCCAATGGTACCACCTCTAGATTCTATACATTTTAGGGGTCTGTTAGGTACTTCCTCAAGAGGGATACATGGAACACATTATGTACTTTAGATAAGTTTGGTGGTATTGATAGTTGATAGGCCTCCACTCTGATGTGATCAAGATTCTTGAAGGGGACAATTTATCTTGGACTAAGATTTCCCTTATTCTCAAACATCATGAATTTCTTCCACAGTGATATACAAAGGAGAAACTTAACTCCAACCTCAAACTCCAGGTCTTTTCAATGATTATCTGCATAGATTTTCTATTGACTTTTTGTGGATTTTAGATTATATTTAATGGTTTCAACATTATCTATTGTTTATTGGATAAGATTAGGTCCCATAAGATTTCTATATCTAATTTCATCCCATAATGTCGATGTCCAACACCTCTTCCCATACAGAGACTCATAAGGTTACATTAGAATTCTAGAATAAAAACTATTATTATATAATAACTCTAATAGGGAAAGGTTTTGGTCCCAAAATCCTTGGAAATCCATCGAAAAAGATCTCATTATATCCTCTAGAGTTGGAATGGTTCTTTCAGACTAAACATCCATATGAGCGTGATAAGCAGTGTTGAAGCTCAGTTCTATATCCAATTCTTGTTGAAGGACTCTCCAAACCCTTGAGGTAAACCTTAGATATCGATAAGATATAATAGAAAGTGGAACTTTATGTAGTCTTTCCACTTACCTTATGTATATCATGGTGAGTCAGTCAAGAGATAAATATACCTTGATAGTAATGAAATGAACTTACATAGTAAGGTGATGGACTACCACCCAGATGGAATTATTTCCTCTATGGGTCCTGGGGATTCCTATTAGGAAATCAATAGTTATGTTTTCCCATTTCCATAATAGTATGAGAAATTTTTTTATCATATGATTATAATTATTTCATTAATCCTTGGAATGTTGATATACTAAGCATCATGATAAGAATTATATAATCTTCATCTTTATGTTATCCAACTATAAGTTTTTCTTCAAATCTCTATATATATTAGTGATTCCTAGATGAATATAGAAGGATGATATATTCACATCATATATAAGTTTCCTCATCAGTTATGGTTTTGATAGGGCACATATCCAGTTTCTAAGCCTTATAACTCAATCTTTACCAAAGTTAAACTCTAGAATATTCACTACCTTTTTCTGTAGCAACTCATCCTTCTTTTAATCCTCCTCGATCCTCTCATGAATATATGGTTGATTAGTTATTTGAGAAAGGTAAGATGAATATCCATTGATTATTCCAATATCTATCCTTTGA
Source organism: Viscum album (assembly GCA_963277665.1). Classification (NCBI taxonomy): domain Eukaryota; kingdom Viridiplantae; phylum Streptophyta; class Magnoliopsida; order Santalales; family Viscaceae; genus Viscum; species Viscum album. The sequence continues at coordinate 1,479,352,963 of OY728127.1, read as the reverse complement.
ATGTACAAGAAGATTGGATCCCATGCAATTCCCATCATATATAGGGTTATATGATCCTTTCTATTAATAGCATGTTCCACTTTGTTCTCCTTCCCAGAATGGTAATGGATTGAACAATCATAATCCTTGATCAGCTCTAATCAAATTCATTGGTGTATATTGAGCTCATTTTTGTGAATATATACTTGAGTATTTTATAATCTGTATATATTTCACATTTCTACCTATAAATATAATGTCACCGAATATTCAATACAAATATCACTATAGAAATTCAAGATCATGTGTTGGGTAGTTCGTCTCATGGATCATTAATTTATAGGCAACATAGACTATCATTTTTTCATCTTGCATGAGTACACAACCCAATCAATTTTTGGATTCATCACAGTAGATCACAAATACTTCCCCACTGGGAGTTATATGAGCATAGGTTTAGTGATTATCCTCTTCTTCATCTATTTATATATTTCTTCACATTCATAATTATAGATAAACATCACGCACTTTCATGTTATCTTGGTTAGTGGGATTTAAAATCATTTGAAGTTTATCAAAAATTGACGATAATACTGAGCTAATCCATATAAACTATGGATTTCAGTCACAGAGGTTAATATAGGCCATATTTTAATTACCTATGTTTTTTGAAGGATACAAAAATATCCCTTTTATAGTTATAACATTACCCAAGAATGTTACTTGGTCCATCCAAAACTCATATTTACTTTACTTTTTATACATATTTTAATTTTATAAGGCCTACTATACAAAATCTAAATCATCATCATGATCCTCCTTGTTTTTTGGAGTAGATAAGAATATCCTCTATAAAGAAAACCACACATTTTTTGAGGTAATCTCTAAATACTCTATTCATAAAGTCCATGTAGATTTTGGGAGCATTAGTGAGTCTAAATAGAATCACTATTAACTCATATTTCTCATACCATGTATGAAAAGAGGCCTAGGTATATCCTCCTTCTCCACCTTTACTTGATAATATCCCAATCGGAGGTCCACCATGGAGATGTACTAGCCTCCACATAGCTGATCAAACAAACCATCAATCTATGGAAGATGATACTTTTTCTTCATCATGACTTTGTTGAGTTCACAATAATCGATGAAGAGACATATTGAACCACCATTATTCTTGAGTAAGAGGGATGATAAACCCCATGATAAAGTACTTGGTCATATAAAATCTTTAATCAGATTCTACTGTAGTTTCTTCTTTGACTCCTCTATTTCAAAAATTTATATTCTATATAGAGGCTTGGAAATTGTAAAATATATGGGTGTAAGTTTGATTTAGAGATAAACCTCTTGTCCAGGAGTAATAATAGGAAATTATATAGGAAACATATAGGTGAATTCTTTTACAATGGATATGTCATCAAGTATGGTCTTTTCCTTAGTCTTGATCATTTGATCTAGATAAAATTTCTCACAAGGAAACAATATCCATGATTTAGATTATGATACCAAAGGAGATTCATCCTACGCCTTAAGCTTGTGTAGAATCATAGGGTGATTTGGGATACGAAGAGTGATTTCATTCTCTTAGAAATTTATATTGGCTTTATATTAGGAAAGTCAATCAATTCCTATAATAACATTGAATTACACTAAATCTAGTATCATAAGTTTTTATTGGAAATTAAACTCACAAATTTTGATAGGGTATGATTTATATGCTTGGGACATAAAAATTGACCCATTTGTCATCATCACTGGTAACTCAAATTCTATGGTTTGTGTTAGTATTTGAATAGTTTTACTAAACTTTCAGGATATGCCCAAATGGCCCGAAGGCCTTCATTTTTATTGATTTTTTGATAACCCCCATTTCAAGGGATGATGGGGAACCCTTACAAGGTCCGTAGGCTCAGAGATTACAGGGCCCGTAGGCTTAGGAGATTACATGACCCGAAGGTCTTAGGGAATTCAACCAGTCTATCTACAAGGAACTTCCCCTCCCCAACATCTGTATCCTGATAGTAGCTCTCCACCTTTTCATGACCATCTGTCTAGGTTTCTCGTGCAAGAACAGGCTGGTACCAATGGCATAGACAAACCCTCTCATTCTGACAATCCATTTGGCTCTGCTCTGGTGAGTGCACCTGCTCTGAATCCTCTTCTATGGCTGCTTATTTTTTGTAGTGTGTTTGGGGCCTGCATTCATGTGTCCCAAAGGCCTTGGGGTGGCCATATGGCCTTAAGGTGGCCTGAAGACTTTGAGAATCAATTAGCCCGAAGGCCTTGGGTGGCCCGAAAGTCTTTTATGACCCGAGGACCAAACCGGTGGCCCGAAGGCCCAGATGGATGAATAGTTCCGGCTGCTATAGTACCGAATAGTGCCTGCTACAGTGCCTATAGCAGTACTACTATATTACTGCTATAATACTACGGAAATATGCCTCCACCCAGAATTGATCTCGGGTCTCTTGGATGCACCTAGCGAGTCCTCACCAACTGGGATGAGGCTCATGTGTCATAATATGAAATAATGAATAAAAACATAATTACATAGGAGATTTGATGTTCATGAATAGATGATAATCCCACCATTCACTAATTCATTCTGGTAATAATCATTTAATTGATCCAAAATAGCCTTATGGGCGATAATTTTCAAGCTATTAAACATATAAATGGAAACTGTGAACATTAAATAGATAACTCGTAATTAAAATATATTCCTTAACCTATTAATTTCTAGGTTTCAATATAATTTATTCATGATCTATTTCTTCAGATAAAGACTTGGGAATTTTTATACTCTTCAAAATGGTTCATAAAGAGCTTGTGCATTTACCAAATAATATCCCCTAGGAGTGTCAAAATAAATGTGCAGTATGGCCTATTTTAGTGCACCGAGTGATGATCGAGTGTATCTTATTGTTAAATTTTTGGGGTTATTACCCCTAGTTACAACAATACCCTAGCCACATACACTTATAGTATCTAGATAGGGATTTATTTTCTTAGATACCACTTAATCTATAATTTTCCAAAATTTAGGGATGTTTTCTTATTTTAATCTTAACACTAACTCTTTCAATAGAGTGTTCTAATCTTAATCTCTAAAAATAACTAGACTTTTATCTGATAATAACAATGATATCCAATATCTTTAATACACTTTATTTCATGATTTAATAAATAAAGACACACTTAATATAAACCCATAAGATCATGATTCATAGTTTATTTGGGTAATTAGGTACATAAAGAATCAAATTTAAATATATATTCAATGGAATAAACTAAATATCCATAACATTCCCTTAATTTTGATTGATCTTTTAAAATAGAATGGGATAACCTAGGGACATACATAAGAAAGTAATGATCTATAATGAATAGTAAGGAAATAATCAAATAATAAAATTATGAGATTAATACTGGTGATTCAATAGGTATATCAACAAGACATAAAAGGGAAGAGAATAAAAATCCTAAATAATGATCCATGATATAACATGATAACATCAAGACAACATAGGAAAGTGACAACAACATAAAACCTGAAATAAGAATAAGTTAAGGATAACTTCTAAGACAGCATCACATGGAGGATAAAGTACCATTATGGATTAGGTTCACTCCCTAATCCCATACATAATGTCACATGATACAAAAATATTACTCAATGCATTGGAGGGTTATATTATTTTAGGCTCACCCGTCACATTCATAATAAGAACAAGCATAAGTGTTCCACATAGACCATAAAACATAATGATATATTTCATCAATTTAAATCCCATGATTAAGGAGTGCGGGTTACATACAAAATATTCACTAATTAGTGAATAATATGTCTATTTATTTGAATAACCTTGAGTGTAAATGGGGATGGGTATTCACTACAAAAATGTTTGGCATGGAAAAATCACAAGATAATTTTGGCAACACAACAGGGGTTCATAAAGATTCATGGAAGGGTTTAATGAGATTTAAAGTGGTATAATATCACTTTTAAATCATAAATAAAGAAATATGAATGTTTAAAAACATTTTCTACCACTGAAAATTGGAAATCAAAAACCATAATATAAAGAAGTTTCTTGAATAAAGAGGAGGGGAGAGGATCCCTTACCTTGAGAGGGTGCTTCCAAAAGCTTGGAAATAGCTTCTTAAGAGAATGGGGACACCATGGGAGGGATATATAGAGAGAAGGGTATATTAAATTCATGATATAATGTTTTTTAGTTAATAGTAATGGGATTTTTTGTGGATTTATAAATCAAATGATATGGGAATTCTTTATTGATTTCCAAACATAGGTTTTGGACTCTATACAATAAAATAACCAAAACTACAAAACTCACCATGATTTTTTCCCAAGGTTTCTACAAAAGAGGATTGGGTTTAAATAATTTATAACTAAAATATCCCGTGTCATTAAAATAATAAACTTGGTGATGTGTAAGTGATCCATGTTTATAAATAATTTTTTTTAAACCTTAAAAAATATAATATAGGTTTTGGAGGATTCATTAAGGGTTTATAAAAATAATCAAACAATCTCAAAAATACATTATTTTAAAGGGGAACCATATTTTATGTGTTGGATACTCTTTATAGTATTTATCACATATCTTTTGGAATTTGGGAAGTCATAATACATACTATATATTTAAATTATATTTAATTTTTACCCAAAAAAATCGACTATCTCAGAAAATTCTGAAAAAACATTTGTTAGATAATTTTGAAATTCTAATTTTAAAAATAATATTTATTTGATAAAAATAAATATCTAAATATTATAATTTAAACTTTTTAATCAATATTTCCCATTCATTGAAAAATACATTTTTTCATAATAATAGTTTTCTGAACCTTATAATAATTATATTTTACTTCACATGATTATATTAAAATTTATATTTAGTAAATATTATTAATAATATTATTTTATGAAAATATCATTTATTTCAAATTTTATTTAATTCTTCAAAAAGAGTGTCTTGATTGAAACTATAAATATCCCAAAAATATAATTTGTGTTTCATCATGTCAAAATCTAATTTTTATCAAACATATTATTTAATCATTATAGAGTAATAATAAAAGATAAATATAATCATTTATTAATATAAAAAATATACAAATTCATATTGTTATGGTCTACGTACATATCCTTTTATTGTATCATTGAATTTCCTAATGGTAAGGTGTGCGATGGTGATATTCTCTTAGGGTGGTTTGGAAAATAGGGTTTGGATCATGATCTTGATGAGCTTGAACTTCTCCCATAAACGGTTTCAATCATGCTTTAGTTATTGAATCTTGGTTTTTCTTGGTTAAGGGAAAATCATAATGATGTTATCTCCCATAGAAGCTCTAATAAATGGGTTTTATAGGGTATAATCATACTGGTCAAGGCTATCAGATCATTTTTCTATGTCAATTAGATTTATCATAACCCTATATACATTAATCATACGATCACTGTATAATGGTTATACTATCAATGGTTATTATGCTTAATTTTAATTTAAATACGATAGGATATAACTTATAATGGTCCAAAATAACCAAAGTATTACATGTTTATTCTATAATTTTATTTCTTAATAAGTTATTTATTCAATTAAAAAAGGGAATTTAACTTATAAATGTTTGAGTCATCATAGTTTTTCTCTTCCAAGTATATAAATAACCAAAAATTCTACATCAACATAACAATATAAAGGAATATCCATCTTAAGGTATAAGGTTATACCTTACTCTTCTTTGAGGTGCTTGATGATACATTTCACCACTTCCTGATGTTCTTTCCTCAGATTATACATGAAAAGACTGATGACTCCCACTGCATGTGTAATGTTTGGGTGAATTGATAACATGAAATAAATCAAAATTCCTACTAATAATGAAAATGGAACCTCATCCATGTGCATGTATATATCCTCTATCCTCGGTACTTGCTATTTTGAAATATTGAAGTGTCAGACAAGTGGGGTTAATAGTGGATTTCATTCTAACACATAGAATATCTAGAAAATATTAAAAAAAATCCCTTTAAGATAAAACCAATAATCCATATTTCATATCATTCTTGATTATCATCCCCAAATTATTCTTATATTGTACATGATATTTCATCTTGAACCATTCAAAGAAATAATGTTTCATCGCTTGAAACATCTTAATGTACAAACTAGCTAGCATCATATCATCAACATGCATAAAAAATAAGATGAAACTCCAATATTTAAACACCTTATGGTAGAAATAGTGATCTTCCTTTCACTGTATAAAAACTTTTTCAATCATAAATTCATTAAACATTATGTTTCATTGTCTGGATTTTTGTTATAAGTCATAGAGACTCCTATTCTATTTGAACACTAAGTCCTTGTTCAATTGATTCATGAAACCCACTGATAACTATAAATAAATTTATTCCTATAAATATATATAGATAAATTTTATCTTTACATTCATTTTCTCTAAGTGAAAATCATTAGATGAAACCAAGCTAATAAATACTTAGATTTTGGTATGTTTTAAAGGCATTGAGGCACAATGGAAGTGGTTAGACCCATTCCCAACAAATTTTTTACATTAAATTCTTTGTATTTCCAATAAAAAATAGATAAAAATGCATTCTTGAAATCCTTGATGAGAGAATATTTTAAAATATAATTTATAATTAATTTATTTAACTAAGAATGACCTTTTTTTAATTCTTTATTCATTGAATAATCGTTAGAACAATCCTTTCCTACCATAATTCTGTCAGAGGAATCAAGTATAGATTCCCTCTAGAAGTGATCCACACATCCTCTTAAAACCTCTAATCATCATTGTTGATTTATTCAAGTTCTAGAATAGATAAATCTATCACTGGTGATGATTGATGATCATCGGAACAGAATCCTTTAAGGTAAAAGGAATTCTATTTGGTGGAGGAGTAGAATTTCTCTACTTTCTTCAGGGTGTTCTAGGGATGAGATATTTATAGGGATTGAGAGGATTCTCTCTAGAACTCATTTTTCACAATGAAATAGTGTGGATTTACATTTCACAAAATGTCATAACCTAGTTTATATAGTGCTTGGATTATAAATAAATAATTGTTAAAGGGAAATTATTATTTTATTAATTTTTTATGAAACCCACATCTAGATAATAATACTAACATTATTATTATTTACTAGAAATTATATAAACTCACATATAAAATGAATATTATTTTCCATGAATAAATAAATTAATATATATATATAATATTTAATATGAAATTTCTTATTGGACCATTAAACCCAGTCTTCGAATCCTTCTCAGTATTTATTGGTCTTTGATTAATAACTATTTATCTAATTAATTAAATATCACTACATTATTTACTAAAAAATATATTAATATTATATTCACTAAAACTAGTGAATGAATATTTATTTCACATAAATAAATAAATAAATATTTTGTTACCTTGTGAATAATCTAGAATAAAAAAAATATTTTTTTGATATTCATGTAATTAAATAAATATTAACTTTGTGAATAAATATTTATTAAATATTCAACTCATATATATATTCTCTCGAATAACTGGTGATTGAATATATGTGATCAAACCAATATAAATAATTATTAACCCATGTATGGGAATAATATTTATGCAACATATTGAATTCATATCGAATTTAACTGATGCTCTGAATAAACCAAGTATGTGATGCTCTAGGCCCCTATATTAGTGGAATTAGGCCACTCTACCTAATGTCTAAGGATAATATCTAGAAATATGAAAAATATAACATATAGAAAAAATTTAATTTTGGAAATACATGTGACATTATATGAACATACACCATATAATATAATATCTTTATCTCAATATCTCTAGTCATGCGGGTTGCTTGTTAGCATCACCAACCTATATGCTCGATGTCTCTTTCTTTAAATTTATGGAAATGAAATTTCTGAAAATACTTCCATATCCATGGACTTAATTAGGCAATTCTATTCCCATAAAATTGCTTGAGATATTAACTTCCATTAAAAATAAAAGGGATAAATCTTTCCTTTCATTATTTATTAATACAACATCACTCATAATGCACCCAACATATCCTACCACACCATGAACATATGTCCTTACAATTTTCATCAATATATAAAAGTAAATTACTTATGAAATGTTTTAATATTAATATTAATTTATAAGGATCATTACACACATCCATGTATAGTAATATCTAATGACATGTATAAATATAGATTTCTAATTAGTGGGTCATGTTCTCATAATATTCTATACTATAGATTACTAATAGAGAAAACCATTAGAAAGTGTCTCAAAGTAAAAATAGTCTCCACCATTGGTAGCATATATCATTTATGTCTCATAAAATTATATCATCTGGTTATAGAACTTATATTTAATGATACTGTCGTGGAACTTATAGGTTCTCATCATAACGGGGAACTACAATGACCTTTTAAGGGAAAAAATTACAATTAGTACATTATCATATATTATTTAATGCATAATAAAAATCACAATTTGTTAATATATTTTATAAATATTCAAATACATGAATATAAGTAACCATAAATACTTATAATTTCGTTCTAAGGAACCAAATACAATAGAATCTCAGTTGAAATATAATTAACTACTGATAACCTTCAGTCCAATAACTCTCAAATGATGTTCATGCTTCTATTTATACTAGGAATTATTCAAGGATTCCATCATGGTTTCTTCCATAAAAAAATTTCTCACAATTACCACACCCATTTCAAAAAATCCCTCAATATGTGATATTTTTAGAGTATATGCATCATTCATTGATGTGATATGGGATCCTTTGTGTGAGGCACCACTACAGTATCATTAGAATACAATGTGATAAGATCACTACTACAAAGAACTATATAAATCTATTTAAAAAATCTATGAATCCAAATAGCTTATTTGGATTAATCATAATCCACTATATACTCAGACTCCACTATAGAGTCAGCAACCACTAGATGCTTTAATTCTTCTAGCTCATAGCTTCTCCATTGAGATTGAAGACATATCCTGACAATGATATAATATCATAATGATCTATTTGGAAATTAACATCAATATAACCTCTTATTACTAGTTCCTATTATTATTTATATACCTGGAATATATCCTTAGTATGACTTGGATACTTAAGGATATCCTTAACATTAAACTAGTGTCCTTCTCCTAGATCAGATTGATATCTACCTACAATATTTAAAATATGGGAAAAATCAAGCATAGTATAAAAAATGGAATACATGATAGATCCTATCACAAATGATAATGGGGTCCTACCCATTATATCACTCTCTAACTATGTATGAGGGAACATTTTATTTTATATATATATTCTATATAACACTAGAACCAATACCCTATTTGATTGTTCAATACTAAATCTCTTTAGTATTTGGTCAAAGTATATACTTTGAGTTAGTCCATGTAGCCTTTTAAATCTATCATGAATGGTCTTTATTCCATGGATATATACTACTTCACCTAATTTATTTATAGATAATCACTTGTTTAACCAGTCTTTAATTGAGTATAAGACTGTTATATCCTTTCTAATAAGTAACATGTCATCTACAAATACTATTAGTAATATGACCGAACTCCCACTAAAACTATTATAAACACAAGGATCACATTCATTATTTAAGAAACCAAATTATCTTATGGATTCATGAAATTGAATATTACATGAACTAGATTCCTACTTTAACCCAAAATAGGTCTCTGTAACTTACATATCTTATTGAAATTTTCAAGAATCATAGACCCTTTTTATTATTCCATATAGACATATTCCTAAAGGTTTTCATTGAGGAAATTATTTTTACATTCATCTTTTAAATCTCATAGTCTTGGAAATATATTATGGAAAGTATAATTATAATGAATTTAAACATGGAAAGTAGATAAAATGTTTCACCGTAGTTAATGCCTTGATGATGTTTAAACCCTTTATTCACTATCCATACTTTATAGGTACTTAATTTACCTTTCATGTTAGATTTCTATTGAATACCCATTTAAACCCAAAGGGATTTACCTAAATTGGAAGTTCAACTATAACCCAGACAGGTTTATATGGAATCTATCATAGAATTCATGTTTTCTTTCCATCTTGTAGCTTTTGAGCTCTCTACTACATCATTATAGGAAAGAGGATAATTATTTTCAACCAATAATGATTCACCATATGGGGTGACTAGAAAACCATATATTTATAGTTCTATAACCTCTCTTTTAATCCTATATATTAGTTTCATTTTATGAACATCATCTTACATAGGGACCTGTTGAACCTATTCCTATACAATTCTTATATATTTTGAGCATTGAATTCATCGAAGTAAATCTTTCTCCCACTATCCTTATTGAGGATGTGATCATTATTAAGAAAAAATTATTGTATTTAAATATTCATGTTCTTGTATGAGGGGTTGTTTTGGTAATATCCCCTGGTTTCCATGGGATACCTTATAAGGATACTCTTCATGGCATAGGGTGTTAGTTTTTTTTCTAGATTTTACCTTAACAAATGTCACATAACCCCATGCATGAGTATGTGACAACACAAAATTATTTCTATATGTTGACTCATTTGGTATATTTTATACTACCTTAGTTGGTTCTTAGCTTAGAATGTGTGATACAATGTGTGAAGCATATCCCCAAAAGGACAATGGAAGAGTTTCAGGGATCATCATGAGCCTTACCATTTCAATGAAGGTATGATTCTTCCTTTCACTGACTCAATTACACTATGGTCTATAAGGAGAAGTGATTTGGGATAGGAACCCACACTACCATATAAAATAAACGAATTCTCTATTAAGATATTCACCACCCTAGTCAGATCAATGTTTTTTAATCTTCCTACCAAGTTGATTCTCTACCGCGTTATTGAATTCTTTGAATTTATAAAAATATTCTTAATTATACCTCATTAGGTAGATATATCTATATATACCCATGTCATTAGTAAAAGTAATGAAGTAATAATACCTATATCCGATTTTACTAGAAATATTCCACAGAAATCAGTGTGTAACAATTCTAGAATATCTACAGCTCTTTCACCTAGTCCACAAAATGTTGTCTTGGTACCTTTTTCATGTAAAAAAGCATGACATATGTCAATTGGTTTTAGATCAAATTATTATAAGTAAAAATATTGATAGAATTTTTTTCATACGCTTCTTGATTACATGCCCAAGATGATGATTCCATAGACGGGTGTGAATTGAGTCATACAAAAATCATTCATTATCAATTAAAAAAACATGGTTTTTATAATTTAATACATGAATATCATTATTTAAATGTGATATAATATAACATATTTTGTATTTATAAAAGAAACCAATATTATTTATGAACCATAAAATAAAACCATGTGTATCTAGAAAATATATAGAAATTTTGTTTTTGGTAATATTTGGTATATAATAACAATATTTCAAAACCAAGACAATCCTTTTTGGAAATAGAAGGTGGTATACTTCAATGGTTGGAGTAGCTAGCCTCGCACCATTGGCATCCCATAGAACCACCTCTACTTTGGAAATCTTTTGAAATATACTTGGTTCCTATATTTTAATATTGACATGAGGACCATAAGTTGTATCTAATAATCAATGTGTGCATATAGTATTATTTCACTTGATAATGAACACACCTAAACCTTCCCCTTTCTTCTTTAACTAGGTGTAGTTATTATTCCAGTGGCCTGTCATGACACATGAAAAACATACTCCTACCTTTTAATTCGACTATATTTAGATATTCCGTTTCATGGAAGAATAGTGCTATGGAGCCTTAGACTTGGTATCAGTATTGGTTCTATTTTCCTATTCACTATAAGGATAGTAGGATTTTCACAACTTGTGTATTTATCAACTTTATGAAAAAGAGTAAAAAATTTGGAAAGATTTTTCTAAATATTTCATATTTTATAATTTATAATAAAATTGTATAAACTCTTAGAGAGTGAGGATAAAATTAGATCTATGTGAAACTCATAAGGGATCTTGAAACCCAAGATATCTATGAACTCAATGTATCAAATATCTTGACTATGTGAGTCCTAGTTGGTTTTAACTCTATATGATTACATGTGAACATTGCATTAGATATCTCATATCTCTTTTACCTCATCTTCTATTGATAGAGATCCTGAAGCTGATACATAATGTTATAAACATATATATCCTCAAGTTGATTTAAAATCACATAGGACAAGGAAGATAGCATAAAACATTGGACATCAATGGAATCATCCAAATGTTTCATATAGAGTGATAGTTCTTCCTCATTGACCAATTTTCTAGCTACCTTAAGAATAGGGTTTTCCAATAAATATAATTTCCCTTCTAGGCATATTATAACTTGTAGAATTCTATACCATTCCTTGAAATTCGGGTTAGTAAGAAGGTTATCCTTATCTAGAATGGATCATAGTGGTATTTTCAAAGTCATGCGATTTTACATTTCTATAATAAAGAAGATTATAATATTATTAATTTATCTGGATTAGAATTTAGATAATAAATTAAATTAAATTTATTAATCTCCAAATATTTTATTGAAACATTATATCCATAACCATTTGTTTTTGAATATCCCATGATATGGATATCCTATTAGAAAGGATCCATATATCCCTCCCTATAAACTAGATAGAGGTTAGACAAGATACTCCAAGGTATCTATTAGGGCGTAGTTTTATAACTATATTAACTCATAGATCCTTGATATGTTGAGTGTACTACCCAATCCTGAAATCCTAGATTAGGATTTCCTCAACACTCTGCCTACTTATTTCAACCAGTCTCACGAAACCGATAAACCCGTAATGTAAACTTGGATAACTCAACCCAAAACACAAGATTGAGATTCCCTGATAAATGACAGCATCCCAATAGAGGTTGTTCAAGTACTTTTAACTATAGTTTTATTTCTAACCAAGTAGTGGGAGGCTATATCGACTTAATATTTTATTTGAGGAATTTTTTCTTTTTGTTTAAACTGATCATTTTTTCTTATCACATACATGATAATATTAATTTGATTTTACTTAAGTGGTTAACTATATCTTGGAAAATTTTACAAATATTATAATATTTATTTTACTTATATTTTGAGTGATTGTTAATTACTTTAGTTAATGGTTTAAATTTCCATAAATAATTAACCATGAAACTAATAAAAATAAAATAAATAAAGTGGAATAAACATAAGCATCTCTAATGGTTGGTTTATATAGAGGATAATAAACCAACCCTTGAACATAGGGAATAAAATTCGAAAACCAATAATGATTTGATTTATAGTATTCCACCCATGTTACTATGTACTATCAGGATTGGTATCTCCTTACATCTAAACATAAACCACCCCCACACACCTGGGAGCTCCATCCATTACATAATCTTACTCACACATGGGTGAGGGGAACCAAAGGATTGTTTAATGGGGTATTTATTTAAAATAAATATTTGGAACACATGACCTTACATAATGATAGGAGTTGAATGACTTTCATGCCATTATTTAATTTAATAGTTTTTTACAAAAAACATGTAATAATAAATTAAATGAACAAATCATATACACATGATTTTCTAAGCTCATTGTCATCCACATGCATGAAATGAATATACAAAATTAAAATATTCATTATTCTCATCAATTATTTGTTATTACGATAAACACTCACGAATTAATTTAATTATTTAAATTATTTAAATTAATTAATTAATTCCCTTGATCTTAATGACCATATGAAGTCTCTTGGAGATACCCATCTTAAATGAAATATGGGAAATAAATTTCTTGACTAGTAATTATCAATAATTACATAGAATTAATTGAGAATTTATTAATTCTATAAACCACATTACATAGCCAATACATATAATGTGAACAATTTAATTATTTTTTAGTGATGTAATTAATTATTCTTTATATAATTTGTTTTTTTCTTTTTTGGGAGACAAGGTGACATTTAATAACAAGATACATGCTTTGTTCCTCACTTTTCATGTATTCATGATAAAGACATAGGGGCTTGGCGTGATTCTCGACTAGATAACAAGGTTTTTACTAACGAGCTACACACTGTATATTTTTTCTCACCATGTGTCTGTGTAAATTGTTGGTTTACTAAGTGTGATATTTGGATTCAAGAATTAATGATTCACATGGTTTTTTCACTAACTGAAAATCATATATCACATTAATGATACAGTTTGTTAGTCTCAGATGACATTATTCCATGTATTTGACCACATGGTTAGTGTGAATTCCACCTCTAAACCAATTAGACTATAAGGAATGTACACTAGCTACACACTATATGGTCTAAAAAACTATGTGTCAGGATAGCCCAGTTAACACACAGTATGAATTAAATTCTCACCATGTCATTAATAATCAACACATCACGCATCCCATGACACATCCATGTAAAGTGATCTTGGGTAAACAATGTGTAATTTCTATCACACACCATGTATATGTGTCTACTGACTAGAATACTCATCACCTATTGATAGATTATCTGATATTCCTTCCTATGTTATAAATTTATTTAGGATTATATGAAACTTGAATGAATAGAATTAATATATCTAAAACTTGTTAATTAAACTCTGGATTAAAGAAAAAATAAATTATAAGTGAATAAATATCTAATTATGTATAATCGATCAAAAAATAATAAATTGTTATAAATTTTTAAAGACTCATATTTTCCATGTAATTGTTTTTAATTATATGGAATTATTATGAGTCTGTAAAAATTTACGGTGTGTGATTCTGAGGCTCGGTGTGCCTAGAATGAATTTCTAAACTTTTTTAAGGTATGTTTAGTAAACGCACGAGCGGCGTTTTCTAAATTTTGAACCGGTGCTCAAATTATAAATCTGAGGGCACTATTGAATCTACAACGCTGAGATTCATTTAAGGAAGGCTTCACTACAACCACAGTAGGTCGGGAGAAAAAGTTAGATTTTTTCCATTTAAAATAATAATAAAATAACTTTGTTATTTTATTTTTATTTTTCCTCCAACAAAAAAGTGGCGGTGGTGGGACCAACGACGTGTCAAGCCATTAAATGGCTCGACTCCTCGATTATTTGTAATAGCACCGTTGGAATTAGGAAGGTTACATAATTAATTGAACCCCATTAATTCCATGGGCGTTACTCACCCTCCCCTATCCTATTTTTATGGATCTTGAGGAGGAGTATTGGTACAGATTCACCAAGCGACGAAGCTCTAAAAAAGTACCGCGATGCCAATCACTTGGAGGACGAAACCGGTTCCAGCGGGTGGGGATAAGAACCACCAAATTACGAACACCGAAATTTCCTCAAATGCGACATTCTCAAATGAACTTGAGGTAGGGATTTATATTGTTTTAATTTCAAGATATTGTTGAATCATGTATCCTCCCCCCTTGTTAATATACTAATGAGGCGGGTGTGGGCCAAACGAACAAGGCCTGGACCCTCCGCTACTTTGTTAATCTATGCATTATTTGCGGTCCTTCATATTCGAATTGGAAGGAACCTAGAATGGAGGGTCGAACAGGTAAGAGGGAATCCCGAGGAGGCTGATGGTACCTACAGATAGAAAAATGCGCCACCAGAACTCACCCAGTGACCCGTAGAAGACCGTTGGTGCGGCACCGGCAACCAGCGCCGGCGGGTGATGACGACGGCCTACAATGGCCTGTCGTGGAACGGATGGCAGTGCTCCATCACATTCCACTAGAAGAGGAGGCCATGCCTATAGTCGTGGCAGGTGAAGATGGCAGCTGGCTTGGGCTGGGTGCGGAAGGCAGAGGCGGAGCAGCGCACCATCACGTGCCGCTGGAGATGGCTGCGGCACGAAGCCGCGACTGTGGAGGAGGGACCCACCCCTGTGGGTCCCGCGGTAACCAAGTAGTTCCACGTGTAACCGCCACTCCATTACACGAATGTATTATCCATTTGGGAGTAAAGGGGGGAGCGTAACCCTCCCCCGTGTCGGCTCGCGCGAGCCCCAGTGGGTTGCGCCTCCAACAGGCCGCACCCTTCCATGGGTCGGGCCGAGCGAGCCCCAACATGTCGGGTCGTGCAAGCCCTAGTGGAAAATGCCTCCAATGGGCCACGCCCCTCCGCAAGCTAGGCCGCACGAGCCTATTCGGTCGTGCCCTACGCGGGTCAGGCCACATGAGCCCAGCAGTCCACGCCCCTCTGTGGGTCGGGCCCCGCCAGCCCAGCAGGCTACACTGCCCATGTGGGACAGGCCGGTTCATGGCCCCGCAGGTCGAGCCTATCGCTAGCTCAGCCGGGTCGACCCGAACCGGGTCGGGTCATCCCAGGATGGTTCAGATAGGACCTGGACCCAACCAGGCTCATGTTCACCTAAACGACTAGAAATCTAAGTATTTGTTTGACGAACCGTCTATGGTGATGGGACCCTTGGAGCGAGATGGTATTTTTGGTATACTCTACTTGAGTTTTGGAGAAAGTTTGAGTACGGTCGGTTTGGATCGAACCCGAAACCAACCAGGCCATCAGTACTAAAATACTTATAAGACACAGACCGAGAATTCGATTGACGCCCGGTATGTCACGTTGGAACCATTACGACATGGTGGTCCTTTAGGATAATTCTTCTTGGAACTTCATGGAAGTTTAGGAATGATTGATGGATTTAGGAGTGGATCCTCTCGGAATAAAGAATTCTTAGTGTGGAAATATCCTCGCTGGTTGTAATGTGAAGAAAGAACATCAACCCTGTGTGGGTCACCATTTATTGATCCCGTGTGGGTCAGTTCCTAGAGATCTTATGTGGGTCAGCATCTATCGATCATATGGGGGTCAACACTAAGCGATCATTTGTGGGTCAACATCTATATATCCTATGTGGGTCAGCATCAGATTATCTCAACAGAATTAGATGATCTAGATTTACAACTAATCATCTTTATTTTTGTACATAAGTTATATACCTGGTGTGAGCTAAGTCTTTACCTTTGTGGTGTTTTTACCTTCATGGTGTTACCTTTGTGGTACTTTTACCTTCATGGTGTTACCTTTGTGGTGTTACCTTTGTGGTACTTTTACCTTTGTGGTGTTACCTTCACTGTGTTACCTTTATGGTTATTTACCATCGTGGTGTTACCTTCGTGGTGTTACCTTTGTGGGACTTTTACCTTCATGGTGTTACCTTTTTGGTACTTTTACCTTCATGGTGTTACCTCTGTGGTGCTACCTTTGTGGTATTATTCCTTCATGGTTCAATTGTGAAAATGGATTAAAATCTAGAGGCTTAAGTTTCCTCATGAATGAGACAAGTATCTTGATAACTTAGGTATATGTGTGGGCATATACCTAAGTAGAGTTGATGACTGCTTCGTGCTTTGTGATTGAAGTCTTCCTTTGTAGTATTTTTTTGTGGAACTATGGGAGACATACGGGGGTCTTAGGGTCCCTACTGAGTATTGTTATACTCACCCTTGCACGGTCTATGCCCACACCATTCTATGTCTTGTGAAGATGACGAACAACATTGATCGAGGCTGATAGAGCCAGGACTAGATGGTGCTCATAGGTGGACCATTTGACATGATGTGACACAGTGACTAATCATCATGAGTTATACCTACCCTTCAGGTAGGATCCTCAGTGGATGTTCATGGAGCTTTTTTCTATTTTCAGTTGTACTTGTACTTTCTAGTTGGTCTTGTATTTCGACCCCTTTACTTTTAGTACAATTTTTACTACAGTAGTTTACTTCATGGTTGCTTCCTATTGTGTTCTATGTTTATGTGTTTGTATGGGTTTAAATTCAATGCCTTCCTGTTATATGGATATGCCTTTCCATTGCTAGTCACTAGCCCCTAGCATATGGAAGGCGGGTTTCGGGTAGTCATAGAACAGGCCCTGGGGGATGGGTCATGAAAAAATGGTATAAGAGGAGTCAGTTCTATCGAAGAAATAGGTCTCTAATATTTTCATTATGGAAATATTTTTAAGTGTTGAGTGTGGTTTTTTGTTCGGGGAATCCAGTGTCGGTGTGGAGGCCGACACATCTATACACCAGGACCCTGAATCTTGATTTCTGACTCAGTGCACAATAACACTGATTGCGTGTGTTTTTTAAAAGATATTTTTTCTTTTTATCTCTTGAGTTATCTCACCAGGTATAGCTTTTTATCATGACCCACCTGTTTTATTTTAGGATTCCGCCACATAGACAGCCAGCCAGGATTCCCAAGAGAGAACACGATGACGGCCCACCAAGAGATGAGGCTTCAGTGTAGGGCCCTCTTACAACAATTGTACAATCAGGTGGTGCACTAATTGCACCAACACCCATTGGGAAGAAGATTCCACTAGCCCCACTAGCATAGGGTGCACTTCGGCTGAGTGTGTTGCACGAGTTTCAATGGTAGAGGCCTCCGAGGTTCCAAGGTAAGATGGATCCGTAGGCGGTTGAGAAGTGGTTGGAGGCTGTGGCAAGAGTTTTTCGATTAGTTGGGACACCAACTGATCTGATGGTGATCCTAGTTGCTAGTCTCTTCTAGGGAGAAGCTAGGAGATGGTGGAGTCTGACACTCCAGTTACATGACAAGGAGACCCTCAACTGGGCAGACTTCGATGGCCTTTTCTGGGTAGAGTTCATCCCAGCAACTCTATGATCAGTGCGTATATAGGAACTGCTACACTTACAGCAGGGCAACATGACCAAGGCCCAGTACTCGGCGAGGTTCACTGATCTCTCCCACCACTCCACCGACATGGTACATGACCCTTTATTCAGGGCCCGAACCTTTGATCAGGGTCTTCGATGGGAGATGAGAGCATCGATGATATATCTCAGTATTGTGATGCAAGATGGGGTTCTAGAGTGAGAGATTTTGTTGGAGAGCTACCTAGATGAGCAGGAACCGACAGTGAAAGCCACTATTGGACGTCAGGTAGTGGATTCATCTGCAGTATGCATTAGACGGATAATGCAGGGGACCAAGCGGGCAAGACATTCTAGTGGGAAACCTCAGGATATGAGGTTGGTGGTGTGGGGATCTCAAGACAAAGGAGGACAGATGAGGAGTAGGTGGTGCTACTCATACGGCGGGCAGGGTCACACGGCTCCTGATTTCCCTACTAGCCATACAGATGACCAGAAAATAGTCAAGGGACCGATGAGGCAGAGGTCGAGGCAGAGGTTTGAGCGAGGAGGTTTACATGGAGGCGGGCGTGGCAGAGGATCTAGTCCTGCAATAGGCGGTGGGTGGCGATTCAAGGTTCTACCACCACCACCTCTAGGTGGTCCACCCCGACCACAGGGAGCAGGAGGACAGGGACAAGCTCAGCTCCAGGTATTTGATTCTTATGTCCATGGCACTCTAGAGCTGATTAGAGGTACGATCTATGTCTACTTTACCTTAGCTGCAGTACATATAGACACATGTGTCAATCACTCTTTCATTTACATGACTCTCATTTGGAGCTCGGATATTCTAGTGGTGTCGTTGGCTTGACCCTTGCGATTAGAGACTCATATAGAACAATATTTGATGATAAAACACTATTGCCTGCAGTGTGATCTTACTATAGGGGTGAGAACTTTGGATGGGATCTTCTAGTAGCAGCGTTGAGGCATTAAGACATCATCTTGGGTATGGACTGGTTATCTATTGTCCATGCTCAGATTTACTGTATTTGGCATAATGTGTGGTGTGTCTATCAAGATGTGACCAAGTTTTCCTTCATCGGTGAGAAATGAACCTTTACAGCATAGGATGGACTTACATAGAGAAGGGTGCATCCAATCACTCATTAGTTGGCTAGACTTACCCTCAGAGCAGTTGATGTCGAGAGTCCAAGATATCCAGTAGTGGTGGACTAGTTGCCAATGTCTTTCCTGATGATGTTCCGAGACTACCTCCACATAGATAGGTAGACTTTTTCATTGATATGTACCATGGGATGAAATTGATAACTACATCATCATATAGGATGGCTCCCGTGGATATTTTTGAGTTATGGGTATGGTTTGAGTGCTTCTAGAGGAACGGGTTCATAAGGCCCAATGTTTCTCCATGGGAAGCCCTAATTTTGTTCGCCAAGAAGGCAGATGGGAGTTTGAGACTCTCTGTAGACTATCATCACCTGAATCAGGTAATAATGAGGAAAAAGTACCCCCCTCATGAGGATTGATGATATATTTGATCATTTGAAGGGTGCTCGATGTTTTTTGAAGATAGACCTCAGATCAGGCTATCATCAGCTCAGGGTACAAGATGCGGATGTGCAGAAGATGACCTTCAGATGTTTTTATGGCCACTATGAGTTCTTGGTTATGCCATTTGGCCTGACCAATGCCCCTTTAGTTTTCATGGTACTCATGAATAGGATCTTCCATCCATGCCTCGATCACATTGTGGTGGTCTTCATCGATGACATCTTGGTGTACTCAGTGACAGGGGAGGAGCATACCTATCATCTGTAGATAGTTCTGGATACACTCTGAGAGCACTAGATTTATGGTAATCTATCTAAATTCCTGTTCTGGATATAAGAGGTCCACTTTCTGGGACAAGTTATCTCATAGGATGTAGTTTTAGTGGATCCAGCGAAGATACAAGTTGTATTTTCTTGGGAGACACCCAGGAGTGTGATCAAGGTGTGGAGTTTCTTGGGGTTGGCTAGGTATTATCGGAGATTCGTACCTGAATTTTATAGAGTTGTGTCACCCTTGTCAGCATTGACAAAGAAGGGATAGCATTTTGTGTGGACGGATATATGCCAATAAAGTTTTTAGGAGCAGAGGCATAGACTAAAGAGTTCCCCATCTTGAGGCTACTAGAAGAGGGTGTTGGGTGTGTATTCTACTAAGACGCATCAGGGACCGGACTTGGATGTGTCTTAATGTAGAAGCGAGCAATGATTGTGTATGGTTCTCGACAGCTGAGAAAGAATGAGCAGAACTATGCTACCCCTGACCTAGAGTTAGCAACGGTGGTATTTGCATTGAATATGTGGCAGCACTACTTGATGGGTGAACATTTTATAGTATACTCTGATCACAAGAGTCTCAGGTATATATTCTCACGTTTGGACCTGAACCTGAGACAGAGAATTTGGCTAGAGATCCTCTAGGACTATGACTTTGAGATGGTATATACTCCTGGTAAGGGGAATGTAGTGGCAGACGTACTCAACAAGAGGTCTAGTTTACAACTACAGAGTGAGGCAACAGTGCAGCTAGCTGCATTTCAGATATCCTTTGTGGATAGAGATGGAGCAGCTTACCTCCGGTCTATGACTATCACTCCCCCACTTCATTAGAGAGATCAGAAGACACAACATGGGTACGTTTACTGAAAGGCACTGCGTACCTAGATATCCTTAGGACAAGCACCTAATGGATTTTATGAATATGGGGAGCACATCATCCACTTTAGAGGACACACCATGGTACCGGTAGTGCTAGAGGAGGGGGTGTTGATAGAGTTCCATACGTCCCCTCTAGCGGTACATCCGGGTGTGGAGAAGATGTACTAAGACCTCCAGCATCATCACTAGTATCTAGGGATGAAGAAAAAAGTGGCAGAGTTTGTTTCACGATGCCTCACTTGTCAACAAGTGAAGGCCGAACATTAGGTTCCAATAGGATTAGCGCAGCCACTAGAGGTACCAAAGTGGAAGTGGGATGTTATCTACATGGACTTTGTGATAGGGCTACCACGGATGTCCAGGGGACATGATTCCATTTGGGTGATCATTGACTGACTCACCAAGTTGGATCACTTCCAACCTATCTGAGAGCATGGATCAGTAGAGGGCTTGGGTTGCCTCTACGTACAGAAGATTTTAAAAATTCATGGGGTTCTACTAACGATTTTCTCTGATTGTGATGAAAATTTTTCATCCTGGCTATGGAAGGGATTATAGGAGGTGTTTTGGACTCAGCTACATTTGAGCACTGCCTTTCATCCTTAGACGGATGTTCAGACGGAGCAGACCATACAAACAATTGAGTACATGCTTCATGCTTGCATCCTAGTTTTTTTTCCATAGATCAGATGATCACTTTTCCTTGGTGTAGTTTTCTTACAACAACAGCTATCACTCCACCATTGGTATGGAACTATTAGAGGCCTTATACTGGCGACCATGAAGATCAACGCTATGCTGGACATACCCAGGGGAATCAGCACTTATGGGTCCAGAGATGGTATAGGCTACCACTAAGAAGGTGTAGATCATCCAAGAGCGGATGAATACTGCACAGAGTAGGAAAAAGTCTTATGCTGATAGAAGATGGAGACCTTTGGAGTTCAAGAAGGGAGACCACGTCTACCTGCAGGTCTCACCTCGATAATGTTTGTAGAGATTTGTCTGGGGCGACAAGCTATCTTCAAGGTTTATTAGACCTTTTCAGGTTCTCAGTAGAGTTAGCGAGGTGGCGTATCATCTGGCTCTTCCCCCACAGATTCATCGGGTGCAAGATGTTTTCCATGTGTCACAGCTAATGAGGTAAGTGCATGATCCATTGCATGTCATCGACTGGGGGTGAGATAGAAATTGATGATATGGTGACGTTTACAGAGTTTCTGGTGGAGATTGAGGATAGAGAGATGTTGGTCCTTTGTGGAAGATCAATACCTCTGGTGGGAATTCGTTGGCAGCATGGAAACCTCTTGGAGAGCACATGGGAGCGGGAGGATCAGATTCATGCTCAGTACCCCCATTTTTTTCCTTAGTCTATGTTGTGGCTTTCAGGGATGAAAATTCTTAAGGCGGGGAGAATGTAAAGACCTGAATTTTCCATGTCATTTTATATAATTATATGGAATTATTACGAGTATGTGAAAAATGACGGTGCATGATTCCGAGGTATGGTGTGCCTGGACTCAGCTTCTGAACTTTTTTTAAGGTACGTTCAGTAAACACATGAGTTGGGTTTTCTAACTTTTGAACCGGTTCTCGGATTGAAAAACTGAGGGCACCGTTTAATCTGCAGCACTAGGATTCTCTTAAGGAAGGCTTCACTGCAACCGTAGTAGGTCGGGAGAAAAAGTTTTACTTTGGACATCTAAAATAATAATAAAATAACTTTGAGGAGGAGTATTGGCATGGCTTCACCAAGCGATGAAGCTTTGGAAAAGTACCACGACGCTAATCACTTGGAGGATGGAACCAGTTCCAGTGGGTGGTGAGGAGCGCCACCGAACGACGAACACTGACTCTTCCACAAACATGGTGATCTACAATGATCTTGAGGTAGGGATTTATCTTGTTTTAATTTTAATAGATTGTTGAATCATGTATCCTTCCCCCTTATTAAGACGCTAACGCGGAGGGAGCGTGCCAAACGAACAAGGCCCAGAACATCCGCTACTTTGTTAATCTATGAGTTTTTCACAATCCTTTTTATTCAGATTGGATTAAATTGAGAATAGAGGATCGATTAGGGAAGAGGGAGTCCCAGGGAGGCTGATGGTACCTACAAACAGAAAAACAAGCCACCAAAGCTCACCCGGTGACCCATGAAAGACCGTCGGCGTGACACTGGCATGACAGCACCGGCAGGTGATGAAGGTGGCCGACAACAGCCAGCCATAGAAGGGATGGTGGTGCGTCATCACATGCCACCGGCGGAGGAGGCTGCATCCATATCCGTGACGAGTAAAGATGGTAGCTGACTCGGGCCAGCCGTGGAAGGTGTAGGTGGAGCGGCAAGCCATTGCGCACCCCTGGAGATGGTCGTAGCATGAAGCCATGACGGTGGAGGAGGGACCTGCCCCTGTAGGTCCCGTGGCAACCAGGCGGCGCCATGTGGCGTCGCCGCTTCATTACATGAACGACTTAGCCGTTCGGGTTCAAATGGGGTAGGGGGAGCATAACCCTCCCCCTTTCCAACTAGCACGAGCCCCAACGGAGTTGCGCCTCCAGTAGGTCACGCCCCTCCACGGGCTAGGCCGCGTGAGCCCAGCAGGCTGCACCCCTCCGTGCACTGGGTCATGCCAGCCCAGTGGGCCGCACTGGCTAGGTGGCCCGGTCTGGTTCGAATCCCAGTGGGATGATCCCACCATGACCCAACACTACTGGGTTAGACCCGAATCGGATCAGGTTGACTCAAACTGGGTCGGGTCATCCCCTGGTGGGTCGGACCGGACCCGGACCCCACCAGGCCCGGTTTCACCTAAATGACCATAAAATGAAATTTTAGCATCTGTTTGATGAACCTTCTATGGAACTGGGACCCTTGGAGAGAGATGGTTCTTTTGGTATACTACACTTGAGTTTTGGAGAACGTTGGAGTACGGTGGGTTGGATCGAACACAAATCCAACAGGGCCCTCAGTACTAAAACGCTTATAAGTTAGAGATCGGTTGTCTGATTGATGCGTTGTATGTCATGTTGGAACCCTTAATACATGGAGGTCCTTTGGTATAATTTTATGTGGAACTTCGTGGTAGTTGAGGTACGACTTATGGATTAAGGTGTGGATCCTCCTGAAATCAAGAATTCTTAGTGTGTAAATCTCATAGCTGGATATAACGTGAAGAAAGAACATTGATCATGTGTAAAGACCCGGAAATTTCAAGGAATTTTTTTTCAAAAATACTTTGGAATTTTATGAGTCTGTTGCTTATGAAAACACTTGATTCCGAGGCCCGGTGTGCCCGAAATCAATTTCTGAAGTTTAGCTCGGGTACGTTCAATAAACGAACGAGTGGGTTTTTCTATCTTTTGAACTGGTGCTCAGAATTGAAATCTGAGGGCACCGATGAACTCGCAGCGCCGGTAATTTCTTAAGGGGACCTTTAGCGTAGTTGTGTTTTAAGTGGGTTGTGAATTTTTTTTGGGGAATTAGTTTAAAAATAAATAAAATTGGTGTGTACAATTTTATTTATATCTACAGTGGTTAAATCCTACAATGGGGAGTTAAGGGTGGGACCCACAACCACCTAACTACCCTTGTGTGGATATTTGGGAGGTGGGGCCCACACGAACCCCAACCTTCCACCTTCCATAACACTTTTCAAACCCCTCTTTAAACTCCCCAAATATCTCCCTTAAACATTTTTTTAATTATCTTGTTAACTCCTCAACTCTCCCAATTATGAGGACTCTTCCTCTTCCTCTCCCCCTCTTAAATGTTTTCCAACACAAGTTAATAAATGAATTCTAACTCTTCACATAATTAAATTTATTTGTTTGAATTTTGAAATACATGGGAGAATTAAATAATATCTTTTCTATTATTTTATTTTGGGCATTTATTTGGTTGAGATTTTAGTGAGAGCTCTGAAGGAATAGAGAAGGGTGTTCTTCTCTCAAAGAAAGAACACCACCCTTTTCGACGAAGAATGCCTCTGACGAAGGACTTTCTCCCTCGACAAGGAACGCTTTACAATTCGAAGAATGCATTGTCGCCAACGTTGTTTCCTCCTTGGATGCACCCCAGAATCCACGGAATCATCGACCAATCTTCGTGATGTCGTTCTCTAATGCCATCTACCGCGACGCCCGATGTTCGACATCAATTGTTGAGGTAGGGGGTTTTCATATTTTTTGTTTATGTGATTTATACCCTCGTTCATGGGTATTTAATTGTAGGGTGTATGTATAATTTATTTTGAATAAATTAAACCCTTGTCGTTGATGAATTATGGATTGAGCCTCTAATGCGGAGGGCACGGGCTAACGAACAAGTCGGACCCTCCGCTGTTTGTTCTTTTTTTTTTTGCATGGATTGACAGGTGATGGTGAAACGGGTCGCAACGGTGTTTGAAAGCCTTCGCAATAATGTTTGGGACCCGAGAAGACCGTCGGCACAGATGGAAGCTAAAATGGCCCACCAGAGCAACTCTGGTGGCCCGTGGAAGCTCCAGGCTGTGCAGGTCACCGGCGCGGAGGCCGGAGCCGTCCGGCCGCCTAGAGGTGGCGGCGCCCTAGCGCGCTGCCGGAGAAGACCTGCCATGGCTTGTCGAGGCGGTGCAACGCGGTGGATCCCGCGACGACGCGAGATCATGGGATGATGGAGGGGTGATGCTTTGTGTCGTCGGTGTCAATTAGCGTGGGGCTGCTCCCCCTCGATCCGCACTTTTTGTTCGGCCCAGCAGGCTGAGCCAGCTCCCTCGGTCGGGCCGGGGTGGGCCACGCGATCCGGGTCTCCCTAGCCGAGTCGTGCCGCACCAGCCTGGCCAAGCCACACCCAACCGGTCCGGACTTGGGCTCGAGTCGGGTCGCCCCGGTTCGAGCCGACCTAGGGGGTGTTGGGTCGGGTCGGACCGGGTCCAGACCCCCTATTTTCAGACCTTTTCGGTTAAACGGACTTATCTTGATCAACAGACCTCTGATCGACGTACCGTCAGTTGCGTAAGATTCCTTGGATCGATACAGTCATTTCGGTATATTACACTTAGGGTTTCGGCAAAGTTTGGGTATGTCCAGGTTGGTTCGAACCCGAAACCAACCGGGCCCTCAGAGCGAAAACGCTTATAACTTGAGCTCCGGACATCTGATTGATGTGTCGTCAACTTTGTTGGATTCCTCTTGCTGATACGGTTCTTTTAGTATACTTCACCTGAGGTTTGGACGCATTTGGAGTATGGCCGGGATGGATTGTACCCAAATCCAACCAAGCCCCTAGAAATGTAAAGCTAATAACTCCCAGACCGTATGTTCGTTTGAAGAACCTTCAGCGGCGTTGGTAATCACGTTGAGAAACGTTTCCTTTCAGTATACCCATGGGATTTCGGGATATAGTTGAGATATGGTCGGGCTTGTTCGTACACGAACCCAACCGGGCCCCCGGGACTAAAAGGCTAATAACTCACAGACCGGGCGTCCGATTGACGCTCCGTCTGTTGCGTTGAGACCCCTATGACGAGGCAGTCCTTTGAGATACTTATTTTTGGGACTTTGTGATACTTATAGTATCTACTAGTAGATCGTGGAGCGGATCCTCCCGGAGATGAGCGTACGGAGTACGGAGACCTTGTAGCTGGCTGAGACCTGACGACTGCTTGTCCGATTCGAGTTGGGGAGACTTGACTAGCCCAGTGGGGAGCACTACTGTGTTTGGGTGGAAGACCCACAGTGGGGAGCACTACTGTGTTTGGGTGGCAGACCCGCGGTACTCGACAGAAGGAGTCCCTCTGTAGGCTATTAGGGGGAGCACTACTTTGTGAGGTGGCAGACCCATGGCGGAGGAGCACTACTTTGTGAGGTGGCCGACCCATGGTAGTCGACAAGAGGAGTACCTAAGCTGTCTAAGGTTAGTGAGCAGTGCCTCGAAGTCATGAAAGGATCACCATACACGACAGAGGAGGATTTCTTCAGTAGTTGTGGTTTCGATGTCATTAAGGAAAATCCTGGTTTAAGCTGAGTCAATGACCTTTGTGTTTACCTCATGATTGAGATGGGTCACTTGATAACTTAAGTATATGTATAGACATATACCTAAGTAGTGGTTATCCGTTTATTTCATAACCTTTGGGTTTCCTCGTGATTGAGATGGGTTACTTGATAACTTAGGTATAAGTATGGGCCTATACCTAAGTAAGGGTTATCTGTCGAGATCCTTCTTTATGGTTATCCTTGTTGGATTTAGTGAGACCATGAGGGTATCGGGGTCCCTACTGAGTATCTTTATACTCACCCCTACACGGGCTATGCCTGCACCTCGTTGTATTGGATGCAGACGATGGACAACGTTGACAGAGACCGAGTGTACGAGGACTGGACAGTACTTGGAGGTGGATCTCACGACGAGTCAGTACCGGAGGTGGACTTCACGACGAGATGGTACTCGGAGGAGGTTGGTGGGAGAGAGCATTGAGGAGGCTATTTGTACCTACTCTTCAGGTAGGATCCTAGGTGGACGACCCATGAGCTACTTCTATCTTCCAGCTGTTGTCTTTTCTGTTGTACTTTCATTCAGTTGTAGCTGTACTTTTCAGTTGGGCTTGTATTCTATCCCCTTTACTTTCAACACTACTTTTGTATTCAGTTTTACTTAGTGTTTACTTCTGCTTGTACTCTGGTTGGGTGTGTTTATGTTTCATAAAGGCAATGCCTTCCCAGTTATCAGGATTTACGCCTTTGGTGCTAGTCTACAGTCTCTGGCCTATGGAAGGCGGGCTTGGGGTAGTCACGACACGGGCCCCGAGGACGGGTCGTGAAAAATTGGTATCAGACGAGTCGGTTCTACCGCAGAGCTCAGGACTCTGATCATTCTTTTCTGTGAAACAATAGTGTTAAGGGTACCGAGTGTGGTCTTCAGTTCAGGGAGTCTAGTGTTGGTGTGGCGGCCGACGTATCCATACACCATGACCCTGACTACTGATTTATGACTTAGTGCATGAAAACACTGATTGCGTGTGTGTTTCCAAAGTTTTAAAGTCATCTCAAACCAGGTATTCTCCCTAGTTATAATCGTTTGATCGTGTCACATCTGATTAGGATGTCTCCACACAGGCAGCCAGTTAGAGTACCGAGAGAGTACACGATGACGGCCCACCGAGCGGCGGGGCTCCGGTGCAGGGCCCTTTTACTATGTTGGAACCTTCGGGTGGTGTACCAGCAGCAGCACCACCTGTTGGGAAACAGATGCCACCACCCATACTAGCGAACGGTGCACACCGAAAGAGCACGTTGCACGAGTTCCAGCACCAGAGGCCTCTGAGGATTACGAGGCGAGACAGATTCCCATGCAACAATGGACTGGCTAGAGGAGATTGCTATAGTTCTACACCAAGTTTAGACTCTAGTAGAGAAGATGGTGAACTTAGCTACTAGTGTTTCTAGTGAGTGACCATGAGGTTGGTCCGCATAGTAATGAGGCTTCGGTACGTCTATCGATGCCTGAGATAGTACCTTTGGGTAGTGTGCCAGCTATATCACTATCTATTGGTCAGCAGTTTCAACCAGCGGTACTTGTAGATAACACATGTAGGTTCAGTGCCTTACACGTGTTCCAGCATCAGATACCCCTCAGGTTCCAAGGTGAGCCCGACTCACTGGCGGCTGAGAACTGGCTTGAGGTGGTGGATGAGAGTTTTCTAGAGCTTATACAGCTTCGGCAGGACAACATTTTGGTAGATGAGTATTCATCGAGGCATACCAATCATTCTTGGTACTTGATGACTGTGATACGATCAGTTCTTTCGAACTCAGACCTCAGAGCAAGGTGTGTTTAAAGGACATCTGAGCCAACACTTTTCCTCTATGAATTCCTACATATGCTAGGTTGATAGAGAGAACCTTTGTGGTTGAATTTTCTTTAGCTAAATAGATACAGCCAGTGAATGTTAGCAGTGGGAAAATAGCAAACTGGTGCCTGTCTTAGAGACTTGGGCGTATAAAATGTTTCAAGAAGAGGAAGTGTTAAGTACAGATAAATCTTCAAAGCAGCAGACATGGAAGCAGAGCTGAGAGAGCAGCATGAGGTGGTGTACATTTTGACATGTTACAACCACCCGCCTTTGTAGTTCCCACCAGGCTCAGGGAGCAGGAGGGCAGGGGAAGATAGTAGCTGCATACAGTCAATGAGTGCGACCGAAAGGCTCTAGAGATGATTTGAGGAACGATCTGTGTCTACTACTAGCTGCCGTATCAACAGACATCGATACGAATCATCCCATCCTTCCACAAATCTTGTCCCATACCTAGATTTTCTGGTTAAAGTCATTGACTTGACCTTCATGTCTAGAGATACCTTTGGGAGGAGACTCTATAATCATGCTTATGCTGACGGTGTGATCTGACCCTTGAGGTGAGATTTTCAGTTGGAACCTCTTGGTGGTAGCATCGAGGCTTTAAGACATTTTTTTGGTATGGACTGGGCAACCACAGTTCATACACAGATTGACTATATTAGGCAAAGAGATTGTGGTTTACCTAAAACGTTGGGATGGGTTTTTCTTGGTCGGAGAAAAGGAAACCCCAAGCAGCATTGGATAGAATCATGCATAAGTGGGTGCAGTCGATCGCTCATGAGTCGGCCAAATTTAGATTTTTTCTAGACTTCTCCTGAGTTGATGCACCGCTTTTAGAATTGACAAAGAAGGGGAAACCCTTCTTGTGGTCAGAGAGATACCAGCAGAGCTTTTCAAGAGATGAGGCATAGGTTGACCAGTGCGCACATTTTGAGGCTACTGAAGAATGTGAAAATCATCCAGGAGCGGATGAAGATTGCACAGAGCAGGCAGAAATCCTATGTTTTTAGGATATGGAGACCACTGGAGTTCGAGGATGGTGACCACATCTTTCTACGGGTCTCACCTCGACGAGGTCTACCGAGATTTGGATGAGGCGGCAATTTATCTCCACAGTTCATCGGACCTTTCTAGGTCCTCAACAGTGTAGGCTAGGTCTCTTATCGTCTGTCCTTTCCACCTCAGTTGCACTGGGTGCACGACGTCATCCACGTATCTCAGCTGAGGAAATGTGTGCACGACCTAATTATCATCATCGACCACGGAGAGATTAATATCGATGATAGGGGTGACTTTCACCGGGGGTTCCAGTATAGGTTGAGGATCGACCGGAGTGGGTCCTACGAGGATGGTCAATTCCTCTTGTGCACCTTCGCTGGCAGCACGGGAACCTCCAGGAGAGAAAATGGGAGCGGAATGCTTAGATACGTGCTTGGTACCTCCTTTTGTTTCCCTAGTTTATGTTGTAGCTTTACGGGGACTTAAAGCCCTGAGGTGGGAGTAATTTAAAGACCCGGAAATTTCAAGGAAAGTTTTTCTTAAATACTTTGGAATTTTACGAGTCTGTGGATTCTGACGGTACTTGATTCCGATGCCTGGTGTGCCCAGAATCAATTTCCGAAGTTTAGCTCGGGTACGTTCTGTGAACGAACGAGCTAGTTTTTCTCTCTTTTGAACCAGTGGTCGGAATTAAAATCTGAGGGCACTGATGAACTCGCAGCACCGGTAATTGCTTTAGGGGACCTTTAGCGTAGTTACGTTTTAAGCGGGTTGAGAATTTTTTTTTGGGGAATTAGTTTAAAAATAAATAAAATTGGTGTGTCCAATTTTAATTATATCTACGGTGGTTAAATCCTACAAAGGGGAGTTAAGGGTGGGACCCACAACCACCTAACTACCCTTGTGTGGATATTTGGGAGGTGGGGCCCACACGAGCCCCAAACATCCACCTTCCATAACACTTTTCAAACCCCTCTTTAAACTCCCAAAATATCTCCCTTAAACCTTTTTTTAATTATCTTGTTAACTCCTCATCTCTCCCAATTATGAGGACTCTTCCTCTTCCTCTCCCCCTCTTAAATGTTTGCCAACACAAGTTAATAAATGAATTCTAACTCTTCACTTAATTAAATTATGTTTTTTGAATTTTTAAATACTTGGGATAATTAAATAATTTATTTGCTATTATTTTATTTTGGGCATTTTTTGGGTTGAGATTTTGGTGAGAGCTATGAAGGAATAGAGAAGGGTGTTCTTCTCTCAAAGAAAGAACACCACACTTTTCGATGAAGAATGCCTCTGACGAAGGACTTTATCCCTCGACGAGGAACTCTTTACGATTCGAAGAACGCGTTGTCTCCAATGTTGTTTCCTCCTCGGACGCACCCCGACGTCCACGGAATTGTCGACCAATCTCCACGACGCCATTCTCTGACGCCATCTACCGCGACGCCCGATGTTCGACATCAATTATTGAGGTATGGGGTTTTCGTATTTTGTGTTTATGTGATTTATACCCTTGTGAATGGGTATTTAATTGTAGGGTGTATGTTTAATTTATTTTGAATAAATTAAACCCTTGTCGTTGATGAATTATGGATTGAGCCTGTAATGCAGAGGGCATGAGCTAACGAACATGCCGGACCCTCCACTGGTTGTACTTTTTTTGCGCGGATTGATGGGAGATGGTGAAACGGGACCACAATGGTGTTTGAAAGCCTTCGCAGTAATGTTCGGGACCCGAGAAGACCTTCGGCACAGACGAAAGCTAAAATGAACCACCGGAGCAACTCCAGTGGCCCGCAGAAGCTCCTAACGGCGCGGGTCGCGGGCGCGGCGGTGCTAGTGACCGAAGGCGGCGACCGGAGGGGGCAGCGCCCCAGCGCACCGCCGGAGAAGACCCGCCACAACTTTTCGCGGCGGTGCGGCGCTTTGCACCGCCATGTCAAATAGCGGGGGGTCACCCCCCCCCCCCCCCCGCTCCTCACTTTTCGCTCGGCCAAGCTAGCCGAGCGAGCTCCCCCGGCCGGGGCGGGGCGGGCCACGCGGGTCGGGTCGCGTCGGTCAGGCCGGACCGCGCCGATCGGGCTGGGACGCGCCAGCGGGGCCGCGCCCAACCGGGCCGGACCCAGGCCCGAGTCGGGTCGACCCGATTTAGTCGGACCCAGGGTGTGTTGGGCCGGGTTGGACCGGGCCCAGACCCCATATTTTTGGACCGTTTTCGGTTAAACAGACTTATATTGAGCCACGGACCTCCGATCGATGCAATGTCAGTTGCGTAGGATTCCTTGGATTGATATGGTCGTTTCGGTATATTAAACTGAAGGTTTCGATGAAGTTTGGGCATGGTCGGGTTGGTTCGAACCCGAAACCAACCGGTCCCTCGGAGCGAAAATGCTTATAACTTGACCTCTGGACGTCTGATTGACCTATCGTCGACTTTGTTGGATTCCTCTTGGTGAGACGGTTCTTTTGGTATACTTAACCTAAGGTTTGGACACAGTTGGAGTATGTTTGGGTTGGATTGTACCCGAAATCCAACCGAGCCCCTAGAACGGTAAAGCTAATAACTCCCAGACCGGACGTCCGTTTGACGAACCGTCAACGGCGTTGGTAATCACGTTGAGAAACGGTTCCTTTGAATATACCCATGGGATTTCAGGATAAAGTTGAGATACGGCCGGTCTGGTTCGTACATGAAACCAATCGGGCCCGCGGGACTAAAAGGCTAATAACTCACAGATCGGGTGTCCGATTGCCGCGTCGTCTATTGCGTTGAGACCCCTATGACGAGGTCGTCCTTTGAGATACTTCTTTGTGGGACTTTGTGATACTTGGAGTATTGACTAGTAGCTCATGGAGCGGATCCTCCCGGAGATGAGTGTACGGAGTACGGAGACCTTGTAGCTGGCTGAGACCTGATGACTGCTTGTCCGATTCGAGTCGGGGTGACTTGACTTGCCCAGTGGGGAACACTACTATGTTTGTGTGGAAGAACCATGACAGGGAGAACTAATGTGTTTGGGTGGCAGACCCATGGTACTCGACAGAAGGAGTACCTCTGTAGGCTATTATGGAGAGCACTACTTTGTGAGGTGGCAGACCCATGGCGGAGGAGCACTACTTTGTGAGGTGGCAGACCCGCGGTACTCGACAGGAGGAGTATCTCAGCAGTCTAAGGTTAGTGAGCAGTGCATCAGAGTCGTGACAGGATCATCTTACATGACAGAGGAGGATCTCTTCAGCAGTTGTGGTTTCGATATCATTAATGAAAATCCTAGTTTGAGCTGAGTCAATGACCTTTGTGTTTACCTCATGATTGAGATGGGTCACTTGATAACTTAGGTATATGTATGGGCATATACCTAATTAGTGGTTATCCGTTGATTTCGTAACCTTTGTGTTTCCTCGTGATTGAGATGGGTTACTTGATAAATTAGGTATAAGTATGGGCTTATACCTGAGTAAGGGTTATCTGTTGAGATCCTTCTTTGTGGTTATACTTGTTGGATTTATTGAGACCATGAGGGTCTAGGGGTCCCTAACGAGTATCGTTATACTCACCCATGCATGGTCTATGCCCACACCTCGTTTTGTTGGATGCAGATGACAGACAGCGCGGACAGAGACCGAGTGTACGAGGACTAGACGGTACCCGGAGGTGTATCTCACGATGAGTTAGTACCGGAGGTGGACTTCACGACAAGACGGTACTCAGAGGAGGTTGTAGGGCGAGAGCGTTGAGGAGGCTATTTGTACCTACCCTTCAGGTAGGATCCAAGGTGGATGACCCAGGAGCTGCTTCTATCTTCCAGTTATTTGTCTTTTCTGTTGTACTTTCGTTCAGTTGTAGCTGTACTTTTCAGTTGAGCTTGTATTCCAACCCCTTTACTTTCATCACTACTTTTGTATTAAGTTTTACTTAGTGTTTACTTCTACTTATACTCTGGTTGGGTGTGTTTATGTTTTATAAAGGCAATGCCTTCCCAGTTATCGGGATTTACGCCTTTGGTGCTAGTCGCCAGCCCCTGGCCTATGGAAGGAGGGCTTGGGGTAGTCACGGCACAGGCCTCGAGGACGGGTCGTGACATCATGTGTGGATTAGCATATATTAATCATGTGTGGGTCAACGCCTAGTGATCCTGTGTGGGTCAACATCTATCGATCCTATGTGGGTCAGTACCTAGCGATCTTGTCTGGGTCAGCATCTATCGATCTTATGTGAGTCAGTGACTAGCGATCCTATAGGGGTCAGCATCTATCGATCATGTGTGGGTCAGAAACATTGCCTTTCAATAGAATCAGATGATCTAGATTTACAAAAAATCATATTTATTTTTGTACTTAAGTTATATACCTAGTGTGATCTGAGTCTTTACCTTTGTGGTAGTTTTACCTTTGTGGTGTTACCGTCTTGGTGTTACTTTTGTGTTACTTTTACCTTCATGGTGTTACCATAGTAGTAATTTTACTTTCATGGGGTTACTTTCATGGTGTTACCATTGTGGTAATTTACCTTTATGGTGTTATCTTCATGGTGTTACCTTTGTGATACTTTTACCTTCATGGTGTTACCTTCGTGGTGTTACCTTTGTGGTACGTTTACCTTCGTGTTGTTACTTCAGTGGTGTTACCTTTGTGGTATTCTTCCTTCGTGGATAAGCTTTTTAAATAGCATAAAATTTGGAGCCTTAAGTTTTCTCATGAATGAGATGAGTATCTTGATAACTTAGGTATATGAATGCGCATATAACTAAGTAGATTTGATGACTACTTCATGCTTTGTGACTGAAGTCTTGCTTTGTGGTATTTTTCTTTGTGGAACTCTGGGAGACCTACAGGGGTCTTGGTGTCCCTACTGAGTATTGTTATGTTCACCCCTGCATAGGCTATGCCCGCACCAGGCTATGTCTTGTGTAGACGATGGACAAAATTGATTGAGGATGAGGGATCCAGGACTGGATGGTGCTTAGAGGTGGATCATTTGAAATTACGTGACACAGTGACTATTGATCATGAGTTATACCTACCCTTCAAGTAGGATCCTCAGTGTACGTTCTAGGAGTTGTTTTATCTTTTCAGTTGTAGTTGTACTTTCCAGTTGGGCTTGTATTCAGGTCCCTTTACTTTTAGTGCACTTTTTACTACAATAGTTTACTTCATGGTTTTTTTTCCTGTTGTGTTCTTAGTTTGTGTGTTTGTACAGGTTTAAAGGCAGTTCCTTCCTATTATAGGGATACACCTTTTCGTTTCTAGTCTCCATCCTCTGGCCTATGAAAGGTGGGCTTGGGGTAGTCACGGCATGGTCCCCAAGGGACAGGTCGTGAAAAAATTATTATGTTGTCATTCTGATACCACTTGAAGGTTTTTGGGTATAGTGGAAGTGGTTTGTCCCATACCCAACAAAAATTTTCAATCAAATTTTCCATATTTATCCATTGAACTAGATAAAAATGTTTTCCCCAAATCAATGAAGATAGAATATTTTCACATATAATTTATAATTAATTAATTTAATTAATAATCACCTTTTTAAAATTATTTCTTCATTGATAAATTGATAAACTCTCTTCATACCATTGTTGTATCTGTGGAATCAAGTGTAGATTACCTCTATTGGTCATCCACATATGCTTTGTGAACCACTAATCATCACCAAAAAAATCTATGTGTGTTATAATATATTAATCCATCACTTGTGATGATCAATATTGATTACAATCTAATCCTTCAAGGGATAAGTAATTCACTCAGTTAGAGGAGGATAATTACTCTGTTTTCTTCAGAACATTCTAGGGATGAGAGAAATCTAGGGATTAAGAGGATTCTCTCTAGAACATGTTATGTACAATAAAAGAACATGGATTTATATTTTATAAAATTTCATAATTGGGTTTATACAGTGCTAGGGTTATAAAATAAATAATGGCATAGTGCCTCTTATTATTTTAGAAATTATCAATGAACCCCATGTCTAACTATTATTATTATTATTATTTACTTGACATTCGCTAAATTTTTAGATGAAATAAATATTATTTTTCTTGAATAAATAAATTTAAAATTATTCAAATAATATTTAATATGACTTTTCTCACCGAACTGTTAAACCCAGTCCCCCAATACTCTTTAATATTTTTAATTCCTTGAATAATGACTATTTATTTAACTATATAAATATCATTACATTTTTCACCGATAAATATATAAATATAACATTCACTAAAACTAGTGAATGAATATTTATTTCAAATAACTAAATAAATTAATAATTGGTTATCTTTTAAATTAACCAGAATTAATAACTATTTTTTTAATACTCATGTAATTAAATATATAATTTCTCAATGAATAAATATTTATTAAATATTCAACTCACATATATATTCTCTCAAATAAATAGTGATTGAATATTTTCGATCAAACTGACATGAATAATTATTAAACAATGTGTGGGAATAATAATCATCCAATATGTTGAATTCATATATAAGTTAACTAATTTTCTGAATAAAAATAGTCTGTGACTCTCTAAGACCCTTTCTCAGTGGAATTTGGTTACACCATCTAAATTACATGGTTAGAATCTAAAAACACCCTAAGTATCGTATAGAGAAAGAAGTTAATTTTGACATGTATTAATAAAAATCATAAATTCAAAGGATCATTACACACCTTTGTATATATGAATATCCAATGATAGGTATAAATATATATTTCCAATTAGCAGGTCATGTTATCATAATCTCTTATTCAAGATATTACCAAGATCATACACCATGAGAAATTTTCCCCAATTCATAGGAGTCTCCACCCTTGATAGCCTATATCATTTGTGTCTTATAAAATGATATCATACAACTATAGAACTTATATTTTATAATATTGTTGTGGCCCTTATATTTTCTCATCATAGTGGGGAACTTATATAACCTTTCATTGTGACAAGTACTCTTAGTAATTTACAACATAATATGTCACATGGAAGAAAAATCTTGGTGTGATAATATATATTTAAATATTTATGTACATGAATACAAGTAATCATAACTCCTATTCAGTTTTCACACTAAGTCCTTGTTCTATTGATCCCTGAAACCCACTAGTATTAGCATGTAAATTTATTTCTATAAATATCAATGTAAAAATGTAATTTGTAAATCCATTTTATTTAATTGAAAATCAGCAGATGTGACTATATTTAGAACTATCCAGATAGTGTTTTGTTTAACCACTGGTGAATATATTTCAAAAAAATCAATTCTCTCTTTATGTTAAAACCCCTTCACCACCAGCCTTCCTTTTGCTAGATTGGTGATAGGTGTAAAATAAGTCTAGATGGGGTTGAATAAACCTTATTAAAAAATAATAAAATTTAAATATATTTAGATATCAGTGTTAAATATTAGATTTTATCTCATGAAATCATAACAATAGATACAAAAATATAAGTGAAAGTTCGTATTCTTGTGTAATAGAAATAAAAATGAACAAAGAACACTGATTTTTTATAGTATTTTGGATTAACATGATCCTAAATTTACTATTTACTACTCTCTTATCCATGAGATAAATGAAACTCACAATGAGAAAAACTCACTTTACAAATGTAGTGATAACCTTTTATAACTCCATTTCTTTTTCTCACAAGGTGGCATAACCCAAACCTATCCCAACCTTTCTATTGATCAAGGCCAAACCAAGAACATAAATTTTTATAGGGAGTCACAACCCAATATATGTACATTTTTTAGCTAGTATAACCAAAAACAAACATGATTTTGGTTAGGAAAACATAAACCAATTGAACAACATAAACAAAAAATAAAAATAATATAATGTTGAAATCCAGAATATAAACGAAGAACAAAATATCGATTATAGATCGATCACTCCTTTAAAAATAGCACACGTTGAATTGGATTCTTGATCACATGGTAGATATTAGTCATAATATGAAAATATCATTACTTTCATAATTTGTATCTCATGTCGTTCTATCTCCTACAACTGGTTCCTTCAATCAGAATTTATAAAAAAAATTATAAATGGATAGTTTAAAAAAATATCCACAATCAAGTTTATGTGGGTTTCCAAAAAACTCAACATAGCTCACATATAACGCATAAAAATAATATAAAATTTGAAACATGCCATTACCTATATATGGAAATATCACATGTTTTTTGAAAACCATTTCCCATGTTGTTCCTTAGGAATCATTTCAAAAACTAATTTGAATATAATTTTAATAAAATTTAAGTAATTTAGAAATTAATAAAACAGTTATAAAAAACTAATATAAATCACATAAAATTGAAATATTTGAATAATAATAAAATAAATTATGAATGAAATATAATAAAACAATTTTATTTAAAAAAAATGTGTATACGCCATTTTAAACATGTGTAGGTATCGTTTGATATTTCTATAAGATTAATTTAATACCTTAGTAAGATTAATTTTATATCTATTTAAGATTGTATTCACTTTAGCATAAAAATTACGTGACAATGAATTCACATAAGTGTAAATTCACATAAAATTCATTTTATATTGGGTTAATTCTTATATAAGGGTCATTTTCAAATAAGGATAATTTCTTTATAAGGGTAAAACTATTTAAAGGTAAATAAAACAAAAAACTTGTCACGACCTGACCCTACCCGGGCTCGAGCCCCAACTACTCCAAGCCCACCTCTAGAGGCCAGGGGCTGGCGACCAGCGCCGAAGGCACAATAACTCGGGGAGGCATTTTCCTATGCACCTGTACACACACATGCATCCCACTCAATGCAAAAATGCATAGTAAAAGAAAGGAAAAGCAGATTAAAAGAGCAACTGCTATATAAAAACCAAAAATGTGCATCGACCTCTAAACAGTACAAAGTACAAGCTGAAAGTAAACTGAAAAGAAAAGGGGAAAAACACACGCCCAACCAAAAAAAGTGCCACAACCCGGCAATAGGTGAACAAAAGAAAACAGCTGGAAGGGTCCCCCACCTGGAACCCGACTACGACCATGCACACAGTCCAAGATCCTGAACTCCTCTGCTCCACTGAAGTCACGACCAACCTGTCTGTCATCTGCAAGGGCACACCAAGTGAGGGAAAATCCCAAGCAGGGGTGAGTATAAAAATACTCAGTAGGATACCCCAAAGGATCGAGGGAGCAACAAAGGAGGCACCAAAGGGTGAGCAGTAGAGCGAACATGAAAAGTGGAGGAGTACAATTGAAAGTGCAGTAAAGAGTAACAGTAGAGAGTCCAGCTCAACCCAACAAGAGGAAGAAGGTAGACTCGTCCAAACTCAAGGAGATGGAAATGGTGAGAAGATGAAATTCTCGTCGAGTCTTCGATACCTATAACATGAGAGTAGACTCGTCGAACCACGAGAAGCTAGACACGGAAATCACGTGGCATACCCCGCGCGTCTTCGCCTCTCCTGGAGGGAGAGTAACTAAACCCAAGAAGTGGGTACTGAAACAAGGCATATACATAACCATATGCTCAATAAAGAAGAACGAATAACATTGTAAGGGGATCTATGTCCCATTGATCTGCCCAAGAAAAGTGAGTCTCCAACAGTCCCAGAAGTAACACCATCGATGCCCAGCATCCCATATGTCTGCCCCGAACTACAAGTCAAGGGCTCAATCACCGCACCTCGACACTATCTGCTTTAGGAGGCACTGACTCGCCCGCACGGTTTTAGGTCGCATCACAAGGATACGTATCGGTGGAGAAAACGCTCCTCGTACTTTATAGTTCTAGGGGAACGTCAAACCACAACTCGTCACTGCCCCGCAGTTGATAGGTCTCCTCAAAGTCGACAGGAGACCCCCTGCCCAGCCCCGCTGGAGGGTCCCTGGAAGTCAACGGGTTCCCACTACAGCGAGACCTGGCAAGAGTCGACGGGTGCCACACTACCCAGTACCGTAACAGGGTAATCCACTACAGGGATACTCGGCTAAAGTCGGCGACGGGACCACTGCCCAGCCCAGCTGGAGGTAACCCGGCATCGGGGACCACTACCCAGCCCAGCTGGAGGTAAGCCCGGCATCGGGGACCACTGCCCAGCCCTTCTGGAGGTAAGCTTGACATCGGGGACCATTGACCAGCCCTGCTGGAGGTAAGCCCAACATCAGGGACCACTACCCAGCCCCACTAAAGGTAAGCCTGGAACTGCTCTAGTCGTCCCTGTTGGATGGTACTGCTCGGTGAACACCGCTGTACTGGCCATCCCTGCTGGATGGTAACCCACTGGCGAGCCCTGCTCGAAACAACCTCAGCCCTGCTGGAAACAACCTCAGCCCTGCTGGTAACAACCTCATCCCTGCTGGTAACAACCTTAGCCCTGCTGGTAACAACCTCCTGGGTAGAGGTTTGGTGCCCGCGTAAAGTTTTGGTCACACAGAAACCACAAGAACTCTACCAGGGGTGATGAAGGAATGGGAGAAACTCCACGGGCCTCTCAAGGTGATTACGCTCCAATCCACTGAGTCACTGTCAAAGAAGACCGAGTCAACTCATCCCAGAAAGTGGGGAAAACACCCACACTATACGAACACTCATAGTTGTAAACGGTGCTATAGTGCGGTGAAAGGGCACGATACTGAAACCCCTCAAAGCTGAAGAAACAGAGGAACAAACCATCTCTGTCGGCCAAATGAGAATAGGACCAGGGGAAAACTCAACCCTGCTGTCCAAAAAAACAAGCACCAAGCTAGGGGAAGACTCAACCCTGCTGGTCAACAAACAAGAACAGAGGAACCCTCTACATCACGAGAGGTCAAAAGTATGTAAAGAAGGACACGACACGCACATGGGGCTCACACGACGTGTGTCCCCAAGTCAACACCAACTGAGCGCACAAACGTCCTTAGGTACAAACAACCACATGTACCTCCAAGCGTTACCGTATACTCCCAGAGTATACCACGTTCCATCCCAAAGGCTATCGTGCACACGACACCCAACGTCAACGCGAAGGCGTGACGTAACAACTCCAACCTTCCACCTCATTGGATGAGGCACAGCCAACCACATCTCTTCACTCACGTGAGAGTGCAGGCAGTCACAATCCAAGGGTTCTCTGCAAACACGGCGAGAAGAACCACCATCAGAGCGCCTTTCACATTTCCACATTTAATAAGATTGCGCAAAAGTCTCTGCATAACCAAATGGATCTCACCTTTGTAATCCTCGTGAAAAAACATGCGAGATAGACTACTTACTCGCCTCAAATGGATATCTGACGGAAAAGTCACCAACATCACCTCATGCCCGAACGGTGTCCCATGATCCCGAGCCTCGGCCCCGAAAACATTCGGGCGCATCACACCATTGCGATCCCCTCGGGAAAACACGTCAAAAAGACTTCTCACTTTAGCGCAACATATATCCGGAGAAAAAGATGCATTCTGGCGCACCGCACACGAGCGGTGCTCCGTGGGACCTGCACCCCGGTCCCAAAACTCAACGGACGGATCACACCGTTGCGATCCTCTCAAAAAAGTACACAAGTTGGACTATTCACTTGTCCAAAACAGTCGCCCAGTGATAAAGATGGAAAATCACCGTCGACGCCCAAACGACCCTCGTGGGCCCCGCACCATCATGCCGAATTATAGCGGGCGGATTGCACAGTTTCAATCCCCTCGGAAAAACATCCAGAATCGATTGCTCACACGCCCCGAACGGACGCCCCATGAGAAAGTCGCTAAACGCTGCTCGCAACTCAAAAGACGGGTCGTGGGACCCGTGCCTCAACTTTGACCTTAACGCTCAAAACCACCCTAGAAAGCTCCGCCCCGACACCAGGGTCCCAACACCACCGACGGATCTCAAAACGGACGTCGGACGCATCCGCGCCGTCCAAAACAAGAACTCCCGGGAAAAAAGTCAAACCACTTAACATCGTGTCCCACCCCGATCCCCTCGTTTAAGGAATTAAAAATTCCCTAAACCATCTGAAAACATTCCACTCGATCCTAGGATTGTGTTGCCGCAGACGACATGCAAAATGGACGCCCGTAGCGGAAAATATGGGCGTCCGAAAACTGAGGGGGCAAGGCCCCTTGGGCTGGACCGGCCTGAACCGGCTGGTCCGACCGTTCTGGGCTGGGCCGCTTTCCAACCGCACGGCCCAGCCACCGACCAGCGGTCCGCGCACCGACGGGCCTGTGGCCGGTCACTTGGTCCGTGCGAAGACTCGCGTCTCGCGGGTCTTGTCCCCGCGCGGGGGTCGCGCGCCGTGACCCCGCGGTCACCGCGCCCCGGCGGCTCGGCCTCGCCGCCTAGAGCCACCGCCTCGCGCGGCCATCTTTGCCTCGCGCTGGTTCCCAGCGCCTCGCACTCGCCCGGTCCTCCGCCGAACACCCGCGTCGTCGACCGCTGGAGCCACCCGCGCGCCGCCGCTCGAACCTACCGAAAACCGAAAACCAGCGAATTTCGGCGGATGA
The DNA here is from genome assembly GCA_963277665.1 of Viscum album. Lineage (NCBI taxonomy): Eukaryota > Viridiplantae > Streptophyta > Magnoliopsida > Santalales > Viscaceae > Viscum > Viscum album. The sequence continues at coordinate 1,479,310,225 of OY728127.1, read as the reverse complement.
TTGCGGACGCTACGGAGCACAGAATTTGAATCTAAAAGATGCGTTGGAAAGGGAATAAACTCTACTAAGAATTCATTGGATTTTCTCGATAATTCAACAGATGTTAGACATGAAAATCCAAGCTCAAAGTGGGTGTGGAAAAACAAAATGAAAATGACAATCCTACATTGATGGGCTTCGCCCTAAGCTTCGCCGCGACCCGTCGGAGCCACGCCTTGCCGGAGAGGAGGAGGTGATGGAGGAGAGATTCCTACTTCGTATTTGGGAGCTGTTGGCGCCAGGGGAGAAGGGGGGGAGTGGAGAGGGGTGGGTTAAGTGTTTAAATAGAAAAAACTTAACCACCCGTCCGTCGGCCCGAACCCGAACTCCTGACGGGGTCAGGATTAAGCCTCCCCTAGGCTAAAAAAAAGCTATGAACATAAAGACGGTCTAGGAATTTTAATCTGAGGCCCCGATCAAATGTTATAAAACTGAACTCTCGAAGCCGCCAAATTACGAAAACGCCCCTAGGGCCATTTTTCACAGACGGCCCGTGCCTGCAAAACTTATACCCCTCCTAGGGTAAACGGCATGCTCTGAACACAACGGTGCCCTCAGTTTTCCAATCTGAGCCATCGTTTAAGAGATACTTGAGTTTCACCATTAAACGAATTAATTAATTAAATAATTTACCCGTTTAACGTTCCGAAAGTGAGCAAGGGGTCCAAATGTCCCGCACCGACATGTTTTATGTCGTTCCTAGGGTAAAAACCTCATTCCAGACCCATCCGTACACTCGGATCTCTGATCCGGATCACCGTTTAGGAGTTATCCCATTTATTTTGCGTTTCCAGTGTGAACGCACTGAAAATTTAATTCCGGCCACTCTGGGGCTTGGAATCGCACGCCGTCTGAAGGCGCTGGTCTGGAATATCATCAAGAATATTTCAAAGTCTTTCACAGAAAAAACCGGGTTCTTACATCATTCCCCCCTTCAATATTTTCATCCCCGAAAAGCAAAAACAAGGAACAACTCAGGGTACTAAGCCCACACCTGGCTCTCGTGCATCTAGAAGAACTCTTGCACAGCTCTGCGCCACCGCACACAGACCAAGGATTAATCTTTTCACGTGAGGTCGGCCCTTTCCGATGTTGTGCACCCACTCCAGACATTGGGGTTAGGGAAAGGCGGTAGGGTACCTCTACATCCCTTTACACGGTCTCAAATGGCCCGAAGCCCCTTGGGGTAGCTCACCTCCCCGGTCGAACCTCTGCGTCACATGCCGTGACTGGAATCACCGCCCGCACTTGTAACAAGGCCCGATGATTCCCTCCTTCAGAATATCCATATGGTGGAACACCCAAGGATATCTGGTCACACAAGATTTCACAGTCTATGTCCCACAACCCAGACTCTCTTACACGCTCGGAAAGTGAAGGAGTCAACACCATAGACTAGAGAAAAATGGAACATGCCTTTTTAACATACCAACATAGGGTTACACCGACGCCCCGCGCCACCCTGGTAACACCTCAAGCAAGGAGCAAGGAGAAAAGCATTTCACAGACAGAGCCTAAGAATTCTACTTCAAAAAGGAAGAGGAGCCATAGAGCATACCTCTTACCACCTCATGCTCTACAGGATCGTAGACATCCAAAGCTCGTGATTGTCCGCGGTCCCAACTGTCATCTCCCGAAGCCTGTCGTGGACTGACTAGTGGTGATGGGAAGACCTCATAAATCCCTCCCTCACTACCAGCTCCTCCCAATCCTCTTCTAGCACCACCTCTCTGGGTACTACTCTGATCACGACATTGCCACTGTCGTGTTGGTGCACCTGCTGCCTGCCCGAAGCTCTCTACATACCTGGTCGGGCAGTCCCATGCCAGGTGACATCGCCCATCACAAGAATATAACCGACTTTCTATGGGATGCACTAGTGCCCTCCAATGACACTATGGTGTACGACCACACCCCTGAGTCTGGTTGTCAGAAAGCCACCTGTGGCGAGGTCCTGTTTGCTGACGCCCGCTAGCTGCGACAGACGTCTTGGCTCCAGCGTGCCTGCTCTAGCAACCCGACATATGTTGAAATTACCAAGGGTACTATGACAGCACAAATATCTCGGCGGAGACCCTGCTCAAACTTCCACGCTCGGATGTTATCGTCATGGACCAAGTCCAGGTAAAAGCATGCACGATCTGAAAAACTAGCCGCGTGCTCGGCCACCGTCATCCCTCTCTGCTGAAATTGTAGGAGCTCCTGAATCCGAACAGAGCACAAGAAGGAGGGAAAAAACTCCTCAAAGAACAACAACTGAAAGTCGCCCCATGAAAGAGAAGACTCGTCAAGAAGCTGAGTCACCAGACTCCACCAACGCCAAGCTGCTACACGAAATAGGGTGGCTGCCAAAGCCACTCTCTGATCTGTCGGTGTCTGAACATTCCTGAAAAGGCGAACCACTACCTCTAGCCAAACCTCTACTTCCTAAGGGTCTGGCTCACCACTGAACCTCAGCGGTCTCTGCCGCTGGAACTCACGAAGCGCGCTCAACCTGCGCTCAAGCCCTATCTACTATAATGAAGCTGTCTGCTTCTCAACAGGTGGGGGTGCTGCTACCGGACCACCCTGAGAAAGGGGCTCGCATGATGGGTCATGGACTATGGCCTCGTAGCTCACAGGGTCTTCGTCACGAACCAAAGCTGGTATCCTCACTGGCTATCTTCATGGAGACATCCTGAATGTTATCAAGGAGTGTCGCGGTTAGATGAGCATATATGTATATACCAATAACAACAACAATGGGGAGCTGACTCAAGAAGGACAGTCAAAGACTCAATCCTATGTGATGCACAAACAAATTTTCCCTGCAACAAGTGTCTCAGCATGCTGAGTCGACAAGCGGGTTATCAGGGTCCTGGTGAATGGATACGTCGGCCGCCGCACCATCACTGGACTCCTTGGCCTGAGAGCCGGTCTTGAGACACGTTAACACTGTTGCCCTAAATCCCAACCAATTCCTGTTTAGCGACGTCCGAACAATATCCAAAGGAACGAACCAGCTCTGATACCACTTTTTCACGACCCGACCCTACCTGGGTTTGAGTCGCAACTACCCCAATCCCGCCTCCATAGGCCAGGGGCTGGAGACCAGCGCCGAAGGCTCAACAACTCGGGGAGGCGTTTTCCTAAGCACCTGTACACACACACGAAGCACACTCAATGCAAAAGTTCAGAGTAAAAGAAAGTACAAGAAGAGTAAAAGAGAAACTGGTATATAAAAACCACAAATGTGCATCGACCTCTAAATAGTACAAAGTACAAGCTGAAAGTAAACTGAAAATAAAAGGGGAAAAACACGCGCCCAACCAAAAAAGTGCCACAACCCGGTAACAGGTGAACAAAATAAAATAGCTGGAAGGGTCCCCCACATGGAACCCGACTACGACCATGCATGCGGTCCAAGCTCCTGAACTCCTCTGCTTCACTGAAGTCACGACCAACCTATCCGTCGTCTGCAAGGGCAAACCAAGTGCGGGAAAATCCCAAGCAGGTGTGAGTATAAAAATACTTAGTAGGATACCCCGAAGGCTCGAGAGAGAGAAAAAGGAGGTACCGAAGGGTGAGCAGTAGAGCGAACAGGAAAATTGGAGGAGTACAACTGAAAGTGTAGTAAAGAGTAACAGTAGAGAGTCCAGCTCAACCCAACAAGAGGAAGAAGGTAGACTCGTTCAAACGCAAGGAGATGGAAATGGTGAGAAGATGAACTTCTCGTCGAGTCTTCGCTACCTATAGCAGGAGAGTAGACTTGTCCAACCATGAGAAGCTAGACAGAGAAAGAATGTGGCATACCCCGCGCGTCTTCGCCTCTTCTGGAGGGAGAGTAACCAAACCCAAGAAGTGGGTACTGAAACAAGGAATATACATAACCTTATGCTCAATCAATAATCCTGAACAACATCGTAAGGGGATCTCCATCCCGTAGCTCAGCCCAAGAAAATTGAGTCGCCAACAGTCCTAGAAGTAACACCATCGATGCCCAACATCCCACACGTCTGCCCCGAACTACAAGTAAAGGGCTCATTCACCTCACCTCGACACTATCTGATTTGGGCGGCACTGACTTGCCCGCACAGTTTTAGGTTTCGTCACAAGGACACATATCGGTGGGGAAAGTGCTCCTTGTACTTGAGAGTTCTGGGGGAACGTCAAACCACAACTCGTCACTGCCCCGCAGTCGAGAGGTCTCCTCAAAGTCGACAGACGTCCCCCTGCCCAGCCCTGCTGGAGGGTCCCTGGAAGTCAACGGGTTCCCACTACAGGGAGACCCGGCAAGAGTTGATGAGTGACACACTGCCCAGTCCTGTAACAGGGTAATCCACTGGAGGGCGACCCGGCTAAATTCGGCGACGGGGACCACTTCCCAACGCAGCTAGAGGTAACCCAGCATCGGGGACCACTACTTAGCCCAGCTGGAGGTAAGACCAATATCGGGGACCACTTCCCAACCCTACTAGAGGTAAGCCCGGCATCGGGGACCACTCCCCATCCCCGCTGGAGATAAGCCCCACATCGGGGACCACTGCCCAACCCGCTGGAGGTAAGCCCAGAACTGCTCTGGTCATCCCTACTGGATGGTACTAATCGGTGAACACCGCTGTACTGGCCATCCCTACAGGATGGTAACCCCCTGGCAAGCCCTGCTCGAAACAACCTCATCCCTACTGGAAATAACCTCAGCCCTGCTGGTAACAACCTCAGCCCTTCTTGTAACAACCTCATCCCTGCTGGTAACAACCTCAGCCCTGCTGGTAACAACCTCAGCCCTGCTGGTAACAACCTCCTGGGTAGAGGTTCGGTTACCACGTAAAGTGTTGGTCACACCGAAACCACAAGAACTCTACTAGGGGTCACGAAGGAATGGGAGAAACTCCCCGGTCCTCTCAAGGCGATCACGCTCCAATCCGCTGAGTCACTGTCAAAGCAGACTGATTCAACTCATCCCATAAAGTGGGGAAAACACCCACACTGTACGAACGCCCATAGTCGTAAATGGTGCCGTAGTCTGGTGAAAGGGAACGGTACTGAAACCCCTCACAGCTGAAGAAAGAGTGGAACAAACCATCTCTGTCAGCTAAATGAGAACAGGACCAGGGGAAAACTCATCCCTGCTGGCCAAACAAACGAGCACCAAGCTAGGGGAAGACTCAACCCTGCTGGTCAACAAACAAGAACAGAGGAACCCTCTACGTCGCGAGAGGTAAAAAGTACGTAAAGTAGGACATGATAGGAATATGGGGCCTACACGATGTGTGGCCCCAAGTCAACCCCAACTGAGTGCATAAACGTCCTCAGGATCAAACAACCACATGTACCTCCAAGAGTTCTCGTATACTCCGAGAGTATATCATGTTCTAGCCCAAAGGCTATCGTGCACACGGCACCCAAGGTCAACGTTAAGGCGTTACGTAACAACTCCAACCTTCCACCTCATCGGCTGAGGCACAATCAACCACATCTCTTCACTCACACGGGAGTGGACGCGGTCACACACCAAGGGTTCTCTGCAAACACAGTGAGGAGAACCGCCATCAGAGCACCTTTCACATTTCCACATTTAATAAGATCTCACAAGAGGCTCCGCACAACCAAAAAGATCGCACCATTGTAATCCTCGCAAAAAAAAATGCGATATAGACTACTTAATCACCTCAAACGGATATCCGACGGAAAAGTCACCAACACCGCCTCACGCCGAAACGATGTCCCGTGATCCCGAGCCTCGGCCCCGAAAATAGTCGGGTGCATCGCACCATTGTGATCCCCTCGGGAAAACATGTCAAAAAGACTGCTCACTTGAGCGCAATAGATATCCGGAGAAAAAGATGCATTCCGGCGCACCGCACACGAGTGGCGCTAAGTGGGACCCGCACCCCGGTCCCGAAACTCATCGGATGGATTGCACCGTTGTGATCCATTCTAAAAAGTACAAAAGTTGGACTATTCACATGTCCAAAATGTTCGCCCGATGATAAAGATGGAAAATCACCGTCGACGCCCAAACGACCCTCGTGGGCCCCACACCATCGTGCCGAATTAGAGCAGGAGGATTGCACCATTGCAATCCCCTCGGAAAAACATCCAGAATCGATTGCTCGCACGCTCCGAACGGATGCCCGATGAGAAAGTCGCTAAACGCTGCTCGCAGCTCAAAAGACGAGCCATGGGGCCCATACCTCAACTTCAGCCTTAACACCTGAAACCACCCTGGAAAGCTCCGTCCCGGCGCCAAGGTCCCAACACCACTGACGTCTCTCAAAATGGACGTCGGACGCGTCCGCGCCTTCCAAAACAAGAACTCCCGGGAAAAACGTCAAACCACTTAACATCGTGTCGTGCCCCGAGCCCCTCGTTTCGAGAATTAAAAATTCCTGAAACCATCTCAGAACATTTCCCTCGATCATAGGATTGCGTCGCCACAGACAACATGAAAAACGGACATACGTAGCGGAAAATATCGGCGTCCGAAAACTGAGGGGGCAAGGCCCCTTGGGCCGGACCGGCCTGAACTGGCCGGTCCGGCCGTTCTGGGCCGTGCCGCAGTCCAATCACGTGGCCCGACCACTGACCAGCGGTCCGCACACTGACCGGAATGTGGCTGGTCTCTTGGTCCACGCGAAGACCCGCTTCTCGCGGGGCTTGTCCCCGCGCGGGGGTCGCGCGCCGCGACCCCGCGGTCTCCGCGCCTCGGCGGCTTGGCCTCACCACCTGGAGTCGCCGCCTTGCACGGCCGGCTTTGCCTCACGCTCGCCCGGTCCTCCGCCAAACACTCGTGCCACCGACCGCTGGAGCCACCCGCGCGCTGCCGCCTCCGTCGAGGCGCGCCGCCGCTCGAACGTGCCGGACACCGAAAACCCGCGAACTTCGGCGGATGATTGCGGACGCCACAGAGCTTGGAATTTAAATCCAAAAGATGCGTTGGATAGGGAATAAACTATACTAAGTATTCATGGGATTTTCTAGATAATTCAATTGAGTTTCGACATGAAAATCCAAGCTCAAATTGGGTGCGGGAAAACAAAATGAAAACGACAATCCTACCATGATGGGCTTCGCCCGAAGCTTCGCCGCGACCCGTCGGAGCCACGCCTTGCCGGAGAGGAGGAGGTGATGGAGGAGAGATGCCTACTTCATTGTTGGGAGCTGCTAGCTCCAGGGGAGAAGGGGGGGAGTGGAGAGGTGTGGGTTAAGTGTTTAAATAGAAAACACTTAACCACCCGTCCGTCGGCCCGAACCCGAACTCCTGACGGGGTCAGGATTAAGCCTCTGCTTGGCTAAAAACTATGCTATGAACATAACGGAGGTCTTAGAATTTTAATCCGAGGCCCCGATCAAAAGTTATAAAACTGAACGCTCGAAGCCGCCAAATTATGAAAATGCCCCTGGGGCCATTTTTCACAGACGGCCCGTGCCTGCAAAAATTATACCACTCCTAGGGTAAACGGCATGCTCCGAACTCAACGGTGCACTCAGTTTTCCAATCCGAGCCACCGTTTAAAAGATACTTGAGTTTCACCATTAAACGGATAAATTAATTAAATAATTTATCCGTTTAACGTTTCGAAAGCGAGCGAGGGGTCCAAATGTCCAGCGCTGACATGTTTTATGTCGTTTCTAGGGTAAACACCCCATTCCGGACCCATCCGTACACTCGAATCTCTTATCCAGATCACCATTTAGGATTTATCCCATTTATTTGGCGTTTCCAGTGTGAACTCACTAAAAATTTAATTCCGTCCACTCTGGGGCTCGGAATCGCACGCCTTCTGAAGGCGCTGCTCTGGAATATCATCAAGAATACTCCAAAGTCTTTCACATCAAAAACTGGGTTCTTACAAAACTCATTTGTATAAAGGTAAAAAATATTTTCAAAAAGGTAAAATAGATTTCATGTAAAGGTAAAACCCTTTATAAAAAAATTAATCACTTTAAATTAGAAACATAAAATTCATATTGTAAACATAAAATATTCAATAAATAATATAAAACATCTTAAATAATAAATAAAAGTTAAATAATGTCATGATAAATTATAATTATCCAATTTAGTAAACATGAGAGGTATTTTTAAAATTTAAAACACTAAAACAAACAAAATTATACACTAACAATCTCCCCAAATCATCAAACTCAATCCCAACACTAATATCTATGTACCTATTATTCTAATCCACTTCTCCCTTTAAACGAAAAAAACCCATTTTTTCTCAATCACCTTTTTACCTTGTGTTCAAACCAGTATATCACTAGTATTATTCACATGTACTGAATCCTACTCATTATTTATAGATAACTCCCACTATATATAATCACTATGATTTTCCACCTCTTCTAGGATCTCGAGTTCCCTCCATCCATTACAAGAAAATAAAATAATTCTTGACCATACCTCTCATTCGATCATATAAATATAGAAAACCACCATAAATTACCCTATGGATCTAATATTTTTTGTGTCACCTCATCCATTTATCTTATTTATAGAGACCTATTATTAGGTACTATAATTAAAGCCTCAGTAGCCCTTGATCACTCTGGTACATCTTCTGAGGGCTTACTATTTGATAATTCTATACTTCCATCTAAACTCTCAATAACTTATCCCTATATGGAGATCCCATTCAGATCAAGTTGAATTTTCTTGTTTGAATATTTTATTTCAAATCATTTATCCATAAACTTTTTGTATTTTTGAAATATTTGATCATTTAATAACACATTTAAAATTTTTATGACATGTTTCTTGTCATCATCCCAAAGTTGAAATCTAAAGTTTTAATCTATGAGTCTAATAAAGAAGCATGCCTTGATTTTTTTTCAAGTTTATTTCAATCCATAGAATCCAAATATACATATAAAAGACTAAAAAATAATTTAAGGTAGTTAAGTTCCATAGTTCTACTAGACTATAGTGTTTCCAGTGTTTCATGTCCCATTGTTACTTACGAAAATAGATGAACTAAGTTCACTACATAGTTGACTAATTCAACCCAAATTTACGTATACATTCCTAAATTAAACCACATGCTTCTCACCTTCTTGGTTAATTTCTAGGTCATTCTTTTAACCATTCCATTATTCTCTAGTTTCCTGAGAACAGTCTTAGAAAGTATTGGATAAAAATGAGAATTAGTGTTTCTTTGTGTTATGTGTTGGATTTTTTTCAACCCTATCAATATCAACCCTGGTGTATTAGTGTTTCCGATGTTGTTTTTATACTGACATGGTGTGGTGGAGCATGTTTTATTTTCTATTAACCATGTCAACATTTGAAAAATATAGTGATTTCCTCGATAAAGGGAAATTGGTATATTTCATGAAGCATAATACGATCTTAGAATGCCAATCATGATAATACTAAGAGATGGGTTGAAGCTACTAAAGAAATAAAAGCACCTAGACAAGGTTTCATCATAAAAAGTTTATAGAGAAGTTACAATACCATTAATACATTGATTTATTCAGGAATAAATGGGTATACAAGGGTATGAGTTAGTTTAGGAATTTAACATAGGAAAAAAACAAAACAAGAATAATTGAACATATCATAAGTCTCTTGAACATAGTCTTTTTGAGTTTCCTCATGAAAATATGGAAAGGGGAAGAGTTTCATGTAAGTGAAAAAAAAATTGTGAAATGTATCAATAAATTCATGATGTTTTTTTCAAGTGAATATTTTAGGTTTCCTCATAAAAAAATGGAAAATAAATGAATTTCATGAAATATTTTCACAAAGATGAAATGTTATGTCAACAAGGAAAAAGTTTCCTTATTCATATTTTGAAATGGAAAGGATTTTGAAAAGGTTTAAAGAGTTCATTAAGGTGGTGTAGTGTGAAGAATACAAAGTTTCATGAACCTTTGAAATGCATATAGAGTTGTGTGATGGTGGTGAGTTATGTACTAAAGGAGATTTCAAATCGTCATAATTCATCAAACCATGAAAGTTACATGCATGGATGTTTTTCAAAGGTCTGAAAATGCCTATAAATAGGGTGATACCCCCTCATTTAATGATTTTAGACTTATTGAATATCTGAAGGATGTGATTTAAGAATTATTTGTGCAATGGTATTTCTTTCATAAAGTAGTAACTCCAACATAAGTTTTTAGAAAAAAGTAACTTGTATTTATAAAGACCATGGAAGATTTAAAAAATACTGAAAGTCTCAAAAAATTTAGGAGCTTAAAAAAATATTCAATGTTTCATGACATAAGAAAAAAATTCGATGGTGTGGAGTTTCACGATGTAAATAAAGTTTCATGAAAATTGATTAGTTTTGTAAAAGTGAGAGAAGTTTCATAAAATAGTGAAGATTTTTTTGAAATATTTTATTTGGAATTCACATCTATAAAATAGTATATAATGTGATTGACACTCATTTAAACATTTCCAAATGAGATATTCTATGAATACTAGCTCAATAGGGAATGTGAATCTACTATAATGGTGATGTTCATAACTAGGTTGTGAAAGAGAAATGTGAAGATACATGGGCACTAGTCATTATACCATCATCCAGACATTGAATTCCTTTATTTTCCTATGAGCTAAAAATAATTCCCTCCAAAATCAGTGAGAAAAGGGAGAGGACAAAGGGAGAGACCCTTGGGTTGTAGTGATACAACCCTAAACCTTGCAAAGGGAGTAACCATCGGGTGTAAGTGATATAACCCTAAACCTTGTAAGGGGAGTGATCCCATGCATATGAGTGGCCTCACCTAAATCAACCAATAAAATATTATTGGTTTATTTTGGCACATAGAGATAACATTTCTGTGTTCTCTTTAGATGTATCTTTGTATGGGTGAACTGTGTAAAATTAATGTGTCTTATATGCATGTTTTTATTTTATTCTATAGGATGAAAATTAGTCTATGTGGATTGAATAGTCCTCAACTATCTAGATAAGGATAATATAAGTGAAAAAATCAATCAGATCATCATTAAGTAGGTGAACACAAGAGTAACCCAACTAATAAGTGAGGTCAAGATTGATTATAATAGTGATAGTTTCATAGGTACATGGGAAACATGAATTAGTTTCATACCCTGATTCACCCCACCCCTTCTTTGGGAATCTCTTACTGAAGTACCTTGTGTTGTACCTCTCGTACCCCTCGTGGTTTAATTTTCATGATCACAATCACTCTCTTATTTATCTAATATTGTTTTAAGTGTTTTTTGATGATAGGCATGACTTCAGGTTGCCAAGGAATTGGGCCAAGAAAGCAAGAAGCCAAAAGTGGACTGATTTTCAGTCCACCGGCCCACCGGTGGATGACCACCGGCCAGCCGATGGAGCCTGGACAGAAGGCATCCCTCTGTCCAGACCACCGGCCAACCGGTGTCCCACCACCGGCCAGCCGGTGGACCCAGACAGAATAGTGACACCTACTGCCTCAGCACCATCCAACCGGTGGCCTCCTCACCGGCCAGCCGGTGGTGCCTGAGCCCGAGCCCTATCCTTTTTCCAAGCACCGGCCAACCGGTGGCCAAGCACCGGTCAGCCGGTGGAGCCAGTCAAACTAGCCGTTGGGCTTTGACCAGGCTTGTCCACTTGACCCCCAACGGATCCGAAGGACTCTCCAACGGCTCCGAAGCCCCCCAAAGGCCATTTGAGGGTTCCCCCTCTATAAATAAAGGACTAGGAAGCCCCGGAAACAAAAGGAAGCCCACGGGAACATTTTTGATCATTTGGCGAACCTCCGGCGCATTCCTCCAAGGAACCCCCAATTGCTCCAACACATTTCCACATCCAAGGAGCACCACCATAGAAGCTTGGGAGTTCTCTTCATCAACTTCATCAATCCTTTGGCGCCCAAGACTTCTCCTCATTACGGTTTTTCATTATTTATCATTTTGAGTTTTATTTTGGGTTTGTGCCTACAAACCCCCATTTCTCTCATCCTCCTTTCATTTGGGTTTTCACACCACCTTCAAGGTGTGAAGAGGTTAGTCAAGCCTTCCCTTTAAAAGGCTTGAGTCATAGGTGAGCTAGCCTTCACATATAAGAAGGCTAGTGGGTTCTTTCTCAACCATTAAAAGCAAGTGGGTTCTTGCATAACCATTAAAAGCAAGCTGTAATAGGTTCTAGACTAACCTTAAAGTCTAGTGGGTTTCTTGCTAAAACCATTAAAAAGCAAGCGGTAGTAAATCTCTCAACGGTTTAGTTGGGAGCGCAGACGTAGGCTTTGGTTTAAGCCGAAATCTATTATCAATTTTGTGTCTTGCCTATTTTATTTCCGCTGCACCTTTAACTTTGATTTTAAATTGTTAATTTTTTTTAAAAGGCAATTCACCCCCCCCCCTCTTGCCATCACTCTCCGCCCAACAATTGGTATTAGAGGAAAAATTTGAGTAATACCCTAACCGGTTTCAAATTCAAGATCCATTGTGATGGATTCAACTTCTTTCGCCCCAGAAGGCTATTCTTTGGGTCGTGCTCCATTTTTTGATGGAACCGACTATACCTATTGGAAAACCCGCATGACCAATTTTCTTAGAAGTATAGGTTATCCTATTTATAGAATTGTCATGCATGGTTACTCTCTCTCTTCTCCCGATGAATCCAAATGGACCCAAGCCGATATTAAAAATTTCGAGCTTGATGGCAAAGCCATGAACGCTCTCCATTGCGGCCTTGATCGTAATGAATTCAATCAAGTTTCCACATGCACCTCATCACATGAAATCTGGAAACTATTGGAGGTTACCCATGAGGGGACCAACAAAGTTAAGGATACTCGATTGTACATGTACCATCAAGATTTTGAGTCTTTTACCATGCATCCATCTGAAAATATTACTGATATGTTTACTCGTTTTACTGATGTTTGCAATGGGAGAAAGTCCCTTGGTGATGATGTGTCTGCAGAAATGATGGTCAAGAAGATCCTTTGGATCCTACCAAGCTCATGGGCACCGAAAGTCACGGCAATTCAAGAAGCAAAAGATATCAAGAACATGCCGGTCGAAGAGCTCATCAGATCCCTCATGACCTACGAGATCACCTTGAGGAGGCAAGCTGAAAAGGAAGGAAAACCGATCAAAGTTCCAAAGAACATCGCCTTCAAAGTTCAAAAAGAAGAAAGCTCCTCCTCATCTTCTTCCTCTTCAAGCGGCGATTCAAAAATGGAGAATCTTTCCCGCAAGATGCACAAATTCATGGAGAAGAACAAAAAGAAGAAATCCCGCAAGGCTCAACCCAATGAAAAATCCGAGCCTGAGGTAACATGCTACGGGTGTGGCAAGAAAGGCCATTACAAGCCCGATTGTCCACTCAACAAGAAAAAGGCCAAGAAAAAGGAAAAGAAGAAGGCATTCAAGGCCACATGGAGTGATAGCCCCACATCAGCCTCCTCCTCCTCCTCAAGCGACAACGGTAACAAATGCCTAATGGAATTTCATGAGGTAACCTCTTCCGACTCCTCATCCTCTAGTTCTTCCAATTCTTTTAATCATTTATCTTATGAGGATCTCCAACATGCTAGAGATCAATTGGAAGAAGGTTTTCACGAACTTTCTTCCAAATTTATTGCTTTAAAAAAGAATTTCAAAAAACTTACTTCCAAAAAGGAACAACTTCTCAAAGAGAAGGAAGATTTGTCCCTCAAGGTCCAAAACCTTCCCGATGTTGATTCTATGGAATCCACAATTAAAGATTTAAGGGAATCTATTGCCAAGTTCACCCAAGGTGAACAAAATTTGACCAAATTGCTTGGTTCCCAATGCATTTCTAGAACCACCCAAGGGCTTGGCTATTCCAAGCAAGCTTCCTCTTCCCATGCTCTAACTATTTTTGTAAGGGGGAGCTCCCAATTTAAATTTTGTAATTATTGCAAAAAACCCGGGCACATAATTTATGAGTGCAATTGCAAAAATGCCCGGTATGGAAGGCCTAAAACCATTTTCTTTAACGATGAATTTCAAAGGAGAAGACCCACCACTAGACAAGTATGGATTGAAAAATCCCTTTTAGCGAGTCTCACCGGACAAAAATTTGTCTCGGTTCCAAAATCCTTTCCCCGGTGATTTGTTGTTTTTATTTAGGGGGAGTTAGGATCGTTTAAGCCTTTTTGATTTCAATTTCAAAACTTTCATTTCAAAATTTTATTTTCAAAATCTTCAATTCAAAAATCTTCAAGTCAAAATCTTTCAATTCAAAACTTTCAATTCAAATTTCAAAAATTTAAATTAGTTTAAAATCTCTATCTTGTTTTTTCAACTCATTCCCTCAATCAAGTTTTATGCCCCATGCAATTTTGATAATCACAAAGGGGGAGAAATTCTTGGTTGATTGGGGGAGAAATCTTTTTCTCATGCTTTGCTTTACTTTTCAATTTATTCTTTAAAGCATGCCTCTCATTTCAATCTTTTACATTGCTTGTTTTGGTGATTGTGATCATCAAAATAGGGGGAGATTGTTGTACCTCTCGTACCCCTCGTGGTTTAATTTTCATGATCACAATCACTCTCGTATTTATCTAATATTGTTTTAAGTGTTTTTGGATGATAGGCATGACTTCAGGTTGCCAAGGAATTGGGCCAAGAAAGCAAGAAGCCAAAAGTGGACTGATTTTCAGTCCACCGGCCAACCGGTGGATGACCACCGGCCAGCCGATGGAGCCTGGACAGAAAGCATCCCTCTCTCCAGACCACCGGCCAACCGGTGGACCCAGACAGAATAGTGACACCTACTGCCTCAGCACTGGACAACTGGTGGCCTCCTCACCGGCCAGCCGGTGGTGCCTGAGCCCGAGCCCTCTCCTTTTTCCAAGCACCGGCCAACCGGTGGCCAAGCACCGGTCAGCCGGTGGAGCCAGTAAAACTAGCCGTTGGGCTTTGACCAGGCTTGTCCACTTGACCCCCAACGGCTCCGAAGGCCTCTCCAACGGCTCCGAAGCCTCCCAAAGGCCATTTGAGGGTTCCCCCTCTATAAATAAAGGACTAGGAAGCCCCGGAAACAAAAGGAAGCCCACGGTAACATTTTTGATCATTTGGCGAACCTCCAGCGCATTCCTCCAAGGAACCCTCAATTGCTCCAACACATTTCCACATCCAAGGAGCACCACCATAGAAGCTTGGGAGCACTCTTCATCAACTTCATCAATCCTTTGGCGCCCAAGACTTCTCCTCATTACGGTTTTTCATTATTTATCATTTTGAGCTTTATTTTGGGTTTGTGACTACAAACCCTCATTTCTCTCATCCTCCTTTCATTTGGGTTTTCACACCACCTTCAAGGTGTGAAGAGGTTAGTCAAGCCTTCCCTTTAAAAGGCTTGAGTCATAGGTGAGCTAGCCTTCACCTGTAAGAAGGCTATTGGGTTCTTGCTCAACCATTAAAAGCAAGTGGGTTCTTGCATAACCATTAAAAGCAAGCTGTAATAGGTTCTAGACTAACCTTAAATTCTAGTGGGTTTCTTGCTAAAACCATTAAAAAGCAAGCGGTAGTAAATCTCTCAACGGTTGAGTTGGGAGCGGAGACGTAGGCTTTGGTTTAAGCCGAACTATGTTATCAATTTTGTGTCTTGCCTATTTTATTTCCGCTGCACCTTTAACTTTGATTTTAAATTGTTAATTTTTTTTAAAAGGCAATTCACCCCCCCCCCCCCCTCTTGCCATCACTCTCCGCCCAACACCTTGTGGTTTTAACATTTGGTATTAGAGGTAAGGAGTATCTTGTTGGATTTTTTATTTGAATTGATTAGATTGATATTTGGAGGTGAAATATCTTTTGTTCAAACAATATGGTAAAGAGAAAGAATCTATAGAAGAATAATTAATATAAAATAATTTCATATAATGGAATAGTCTTTGAAAATTTTGTGATTGATCTAAATGAACCTAATAGATCACAAACTTAAGGTATGGATTAATTTGATTATATATATACTTGTTTATACAATGATACTGTAGGACTATGTGAGGAGACTGATATCCCATGTTATGTTATAACTACTGAAGATGATGAGATATAAAGATATTCAAATGTGGAAGTTGTCAATATATCATATAATCTTGATTAGGAGCAGATAAAAGAGAACATGGAGCTAAGAAAGAAGAATGGATCATAATAAATCCATGTAGAAGTACTCAAAATTGAGGATAAAAAACTGAAAATCCAAAATTAAGGACTAGTTGATGTTGCTATAGATCTGAGGGAGAATAATGACAATCAGTACAAGGAGTTGGAGGAAATTTCTTCCGAAGTGAAAGAGTGTAAAACTAATTCTAATGAAAAGATCCTAGAATTAAAAGAGTTTCAATATAAGAGGGCCAAAAGGATGATTTTTTTACACACCTCACATATTTAGTTGATGGGAACCAAAGGATTAGTAAATTAAAGGCGCTCAAAAATTATGAAATCATGAATACGGGTGAAAAAATAAAGATTCAATGTGACTTGAGGAACTTTCACATGAATTGGAAAAGAAAATGGCCATATATAAGGAGTTTAAATCTAGTATTATCCCTCTCAGACAATAACTCGAAGAGAGGTTAAAATCCAGAAAATTAGAAATCTCAAGTATGAGGAATATGACTTAACAACTCAAGGAGAAGAATATGATGTTTAAGGAGCTAAAATTAACAATGGAAACATTAAAAAAGAAAAATAAGATCCCTCACATGGGAGAATAAATAGGTAGATTCCACAAATTTGGAAATCTAGAATCATTAAATAAGTAGAAGAATCATGATAAACCTGAATGTAATGACTCTTGGAGTAAGGTATTCACTAAGTGCTACTATTGTGGAATCATGGGACATACCATGACTTTTTCTCTAGAAGAACAAGGGTTTAAAATAAAAAGAGAATCTTCTATAAAAATATTTCAATAAAGGAAAGACTATAATAGGTATGGTTTTAATGAAATATGTTTTCTCTATGCTAACCATGTTCATATATATAATAATTGTAGTGAAAATGGAACTAAATGTATCTTAAATAATTATTCCATTCTGGAAACTAATGTGAATAAATTTTTCACTAAGAGAAATATTGTTAAGATGGATAATATATTTATTACTCCAAATAAAATTAATAGATCTTAAAAAAGGTACATAAAGAACTAACATTTTTTTACTCACATAATTTCTCCTAGAAAGAAAGAAAACAAATATGAAGGAAAAAAGAAGTAAGTTTCTCTAGTTGTGAGAAAGAGGGATGAGGATGTAAATAAGTATCCACTAGGGAAAAAACATATAAGGGGGATCTATTTCCTATCAAAGAGGGAAAATGTGAGGCATTACTGAGTGGGATCAAAAAATTTACCATGAGGAAAGAGAATAATAGAACTATAATTTTTTCCAAGAAACATAAAGATGGTAGTTTTAAGAGGTTTCCAAAATCAATATTTGAATATAATGGTTCATGGAAACACAAGAATAAGATTTGGGAAATTTAAATACATAAAAAAGTCTCTCATGTGAAAGATACATAAAAGAAAGACATGGACTATAAGATATAATAAATTAGGTAGGGATAAATAGATTTTTTATAAGACATGGATAAGAAGAATCCAATCCGTAACATGTGAGGAGATCCCTATTTCTAAGAGTGCCCGCAGAAAATGAGTTTGTGAGTTGGGTGATGGTGAAAAAGAAATGACTAATCCAATAAAGGGGAAGTCCAAATAAAATATCCAAAATTAAGTTTGTGTAAGTGGAATCATTCAAAGGAGAGTCTGTTGAAAGGCACAGAAGAATCTTACAATTAATAATGGAAAGGAAGAAGAGGTTTATGAGGTGATGATATTCCTTTCCTAAAATCTGTAAATGGGAAAAGGAAAGTGTGATACAGAAGGGTTGGTCCACAAAGACCAGCCTCATTCCTCAACTTGAGGAAGTAAAATATCCTCTCTCCCCATGTTTTTAAACACTATTAAATATTGTTGATGTTTTTTAGGATTTATGGGAGATATTATCCATGGTTAAGTCACATTGAAAGATGAAAAGTGGTTTTGTGTAATTCTCCATGGTTCTGATGAATTCAAATTATTACAAGTGGAAATTATATTATATCTAGAATTAAAATGAATGAGAACAACATAAGAATCAAAGTAGTAATGAGAATTCAAAATAATTAGCATCATGAGTTAAATTTATATGTTGTATTGTGGATGAAGCTATGAAATTTAAGGGGATTTTTACATGGAAATATAATAATTGGTATCCCTAGAAAGCAAGGGAAGACACACTATAGATGAGAGAAGAAATCAGTTATGAAGTACAGTTCCGGAAGTGGTCAAAAAATCTAAAACAATGAGTCATAATTTCAATATTGGATATCAATAAAGATGCAAAAAATGGTATCATCCATCATGTTGGAATTAGTTTCAAAAATTGATATCTATTATTTTTTAGAGATGAAGAATAAATATGGAATAATTCCTTGAAATAAGCAAAAGTTCTATGGATTCTTTAGATATACGGAATTAGGTGAGTGAAATAGACAATGATGCTTTTATTAACATTATCTCTTGTTTCCTACAATGAAACTAGACTCAATATTCTTAGATTATTTTTTGATAACTCTTTGTTAAGTGATAAGTTCACCCACTGAAAATATTTTTTAAATTAGCTACAACTGAAAGATGATTTTGATATGGATAGGTTGCTCAAACCTATAGTTATATGTGAAGAAATGATGTAGGAGAAGAAGTGAATTTGTGGTATAACTATTGTGAATAAAAAGAGTTGGAGTTTTATATCATAAGGGGGAATTGTCTCATATTATCGGATGTAAGGACTATATAGAGAAAAGAGGACTAGAAATACCCATATGCACATAATTAATAAAGTAAAAAAGAGATCAATGACAAAATTAATGATCTCAATGGTATTAAAATGTTAGACGTTTATGTTGTTTGACATCAAGTTAATAGGGGGAGA
Source organism: Viscum album (assembly GCA_963277665.1). Lineage (NCBI taxonomy): Eukaryota > Viridiplantae > Streptophyta > Magnoliopsida > Santalales > Viscaceae > Viscum > Viscum album. The sequence goes on along the minus strand of OY728127.1, from coordinate 1,479,291,289 downwards.
ATGATACTTACCTAAATAAATTATCCAAATTTCCCAAGGTACAAATTTTCTCAAGATTCTATATTGGGTTCATATAGTACAAATTACACTTTGGATTTGATGTCAAAGGGGGATAAGAAAGGATTATGAATTATTATGTGGTTTATAATCAATAAATAAAAGACTATTAATCAATGTGTGTTCCTTACCAGTCCTTCATAAGTGGAGTAGGAAGTTAATCTTGTAAATTTGATGATGTTAAATATTTCCATTCAAAGTTGATAAATCACATAATTATTTCATGATGAAAGTAGAATCCTAGTGGGGTTGGAGAAGTGGTCTTCTCATGTGCCAGACAATATAGAATGGATAATATTGATCACTAAAAAATTAATAATTGGTATTGGTATTCATGAAAAGTTGGTTTTGATAATGTATTATGATGAGGAATTTGAAATAGAGGCAAAGGATTCATGAAAGTGTTTCCAACTATAATATTCCAAATTTTTAAATGTTCTTAAAATCCTATATGTTTTAAATTTATAAGTATTTTTATGATAAAAAATATTTTTTCAATAAAACCACCCTCATAAATGATTCTATAGAAATATATAAAGGTAATGTGGGGTTTAGAGACCTTGTGTAAAGGTAACATCTTTTTTACAAGGGTTATTTAAGGTTAAAATCGATTTTCATGCACTGTGTAAGATTGTTGGTGCATTGTGTAAGGGTAAAGACACTTCTATGTAAAGGTAAATATTTTAAATTTTAAATTTTTAAGGGTAAATAGGTTGTTGTGTAAGGTTAACCCCCTTTTCCAAGTGTTATGTAAGGGTACTAAATGCACTATGTGAGGGTAAATCTCAGATTATATGCACTATGTAAGGCTCATTCCAGCATTTCATAAGGGTACCGCAGGATAAATAAGGGTACATAAGCCTGGGTGTAAAGTTTTATGACTTTCAAATGTCATATAAGGGTAGCCTTGGAGTTGTGTAATTGTACCTAGGTGCTTCATAAGCATACTAAATTTTGTGTGTAAGGGTAAGCCAAGTTGTATAAGGGTGTACGTAAATGTAAGTAGACATGTGTAAGGGTAACCTTATGTTCCTGAACACTTCAAAACAGTAAGGACATGCATAAGGGTAATACACATTACCGTTGAATAGAAACCATGATATGTGTAAGGGTAAACCATATTACCCTTACACAACACCCATTTTGGGAAAATTATTTTTTCAAGGCCCTTTGTGTGTTTCTTCTTCCCCAACTTTCCCTATAACACCTTTTAAATGATTTTAATTTCAAAAAAATTGGGTTTAAATTCCTTTGAATCATTTCCCTTAAATAAATGTTTTATGAGGGATTTAATGCTCCACTACCAAGAAATAGTTGGGAGATAAATTAATTTTCTAACTTAGTTGGTGGCATTAATTCTATGTATCTTTGCATGGCTGCTTCATTATGAATATATGAACCATTGTGGCCTTCATTTTGGCTAATCATTTGGTATCCAATATGCCCATAGATTCCTTGTGCAAGATTTATGAAGTATTACTTGATTGAACTGAGCCTTTCTTATGGTTTATAGGTGTAGCAGTTTCTCTCTCTCTGTCTCTTCCACTATTGGTGCTACATTATATAGGGAGAAATTTATAGGTATTAAAATTATGTTCTTTTTCAAATTGAGTTATATTTATTCCTTCTTGAAATTTATTGATAAATATTTCTTAAATTATGATAACCTGGAAATTTTCAAAGGGTGATAATATAGTTATTATCCTAGTATATCAAAGGATGATTATTGAGTTATTATATTGGATTACAAAAGGATGATAATTGAATTATTATCCTATATTATCAAATAATGATAACAATTTTTACCCAATAATATTAAAGAAGAATAATAAAGGATTATCACATGAATATTATTCTATAGAGATAATGCATTATCATATGTGGTTTTTATTATTATTTGATGATGAAATTTCTATCACATGCATTTTAATAACATGGTAATTCAAAATTTATCTTGGGGAGGTAAACTTTTATCAAATTTAATATCTTATTTCTTTTTTAAATAAAATAGTTTGATTCATTTCTATGAATACTTTGTGAGAATTTTAAGTCAATGAGTATGTGGAGGTGGCTAAAAATATATTCCCCTGAAAAACCATGATATTATTCTTCAATTCCTTGAGGTAGAGAGTTACTTACCTTTTTAGGGATCTTTTTTACACGTTTTTCTTTAATATAGTTCTTGTGTTGGAAAACATGATTCATCATGCTTGATTGTTATTGTATGTGGGTGTGTGGGTTTAGCCTCTAAGATATGTTATAATGCATGATTCCATGAGTTTTTCTTGTAGAATATTTTTCATGTTTGATGTTGATCACATGTATTTATATTGATAATTTATTCTCATGTTGTCATGATTACCTTGTATGATATACCTTATATGTATTATACATTGCATGGAGGTATTTTTCTTGGTTCTTGAAACATGTGGACTGTTATGAAATAATTATCCCTTAGTGGCTGATTATGCTTGATTTGTGATGATGAAAAATATGGACCTGATAATAGGGTATAGATATTATGACACAATGGAACATCGTGTTTGCAATGCACTCATTACCTAAGTATTGGGTTGTTCTATTCCAAGTAGGATTACGAGTAACATGTTGTGTTGATGATGAAATCAATTTATAGTTTATTTACGAGTAACATGCCATAATTGAGTCCTGAAAAAAACTAATTCATACATATGAATGAAAGCATGAGGTTTTCAAGTGATATATTCACTATTAGGTGCATAGTTTGGTTACTTTTTGCATCTTCTCATTATCCTTCCAATATGGAGCGGAATAAGGTACAACCAGGGGTTTGTGGTGGCTTGGTTGGCAAATGAACACACGATTTTTGATTTAATGTTGTTAGTCCTATTATGAATTTATTACTATTGTGGAATAAACTTGTTATAATTGAGAACACTTGGTTAATTATTCATTGGTGGTTTCCTACTAAGTCTTGTATGCAAAACCTACTCAGTATTTTTTTTGCACTTATAGATTTCATGTATAGGTATTTGAGGAAGGGAAAGTGACCCAAGGAAAATGGTTGAGCTAGGGAACATGGATCTCATGTTGAGACTATGATAGAATCCATGTATTACCATATTTTTATTTATTTATTTATCTACCGCACTTTATAATCTAGTTTGGCTTGCCACTTTGGGATCCATTTATTAATTGTATGACATGTATTCCCTTTTGATTGTTTAGTTTCCCCATGATAATCTAATCATTATATTATTTACTATTATGTTTATTTATTTACACTATGACATGATACTTAGGGTACAGTCTCTCCACTGACAGACTTAGACCTTCACTGCTAGTCAATAGCCTCCTGAATATGAGGAGGCATGCAGGAGCTCATGTGACCCTCCAGCTCGGACCCATTGTTTTGGGTTGGAGCATTACAAAATGGCATCGATAGACTAGTTTTATTCATTTCTTTTTGGACTAACCTGGGACATGGTATAAAGGAGTTAGTTGTATGGGACTCAGGAAGGGGAGATGTCTTGTTCCTAGCTAGTTCATGTGTAATCTACTTTTGAGTTACCATGGATAGGATTGTTATTACTATTTTTATTACATTTTAGGTGCATTCATGCATCATGACTTGGAACGTAGGTTCACATTAAATATATATACTTGTTACTTTGTCGTATAGTATTTTTTTTAATTAAATGCTTTGATTTGTGCTATCTATTTGGGATAGATTCACTACTATATGATATATTTGTGTTTCCATGGTATTGTGATATATTTTTGTTGGCATTAATTAATTGATATAAAAACTCCATTGTCTTAGTATATATATAATTATTATCACTAACATGCCGATATAGATACCAGGGTTGGTTCTAGGAGGGGTATACCTTGGGTTATGGGTTGAATCCTAGAAGAACCTTGTATGACCCCGTAGACTATATAGGATTTTTTTATGTTCCTAATGTTCCTCCATGTTACAGATGATGTATCCCCATAAACATTTGGTGAGACCACCATCTGAGTATAAGGGTGTTTCAGAGTATGTTCTTGAACCTCCTCTAGTGGTGTAGAAAGTAGGAAAACTACAGTTGGTACTCATTCCATTAAGATCCATGGTTGACTATGCTAGAGACTTCCAAACCTAGTATCATCCAACCTTTGAGGGCACCGGTGGACCATGATATGTTCATGATTGGGAGAATATCATCAATGGTATCTTCAACCTTGTAGAGATTTAGATCGATAATAAGGTGAATTTGGTAGTATTCATATTGTAGGGACCCTTAAGAAATTGGCGGGGAGTCATGGGATAAGTTGGTTGACTTGAGGGACTCACTTGGGAGGCCTTCAAGGAACTATTATTTAGGGATTTATTTCTTAATACACTAAATCATGATCCATTTCCAGAGTTCATGGAGATATTGTAGGGATCTATGATAATGTACACTTAATCTACTCATTTTACTAATCCTATATACTTTATACCACTTCTAACTAAGAATGAGTCTTAGAAGGCAAGGAAGTTCAAGATCGAACTTCATATCAATATTAGATAGTAGGTCAGAAGCTTGGACCAAGCATCATACTTAGAGGTTCTATAAAAGGCCTTGACCATCGAGAGAATCTTAGAGGAAGTACAAGTATTTTTTATTAATCTCACCTTCAGTAATTAGGCTGGTGGACCTCCTACTACTATAGTGAGTGCCTTTTCTGGTTGTAGGAATAGGAATACCTTAGATGTATAGTGGAGCAGTAGCATGGTGGTGGAGAAAAGTTCAGTTTCTACAGTTCCCTCAAGAGGTGACCCATAGTGTTTCATATATGGGAAGTTCAAACACTATAGTTGGGTATGCACAACCCCACAAATCCAATACTAGTAATGAAGGAATATAGGACATATCCAATAGCTCTATGATAGAGAATCAAGGCTGTGATTCTAGAGTGGTATAGGAAATACTCGATCTTTGACCCAAGGATCCACCTGGGTCCTCAGTAGTATTCCCAAAAGATGATGAATCAAGTGATTCATGCTTATTAGGGATAGGTTCATAGAACTGAGGCATAACATATCTATCCAGTGGATCATACCCCATATAATGGTGGTGAGAGATTTTCTACTATATGAGGTAAATATTTGATCACTTCTACATTATCTACCACCATGTTTGACATTGGTGTTTCCCATTATTTTTTATCTATACAATTAGTTTTTATACTTGACTTAACAATCAATTTATCCTTTTATTTAGTCTCCCTTGATACACCATTAGTAATAAAAGTGGACCATATCCAGTTATTCATAGAGTGTCTTATAGTCATCAATGGTAATGGACATATATGGGACTTTATGGTTATATAGATTGAGACCTTCTATGTAAATATTGGATTGGACTGGATAACTAGATTCTAAGCTCACATCGATTTCTATGATAGATTTGTATCACTCCTTTTGTTAAAGGGAGAGAGGTTCTTGATAATCAGAGAATGGGAACTAGGAGTAGTCATAGTTGGTCTAGACTTGAGTCATCTCAGGATGATCATGGCACATATGGCGGGATTGACTCCTTTGGAAGGATATGTGATTTCCCCCTTGACTCTTCCTATAGTATTGTATCTCTATTAGAATGTATTTCCAGATTATTTCATAGGTCTTCCTCCTAATAGAGGAGTTTAATTTGAGATAGAGCTCATGCAAGGCGTGCAGACCATTTGAATACCCCTATATCATATGGTGTCATCTGATCTAAATGATCTCAAGGCGATTCTTTAAAACTTTAAGTATAAGGGCTTTATTAGGTGGAGTACTTCACTATGGGGTGAACCTATATTGTTAACCAAGAATCAGGGTTGTAGTCTTTGACTCTGTGTTGATTACTGGAAGCTGAACTAGGTCATGTTTAAGAAAAAATATCTTTTTACCAGGATCTATGATCTTTTTTATCATTTATATAGATATCAGTTGTTGTCCAAGATTTGTCTTTGATCAAGATATTACCAGCTACATGTTAGAGAGGATGACATTCCTACGATGACATTTTAGATCAGGTTTGGGTTGTACAAGTATCTCGTGATGTATTTTTTTTACCAATGTGTCTCTAGTTTTTATAGAACTCATGAACAAGATCTTTCACCCTTACCTAGACTTGTTTTCCATGGTGTTCATTATTGATATCCTCATTTACTCATCAACACCAAAGAAACATGCCAGATAGCTTGAGATAATCCAAAGTACACTTAAATCACAATGTCTTTACACCAAGGTGTAAAATTGTAACTTCTAGATTTATGAGTTGAAGTTATTGGGGAATGTGGTGTCAAATACAAGTATTTCCATGGACCTAGAGAAGATAGAGATAGTTATGTACTGGAGACATTCCCATAATGTGTTCGAGATCAGGATCTTTCGAGACTTAGTCAGAAAATACTGTCATTTTATCTAGGACTTCTGCTAAATATCATCACCTATTATTATATTGACGAATATGGGAGTAAAGTTCTAGTGGTTAGACTAGTGTGAAGAGGCATTTATTAAGCTCAATATAAGGATTAATATATCTCCAATATAGATACTTCTTGAGCTTCGGATCGAATATGTAGTGTACTTTAATGCATCAAGCATTGTTTTGGTAATAGTATTGATTTAAAGGGAAAAGGTAGTAGCTTATGGTTAACATCATCTATTACACCTTAAGAAGAACTACCCTACTCGGTACTTAGAGTTGGTAGATGTGGTTCACACTTTGAATTGTTGATGACGCTATCTCTTTGGTAAGGGGTTTGTTATATATACTGACCACAAGTGCCTCTGGTATATCTTCACATAGAGGGGTCTAAAATTGAGACAAAATCACTAGGTATAGTATCATCAGATGATTAAATTTGAGTTGGATTATGCACTAGGGAAATGTAATTTCATTGTGTATTCTTTTAGATATAAGTTGTAGGTTGAGCTGGAAATTGGTGAGAAGCCTTCAGAGGAGTAGTGGTGATAATGATCTTGTTGGATTACTAGAGGATATATAATTTTGAGGATTAGGTATTGATGACTTGTTCTCCCTTGGTGGTCATATATTCTCCAGTGTACTAGGTAAAGTCTATATAGGAGGCCAATCCAGAGTGTGATGTAATGCAGGAATAGCTAGTTTGAGGTAACCTAATACCTAGGTGGTCATTGGATGATAATTATGTAATCCTTGTGCATGGGCGAGTATTATTACCTAATGCAATATAAGAGGGGATAATGAGGGAAATTCATGCCTCTAAATGGTAGGTATATCCAAGTGTGAAAAATATATACCACGACTTCAGTTGATAGTTCTAGTTGTAATGTATTAAGAGGGAAATCTCTTGGTTTGTGTCTCAATTCCTTACATGTCAGAGGGTAAAGGTTGAGCACCATCATCCTAGTGGTTTTCGACATCCAATTCCTATGCCCATGTGTAAATGGGAGGACTTCATGATGGACTTTGTAATATGGTTACCAAAGACCATGAGGAGTGAGGATGTTTTCTGGGTGATTTTCAATCAACTAATGAAGGTTTATCACTTCTTATCAATCTGAGGGACTCACTCCCTAGATGATCTTGGAAAGATACAAGTCTATGAGATTTTACACTTACATGGAGTTACCATGGTCATTTTATCATACAAATATGCATGTTTCACATCATGGTTTTCGTTGGGATTGCAGAAAGACCTAGGGACTCAACTATGATTGAGAACAATGTAACATCCTCATACAGATGGATAATCTTAGTGAGAGATATGCATACTAGAGGATATTACTTAATCTTGTGTCCTAGAATTTAGTGGATCTTAGGATGATCATGTATAATTTATTGATTTCATATAAAACCATAGTTATTAGGATTTGATTCAGATGAAACCTTACAAGGGTCTTTATGGGAGGCCATGTTCTTCATTACTTTATTAGAATGCGGCAGCAATGGTAGTGGTTGTGGTCCTAGATTGGTTCAAGAGACCTTTGAGAGATTGAAACTGATATAAAAGAGGTTGATCACTAATAAAAACAAGAATATATAATTTACCAACCACAGGAGAAGACCCTTGGAGTTCACTATGGGAAATTGTGTTTTATTTAGGGTGACTAAATGGTTAAACCACAAACATCTGAGGAAGAAATGTAAGCCATCCCCCTCTTATGTTAAACCCTTTGAGTTCATAGATAGGGTTGGGGTAGTGGTATACCTTCTAAACCATCCTTCTCACTACTGAGGTATACACAACGTTTTCCATGTGTCACAACTCTAGAAATACATGCCCTATCATATACATGTTTTAGATTGTGAGGAAATTGAGTTACAACTAGATTATTCATATGAGGAGCATCTGGTGTGGATTTTATACCAGAGAGATAATTTCCTTTGAGTTAAGATCCTACTACTTGTTCAGATCCTATGGCAGCATAGACAGATCTTAGATGATATGAAGGAGCGGTAGCATGAAATTCGAGCTTAGTGGCCTGAGTAGTTCAAGAATGATTTCTTGAGATACTTATTAGGGATGAGAAGTCATTAGAGGGGGAAAATTGTAATATTCTCAATTTTTTAATTTTCTTAAAACCCTATTTGTTTTTAATGTAAAATTATATTTATAATAAAAACTAATTTTTCAATAAAAATCACCCTCATACATGATTTTATGGCATTACATAAGGGTAAAGTGGATTTTAGAGAACCTGTCTAAGAGTAACACCCATTTTTCAAGGGTTGTATAAGATTAAAATCCATTTCCATGTGTTTTGTAATGGTACTGACACATTTAATAAGGGTTAGGAGGCCACTAAGTAAAGGTAACGACTTTAAACATGACATGTGTAAGGCTAAATATGTCGTTTCATATGGGTAACCCCTTGGCCCAAGCATTGCATAAGGGTGAGGTATGCACCGCATAAGGGAGAATCGATAATTATATGCACTATATAAGGGTCATTCCATCATTTCATAGAGGCACCATAGGTAGTATAAGTGTACATAAGCCCATGAGTAAGGATAGATCTGAATTTTTAAAGGTTATGTAAGGGTAACCATATAGTTATGTAAGGGTAAATTGGCATTGTGTAAGGATACCTAAGCCAGTGCATAAGGTAAATACAAGCTTCGTAAGGGTCTACATAAAGGTAAGAAAACCTATGTAAGGGTAACCACGTGTTCTTAAACACATCATAAGGGTAAGGACCTACACAAGGGTAAAACACATTACCCTTATGGGATAGTCCTGAGTTGTGAAAGGGTGATCCTTATTAACCTTACATAGCACCCATTTGGGGAATTTTATGTTTTTAAAGCCCTTTACATGTTTCTCCTTCCTCAAATCACCCTATAAATGAAAAAAATCATGGGATAAAATTCCTTTAATTCATTTCCCTTAAGTAAAATGTTTCTAAGAGCATAAATGCTATGCTTCAAATAAATGGAATGGAGAAAAATTAAATTAGTAACTTAGTTGGTGGCATCAAGTCTATGTCTCTATGAGAGGTTTTTAACATAAGAATATATGAAACCTTACAAACTTTACTTTGGTTGATCTTTTAGCATCAAAGATTCCTAGAAATTCCTTACCCAGTATCTTTAAAGTCCCCCTTGATCATCCCAAGCCTTTATTATGGTTTCTAGGTATAATAGTTTCTTTCTCTCCTTATTCCACAATTGGTTTTGTGTTATAAAGGGAAAAATTTCCAAGTATTTAATTTATGTGCTTTTGAAAATTGATTCCTCTTTATGCCATTTTTAAAGTTAGGTATAAATAATTATTAAACGATGATAATATAGAAATTATCAAATGACAATAACTGAGTAATTATCCTAGATTATCAGAGGATGATAATTGAGTTATCATCCTTGATTATCAAAGGATGATAATTGAATTATTATCCAATATTATCAAATAATGATAAGAATTATTAACCTAGAATATCAAGGAATTATAATAAAGGATTATCACAAGCATATTATTATGGAGAGATAATATATTATCACATGTGGTTTGTTATTATTCTTTGAGGAATAAATTTCTAGTACATGCATCAAAATAACTTGATAATTCATAAATTAACTTGTATAGACAAACTTTTATCACATATGATATTTTATTTCTTTTGAAAATAAAATAGTTGGATTCAGTATTAGGTGTAATGCCCCGACCCCAGTTACCTAGAGTTGGTGCATTATTTTAATACATTGGAATCATTATAAGGAATCAAGTCCCAAAGGACCAATCAGTTTAACAGTCTTGGATAATAGATTACATACATGAACGTTACATTACATTATAAAACGAAAAACAACAAAAACATTGTATCCATTGACCACATTCATATCTCTTAGACTATCCCTGCAGGTTAGTCATAATATACTTATTCACATACTGGGAAAAATAAAACTTAGAAAGGGGTGAGCTCAGATGCTCAGTAAGGATAACAATATAGTAAAAAATTTCATTAATAAGCATAAATATTTAAGGCAATGTATAAAACTAAAACAAAAACTTTTAAACTTAAACTTCAACATAATATGGCAATGATAAATCAAATAATTCCATTTAATTATTCACATGGATATTCTACTAGTTGAATAATCACATGTAATATCAATAGCGAATTTCATAATGATGGAATGCATAATGTCAGACTTCATAACCACATAGTCAAGGCCTTGTGCCAAAACTACAAATAAGATTTTTTCAAGGCCTTATTCCAAGACATTAGTTTGTCTCGTGATACCTACCGATTCATTGAGGGGCTATAGCGAGCTCCACCCGTCATTTACTAAGTCCAATGCATTCCTCATATGAAAAGGTTTAAACATAACATAGACATTCGTATTAAAACTATCATACAAAATGACAATAATTTATCCATAAACCATGAATGGTATAGAAATAACAAATCCACAGTCAAACATATCACAAAACCTTTAATAAAATAGGGAAGATTGTTATCATAATAAATAAACCTCGATCAAGAATAATATCTTGTAAAGGATGTTGACATAGTTGAAAATGATCAGTAAAAATATTTGAGAGAAATATTCCTTTCCCTGAAATTGTTTAAAATTCATATAAAGGAAGTCATTTAAAAGATAGTTTTGAATCTAAGTGTCCCATACCACTTTGAATCTTTTTAAAGGAATTAACATTTTAAAACATTCATGTCCATATAAATAAATCCTTAAAACCATTTTAAAAACATGGACATTAATGAGAAAGGTTTAAAATAATAAATATTTATACCATTCAAAATGATGTTTTAGTAAAATATTCACTTAAAAATAATTCCTTTGAAAAATCTTTTTGAAACATGGACATGGATAATAAATATTTCCCAGTAGATACTTACGTAAAAACAAATTCAGATAATAAAGAGATTGTGAAATTAACCCTTACCTTGCACTTTCCTTTTGTCAAGGGTATGTTTAACCTCTTGTATAATGACCATAGTATGTTATTAAATTATAAAATAACCATATTCATATTTATTTTATCATATATGAATCATTTATGAATTTATACTACCCATTTAATTATGATTTCCATGTTAAATTAACATTTTGGGTAATAATCGCTTTCTTTATCGTAGGTGTTTTAACTTGTTATTCTTGATCATATCATTTAGACCACGATTTAAATACTTCCAGAATATAAAACTTGATTTATATATCATATATATTTAGAATATAAATATTTATAATTGATATATATGTGAAATGGAATGCACCATTTATGGAGACAGTAGGTTGTACGTATGCATAAACCATGTTTCTGTTTTCATATCGTATAGAACAGAAGTAAGTGAATAGGTTATATTTAAGTAAACAAACACAAACACAGATATATATATATATATATATCCATTAGAATTATTATTTCATATATTACATACTTATTAATAATATATATATTTATAATCATCATTGAATGGTGAACGTGGGAATGAATCTCATCGCGTCGTGGAGACGGTAATCCATACGTACGCACGAGCGACAATATCATTATATTGATGGTGAAATTGTATGTAATTGGATGGTATATAATATATAAATAATTATTAACGTGTTATATTTATTATTTATATCAGTTATACTCATTATTATACCCATCCAAATAATGAAGTGTTTGAATAACAAACTACACCACGATGTGGAGACGGTAAGCTGTACGTACGCACGTATGGTGACTTTGTCATTTAGAGGATGGATAGAATAAAGAATATGGTTTTACCATATTTATAATAAAATCACAGTATTTAGGAGGTACTGGATTTATTATTTTGGTATGGAAACAACAAAGAGGAATTGGAAGATGAAAAGAACTTGAAAGAGGGTGGTGAAATTATTACCTCTTCTTCGGGTGTTCCCTTTTATTATAAAATGATTACAATGAATTAAATTGAACATATATAGGTATTATATATCTATTTTTACATAAAATAAATTTAAATAAAATAAATACTTATTTAAATAAAAAGTCAGTTTTAAATAATAACGTAGTGTTTTCACTATTCATCAAAAATTGAAAGTTTTTATAAAAATACCAAAAATTCACCCTAAGATAATTTTGATATTATAAATTAAAAAATGAAGTCTATTTTACCAAAATCAAAACATATAAGTTTCATTTATTAATTTAAAATTAATCACTGTTGTCAAAACCAAAAAAGTGGGCTTTAAAAAGTAAAAACTATCAAAAGATTGACATGTGTTTAAGTCAAATTTAAATGTGAAATTACTTATAATGACCTAAATTGTATTATATTATAAAAATATAATCTAATTATAATTCAAAACCTTTCAAATGCATAATTTAAAGCTATAAATTATTTTGATTAAAAAAGTTGTTTTCAATTAAAACATAGCATTTTTCACTATTCATCAAAATATGAAAGTTTTCATAAAAGTACCAAAAAATTATCCAAACTATATTTTTATGTCCCCCTTCTAAATAAGAATTTAATTTCATTAAATTTAATATATAAAAGTGTCAAATATTGGGTTTAAAAAGGGTTCTCCATTAAAAGGCAGTAAAATTGCATTTTTAAAAAAATACTTCTTTTATCTGAAAAAAATGAATTTACTCTTATATTATGTCTAAGAAACACATAATATGGATGTTAAAATTATATAGAGTATATAATATTCAAAATTTAGTTAATACTATTCATAACTTCTTTTTGAACGGCTAGTTTGGTAAGTTGTGGTGCGCTCGATTTCGGTGTTGCGTGTAGCACAATCTATTGAATTACTTTAATGAGATAACATACTATGAAATATTGGGTTGTTAAATTAGGAATTCTTGGAAATTATTTTGAGACAATTAGTACATAGACGTGGCTTGAAAGTTGTTCCCTTGATGAACCTAGATATTATTTATTTTCATGATGACATGATTTACTTCTATGATCTACATTGTATGTATATTACCTTGCTTAGAGGCATCGTTCTTGGTGCTTGGAATAGATTAACCATCGTGAAATGATTATACCTTAAAGTGGGAGTGTAATTGACTTTCAAAGATGTCCATGATGGGCCTGATCATACGGTGGACATATGATTATACCGTAGAATGTCTTTTTTAGGATTCACTCATTTCTTAAGTAATGGGATTATTCATTACTAGTGGATTTGAAAGCATCATTCTATGTCAAGGAAACACTTGATTCCAAGTTAATTTACAATTATAATGTCATATTTGAGGTCTAGAAAATAACCAAGTCACATGTACAGATGATTCTGTTAGTTTTTTGAGAAAAAAATCATTAATCAATGGATTTTGGGGTTACTTCTAAAATCTTATCATTATCTTATAGTATAGAGGTGAAGTAGGTATGATTGGGGGTCAGTGGTAGATTAGTTAGATCACAACCTCTTAGTTTTATATTATTTGTTGTTACGCTTGTTTCATATTTATTATTATCATGTAATTCACCTATTATACTTGATAACACTTGGTTAAGGATGCATTGGTGGTGTCGTATTGAGTCATGTACTCATGCCTACTTGGGAATTTCAGTGTTCTTGTATATTTCATGCATAAGGATCTGAGTAAGGGAAAGGTTCCCATGGTAGATGGTTGAGTCAGGGATCATGGAGTTGGAGGTTGGATTGAGATAGACTTCATGGATTACTTCAGTTTTACTAATTTATTTATCTGGAACACTTTATACTATGGTTTGGCTTGACACTTTGGGATCCATTTATTACATGTATGATATGTATTCGCTTTTGATTATATAGTATCTCCATGATACACTGATCATTTTATTATTTATTAATCTATTTATTTATTTGTACTATGACATGATATTGAGGGTATAATATCCCCACAGATAGACTTAGACCCTCCTTGCTAGTTGGAAACCTGTTGCGTATAGGGAGGTGTGCATGAGGTCATGTAACCCTTTGACTCAAACATGGTGGTTTGGGTCAGGGTGTTACACCAAAAAATCCAAAGAGGCTATTGTTGGATGCTAGTGAGAATTGGTGTTTCCATGTGTTTTTTGTTGGATTCATTGATGACCCTATCACTGTCAACCCCGTATTTGTTGTATTGGATGTGGTGTTTCCATTAACATGGTATGGTGGAGTACGTTGGATTTTTTATTCACCATATTGATAGTTGAAAGAGATGGTGATGTTCCTGATAAAGGGAAAGTGGTGGAATATGTGAAGCATAGTGTGATACTAGAATAATGATCATGATAATATTGAGAGATGGGTTGAAGCTATCAAATAAATTAGATCACCTAGATAGGGTTTCATCGTGAAAAGTTCATGGAGAAGTTTCAAGACCTTTAACACCTTTATATATTCACAAAGAAATATATTTTTAAGTGTTTGAGTGGATACATGAATTTAACATAGAAAAAATAAGCAAATAAAGAAGGTTCATGTACATCATAATTTGTGAAAATATAGTGTTTTTAAGTCACCTCATGAAAATATAACAAAAGAAAGAGATTCTTGTAAGTGAAAAAAGTTGCATGAAAGGAATAAATTGTTTCATGATGTTTAATGTAAGTGAATATTTAAGGATTCCTCATCAGAAAATGGAAAATCCATGATGTTTGAGAAATAATTTCATGTAGAGGAAAAGTTGCATGAACATGTGAAAAGTTTCATGAATGTGATGTTTTGAAGTTTCTTTTTTCACATTTCTAAAATGAATGTATTTCATGAAAATGTGGAGAGTTCATGAAGGTGAAGTTACAGATAGCAGAAAAAGTTGTGTGAACCCTAGAAATATAGATGGAGTTGCACGACGATGGTGAGTAATGTGCTAAAGGAAACATCAAATCCTCAAAGTTCAGTGAATAAGGAATGTTTCACACAAAGAGGGTGGAACACAATGAAATTAAATAAATTTCTAGAAACATATATATATAGGGGGACACCCCACTACTAGAAAAAGGTTATTTGTGATGGGTTAATTTCAATAGAAAAAATATCCCTTGTAAATAGTCCCAAAAAAGAGGAATTTGTAATAGATCATTTTTTCATCATAAATATAAATTATTTGCAATGGAACAGATCAGAAATACATTAGGAACAACTGTCCACCATCCAACGGGAAACTTTATTGTGATATTTAATAGTAATGAATATAAAATTATATCACTATTAGTCATCACATAAAAAAAATTTATGATGGAAAATAACATTCATCCCAAAAACATTTGATGAAAATAATTTTTTGTGATGGAATAAATTTTGTCATGATTGACCCGTTGATTCTCGCTCAAATTTACCCAAGATAAGAAGTTAAGACGATCCTTGTAGTTTATCTTGGGTTATCGAATCCACATAGACCTAAGAAGAAGCCTATAGACACGTACATTCTATGGACTGTTTTCAGCTATGAAGTGGCCAACTTGGATTGATTTTGGATGGGTTTGAAAGATATCTAATAGATTTAAGTTAATTGAATTTAAAAGAATGGGTTGATCCTAGGTTATCACTCGGGGTGGATTGGACGTATTTCCTTTTTAATGATTTCAATTTCTTATATTTGAGATGGGTTCATTTAAGGAGATAAAACAACATCATCACTTACTGGTTTAATTACTACACCATTTAATACTAATCACCTATACACTTGAAGGATCAAAGTTTTGAGCACTTCAAGGTAAAGGTTTGAATTATCACTTGAAGTGTGTGGCCTTAAATTCAACAAGGACGATGGAGTTTAAAAATCATCAAATAAATATCTCAATTAAAGAAGTGATTATACATTAATAAGGTGATAAATAACATTAAATACAGCCCCTTGATACTCCCTTGGATCAACCCATAAGTGGGTTAGCCCTCCATTGATCCCATGGTTTCAATGGAAGCGGATAGTAGACTCATGAGGGAAGAAATGGAGAAGTAAAGAAAACAACAAAAATAAAATGATCACTCCACCGTTGTGTGAATAATTTCACAAGGTTTCGTGTGAATAAATTCACACCTTGATACAAAGGTATAAAAGTGATATGAATAAGAACAGAATAAGAGTATAAGAAGAACTTTTATTAAGAAACTAAAGTGAATTGAACAACTTACATGTGAAAGACAAATTTGAGACAACAAAATTGCAACATAACATTACAATTGAACAAAGCATCTAGGATGATTCAATAATCCAACACCACTGCATTAAATAGGCATTTTTGAGCCCTTGGGTTGAGCCTCCAACAGTCCAAGTCTACTCAATTAATTGTGGTAGTCCATAGGTGGGTGGAAAGTAAGGGAGAGATGATTTTTCCACCCTTGACCCGAGGTGGCAGCCAGCTTTCCTTTACTGAACAGACGCGCTTGGAAGACCTTATATATGGAAAAATCAGAGTGGTCCATAGAAGAATAAAATGGATATCCTGATTTCTTCTAACCTTATGTAAAATTTGGGACCATTTGGAGTTGTGGATTCCTAGATATGATCATATTAGTGGGCTGTTTGTCTGGGCCGCAGAATCTGGTCCAGAATTTTATCTCTAACTTGGGCCGCCTAAATGGACACCATGGAGGCCGAATTAGAATTTTATTCTGAAAAGTTATTTGTTCCTATACATGTCTTCTAGAAGCCCACTACATTTGGGATTCATTGGGAATGTATGTTGGGC
The DNA here is from genome assembly GCA_963277665.1 of Viscum album. Lineage (NCBI taxonomy): Eukaryota > Viridiplantae > Streptophyta > Magnoliopsida > Santalales > Viscaceae > Viscum > Viscum album. Next base: position 1,479,274,137 of record OY728127.1, on the reverse strand, counting down.
CCCACATTCTCATCAGTGGGATGGTGTCCAATCTGCTTTCTCCAGAATGGCTTCCATTCATCTCCAAATATCTCCATCATCATTTATGAATCATCCATTGATCCATGAATGAAAAATGTTCACATTTAAGTGTAGATAAATTTACAAAAATATCAAATTAAAATATGTATAATCAGATGAATCATTGGGTACTTCAAATGATGTTAAAAATGTACCACATAATAGTGCATTTTAAGAAGGTATTACAATCATAATGTCAAATGATGATCAAAGTGTAAAATGCACTAAAATGGTGTTTATGAATAATAAAGAACATGAATATTATATATATTAACAGTGAATATTATCCTCATTTAGTGGATAATCACCCGTCACAATTAATAATTAATTAAAAACATGTGGCCTCCTTTATTCCTCCCCCTCCCCAATTATTCTTCTTATCCCATTCCACAGTGCACACCAACAGCCGACCCCCCCTTAAATATTCAGTTACAGTTAATTTGTTTATAGATTTGGGTTTGAATCAACTTGGTACAGATTCCTCTAATATCCTCTTTCGTTATTTTTATGATTTTTTTTATTAATGGTACTTGAATTAGTTTGGGAAACCCCTAGGTTAATAAATTTACCCAAATGTTTTGGTTTATTTTGTATTTAAAGATATTATAAATTTATTATTCTCTATTTCTATGTTCATCAGGTCTACATGAGTTATTTTAATTGATTTTAGTAATTTTCCTCATTGTTTAATTTTTAGATTTAATAGATTTTTCTATTTGGTATTTTAGGTTGCTGCAAAAATATTTTTTTTATTATTATAAATATGTTTATTATGAAAATAATTTAGGGATATATTATATTGAGAGATTTTATATAAATCTATTTAATTTTTCAATTGTATTTCATGATTATGGTGATATTATTTTTTATGAATTATGATAATACTTTAATTGTGGAAGTGGTGTTAAACCATGTTTGATTTTTATATTATTATTGATTTTCATTTTTTAAAATTCATGTCAATATTATTTAGTAAAAATTTAGATATATATGTGTATATATATATATTAACATGTGGATATAAAAATATATAAATGTTTAAAAAAAAGTGTATGTTTTTTTATATGTATATATATATATGTTTGAATGTATGTACATATAGATTTGATATGTATAAGTTTTTTAAAAAAGAGTCAGAATATATTTGATGGATTTATATTAATTAAGAAATCATGTAATATATATATATATATATATATATATATAACCTTATGAATTTACATATATAAATTTATTAAAAAAACTTATAAGGTTATATATATATATATATATATATGGGTGTGTGGGTGTGTGGGTTTGTGTGTGTAAGTTTCTTAATATATATATTTTTGTATAAATGTATGTATATTAATATATCCATATATATATAAATGTTTTAAAAAAATGTGTATGGTTATATATATATATCTCTCTGTGTGTGTGTGTATGTATACTAACATGCGAAAATTTATATATAAATGTTTAAAAAAGTGTATAAGGTTTTTGATATACACACACATATATATATATTTATTTATTTGATATGGGATTTTGTTAAAAATTCATGTAAAAATATATTTAATTAAGAAATCATGTAATATTTATATATATATTAACATGTAAACATGTATATATAAACATTAAAAAAATAGGTAAGGTTTATTATATAGGATTTTTGTGTTTGAGTGTGTGTGTGTGTGTGTTTATATAGAATATTATTATTAATTTGAGAATTTGAGGAAATTAAAATAATTTTTAATAAATTGTAAAAGGAAAAAATATGAAATACTGTTAATTATTATAAATTAATAATATTTATTAAAAATTCAGTTATAATTAATAAATAATTACTATTACTTAATTAATAATTTTATTAATTAGTGAAAAGTAAAAAATATTTATAATAAATACTAAAAAAATTCATACCTTGAAAATAAATATAAGAATACTAACAAATATTAGAAATTCATAATAATTTGTATAAATGTAGTATTAATTAAAATAATTAGTATTAATCATTAAATAATTTTTAATAATTAATAAATAATTATACAATATTAGTAATAATTAGTAAATGTTAAAATTAATTAATAAATATTATTAATAGTTTTTAAATGTTAGTAAATTATGATAATTTGTAATTAATTGTATAAATAATATATATAATACTAATTAGTCAGAACTAAAATATAATAATAATTTGTAATTAGTCACAATGAGTAATAATTATTCTTATTTATATTGTTTTTATATATAAATATTGCCTCCAAAAGTAGACATCAGTTTCTATTATGCCATCGTGATTGGATAAATCATCAGAAAAATACCAATAGATCTATTATAAATCCTTTCTACATTGAGGGTGCTGAAGCATTTATATCATTTTCATTATCGATTTCATAATTTAGTTCCAAAGAAATAATTAAATGTGCATGTAATAAATGTGATATGAGGTGATTCGAAATGTTTTACAATGATGGACTTTATCTATTGAGTTTTGGTTTTCGGAAAGCTTATATTATTTATATCAACTTGGTGAATAGAATTCAGTAGACAATACAAAATTTTTAGCACCAAATCCATCATTTCGGAATTTATTACCTGAGGCTAATGCCCTATCTATTTAGCAAACAACAACTCAGAATAAAATTCCAAATCCGGAATCCCAACATTCTTAATTATTCAATTTTTTTGAAATTTGCTGAGGGGGCCTTATATCCAATATGTAAAATGAGAAAACATGGAGTTGTTTCAAAATTTATTTCTATTAAATTAGATTTTTGAATGTTAAATAGTTTCTTCAATAAAATATTATCTTTGGTAAAATGTTTGTTTCCTAATGGAAATAAATTACCCATAATATTATATGAAAGTTAGAGGTTGGTCTATAATTTGGGTCATGGTTATCAGAAGATCAATGTATAATATCTCGGACTTTGTAGAGGTATGTCCTTGTTTAAATTTTTGTTTCAATCTCTTTTTTGGGCTGATGATATGTTTCTCGAGAGTAGGAGGAACCTCAGGGGTATTTCAGGGGTTCGGGACAAAAAAGAAAGGAAAACCTGGGCCAACCAATGCAAGGTGCATAGTTTGCGCATGGTTAAGAAAATTGTGCAACCTATCCAGGAAAACTGTGCAACCTTATACATTAGAATATCACATAGATGGTGCATAGTTTGTTAAACTGTATGACCAGACCAGGTAACTATAAAAGCTCACCTTCCATAAATAGTGGCTTGCGCACGGTCTGCACATGATTTGGAAAACCGTGCAGGTAAATCGGGTGGCCCAATAAAGTTGGAAAAATTACAAAATTTCCATTATGGTTTTTTTATTTTATACATAAGAGTCTCTCCCATTTATTCCCTTAAAATCCTATGGATGAATCAAGGTTCCCAAATCTTTCAATAAGTTTATCTCCCTCATTTATGGGCCTCTTAGAGCATCATTGGTTGCAGATCAAAGCACTGGGTAAGTCTAATCCTCTATTTTCTTCTCTTTTTTGGAGTAGGGATTGTATTTTGGGTGATCTTTTTATGAATCCCTAAAACCCTCTTTTTTGGTGGAATCTAGGTTAAGGATTCAAAGGGTGGTTGAATCAAGATCTAAGGCTTCGTTTTGGAGTGTGTTCTCCAATGGGTTCGAGGTAGGTGGTCTAAAAATCATATCCCATAGTTTTTAAGTGGAATTGTGCATATGAGGATGTGTTCTTGTTTCCCTCTTACTTTTCTTGGAATTAATTTGGTGGGATTTGGTAAAATGAGCATCTAAATAGTTATTTGAAACCATCATGATCCCTATGGGATGCGTCGAGGATGGTTTAACCGATTTGGGCCACCCATATGGTACGCCGACATTCCCAAACCTATGAATTAACAAATTCAAGTTTATAATTTATGTGTTATAACATAGATCCCTTATTGAACATGTTAATATGGGTAGTTGGTTTGAGGATCAAATATTGTAAGTCTTTCCTAGGATTGATAAAGGAAGAAGGGGTTGTTTGGAATGACTTGAAAAATGGGTTAGTTGGGTTAATTGAGATTGTGTCAAATGTGTTATGAATTGTGTTGGAATTCCTAAAGGGTTAGTATTTGCGAAATGATAAAAATATTAAATTGTAAATGAACTATAAATTGAATAACATGTAAATTATGTTGTATAAGGGAATTGATGATTTTGTTGAATGATTTAATACATAGGAAGTATGGGGTATACCTAATGGGTTGCATGTAATAAAGTGGTTGTGATATGTGATATAAGAATTGTACTTGTGAAATGATAAATGGGATAATGGGATAAAGTATGATAATTGATGAATATTAGATAATATATGGGAATTGTTGAATATACTTAATGAGTTAAGCCTTGAGAATGAGAATTGGAATAAATGGCTATGTAAAGTAATGAAAAATATATTAAGGGGTTATGTCATAGTATCAATTATCATGTTAATAGTCATGGAGTATGATTGTTATTTTTTATTGGTTGTGATATGACATATGTGTGGTGGATGGATAAATAATCACATGAAAATGGCTTGGTAGTGTAGGGTATTGACTTGAGGTTCTGCACCCATGGGTCGAGATAAATTGAGGTTCTAAACTCCAGAAAAGAATGAATGGGTTGGGGAAGGGGATGGAGGATCAATTCCCCTAACAGTTACATTCCACCTAGACTGAGGATTCTAGGTGAGGATAATGTGTTGTTGGGATGTGATTGTCCCTAGTGAGATATATACTTTATTTTTTCCTTTATGTATAGTGTTTAATTGCCTTAGACCCATGCGTATATGATGTATATTCCAAACCCATGGAACACATGATAAAAATGGATTATGTAAAGAAGATGGCATAAAAGATAGTTTTGGTAATTGTTGAAATAGTGGGTGCCCTAGACCCAACTATTATGTACTTTTGATTACCATATCGTGTATAGAGTTAACTATGCATGATATCATCTTACCATTATAGTGTAGACTTTTCTGCGTCCACTATTGAAATGGTAATGTACAAAGATTAATTGTCATATCGAAAGGTTATAGCAGTTCCCAGGCTATAATGAGAACCTCTAGATACTATGCCATTAATCTTAAATATATGTTCTATGGTCTAGATACATCTTACTAATTGGACATAGTAGATTTATGACCATCAGGTGGGGGATGATCATAAGCATTTAGACTTATTCTCCTGAAGTTCGCACTTTGTGATCTCTAGTTGTGAGATCATGAGGAGTGACCCACAAATAGGAACACCACATGTTTCAGGTGTCATTGGATGTTCCTATCTACGATCATGTCTAATGGTCTCCTAACTTGAGATAATTTCCAATGTATGACATTTGATTGCATACTATGATGAAAGACGAAAACCATGGTGATGAAGTCGTGGCGAGGTAGTTTGTGTCGGGTGCGTCATTGGTGGCATGACATTGGTTGAATGGTCAAGAAAGGATTTGTCGCTTCTGGGTTATGGAAGTAATATATCTCAGGCCATGTTGATATGGATGGTAGTACATTTATAAGACCATGGCCATGGCAGTCGAGGGAAAATCCATCCAGTTACATCAACAAACTATAAAGCAAGAAAAGGACGATGACACGTGAGTGCGTCCTGCTTTATGAAATATTACAGACAAAGAGATTATATTACACAGTGCGTGTTCATAGGTTGGTTTTCGCTGCTGTGACAATCCTTATTTATTCAGGGGCCATGATGGGTTTCTAGATCCCGCTCTTGGTCTGTGAATACTATTCACAGCTGTCGAAATAAGGGCCTAGAGGGTCACACACAATAGCGTATACAAGAATCTTCCCTATTCAGTTGAATATGAGTATTGGACATAGTGGGCCCTTCCATAGGGGTTTGAGAATTTTCCAAAGTTAAACGATCACCAATGCAATAAATAAATTCATATTATTCGAGTTTAGAATAATAATTTTTGAATTTATTTATTAAATTTATTTACGAGTTTTAGGTAAATACATGAAAAAATATTAATTGACGAATATTAAATTATTCTAGGTTCAATTAATATTTATGGGAGTGACGAGTCGAGTTAATGACTCAATTATTATCATGTAATATATTTTAATATATTAAAAGTAAGTGATAATAATATTTATGACTCAGATTAGTAGTCTTAAATGTCATTGATATTGCGTTAATTATTTGGGGGCCGATGAGGCGATACCAGATACTTTAATTGTGCACTATAAATAGAAGAGGAGGAGAATTTGACAAACACTATTCATAGAGCTTATCTCTCCTCTCCTCTCTCCCACATTCTAGAGAGAGATGCTCTGGATCCAAGGCGCTCATATGGATCTCTCTCTCAGTCATCGCTAGCGATGCGATGCGGTGGTTGTTGGAGCATCGAAGGCATCATCGCAAAGCCGCGCTAGCACCCGGATTACGACAAACGGTGTTCTCACAGATTCCTTGAAGCACGTGTGGATGATCTAGAGGAATTAGGCTTCGGATTCTTTGAACAGTGATTGCCAACGACAAGCATACATCGTGCGCGACTTCGGATCTAAACCAGGTATTTTACGGTTTAATTTTGTGTTTAAAATCCTCCACGTGTGGTCCTCGTCTAAGACCGGGATTCTCTTCTCCGACGTTGACAAGTTTACGTCGACCGTTGGTGGAAATTTTTTTATAACACACCTGTTTGGGGCTTCCGCTGCGTGCCTGGTTCCAATAGTAATAATGATAGAAAAGGTTAAAGTAAATATTTTTAACTAACGGTGCCCAAGATGAACGTATTTACTTGTCATTTATTTATTACATTCATTAATTATATGTAATATTGGGTATTTTTAGACACCATTTCTGGTGGCCTACTAGGATGTACTCACACCCTCATCAGACCGTTGTTGGGTACCCAACAGACTTCATTATTGCAGGTTTGGATAAGGTCAAGGTCCTAGTTCTAGGGAGTTGAGTCAATCCAAGGATATGCATGGATGAGGTTCCAAACTTGGATTTAGGAATTTTTTGGGGACTCTTCTGTTGGTCTTTATTTTTTGGTTTTTTTCACTTGGAACTACATCATGACATGACATATTTACTATTGGTTGTGGTTTGTACCCTGTTTTGGGAGATTATTTTTTATGATTGTTGATTAGTTATTGTATATTTCTTCTACTATTATATATATTTTCTATTGTGGATTACTCTGGTAAAGAGGGTATATTATCACCACATTACTTTTATACCCTCACTGTTATTCGTCAACCTCTGGAATATGGGGAGGCGCACTTGAGGTCATGTGGTGACCTGGATTGAGGCACCATTTTAGTGGATTCTGGGTTAGGTATGTTACAAAGTGGTATCATAGGAGGAATTTTCTTTTACTTACTATTTGGGGTTGGTAGACATGAGGTTAGAAAGGTTTCGGGCGTTAGTAATGAGCTTGTTCTTGGGAGTAGCTAACTCATGTATAGGGGAAAACCTAAGTTAAAGAGGGTAGGAATTGTTGTTCTCGATGTGTTTTGTTATAGTTGAATGATATTTCAGCATTGTGGGATGCACATTTTGTGTGATGTGACTAATTTATGATATTTTTCTCATGGACATAATGGCATGAGGTTGTACATTCATGCATCATTTTAGTCACAAAAGGATACAAGTGGCATACATCATGATAAGCACACACATGATGAGTGTGTGGGGAATAGAGAGTATAATGCATTTTACTTCCATGAAAAAAATGATGGAAAATGGTGCCTAGTGATGGTAATTCAAGTGGGTAAATGAGAAGAATTTAAATGAATAGTTAAGTAATAGTGTTTATAATGAAACATAAAGATTGGGTTAAAATTTCTGGTTGTGATAAATTGTAAAGGTTGATTAGTGTCTAAAAGAGGAAGATTGTATAGTGATGGTAAAATGGATAACGAATTTTGCCTAACAAAAGGATTAAATGAGTTAAAATGAGGATTAAGACAAGTTGTGAAATGGGGAATGTGTCTGAGAGAAAAAAATGGTGTTGTGAAAGAGGAAATGGTTTAAAAAGGTGTTTGATGAAAGACTTTTGATTAAGTAATTTAGTTTACCCATGTTAACCATGACCCACAGTAGCTATGGTAGAGGGTATTTTTCTAAGCGTGATGATAACTATGGGGACAGTGTATGTGGAGTGGGTTGTTTAAGGTTGACAGCGTAAGATGTTTTCCATAAATGGATTAATCCTATCAATCATTCTTCAATGTTTTTATTGAGGAATGTGTTTTGAATTATTTTTGTGGATAAGGTAGGGACTTTCGAATGTTGGGTAAGTGTGGATTTTAAACTGTGAATGGTTGAGTTCAAAAAAAATGGTGAAGTTAATTACAAAAGGATGTGTAATGATAAAACTTTGGGAGAAATATGTTGTGAATATTCTTTATGTTGTCGATTTAAACCTTGGATGGGTGGTTTCAGGTAGTGAGAGTGCCCTGATTTGAGACCTTTTATTTGGATTGTAAGACCTTTTTGGTTATGAAATGGAATATGATATGTGTTTAGAGCACCATTGGTAGGGTTTTGGCCTTTGATTCGTGAGTTGTGGTTTAGTAATGTGAGTTTGCAAAATCTCATGAGTTGTGATCATATAGAGTTTATACTGGACCTTAAGGATGGTGACTAGGTTTTGGTGCCCTTGTGAGTAGGCACCCATGAGAGTTGTGTTTTGGATCCCAGAGAGGGTGTTTGGCCTGTAGTTTTGATGTATGTGTATGATTACCTTGGTTGTAGAACCTGGAGTTAAAGTTCACTTGGTGCATTAGTCACAATGTGTATTAGGATGAAAGTGAGAGTGTCATTTGCAAACTTTGCTTGTTCATAACCTAAAGTGTGTAGTTTGGGAATAGGACCAATGGCCTTTGCTTATTGTGACTCCAGTTTAGGGAAATTGTATCATTAAATGTTCAAGGTGACCATTGAGAGAGGTTGAACGGGGTTCCTAGTGCTTTTGGGTGTGTGTCACGTAGGTGTATTTCTTAGACCTTGTTAGTGGGACACTGAGAGTGTTACCCCATTTGGGTTGGACTAGAGGGATAAGTGGAAGATTAATGGTTGATGATGTGACTCGGGTTGTGGTTACACATTGACAGATTTGAGGGAATCAAGAGCGACCTCATGGGAGGACAGAATAGTTATGCAGGTCCCTTTGGATAGGAAGCACGAGAGATGCTTCATAGGGGGAACTGATGTATAATGAGTACTATCAGGTTTCTATAAGTGGTATAGTTGAGCCCTAGTTTTCTTATAAGGAAACCTGAATTCATGTGGTATGGTTTAAGGTTTTTTTTGAAGGGTTGTATCATATGGATGTCTGACCTATCTATTTGGATGAAGATTAATTGAGGTATCAATGTTATTTTCAAGTGTAAGAGAAAAGGGTGACTGAAGTGTGGATAGATGACTTTGTTTGAAAGTGACACCCGATTTGAGGAGGGTCACATAGTTGAGCTTGTATGAATGAATAGTTAGGTAAGTAATTGTTCACTAAGTAGTGATGGTTAAGTTTTGATGAGATGTGTACAGTAGGGGAGTCTGAGATCCTTTGTAGGTCATGGTGTCCCATATCGGGAGGTGGCATCGCAATGTATAAGTCGGTGATGATGTTCTTCAACAACTTCTTATCATTCCTCATCTAGTGATGACCATTCCCAACATCTTTACATTGTACTAGGTGTGTTGAGAAGCTATGGATTTATGCCAAGCAACTTTAAGGTGTTTTGGTTAGATAAGGGACATCATAGAGTTTACTCTCATGTGGGTGGTATATGTGGAGTTGGGTGATGGGATGTACACCATCGATGGTTTTAGGTGAGGTACTCAGGATGGACTAGGTGTCGACGAATTTCATAAGTTCCATTCATAGAAGTTGTGAACAAGTGCTGAGTGATGTTTTTTTTCTCATTATAGAAAAAAGATTGATATTCATGTCTAAGTGTTGGGGTTTGTCTTGTGATCGAGTGTAAGACATGTGGTGGGAATCTCTCATAGAGAATAATGGTATCAAAAATCATAAATTGGGGAGTAATAAATCATCCCTGGATCTGGAGATAAGAAATATAAGTTGATGTAGTGACACCAGGATTCTAATGCAGAACCTATGAGGTTCACGTTGTGTCTCTCAAAGAGGCCAGGTGGGCCATGATTATGGTGCTTGATTGATCCAAGCGGTGGACTTTGGCTCAGATTATATCCAAAATAATTTTAAATGTCCATGTTAAGTCATTGAAGTGGGTGGAAAGATGTGACAATGATTTTTGGAAAGAGGATTTGGGTTATATAACTCCATCGAAGATTGCGATTAGACTTGAGTAATTGTCTTTTAGTGGTATTGGAATGTCTTGAAGTTTGAAGGAAACTTTTCCATGTGATGTAGTGTCGTGCCAATGGTGAAGCTAAACGTTCTAGGATGAGTCAGTCAGGGATAAAGCGACTAGGTTAAGAGTGTGGGACATATGTGGAAGGTGTAAAATCTCCTTCGGTGGATGTTTTGGGGTGAGAAGTATGTTTCACTTTTGGTATGGTTTTGAGTGAGAGCCTAGCCCTATTTAGTTATTGTATAAATGGTAGGTGCGATTGTGCTGGGAATGTTGATGGGGGAAGTGGACCCAATGATGGTTTGGATGGGAGTGATACCATGATGGAGGAATTCTACGAGAGGTTAGGTATGACCTCAGTCGGTGTGTTGGATGATAGTGATAGGCTTCAAGTTAGTAGGTTCCTGAGGAAGTGAAAAAAAGTGGGGTACCATGCTAGTAGTGGAATATGGGTGTGGTGGGAGTGACCCACCACTAGTTTGATGTTATAGTGGAAAGTGCTACTTGTAAATGAAGTCATAATTGAGTGAGGTCAGGTTAATTTTAGTCCTTGAATGGATGGTGTGGTAATGTCCTCCAAGATGATTTTGAATGAAAAGGCTATATTCTATTGTAGGGTGATTTCCATATGGATGTTCTAGAACGATTAGTAGGGAACACATCAGGTATGTTGTGAAACTTGAGTTAAGATTCTAGTGGTCTTTCTACGATAGTGGGGGTGAAAATAGTGAAATATGGTGGGAAGAACCATAAATGGCAAGTGGTTGGATGATGACATGATCAGAGTTTCATGTTGGATAAATTGGGTGTTTTCTTTTGGGTGATATCGAGTTTTGGTCACTGTTAGATTTTTGGAAATAGTGCAAAATTATGCAAAGGAATTTGGGTAATGTGGTACGAAGAGGATTGGATTTATGGAGTACCGATTGGTTCTTCTATGATGGTATAATGTTGTGTGTGAAGTTTCTGTGTGTTGTGAATTAGGAACTGTTCCCTAGTTTTTCCCTAAGAAGTTCTAGTGGTTGATGTATTGTTGTATATGATGTGTTCTTTGAGGAGTATATGGTTCATGTTTTGGGATTTAGTACGAAAGTTTTGTGGTGAAAGACCATTCCATGGTTCAGGTTTTATAGAAACATGGTAATGATCAGGAGGAAACATGGGAAAGAAGAGTGGATAAGTGGTCCTAGTGGATTGATCTCCTTTTTAAGAAGCCCAGTAATGCTTGGGAATGCAATTTGAGGATGAACTATTATAAGGTTGGAAGGTTGTAAGATCCCAAACTTTTTATAGTTATCTATTTGTTTAAATTTTTGTTTAAATATCTTATTTTGAGCTAATGATATGTTTCCAAGGAGTATGTGGAACCTCTGGGGTGTTCTGGGGGTTCAGGACATGAAAGAAAGTAAAAACCATGCCAACATGTGCAAGGTGCATAGTTTTTTCATGGTTAAGTGAACCGTGTGGCCTATCCAGGAAAACTATGAAACCATTGACAGTGGCATATCACATGGATGAAACATGGTTTGTCAAACCGTGCAACCTAGCCAAGTAACCATGTGACCTAACCTTCCTTAAACAGTGGCTTGTGTATGGTTTGTGCATGTTTTCTATAACCGTACTGGTAAACCATGCGGCCCAATAAATTTGGAAAAATCACAAAATTTTCATTAAAATTTTTTTATGTTCTACTCGATATTCTCTCCCATTTTTTCCTTGAAATCCCAGGGACAAACCAAGGCTCCCAAATCTTCCAAGAGATCGATATCCCTCATTTCTAGTCCATTTGGAGCACCGGAAGTTCCAAATTGAAGCTCCAGGTATGTCTAATCCTCTTTTTTCTTCTCTTTTCTAGATTAGGGATTGTATTTTGGGTGATCTTATTACTAATCACAAAAACTCTCTTTTTCTAGTGGAATCTAGGTTAATGAATCAATGGGTGGTTGAATCAAGATTTAATTCTTCGATTAGGAGTGGGTTCTCCAGTGGGTTTGAGGTAGGGGTATACAAATACCATCCCACAGTTTTTAAGTGGATTTTTACATTTGAGTATGTGTTCTTGTTTACCTCTTATTATACTTGGAATTCCTTTGTTGGGGTTTGGTAAAATGAGCATCTAAATAATGATTTGAAACCCTCACGATCCCTGTGGGATGCATCCAGGATGGTATGACTGATTTGGGCCACCCATGTGGTGCGCTGACATTACCAAACCTATGTGTTGAAAAAGTAAATTGTGGAATTGATGATTTATAACATAGATCCCCTGTTGAACATATTAATATGGGTAGCTGGGTTGAGGATTCAATGTCGTTAGTTTTTCCTAGGGTTGATAAAGGCATCAGGGGTTGTTTGGCATGACTTGAAAAATGGGTTAATTTGGTTAATTGAGATTATGTGAAATGGGTTATGAATTATTTTGGAATTCCTAAAGGGTTATTATATGTGAAATTATGAACCTATTAAATTAGAAATGTACTATGAATTGAAGAACATGTAAATGGGGTTGCATAAGGGAATTGATGAAAATGTTGAATGAGTTAATAAATGGGATGTATGGGGTATACCTAATGCGTTTAATGTAATAATGTGGTTGTTCTATGTGATAAAATAATTTTACTTGTGAAATGATAAATTGTATAATGTGTTAAAGTGTGGTGATTAATTAATATTGGATAATATATGGGAATTGTTGAAAATACTTAATGGGTTAAGGCATGAGGGTGAGAATTGGGAAAAACATCTTTGTAATGTAATGACAAATGTATTAAGGGGTTATGGAATAGTATCAATTCTCATATAGATGTTTATGGAATACAATTTTTATTTTTATTGGTTGTTTTTGGTTGTGATATGAAATGTACGTGGAAGATGGATAAATAAGCATTTGAAATGGATTATTAGTGTGGGGTATTGACATGAGGTTCTACACCCACAGGTCGAGTTAGACTGAGGCTCTAAACTCCACCTTAAAATGCATGAGTTAGGGAAGGGGAAAAAGGATATATTCCCTAAACAGTTGCATTCCACTCGGACTGGGGCTTCGAGGTAAGGATAATGAGTTGTTGTGATTTGATTATCCCTTGTGAGATAGATATTTTATTTGTTCCTTTATGCATAGTGTTTAATTTCCTTATACCCATGTGTAGATGATGTATATGCCAAACCCATGGAACACATGATGAAAATGGATTAAGTAAAGAAGATGGCATAAAAGACAGAAATGGTAATAATGATAGAAAGGGTTAAAGTAAAGATTGTTAACTAACGGTACTGGGGTTGACCTTTATTACTTTTCATTTATTTAATACTTTCATTCACTATATGTTAGACTAGATATTTTATAGACACCATTGGTGGTGGCCTACTGAGTTGTACTCACACCCTGCTCGAGCCTCCATTGGGTACCCGAGAAGACTACATTGTTTCAGGTTCGGATAAGGTTAAGGGCCCTGGTTCTAGGGAGTTGAGTCGAGCTTGTGATATGCATGGATGAATATCTATATTTATAGTCATGATCATTTTGGGGATTCTTCTATTTTCATTATTTTTGGGTTTTTTCCACTTATCACTACATCATGACATGACATATTTACTATTGGTTGTGGTTTGTACTCTATTTTGGGAGATGGTTATTTATGCTTGTTCATTGGTTTTTGTATATTTTTTCTACTATTCTATTTATTTTATTATGTATATTACTCTGGTAAAGAGAGTATAGTCTCCCCACGTGAATTTTAGAACCTTGTTTCTATTTAGAAGCCTCTGCTGTACAGAGAGGTGTGCTTGAGGTCATGTGGAAACCCGAATCGGGGCACCAGTTTAGTAGATTCTAGGTCAGGGACGTTACACCATGCATGTTTAAATGACTTAATTTTATATTATGGTGATTATGAATCATTAGTTAATTGTTAAACATATGGATAATCAAAGAATAAAGAGGAAAAAATGGAATGTCCTGATTTATTTTGAAATGGTTGAGGTATTTTCCAATTACACCTCATTTACAATGTTTATTTATATCTCAAAACCCAACTCCATTGTTGATATGAAATAAATAAAATATTTACATTGAAGGTTTCATTAATTTGGATGATAAGTTACTTTATGTCATCTGGTATGTTATTTGAATGGAGTGAACATGGTCTAAAATCATGTCCATACTGTGTGGATTAGAACAAATCATTTATGCTTGTTAATGGGAGAAAAGATAGTTATTTTTACTATCATCATATATTTCTTCCTACAAATAACCCTTTTTGAAGTAATAGAAATAATTTTATAAAAGGTAGAATAGAAAGAGACAGATATCTTGTAGTAATATTAGGTATTCAAGAAAAATATATTGTTTTTCATTACCTCCTATTACTTTTGTACCAACCATAAATTAAAAAAAAGGTTTTGGGGAAGATCATAATTGGGTAAAGCAGAGTATTTTTTGGTACCTTACATTTTGGTATGATTTGTTGGTTTTTTACATATTAGACGTAATACATATTGAGAAGAATTGTTTGGCTAAAATATTTTATATTGTGTTGGACACACCCATTAAGACCAAAGATAATATAAAGGTCCAATTATATCTTGCACAAATTTTCAGACACCCTAAACTTGAATTATTTAAAGATGAAAGATCACACAATTTAATGAAGCTAAAAGTTGATAACACACTTTCTAAATAAATTCATTTATTATTATATCAATGGATTGTAGAATTTATTTTACCAGATGGTTATGCTTCTAATTTGCCTCATTGTGTTAGAAATGAGCATATTACATGGTTAAAAATTCATGACTTCCATGTTTTGATATAAAGATTACTTCTTATCGGTCTTAGAGGTTTTTTTTGAATACTTCAATCTAGGATGTGTTAAATTAAATATCATATTTATTTCAGGATATTTGTATGAAAACATCATATTGTGATGCATTTACTATGCTACCAAACAATGTTGTTTTAATTTTATGTAAACTGGAGAAAATATTATTGTCATGCTTCTTTGAATCAATAGAACATTTATTATTTCATTTACCATATGATGTTAAATGTTGAGGTCTAGTAGAATTCCCATGGATATACCCATTTGAGAGATGTATGAAAAAATTAAAGAAGAATGTACATACCAAAGCAACAATTGAAGGGTTAATTATAGAAGTGTACTTGAATGAGAAAATTTTAAATTTCTAATATTATTATTATCAGTTGAAATATCCTTCAAAACATAACCATATGGTTCAAAATTATTAAAATGATAATTATCTCATAGACCATTTATTGTCAATTTCTAATCAGCCTGAGCTTGGTTTTGGTGGTTATCATCAATGATGGATTTCAAATGAAGAATTTCATAGTGCTCATACATATATTCTGCTGAATTGTGAAGAAATAACATGATTTGTGAAGTAAGTACTACTTATTATTATTATTTTAAATTTTTATAATAGATGAATTTATTTATATTATTTGTTTTTTAGAATATATGATGATAATTTAAAAAAATTATAAAAATAACATCTGCTACTCTTGAAGAATGTTGTCAATAGAATTTGGTATATTGGTTTCTAATTATAGTAAGTTAAGTTTCTTTCGATAGAAGAGTAAATCAATTTTGTAATGATATAAATTATTAATAATTTTTATTGTTTTTAGGAAACACAAAATGAAAATAAAATTCATAGTTTATTATGTGTGCTCAAAAACCCTCTATCAAAATTGGTAAAATCTTATAATGATTATATGGTTAATGGATTTTGATTCCATAAAAGAATATATGGTAACACAAAGAAATAAATATATAGTGGTTTTAATTGGAAATTATATCATCATAATGAAAGTTAAGTTGAATTTTATGGAATGTTAGATGGAATAATTGAGTTGTGTTATATGAGACCAAATTATGTAACAATTTTTAAATGTCATTGGCCTGATATTGATCGAGGGTTTTGAGTTCATCCTTGACATGAAGTCATTTAAATTAAATATAATAGTATTATTGTTCAAATGAACCATTTATATTGGCACATCAATAACATAATGTTTATTATTCAAATTATTTTGATGTTTTAAGACATTTGAAAGGAAAGTGGGGTGTAGTAAAAATAAAATCCCCTGAATTTTTTTATTGAAAATGATAATGGTTCTATGGAAGTGAAAAATATTAAATTTTTTGAAGAAACATCCCAAAATATATCTCTTACCTAATGAGATATAAATATGAATGATGAAACCCCTAGTTAAGGGATGATGATATTAATATTGTTATTGTATTAATAAGGGATGATGAAATTAAAAGTCGTATGAAAGTTGATGGTGTTGAAGATGAGGATGAAGAAATTTTTCTTGATTAAGATAGGGAAAAAGAAAATGGTTGATGTATTATATTAATGTATTTATTAGTTTTTTATATTTTATATTTGTATTAACAATTATTTATAGTAAAGATTTTTTAATTCGGATGGTTGTACGTGATGATCTATTTTGTTCCTTCATTGATTCCAATTGTTATTAGTTTTTTATATTTGATTTTCATATTAACAATTATTGATAGGTAAGAATATTATATTTTTATTGTATTTATTAGTACTTTGATATTTGATATCTATATTAACAAATATTTACAAGTTAAATTTTTATGATCTAGTATTTATTGATAGGTAATTATTATATTATAGTATTTATTAGTTATTTTTATATTTGATATATGTATTAATAACTATTTAAATGTAAAATTATTATATTATGTGATTTATTAGTTTTTTATATATAGTACCTATATTAAAATTTTCCTATAGGTAATATATTTTTTTGTTTTAGATGGCTAGAGATGGTCCCAAAGATCTATTTTGTTCTTTCATTGATACCAGACTTCCTGCTAATGAGTATAATTCAACTGCTCCTCAAGATGTTTCACCTATTAGGAGGGGGAATCGTCTTGCTCGATTGATTATTTCAGACCATATTCTATAGAGACATATATCTCTTGATTTTTATCCCCATTTATGGAGTTCTGTTTAATTGTTTAAGATATTTTTTTATATTAATTTTTTAATTAATTTTGTTAAAAATATTCTGAATATTTTTTTTATTTACATAGTTATTTGAATATAACAGTTGGGTAGGATGGTGTGATTCTATGAAATTATTTTTTAGAGCCATGGGTGTCATTGGATCTAGTTCCCATTTCCATTCATCAGTAAATGTTCAACCACTGGATTTTAGGTTATTAAATAATATATTTTTAAAAAAATTTATTTAATTACTAAAATGTTGTTTTAATTATAATGCCTAATTTATGGTCTCGGATTACTAATAGACTAAGAGATCCTATCTAAAAGTTATGGTAGATTTTTATATGTGAATGTTTTCATCAGTTTTTTCACAACCTCAGAAAGTGAGCTATGGATAGAGCTTCTATTATTGTTTTCAACAAGTATTTTGTATCCCATCAACCTAAATGTATATGAACATAGGGATGGGATGGATTGTGCTTATGGTGGATAGGAGAGACTTTTAGGAGGATTCTATCATCTGTATGTCATATTCAAGAGAGGCAGGAGGACACACATAGGCCTGAAAGTCATACATTTTGTATACATTGATAACATATGGTATGTAATATTATTTATTAATGTATATATACTTTAAATTTAAATTTTTCCTTATATTATATTGGCCGCTACTAACCCATATATTATGGAGTTTGATGTTTATAAGAAGATATAAATTTATATCTGTACAGGATAACTTATAGGATATCGATAGTTCCATAATATGGGAAGTAATTTTTTTTAAAATTTCAGTAATATTAATTTTATTGTTATTCTAATTAATAATAATATTTTAAGGAAATTAAAGAGGCTATGACTTCTCATTCATAGGATATTCAACTTAAGAGAAATGAATATTCTACCGGTGGGTTAGGTTTTGGTGAGGGGTCTTGGATACATGCATCTTTGTATGGTTTCAGGAAAGGTTGGGGGATCAGTATTGGTTCACAACTGAAACCTAAGAGTTATTATGGTACTTATTCGATGTCATCAGTCATCTCAAAGGGAGATCCTAGAGATTCATTGTAATTATCAACTACATATTATGAGGAGAGGTTGAGAGCTTAGGATGAGATGATATAATGGATGAAAAGAGAGATAGAGGAGGAGTGTGAATAACAATTTTAGAGATATGATCAGATATTGGAGTATATGTGACGTCTTGCGTGTGGAATTGATATGGAGTTTCCTCCCCCTGATACTTTGAGTGATCCTCCTCCACTAGTTTCCAATTGAAACTATGTGATTTTTATGACTATTCTATATTTTGTGGTGATAAACATATTATGTGTAAAATAATGTATTAATATTATGTTTGTTTTTATTTTTTTAATTATTTCTAATTTTTTAATTTTTTAATTTTAGTTAATTTTTTGTATTTTTTTTAATATTAGTAATTGTGATGGATCTCTATATCCATCAAAATTGGGTATTTGAGATAAAGCTATCATAATTGATTATTTAGTAATCTTGTAGTTATTATTTTTGACAGATGAATCCACCATAAAAAATAATTAGCATTTTTGACAGGCTATCAAATAAAATGCAATTATGAAGTTGTTTTCTACGACAGATCATTAGCAATGGACTCCTGTTGCAAAGGAATTTTTTCAACAGTAATCTATTACTAATTCTCCATCACAAAAATGTAAAACTATAGTAGTTTCCCCCTCATTTTAAGAATCCAATCTTTTTGAAGATCCAAATGATTTGATTTGTGAAAGAGTGGTATAAAGTTATTTCTTACACGAAGTAGTAATGCCAAAATCAATTTCATGAATAAATTAACTTGTGTCTATAAAAACCATAGATGATTTGTGAAAACCTACAAGTCTCACAAAATTTTAGAGTTTCATGACATTTTTTATGTTTCATGAAATTTGTGAGTCTCACGACATAAGAAAAATTGCATAAAAGTGTGGAGTTTCACAACATAAAGAATGTTTCATGAAAACTAATTTGTTTCATGAAAGTGGAAAGATTTGTATGAAGTAGTGAAGAGTTAGGCACATGAGAGTATTGGGAATTCCCATTAAGTTAACTATATAGAAACTGATTTTCACTCATTGAAGACCTTTCCAAAAGAGATATTCCTTAAATACTAGTTCAATAGTGAAAGTGAAGTTGTTACAAAGGTGATGTTCACAAATAGGTAGTAAAAGTGTAATGAAAAGATCAAAAGGAACTAGTCAGTGCAACATAAACTATATGATGAAGTAATGTATTGCCTTGGGATCCAAAAAACATTCCCACTATAAGTAATGAGAAAAGAGAGAGGACCAAGGGAGTGAATCTTGGGTGGTAGTGAGCCTATCCTAAACCTTGTAAAGGGAGTGACCCTTGGGTGGAAGTCAGCTGAACCTAAACCTTATAAGGGGAATGACCCCCAGAATAAGAGTAAACTAGTATAAATCCACCACTGAAATATTATTAGTGGAATTAATCACATTGACACAACGTCAATGTATTCTCCTTGTGCGTAGACCAGTATAGGTGAACCAAGTAAAATTATCGCATCTTATATACTTGATTTTCTTATATTTTTTAGGAATAAAATCAGTGTACGTGAATTTAACATTCATCAACCTTACATGAATAAGGATAAGATAATCGCACTAATCAATCATATCTTCATTAATCAAGTAAACACAATAATGTGCAAATTGAAAAGTGAAGTAAAAATCGTTTAGTGCAATGAGAGTTTCACAGGTATATGGGATACATGAATGAGTTTTATACCCTAATTCACCCCTTATGGAATCTAAAATACCTTGTGGGTGTAACATCAATTCTTATCCCATTGTGACTGATTTTTTTTTGAAATATCCTTTCGTTATACTCACCACCGCTGTCAAGACTTATGAACTTAATCTTACTTATGGAATCATTATAGACCATTTATTTTACTGAAAAGACACTTAAAAAATATGTGATTTGTGTTTAAGAAAGTAAAATCATACCTTCCTCATGGAATCATCCCTTAATGCCACAAATTATTATGACCCTTGGTGATATAGGATAGATTTCTCCCCCCAAATATTCATTTGAACTAATTCTAACATCCTAATCTTGGCTATTTGTTTACATAGATTGAATGATACCTTCGGTTTCTTCGCAAGTATGAAACTCTCACAACTTATGGTGTTTGTGTTATCTAGATTCAACTAGAACATAGCCTCTAGAACCATTATGTTTTTCTCATGGTGATGACCTGGTTATCAATTCCACAGTACAAAAATATCAGATATTATACTTCCAGTTGCTGCTTATGATCATCCATTTTGATAAATAGTATTACTCTTTATACTTATTGACTAAACCATTTATCCTTAAGTTATATTCCACATCCTATTGGAAAAACACATTCCAAAACCTACCTTATCCAGTCGACCCATGGAAATTAAATTCTTCCAAAAGATTAGTATATTCTAAACATCCTTGAGATTAAGGTAACTTATATTATTCATTCAGACCTTCACATCTCCCTTCCCAACCATCTCCATAGACTCATCATCTACCAATTAAAACTTACTACACTTTTCAGGAACATAATTATCTTATAATCCTTTTTAACTGGTGGAGTGTTATGGTGCTCTATAGTAAATGATCCATGACTTCACTGAAACTTTCACTCTTAGCAGTAAACTACTACTCCCTTCTCTACTATAGAATTAGTGGAACAATAACTTCTAGACACTTCCCATCAAAATTTTACCTTTACTTCCAACAAGCCTTCTTGAGATGACCAATCTTTCTGTAGTGCCAATATTCTAGGCTAAGACCAACTAATTTACCTCATCTTCGTCCATGTGGCTTGTCATCTAATTTCCTCTTGTTTATTATCCGATGAGGTGAACCTACTATTCCATCTATATTGATAGAATTACCCTATAGTTTTTGAACCTCCCTTAATTTATGTTCGTCATTCAATAATAACCCTAGAACATCCTCAAACACAAATTTAAACTTCATGTAAGAATTTATCATGGTACTAATTATCACTTCCCAACTCTTAGAAAGTGATGATAATATCAGAATGCCTTAAAATCTTCCAAAAACATCATATTAATAGATTTAAGCTAACTCTAAATCATGTTTAAGTCATTTATATGTTTGGACATAGATTTATCTTCTAATAACCTCATGAGGAATAGTTTCTATATCAAGTACACCGTGTTAATTTTAGAGATATTCTCATACATGTATTCCAAATTCTTCACTAACCCTATTAATATCATCACTATATAAATTTTAAATTCTATATTCCAATCCTATGAAATCTAAATGATTCTGAGCACTATTTATCAAGCCTCTCTCATTCAACCTTATCCATTTTCTCAGAATTGATTCCAATTAACATAAGTTTTAGGCCTTTTTGAATGATATAATCCAATATTTTCATTTTATGAAATCCAAAGTATTTCCCATAAAACATATCAAATCATGCCTTACCATCATCCTAAACCATAATTATGATACTAAAAAACTCTCACTAAATCGAAATACATCAAAAGAAAATAAAATGTTACCTGGGTTTTTGTGAAATTTTCACTATGAAACTCTGATCAATGAATTGATACCACTTTTTTGGGATAGAACAGACCATAAATCCACTAGAGATGCTTCATTTGGATGTTATTCACAACACACTTCCATGATCTAGATGATCCACTAATCATATATCACCACATTACTTTGATGTACAATAATATATGAAGAAAAAGTACACTAATCATCGAACCAAGATGAATATGACATATACAAACACCATATAACTAAAAAAAGCATTCAAATTTGAAAAAATATTCAAAACAAGAGATAAACACATTGGTTTTACATGATTCAGACAATTAATACTTATGTACATGAGATAACATTATTTCCATCTTTATTACTATCATGAAACAAAATGATTTAAAATTTTACTCAATAATGTAAACTGATAATAAATATCTTTGATCCTTATAACAACAAACATGTACAAGTGCCCCCCCCCCACTTATATAGTGAGTCCCAGATGATAATATAGTTTCACCACCATATAAGATTAATAGGCAACCTACCATTAAAAAAAATGACTTTTGATCTTCTATAGCAGTCTGCACATGACTGCTAAAACCAGTGAAACAATAAAGTCACTTTGAAAGTTGTAACTTCCATTCAGTACGGTATAGAGAACTGACCATTGTGTAGTACACAACCATAAGAAAAATACCAAGTTTGATTAACCCTACCTCCACTAAAGAACTTTTTCCACTATATATACCTCAAGACCAGACTGTTTCCTAACTCTCTCTCATTTTAGTTTACTTACTCAGCACTTAAAATAGGCTTCACAAACCTAACAGTTATCTCAACTCTATGATCATTATTATGAGATAGAAAGACAAGATAAGTATGATATATTCAAAAAACTATTCATTTCAATTTTAGGATAATTATTCCCTTCTGAACCTCATATAGTAAAGATGATAATCTATAATGAGCATTTGGATACTTTAGGATTCATGATGCACAAGGAATAGTGCAAAAACCTCATCCTCTCCTGTATTCCCCCAAGATTCTCAATATTTATTGTTCAACTTAACATAATAAATAGAGATAGGTTTTCTATAGATCTTTTAAATTTAATTTTCCATGTGGATAAGGACATGAATCAGGGAAAGCCTTCAGTCCTTGTGGTGAATAAGAAGAAGGGTAAGGACAAATGGATTTCATAAAGTAATAATTCAAAGGCACCTTTTCACCACCCCTTTAATATGAAAAAAATATATAAATATTAATGAGAAAGTGGGATTTTGATTTTAGTGTGGAAAAAATAACATTATAATAAGAATTATACCTCAAAAAAGAAGAAAAGTAAATTATTTAGTACATTCATTGTTGACTGAAATATTTTTATATCTATAAATGTGGTATTATTTAAAGCTTGTGGATCAAATAGTTGAATACAAATATAGGGAAAAAATTTATTTTGAAGGATCTTAATAGTAGAGGTATAACTTAGAGTCAAAAATAGATCATGGTTGGTTTTATTTGTGATAGGATACTACCATATCACATTTCAAAGTGGAATGGTTCAATTTTTAAAAGATTTTTTATGTGTCAAGTGTTTCCAAGAACATTATTTCAGTGTCGAGTTTTGACACTCATGGTTTATATTTAAATTTATAAATACAAGTTTATTATTTTATTAGTATATCAATTAATATGGCATGTCAAAATTGAAAAATGGTCCTTATATACTATAATTTCAAAACTATGTATTAGAAATTAATAAAAAACTAATTCACATGACTCATTTTACTCCTAGTTGTGGTATTATTTTCTTGGTCATGTAAACTAAAAGAATTTGAAATAGTTATTTCAAGAATTATATGTAGACTATTTTGAGTTAAAAGGCTTAGATATATGTCAATATTGTACACAAGGCAAGATGACAAAGGTGACTTTTAGTGGTAATGGTGAAATGGCAACATAACTTCCAGAATTGGTATATATAGAAATATATGGACCATTTCTAATAAAATATAGAGGTGGATTTTCATACATCATTACTTTTACTGATAACATCAATAGGTATGGTTATTTAATTTAATAATATATAAATAAAATTTCTTTAGGATGTTAAAATATTATAAGAATGAATTTGAAAATAAACATGATAATATGATAATGAAGCTCTATTTAGATAGAGGTGGGGAAAATCTTTATAAAGAGTTCATCGATTATCTCAAGGATTTTGGAATTGTATCCTAACTCACTCCTCCTTATACACCATAGTGAAATGTTTTTAGTAAAATTAGGAATCATACCTTATTATACATGGTGAGATCAATAATGAGTCATGAAAATATTTTATTACCATTTTGGTGATATGTATTACAATCTACGACTTACATACTAAACTGACTTCTAACTAATGAAATAATGGAATTATAAATGAGTTATTATATAAAAAGAAATATTATTTTCCACACACTCGTGTATGGGGATGAGATTGTTTTTAAAGATAATCATAACAATAAGACAAAATCTTGAGGCACAAAGTGTATCTTTATGGGGTATCCTAGAGAGAATAAATATTATTATATATAGAATCCATTAGAAATGTATTCATCAAGATATTGCCACATTTCATGAAAAATAACATGTCTTCAAAAGATATAGTGAGAGAAGGGTATACATTGAAGAATTTAAAGGTTAAGATAGAAAAAAATTTGTACATCAACAAATTCCACAAGATCCAGTATAAGATGTTATTTGAGAGACACAATTACTACATTGGAGTTCTAGAGAGGTTGAATAACTTGAGATATATGGTATTCTTATCACTGGGGAAGGTAACAAATTATTAATCTAGGATAATGAACCAATATCATATAAAGAATTAGTAAGAAACTTATAATTTTCTAAATAGAAGAAATATATGAATTTGGAAATGGATTCCATGTATTGAAATCAATTATGGACTTTGGATGACCCACCAGTTGGAGTGAAATCGATTGGTTGAAAATGGGTATTCAATAATAAATTGTATATGTATAGTAACTATTACCCAACCCGTGAATCTTCATGGAATGATCATTAAATTGAATATTATCATTCACACATTTATAATTTGGAATTATTAAAACTTTTAGAAATATTAAATATAAGATGAGAAAGAAACCTAAGAGTAAATAATATTTGATTATAAAACAAAAGTGAATCACAAAAAAAATAGTTGAACATGGTAATTGACTTTTGATTAGTCTATTCAATTATTCCTTTCATATTGAGAAGATGTCTATAGAATTTATTTTTTAAGATCCTTTATGTTGATGATATATGGAATCTGTGTCCGTAATTGATAGAGTTAGAGGAAATTGGAAGAAATAAATTGATTGGGTTTCTTGTGACACATGGAAATGAAATGAAGGCTAGTGGTGACATGTGTTGCTAAAATATTTCTATATGACTATAGATATCCATTTATGTGCACATGTGTATAAATTAAATCAATATATTCATAAATTTGTAATGAATGTAAAAAAATATATGCATACTATATGCATAATACTATATGCAACCTGTAATTGTAGAAGTGGCATAAAAGGAATAGTAAACTACAAATAGAAGGAATACATAATATAATTGAATAAAATATATAATGTATGAATATATTGTTGAAAAAATGATGAATGTACGATTGTAATGATATAAAAGTCTATATTGAAATATAAATATTGATAAAATTGAATAGGTATATAGATTTTTTAGAGATTTTTTATTATTATGAATGAATATTACATATTTAATCTTCCATTCTAGATAAATGAAACTATGTATAAAATTAAAATTAAGAAATAATTTAAATTCAATACCATACATCGTTAAGACAATATACCTCAAAATTCATACATGTAATCACCCATGACCTACCTCAAAACTAGTGAAACTATACCTTTGGAAGATATATAATGAAAACGTATAATTGCACCATGTGGCTCCTATTTATAAACCATCATAAGAATCAAGATAATTCTAATATTTCTTTTGACATCGATCTTTGTATACCAACACTCCCTAAAATTGAATGTCATACAACAAAAGACCAAATAGTCACTATGGTCTACCTCAAAATTACTATTGGGAAACACCAATGACTTACCTCAGAACAAGTGCAATTTCCCGTAAGAAAATACATAGTAAAAACATATACTTGCACTATGTGGCTCCTATTTATGAACTATCACAAGAATCAACCTAATTTTAATATTTATTTTGACATTAATTTTAGTATACCAACATTCCCTAGAATATTACCAGATGGGATTCATGAAGTAAAAAATATAACTCTTCATTCAATGATCTAAACTAAAAAATTCCTAATAAAATCTTATAAAAAATTCATAAAATCAAACCAAAATTGTGCATAATTATATATAATTATGACAAAAAAATACATGCTCTTATAGAATGTATAAAAACTAAAAATTTACACATGTTTGGATAGAATAATAAATTTTATATAAAATTATATTTGTTAGTTACACAAGTTATTCAAAAAACAGTAATTTCATTAAATTTTAGAAGGCTTGAATATCAACATGACCCACTGGTTTAACAGTAATCAGAAAAATGAAATACTCAGTATTTCCATGACACACTCAATTGAAGAGAAAATTAAAAAACAAACATTACTGTATAAAACCAATAATAGACACAATGCATTGGTTTCAATCCACACATCTTTTCACTTAAATCAAAGAATAAATATTAATTTTTTTTTTCAGTAATGATGTTCATTGAACTGATTTTTAAGATCTTCGAAAGTTTATCTATCTTTTCTATATATAGTAGTGTCTTCATATCCTGTATCAAACCTTTCTTGATCGAATTCGTGTTCTAAATTTCTCTATAAATAATATTATAAGTAAAATGTGAGAAAAACTTCATAGACTAAAATGATATATAATTGAACGTACTAAAAATAAACTTATATTTCAGTAAATCAGACTCATATTAGATTACATTTGGAACAACTAAAACCTGTGGAATCATGAATATAGTCTGAGGCTGGGAATTTTCTTGAAAATTTATTCAATAGAGGATCAATGGTATTTTGGTGCATAATCAGTTGATATGTGGAATATGCTTCATGAGTGTTGTTAAAAACATGTTTTTTTAATGACCTGTAGATTTTCATGTTGTTATTTTCATAAGAGATTTTATTTTTTGATTTGGAGTAAGTTTTGTTCAATGAATTGTGATTTTGATTAGGGGTATAAATGTTTGAACATCCCTAAGACATGTCTTTGTAAATGGAATGGGACCTGGTAAGTGTTTCAGATTCTTTGAAAACTATCAAATTCGGTATATGGAGGGTAGTAGCTAAAATTTCAACTGCTACAATACTTCACACCATGACCAAGAAATGTCAATCCATGATGGAGGTTGGTCAAGGGGTTGTCTCCTCTATATGGTGGGTCATTTCAGCCTTGCATTCCTAAATTACTAGAATAATTTCATGTGACACCTAAAGGGGGAACTCTTGGTCTCAATTATTTATGTCCTTTAAAGGGAGATTTTTTATTTCAGCCTTTCATTCCTAAATTACTAATGGAATTACACGCTACACCTAAAGTGAGGAACTCCAGTCACATACTAACTTACCAATGAGTATCCATTAACATTTAATTCATTATAATTAAAAGGAAAGTTAAATCATTTTTCCAGGAATGTGACGTATGTAAAATGAAAAAAACTATCATCCTTGACCCTAAGAGGAATGTTTTAACCACTTGGGATACCAGAACAAATTAGGGAGGATTTATCACAAGTATTAATTTCAAATCTACATGGATGAATACCGTAACTATAACTAAGAGGCTTCTCTAGGTGTGAATGCACATTGTTTCATAACACCATATTCGGGACAATCTACAATCTGTTTCATAATACCATATACAGGCCTATCAAGCAATTAATCATATGAATGCTTGAGTTAATATTCCAGCAAATCAGTTGATGCATGATCTCCTCCTCCATAAAGCAACACTATTTTAGTTATAGATTCATTTATTCTTCTACTGATACCTTTATGTCTTGGAATATACACTAGTGATGTCATTAAATATTTCATATCTATTTAAAATAGAGTGTTTCTTATATACTTGTTGATTAAGTTTTTGTAGACTCACTTAATGGCAGGAACTCTTAATGGTGTGATGAACTCAATTGCAATGAGATTAAATCTACTTATAGAGAACTCCATATTTATTCTATGTTATTCCCCATTTCATTAAGTATCTATAACTCTTGTACCATCCCATAATTCATCAAACAAACTTTCTTTCATTTATAATCAAGAATAATCACAATAGTTCCATCTTTTGGTTCCATAATTCCACAATTTGGTTCACCAAACACAACTAATGATATCATTGGTTCCAACATGTAATAACTATCCTCACCAAGATTAAATTGTATTTACACTATGTTGTTTTCCTTTTTTAGGGAGTGATTATCCCACCCACATTAATTAGTGGTATTTCCATTTTATCGCACTCAATCATTAAAAATATCTCTTCAAACTTTTTCTTTATCAAAAGAGATCTAGCATCATCAACATCTTCCATATTTATAGGCTCCTCATTAACAATTTCCACATTACTTTGTTTTTCATTAATAAACTAAAGCATTATTAACCTACTCCACAATCCCACTTAGTGAGGTGGTTATGTATTTATACAGACTTGAACTGTCATAACCTGAGAATAAGTTTATTCTCAGAAAAGTAATTATTCATGATATATTATTATTTCATATTATGATTATTAAGTGATGTAATTGTTTTTATAACATTTTAAAAACATAATTAAATCTGATATTTCATTATGGTAAATCAAAGAATGAGAAATAATAAATAATATATTACATCAGTAATTCTACATAGTAATCCTATAAATATTTAGCAATAACATGAATATTTTGAAAGAGTAACATTTTTTGGAGTAAATGTTGTAAAGGTTTTGAGTATCGGTATGTAAACAACCATATTCATCTATTCAAATCAATAATATATTTAACCACCTAAGATGGTAGTAAAAAAATTACCATTTGTAATGAATTAAATGAAGAAAAAATCATATGGATGACAAAGTAATTGGGTTTGGATAATAGTTACATAACATATTGAAAATTACCAATCAATTATTCTTCATGAACTTTTTTTCAATGATGTTAATCAATGGATAGAAATTATGTGTAGCAACTGGATTATTGCTTCGACTATCAGAGGGTACTACTATAAGGGATTGAGAAAGAGTAAATGAATGAAACAATGAAACCCAATGAAAGTAAGTAACAAATCATATGGGACTTACATATACAATAAAACCCAATTAAAAATTTTACAACCCTATTTTAGTTCTAGATTCATATATTCATCTACTAATACCATTATGTCTTAGAATATACAATGGTGATTTGATTCAATATTTAATAGTTGTTAAAAGAATAGTTTTTCTTATGTACATGTTGATTAAATTATCATATACTCTCTTAATGGTAGAATCACTTAATGGTTTGATGAAATCAATTGCATTGAGATTCAATCTATTTACAGAAAAATCCAAATTTATTTTCTGTTATTCCATGTCTTCTACATGTATCTCTAACTCTTTTACTATCATATAATTCATGGAACAAACTTTCTTTCATCTATGATCAAGAATAAGCAAAATAGTTCTATATTTTTGTTCCATAATTCCACTATTTGGTCCAACAAACACAAACAATGATATCCTTAGTTCCAACATGTAACAAATATCCTTACTAGTCTTAAATAGTATTTACATTGTTTTGTTTTCCTTTGTTAGGGAGTGATTAACCCACCCACATAAATCAATAGTATTTCCATTTTATCGCACTAAATCTTGAAAAATTTCTCTTTAATATTTTTCTTTATTGAAAGAGATCGAGCATCATCAACATATTCCACATTTATAGGATCATCATTAACAATTTCCACATTACCTTGTTTGTCTTTAATAAGCTAAAGCATTATTAACATACTCCAATAACCCACTCAGTGAGGGGGTTATGCATTTATACATAGACTTGAACTCTCATAACCTGAGAATAAGTTCATTATATTATAGATATCTCATCAAAGGAATATTTCATGATATATTTACTATATATTATAATTATGAAGTTATGTAATTTTTTTTATATAATTATAAAAAATTATGAAATCTTATATTTCATTATTGTAAATCAAAGAAAGAGAAACATGAAATAATATATTGCATTAGTAATACTACATAGTAATCCTGTAAATATTTAGCAATAAGATGAATATGTTGAAGAGTAACATTTTCTGGAGTAAATGTTGTAAAAGTATTGAGTATTTGTATGAAAATAACCATATTTATCTAAACTACTCAATAAGTTATTGAAGCAATTAAGTTGGTAGTAAAAAAATAGCAGTTGTAAAAAAGTAAATGAAGAAAAAATCATATGGATGATAAAGTAATTGGGTGTAGTAAATAGTTACATAACATATTGAAAATTAACTATTAGGTAAGAGTTTGTGATTTTCAAATTTATATGGAATAAGGTGACGAATGATATCTCTAAAATAATATCACATATAAATATATGCTATTTTAATATAAATAATTTAAAACAAAACATCTCAAAAATTCCATTTATAGATGATAATAAAATATAAATATTTATGGAATAAAATCTGATATAAATAAAGTAAAACAGAACATCACACATTGTTACAGGTGTATATAAACCAACAATAAGTTTTTATCATCCTCATATCTAAAAATCACACATTGTAAAACATATTTTAAATAAGTAAGAGTATATACTATTAAAAAATATGTAAAATAGCACATCATACATTTTTATAGAGTATTATTGTTAAAAAATATGTAAAATAAGACATCACAAAAACATCATAATGTATTATTGTTCTGTTAAAAAATAATACATAATTTTTCATGGATTTCATATTCATTTTGTGTGATTTTTCACAGCAATAATCTTAAAAACAAATCACAATCTATTACAGTAAATTTTAAACACAGTATTTTTTTTGTTGTTACAAACACAAATGTAAGAGTATTTATGTTTAGAGTTTTATAGAGTATTGTTGTTTTCACATTCAAATGAAATTTTTGTTGTTCACAAATATTATTTTTACATAATTATTTTTGTTTCAAACAATGTGTGATGTGTTGTTTTTATTTATTTCCATTTCTATTTTTGAAAATGTGAAACAACAATACTCTTACAAGTTCATAAAAAATTGAAACACCAATAAATACACCTGTACATTTTTATAGATTATTGCAGTGTTGTTTTACATTGTTGTGTTGTTCCCAAACTTTGACTAAAAATGTGTGGAATAACACATAAAAACATTTAATTACTGAAATAAAAATCATCATGTTATGCATTTATGAAAAATTTTGTGCTACGTTTAGAATGAAAATATGCATTCTAATAAACCATCGAAGTTGATTTTGAGAAAAGATATTTTGTCAAGAATGGTCACATACCTATAATTGGTATTAGAAAAATTACTTGGAAATATAGTGATGGGGGATGATTATTCATTGACAATGGGTATTGTAGGATGATGTGGTCATGTTTCAGTAGTTTTTCAAAGCATCTTGTAGGAAATGTTCGATATTTAGCTGGATTCGGAATGAGAACAATGAGGTTGAGTTATGGATGAAAGGAGATAAATAATCAATGAGGGAGGTGATATTTCATGGTAAGGGATATGGGATTTTTCATATCACTAGAATAATTGATGAGGATGATATTTTTATATAAAAAAAATAGAGAATAGATATTGCACGATCAAGGAGACAAGATTTCTGGGAGCCCTAGCATTGAAGAGGGAGATAAATGTTCAGGAGAGTCTATTACAGAATAAACAATTGAAGGAGACAATATTTCTAGGATCCCTAGCATTGAAGTGGGAGAGTGATATTTGGGATAGTCCATTATAGAATAGAGGAGTTGGTTTTCGGGAGAGATGGTGTGGGTATCACTTTTGACAGAGAGCTAGTCACGTTGGCAAATGAGGCTGGGAATAAAGGATGGAGAGATATATGGAGGGGGAGGGGATAAGATAAAATATAGATAATGGATTTTTAAAATAGATAATATATTATGAAATTATAAATTAATAAGGAAAATTTAATCTAAAAATTAAAAAAAGTAGAATGAAAATCATTACCTGATAATGGTTTTCAGCGCCTACCAATAGAATAGGATAATGATGTGTTCCATTACAATATATAACCGCTTTTACCATGAAAGGTTTTAATAGTAATTTTACATTAATATTTTTCAATAAGAGGGTGAAGGATTACCAAAGGTATTTGACTTATGTGGAATAGACTATGGGTTAAGAAGCGTATGCCGATTTGAGAGTATGCTCCTGGTATTGGGGAGCCTTAGAATGCTTGACCTAAAGATGGAGAGACAATTGAATATGTTATCATTGATGTTTATAGGAATGGTATTCAGAAAATTTGAGTTAAGAAACTTTAAAAATGAAACTGTAAAAATCACAAAGACATGTTAATACATTACTGAATGAACATTAAAATTACCATAGGAATTAGAATGGTAACAAACAGATGGCCTTGACTTTGATAACTACTAGTACTGTATGAGGGGGACTGTTGTAAAGGATTGAAAAATGAGTAAATGAATGAATCAATGAAACCCAATGAAAATAATTAACAAATCAAATAAATGATATGATATGAAATAATTCAAAACTACTAAAACAATAAAATAAATAGAAACCAATAAATCTTACCCAATGAAAATTAGAGGAGGGGTTAAGGATATGTAATCAAAGATACCCCACTAATTGTACAAATCAGATGGAATATGAGAAATTAGAACTATCCTAGTTAAGATTTTGTTGGATACAAGATGAATATGTGTCTTTGTATTGGAGTAAATTAGATATAATTGAAATAGTGATCATATGGAAGTAGATATGGTCGGAAATCAAAACCACAACTGCAAAAATTAAAGGAATATTTGATGAAATAGTATCGTCATCATTTAATAAAACCCTTACACATAAAAATCTAAAGTGTTGAGTCATGGATAATTGATTGGTGAGATGTGGAGTGCCTAAATAGTGGGAATATGTCATGGAGAGTTCATGTTGTGAGTTGTGGAGTAGCGGTTCTGAAAATGGAGACACATTTCCTTGAAGGCACAATCTAAAGTAGACAGATTAGAACATTATTGATGCACTGTCAAATAGAGAGATGACAAATTACACCAATATATGGTTCTTTGTTTTTCATTATGAAATCAAAGTAATTGTTATTTCTACATTTTGAGGAACTAACCATTCATGGATATAGGTTTCAATGGGATTCATGTTCCTCTTTGCATGCTTCCACTTGGTGATAGAAGTTCAGTTTCAATTTTATTGTCAAGAGATCTTGTTCTAGTAAAATTTAAAATATATTAAAAATATATATTGGTTGAATGATAAATAGTGGAACACTTTTTAGGTGAATATAATATAAATATGTCAACCGGTTTGTTGTTGTTGCCTTAATAGTCTTCTTTGAAACCTCCCCTCTCTAGATCTCTATGGGGATTACATGATTGTACTATTTATCATTTTATGTAACTGTCAAGGAGTTTAAAATAATCATGTTGTTAACTACTATTATCAGAGTACATGTAATTTATCTTGTAAAGGAAAACAATAACTTGACTATGAAAGTAATTGAAGACATTTATACATACATGAATGAAATATATATGAAATTAGCAGGAATAAAATAGGATGAATTATTTATTGAATAATGTCAGCAAGACATACCTGATATAAAATAGACTGTGATGTAGTAGAGGAGGTGGAGGGGATTCCCTTTAATATAGTTAATGGATAAAAATTCATGAAATAAATTAAATAATTACATGATATTTTAAGAAATGGAAAGTTCTTGTAAGCAGGAGATCTCAATGTTGGTAAATTTTAGTGTGGAAGAGATGGATAAAGTGTTGTAGCTTCAAAGTAGAAGAATATGATAGGAAATTAAAATTGGATGAAGATAATAGGAAATGCAAGAAACCATTTTATAGTATCTCTTAGGCTTTAGTGTTAAGTAGTTTAATTCAATATTTATATTCAGGTTATTTAACATGTAAGTTATTAAAAAACAATAAGTAACGTGAGAGGAAATATGAAATTTTAAAAAAACTAATTATTAAACATAATAATGATAGAGAATACTTAAATTAAACCCCACATAAAACAAATAAGGCTTACAAATCAATTTAAATCTTGATTGGCTGTGATGAGATCCAAATATGGCTACAGATTCATGTCATTTTACTGTGGAATGGATATTAGAAACCATAAAAGATAGAACATGAATATTTTTTTAACTATTACAAATGAATATGAAAGAATAGGGTTAAAATTAATAATGTTGTTGTGTCATGTGCAAGGGTAGGGAAGAGGAACACATGCCGATTACAGCACTGGGAAGATTGTTAGTCCCTGAATGACCACAATTGTCTATGAGGTGGTGATACCATGACTTGGTTGATAACAATCTGAGATAGGGGTAAAAATAATTATAGATTCTAGCATCACAAACCTCCCTAGTGATGAATAACGTAAATAGTATTGGAATGGTTTAAATTAGTAGTCTCTAGATTAGGTAAGGAGTGGCTAACAAATGGAAATTGAAGATCAACAGTTTTTAGGATCTATGCTATGAGATGGAGAAGGGGAGGTGGACAAATCTATTTTGTGAGACCATAAAAAAAATCACGAGGATAAATGGGATTATTAGTAGTAATCATGTTCAATTTGGATGAGGTGGGTGTAGAGAGCATATGCGGAGAGGTCGGGGTGGAGGGATAGGAGAAGATGGGCATGTATTTGGAGAGGAGGAGGCAGAGCAGAGTGAGGAAGAGGAGAAGACGTAGGTGGAGGAGGTTAAAGAATAAGGGTTTGGAGGGCTTCGAGAAAAGTAGGTAGAGTCCGAGGTGGATACCACAACGTATGAGGAGATAGAGGTAGAGGAGGCGGAGCCATAGAGGGGAGTCAAGGAGGTGGAGGTATAGAGGGGGTCGGGGAGGGACAGGGATAGTTAGGGGTATGGGTGGTGTTTTTGGTAGTGATATCGACACATTAGCATTGAAGTCTCAGAATTAATGAGGGAGATACATGTGTAATAGGATGGGACAAGATATAGTATAGATAATGTATGTTAAAACTATGAGATAAATATATATAACACATGAAATATCTATGATATCTAACATCCATATATAGTTCAATATGACTACATGGAATAAAACAATATAAGATAAATAGTAAATTTAATACAAAGTTAAAATTCCTTACTATGAAAAAAACATATAGAAACCCAAAAGAGAATATATAAATTCCTTATTGGTGATGATTAATAAAGATAATGGTGAAAAATGTTACACATTTCACGAAATTATTTAACAATGAATTATATATGTAAATGATATATATGAGAAGAGGAATAATTGAGAAATAATCATAAAATGGAAATGGTATATGTAATTTAAATATTAGAAATTAGAAATAATAAGTTAATTAGGCCTCTGAAAACCAAAATAAAAAAATAGTTAAAAAAATAAAGAGACAAACTTTAAGATGTTAACAATCCATTATATATCAGGTCTGGAGAATGAAATTGTATAGGATGTACCTGATGTAATTAGAAGTAGAATATATACCTAAAATAATTATAATGGTATTTATTCTATATTTAATCTTTCATATATTTAATTATATCATTTAACTATAGTCAAAAACTTGTATGAACATAAAACTTTTATAAGCATGTAATAAAGATAATGGTATACATTCAGTCTACATTTCACTAAATTTCATAAGAATGAATTTTATAAGTACATGATATATATGAGGAGAGGAATAATAGAGGCATGTATTTAAGTTTCCTTCACAAAACTTCCTCGGGTAAAGACCATCCCAATGAGTATATTTCTATATGAAATAATCTGTTTTGACATAATGAATAAGAAATATTCAAATAATATTGTAAAAATTTTAATATGGAAATAAAATATGATATAATAAAATATAAATTATACATATATAGAAAATTAGCATACTAAAAATTGTATATGCAATAAGATTATACAACATATAATTATTGAATATGCACACATTAAATGGAACAAAATAAGAAAATACTCAATTGTATACATAATCATTCACATAGGATATATAAAAGAGGGAAAAAAGTATGTATACATATAGTAATTGGGTTATTTTTTTAGCTTATGATCTTCAATTACAAAGGAAAAATGTTACCGATGGAGGATTTTTTTGGAACCTAAAATGGATCTACAACATTGAAAAAGAGAGTGCTAACATATATGAAAATAGAGAATGATACTGAATTGAATAATAGGGTTTCTTAATCAATGGTGTTGGTGTCATCAAGGAAGAAAAATAAAATCAGAAATTCCAGTAAAAATACTTCTACAATGAAAAACATTTTAGGAGAGGGGGATGAGATTTAGGATATATAATGGATCTCCAAGTATCCTGATACATGAAAAAATAATTATTAAAAATATGAACATTTTTTGTAGTGTTTTCTAAGTAAGATCAAAGGGAAAAAATATTGTAGATTTCAGAAGTATAATAAATCAATGAAAGAAAATTAATTACCTAGATATTTAATTATAGAGAACATTTTAGGTGGGGGTATCATATGTTTCAATTGATGAAGAAAATGGTAGGATGTAACTATGGGGAGTCTGTGATGATTCGAGTAAGAGTTGATGTCTTTTGCAATGTAGAACAGTGAGCCTAGTTAGAGATAATGTGTTCTGATAGAGGAATTATACATTTTAACCAACAACATAGACTGTAGTTTGTAAATTAAGAGTTCTATTGTGATTGGTAGAGAATTATTTTAAGAAATTGGGGGTATAGATCATAGAATAAACAAAGTAATGGTAGGTTTTATATATTGAAGTTGAGATATGTGGTAATGAGAATTTATGTTGTGATATAGGAATCATACTTTTTAACAAACACAGATTGTTGTATGTAAATGAGGAGGTCTGATGTGACTGGAAGAGCATGAGTTGAGGACATAAGGGGTATAGATAAGAGATTAAAAATAAGAATGGTAGGATTTTTGTCTGAAATTTGAGAGATGTGGGATTGCGAATTGATGATGGAGAGAAATATTTATTAGGGTTTTCAATTGATATGGGAGGAGAAGAAGGAGACGGGAGGCCGAGGTGGAGATCAAGACACATATGCAGAGTAGAGGAAAATGTGTGGTTGAGTGGGATGAATCATACCTTCTCAAAGGTGGATTCTAATGAGGAGGTGGAGGTGGAGGTAGAGGGAGAGTCGCAATCGGAGGTGCGGGTGGAGTAGGAGGTAGAGGCTAATGCAGCGGAGGAGCTGGAGGCTGAGGAGATGAATGCGGAGGCTGATATAGTATAGGAGGTGGAGGCTGAGGATATACTAGTAGAGGCCGATGTATCAGAGAAGGATGAGGCTAAGGATATGTAGGAAGATCCCTAACTAGAGGTGGAGAACGATTTGAGGAATCGCGAGTTTTGAGAAAGGTTAGTATATGGGCAGGTATCGAGAGACTCGGGGAGGTCGGAATGGTAGTAAAATTAATCAGGTGGTTACACGTGGATGGATAATTACAAGTTATAGTATAGATAATGGATTTTAGTACCTATAAGGCATCATTGGTTGCTAATGGTTTCAAGAAACATCACGGCATAGAAATTGAAAAAACCTTTCCACCAATTTCTATATTGAAATTCATTAGAATTTTACTTGTCATAGTAGCTTTTCATGATTATAGTATTTGAAAATATATATTCAAGATCACATTTCTTAATGAAAATAT
Source organism: Viscum album (assembly GCA_963277665.1). Taxonomy (NCBI): domain Eukaryota; kingdom Viridiplantae; phylum Streptophyta; class Magnoliopsida; order Santalales; family Viscaceae; genus Viscum; species Viscum album. The sequence continues at coordinate 1,479,236,265 of OY728127.1, read as the reverse complement.
TATAGAATATTTTTATATGACATAACCATAAGGTTTTGTGATTCTATATAAAATTATATTTTATTGAAAATGGTATTTTCATTTCCTTGTTTAACTCCCTAATATCCCATTAAATACATGGAATTTATTACATTCTTGAGTTTTCATGAAATTTTTTAAATAAATGAACTTTTGTTTAAAGTGTGTATTTTTTAGTATTAATTAGATAATGAAATTTAATGTATTGAAAATACATTAGCTTTAGACTGATTTAAGGAATTAATTTTTTTTCAAACATCTATTGATTTTATTTCAAATATATTTTCTAGATACAATTTATTAATTCAGATATAAAAGCTACGAAATTGTGTTTAATTTATTTTTTCAGGATGAAAAAGTGTCATCCTATAGACAATATATCTATGTGTATGTGTCCATCTAGAGTGAAATAAAGCCTTGCATATGTGTGAAAAAACCATGCATCAGTGTAATTTCTAGGTTTGTGTAGGTTCCATCTAGAGTTATTATATAAATGTGAAAATCACATTATTCTAGTTTTTAAAGGTCTTTGATCCCTTGAGTAATGGTCACACACCCAAGTTATGTATATGTGGTCCTTTAGAAATTTATGTGTCATGGAACCAAGGATGAGCCAAAATCCCAACACTTTTATATCCTAGAAGAATTGAACCCATTCCACTATAGAACCAAGTTTACACACCTCTTCCTAGCCCTCAGATTTCCATAAAAAATCACTAACACCCAAGAAACCTCCTTCCAAGATTACACCTTGCCTTATTGAACCAACCAGAGCCTGATCTGGATTGGATGGAGTTGAACTATTATTGAGTTGTGAATAAATAAGGTCAATCAAATCCTTATGATATGATAAACCTACTACACATTAGGGAGGATTGACTCTAAAATCTTGAACATGGTTGAATCAGAAAAATGAAGAAGATACGTCACCTAAGGATGAGTTTTATATATGCTGGTAGATTAAGACTCACATAGATAAAGATTTTAGGAAATTTGTTATCTCTTTTTGTATTGTAATTATAGTTCTAAAATTCAAAAAGGATGGGGCCTTGGACCTTCCTAATTCACTGGTTTCAACATTTAAGAGAACCACACACCAGGTGTTCAACGAAACACCTTCATAAACAAAGAAGTATCTCATAGTATATATTAATTGGACAGTAACTTCCCTTGAATAATCTGACCTTCCTTCTGATTCAGGCATATAGTACCATTCTAGAAACACTACATGAGAGATATACAAGCTCCATGCGAGATCCCACCATACTCAAGCCAGGTCTCTATAGTATATTTATAATTACTCAAGATCTTCCTTATCCTAAGCCTGTAGCACTTACCAAAACATTTACTTCCTAACATATTTGATCCCTACACTGAATCTTCCCAAGTTCTTGAATGAAATTTCATCCCAACTGAACAAGACCCCGAGAAGAAGTAAAAACCAAAAAAACTAGTCTTGAGTCCAAGCTTCTAAGTGGGAAGCAAACTAGACCAAAACCATTGATTTTAAGGCCTAATTTATCAATCCCAAACATGAATTCATTGGATCCTAAACTATCTTGCACATATATCGTTTTCATAGAACCTCACACAAGTATTATAGTAGTAACTTCATCATCAACACATTTTTTACTTTTTAGCCACAAAGTAGCAAATTAATCCATTCTTTGATCCTTATAGAATGAGTACAGAGCTGATCATGGGGTGATTCCTTTAACTAGGTATGATTTTCCCTTCATTTATATTCTATTTAAATGGTTTTTTAAGTTATATAAAGGGTAAGGGTTATGTTGGAAATAATAATCCCCCTTTATGGTATGTGATAACGCTTTTATTCTTCTTCCCTATAATTTATATTTTGTTAAATGTTCTATATTGTGAAATTTTGTTCTTATTCTCTATTATGTTTAGTTCATGATAATACTTTATTATATAAACACAATATCTAAACTCTATGATAATGGAGTACCTACCTAATGTTAATTACTAATGGAGGTCTTGTAGTTCCCTCAAGTCACTTCACATTTATTTCTTTAAGTTTCTGATTCAGTTGTGTTAAGACAGTGATCTTTCCTAAATATTATAAATGGATTCCTCACTTTTTCTTAGTGATCTTCACAAACTTATTCCAATATAAACTAAATCATTTACCCTCCCTTCTCTCAATCCACATTTCACATGATTGGATTCATGTGAATTGAGGGATGAATGTTATACAATTGGGAATGGGTTAAGGTTGGAGGATTATCTATGGTTATGGAATGTCCATCACTTAACACTGTATAAGAGGTGTGACATGTCATACCAAAGAGATATTGAATTTTCACTAAGCCTTAAAAATTAAATTTATTTTGGTAATACATGAATAATATTGAGTAAATTATCAATAAATTATGAGAAATCGATTTTTGCAGTGAAGGTACCATGTTTACCTAATCTTGGACTTACCCCTTTCCACACTGACACTTATTTATGATTTTCATACATTACTTTATTATAATGAACACACAATTTAAATTATCACTGATGATATGTGTGTTACAAGGCTTCATTAAACCGAATTTATAAAATCTATAATGAAACCTTATACTTGACTAGGGTCATCTCTCAAGGAGATGGGCCTAGTATAATTCATTATCCTAGAAATTTGTAATTTTTTTTATTTCTCAATTTTTAAAGAATTATAGAAATTATACTTTGTTTGGATTTCTGATTTAAGTTATTACAATAAGGGTTTTTGGTGCTGCATCCCGGTCTAGCATCGGCGGGCGTGGCGTCGTTATGGGAGAGGTGTTCCAGACCTGTCCGATGGGAATGGCGTCGGCCCCGGAGCGTTGTGGAGGGGAGGGGGGATTTCTGGTGTCTGGAGGCCCGGTATTTCATTCCAGTAGGTATGATCTTGGAGTTTTATTCATTTGGTTATGTTATGATTTTGTGAATCTGTGTAAGTGCGGCGGGTGGCTCGTTCCTGTTGTTCTTCATGTTTTTTATGCCATTTTTTGTGGTTGTTTACGCTGGACGCTGGTGAGGTGTGTTTGCAGTCCATTTCTGAATGGATCCATGCCCAGAGCGACGTTTCAAGTTTAGAGTGGTCCAAAATCTTTCTATGGTGACGTCTATTTGTGTGGGGTTGGGATATTCAGTCCTAGGTGACGTTGTCCCAGCTTCGCGTCCTTTGGATTGTCTTTCGGTTGCTTTGGCGGATACAGTGGTGGTTGGGAGTCATGAGGATTGCGGAGGGGCTTGATTAGTGATGTCTTTTTAGAGGTTGACACATTGAATTCGGTTTTATGTCATCGCATTCTATTCATGGTTAGTATAATTTCAACTGGTCGGTTTGATTTTGAAGGTGGAAACGTTGTGCTGCTAGACTAGACCATTTGGACAGGTCTCATAGGAGATGTCAGAGCTAGCGGTTCATCTTTGTAGAGCTTTACAGATTTGGTTGTTTGAGAGGGTATGACATCAGCCATCGGATCAAGCCTGTGCTTTGTCACAGGAAACTTGCTTGCCGAATAGCCTACAACGGTGGAGATCTTCATCACGACCATTTTCTTGGGAGAGATAGTTCCTTGTTGTCAGTTTGGTATTAGTATTTTTGTTCTTCAGTTATGATCTGTCTTATGTCTATGAAGTCTATCTGGGTTTCCCCCCTTCTTCCCTTAAAAGGGGGATTTATAAAAATAAAAAAATTGAGGCCTTAAGTCCATTGGAGGACATAACTACTCAAGTATTTCTAAAATATGCTAGTAATCACATTTATACTCTTAAATGAAAAGTCAAGACCACTCCTCAATTGATTGAATGGCCCTACTCACACAACTGGCAGCAACCACTCACCATTATTTCCTTCAAAGACACAAATCCCCTAGTGTTATCTGATTAGAGGGAGACCTTAAAGCATAATTGTGGAATAGTGAATCAATGCTAATGAAATATAGGTTGAAAATCACCCCCCATACCCCACATTCACTATTCCACCAAAATCAAAGAAGTAATAGAATGGGAATTGAAATGAATAAATTCATGAGATCCCATTATAACTACCCTTGTATCACCCACAATGTGTTTTCCCTCCCAGATCATGGATTTTAGGATCATTGAGTAGATAATAGGGTTTAATGAAACATGATGAAATGAGGGATAAAAAATATAATAACACATATGAAAAAAATATAATTTATTAGAATTAATTTCTTAAATTACAAAGACTAAACTTAATTTAGTAAAGGACAAAGTCCAAGGTTCAAATCATATATAGTTGGGAGTAGAGTCATATTTATATAAATATTTCCAAAATCTTTTTCCTCCTCTGTGAATTTTAGTGTTAGGATCTATGGGATTCTTCCTTATTATATCACTTATAGATGTCCAGGACAAGGTTTGTGATTAGGGCAGTTGGGCATATTTTTTATTCTTCTAGCATGCTTTTCATTCTCAAATAATCACCATCCTCTTATTCCTTTGGATTATTTCCATGTTTTTAATTTATACGATCTCTCTCTAAATTGGTAAAATAGGTTCAATTAGATTTTTGGTGTGGGTTTTCAAATATGGGAAATTTGAATTTAATCCCCACAATAAAAATTTAGTTAAGTGTTGGATCAACTACATGAAGAAACATAATGGTCGGTTGGTTTGAACATGAGATCATTCCAAGGGAATAGTCATTCATGAAGTAGCCTAGAATCTTGTTATCACATTAACACTTTGTTTCATTTACACTTATGGAATATTGGATTGGTATTGGGGTTGATTAGGATCTACCTTTATGGTTAATCCAGTCCTTTAATGAATTTTAATCATTTTCAGTCATGTGGTTGATCATGTTTCTTATTACATTCACCTGATATGGAATTATTTATCTAAGCGTAGTCAGTATTAATGAATGTATGGTTGATAGAGTTTCACATAGGTCATTTTGTTTCTTCATGCGTCCACTTCATGAATTTTCAGAATCTGTTTACATGGTCGATCAAGCGTTACTATGTGGTCGATTTTATTCTTAGACTACACAGTCACTTGAGGAATTTACCATTTATTTATCCTTGGCTTCGACACAATGAAAATAGAATTAAATGAATGATTTTCTAATAATTATTAGAATATAATAAAACAATTCCAATCATATTAAATAGCCTTTGAAAAATGATGTCCAAAACCCAAAGATTAAATTAGCCTCTCAATTAATACAAAAAATTAATTAAACACTCAAAAATCAAATATTATTTCATTTATCATTTAAATTATAGATTTATCAAATTAAAAAAAAGAATTAATTACCCATATTTTATCAAGGTAAGTGGTTTAGTTTCTAATGAAAAGAATTTAAAAATTTAGGAAAAATTATCTCTCATAACCCCCAAGCTTACACTATTTCACTCATAGGGAATATAATGAATTAAATACTAATAAAATGATGGTCCTACCTAGGTTAAAAACACATATTATAAAAGAGTGAAAGAAAAGGTCTTTCCATTATTTGAAATTTCATACCTCCTATATGAATTTATCCTACTATCCCACTTAAATGAAACTCAATGTTATAGTTATAGGTGTTCAATTAGATTATATTTAAGTGTAATTAAAGATTTACCAAGGGTAACTTTTAATTATCACTCTCACCTTGGTTCCATAAATCGAAGATTCATTTTCTACTTCCTTAATAAAAATAAAATGATATTCTTATAAGTAAATTTTTTTATAATTCATTTGGGTTTAATATTCCATTCACTTTATTCCATTTATTTTTTTATATTTATGCACTTATTTGAATTTTTCCCTGTTATTTATGTTCAAATCACTTATTGGAATGTACATAGGGATTTTATTACCCACACACCTAGTGCCTAATTATCTCAATATTTCATTATGGTATCCCAATTGAAAATTTTACTCTAGTTTCAAAGGAATTAAATTAGTATCTTTTAATTTGGATCCCTGAGGTGTGTTATTTTACAAAGGAAAATTTACCTAGCTTTGAGTTCAAAATTTTAGTTTCCACAAGTTCTAATTTCAATTTCACAATGTTATTTCCTATCATACTCTATTTCCTAGTTATAAAACATATTTTCATAAAAACAATGGACTTATTCACTAATAAATTATAAAAATCTATCCATTTTAGAACCATTTAAATTTCTCAAAATAAAAATGAAATTATCCCCTGGGTAGAATAATAATATATCTCAAATTTCCTAGCCTAAAAACATATTAAAAAGTAAAAATTGGAAAGGAAAAAAGGTAATAATTTATTTATATATCACTAAGATTGGATCCTAATAAAATTTTAAAATTATCTTAAATATGTTCGATCCCCCCCCCACAAACACACTTATTCATCACTTCCCGTTAAATATCTAATAGATTTTCATAAAAATTATAGTGAATAAATAGTGTGAAAAGATAGTTACCAAGTAGTTTTTATTTATCTAGCAATTTGACTTAGTTTCTTCCATATATGTTTAGTATACATCTTAATCTTACCACCTAGGTGATTTCCACTTTGTTAGACCTAAAAAACATATTAAACATTATAAATCCAATTGAAATTATAAAAAAAAAACTAAAGAAAACTTGGTTTGATCCAAAAGTGGTTAACATATAATTTATTCCCCTATTAAGAAGTTTTATTTATTTAAACCAATCATAAGGGGGTTTTATTTCATTAATAGAAACCACAACATGTTATTTTTACAAATTTACATGAGTGGAAACTGGATTTATAAAATATTATATATAGAGAAAAATAGTCCCAATCCTGATTTATTGAATAATTTAAAACTTAAGGGGGGGAGAGAAAATTTTGTGGGGTCTACCAGTTGTTTGTAATATCCTCCTCTATTTTATTTTCATGATTTAGTTAAGGAGGTAATGGATTATCCATAGGTCCTAGATATTATTATTCTTCATCAGTTGCTTCTCAGGTGGCCTTGTGTTTACTTTTCAGGGCTAGTTGTATAAATTTATCTCCATAATAGTGAGGATGTCGGTATGTTTCATCTTGTATAGCCACTGGTGTGGTTTTATTTTTAAGTTATTCTAGAACTTATTTCTATATATTATCAAGGAATTCTTTATCCATCACTTCCTCTTCACTATGGGTAGATTGTTCTTCTATTTTTAGCTCTAATTTCTTTTTTAAGGTGGCTTCCATAGGCTAATCTTCATCATCGAGGAAAAAATGTGTCCTGAAAAAACCTATAAATACAATACAATGGGATTTAGAGTTCAATTAAAGAAGTGAAAAATAAATAAAATCATAATTGATGGAAATTTATTCTCTCTTGGGTGGATCGATCATAAGCTCTTGGCCTTTAATGAATACCTCCATGATAGTTTGTTTAGGAGAGGTAAGTGGATACATTAGGTGTTCTCTACACATATAAATATCCTCTAGTTCATCTTATTCGAAGTCATACTCTTGTAATGTTGAATCTACATCATTAAATCACTAGGTTTCAGTTTTTAATTTAATTTGAGAAAATGTAAATATGGTAGAATTCAAAGTTTTACCATCCAAATTTAAGGTTTTATTTGGTATCTACTTCTATAATTGAAATTCCTATTAGAATTATTTTTATATAGATGATGATAGAGGATGGAATTCTATATTTTCTTTAAATTTGATCCCATTCTTCTCTATCTGTCCTCTTGGGTCGACAAGAAAATCTCTAAATCATAATTCACAATGTATATAGGATCTAATTTTAGTTTAGTTTCAATATGTTTCGAATAAAATGAATTCTATAAAAAAGTTCCCCCTTGATAGTAGTAGATTATATTTCTTATTCAAAATGAAAGGCCACTATTAATGTATTTTCACATGTAAATATGGGTATGTATTCCTCTTCTTTAAGCTATCCCTTCACCTTGTTTGTTTCAATAATCCAAAACTTCATTTTATGATAATTTTATTTAATCACCTCCCAATCCTCATATTCTTATTGTTCCATAAAGGATAAAAATAGATATTTGAATATATCTAGAATGTTATATAATTTATCCCTACTAAGAGGTTGTCCAACATATTCTTCCTATGTAGGGATATATTTATTTATCCAATCCAGTTCATTCATTATCTCTTATAATGCACTCTTACTAATCTCTTCTTCTTGGCCTCCTCCTCATCCAGATTAGTTTCACATTAGTTGATATAGTAATTTCTCCTTATAAGAATCTTTTGGGACTTTGAACTGGGCATATGTATGGGGATATATTAAAGAATGGTTCCAATTTATTTATTCTCCATGATTAAAAGGAAATAAATTAAGTAATAATGAAAACAAAAAATAAATTAAAACACAAATAAAATACAAAAGAATGTAACACCTTAATAACAATTTTTCTCAAATGGTGAATGTATCAACCCAACTCCCCGGTAATGGCACTAAGTTTATGGGAGGCATGTCTCAAGGTATCATAAAATAGAATTTATAAAACCTATAATACAACTTAGTGGTTGACTATGTTTATCTCTCAAGAATACGAGCCTAGGAAAATTCACTATCCTAGCACTTTATAATTTTTTTCTTAATTATGAAATCATGAGAGAAAAAAATTATTGTTTGCTTTTTTTTAAATATTAACATAAAGGAAGGGAAAAACGACCACATGTTCAAAGGAAAATGTTTGGGGATCAGATATTAATTTCAATAGGTTTTAACTTCATTTATATTGGTACTGAACCATCTAATCCAATTAGAATATCCAATTCCATGTATCCTACTCACACTACCTTTTTATCTTATATACTAAACTACTAATCTACTTAATGAATCCTCAAACATAAAATTAATCCCATTTTTCACCTTCATGAATGGGAAAGCATAGTCAATCAAGTGAATGGTCCTACCCATTAACTTGGCAGTAATCACTCACCATTATTCCTTTCAAACCACACAAATACACTAGTATATATATTATCTTATTAGAGGGAGACTTTGATACAAATTTAGTGGAAGAGTGCGGTAATTTTAATGGAATATAGGGTGCCAATCTCCTCTTCAACACTCAACCTTCATTGTCAGACCCTAATCGAAGAAGAAATAAAACTAGAATTCAAATGCATAAATTCAAGAGATATCATTGTAACTCCCCTCATATCAATCACAATGGGTTATCCCTCCATTATCATAGAGTTAAGGATCATAGGGTATATCACAGGGTTTATGTAAATATAAAGAAATGGGGTTGGGGTAGAATGGAACAACACAGATGAAAAAAAATAAATGAATCAAAATTAATGACATAAATTACAAATATTAAACTTAATATATCTGAGGCTAAAGTCCAAGGTTCAAATAATTTATAGTGGAATCATTTTTATATCTATCTTATATACCTTTTCTGCTTCTATTAATTTCAGTGTTGTTAGTTGTAGGATTCTTCCTTCTCAGATCTCTTCTACATACCCTGATCATGGGTCACAATTGGGGTAGTTGAGTATCTTCACGATTCTTCCTACATGCTTGACATTCTCAAATTACCCACATACCTTTATTCCTTTATATGATATCAATATGGTTTATTTTTATGATCACTCCTCAATTTAATAGAATCAATTCAACTAGAATTTTGATGTGGATTTTCCAATTTGGGATATTCTAATTTAATCCCCCCAGTCATTTTTTAAGTGTTGGATCTACTATATAAATAAATTTCATGGTTGGTAAGATAAAAAAAACAGTTGATCTAGGGGAATGGTTAGTATTATAGTGGTTTGGACTCTTTCAGACTCTCTAGCACTTTATAGTATTTCAACTTGAGGTAGCTTGGATGAATCATGTAGTCGATCGGGATATCTCCTTTTGGTCAATCTATTCTTTTTCCGAATTTTACACACAATCGTTCATAAAATCAATAAATTTTCTCCTTTTGGTTTCTTGAGAAGGCATGGTCAATCCTGAAATAGTCTGTTCAAAAGATATTGAAGTCGGTTGGGCTTCACATGGTCAATTTAATTTATTTGTGTGGACACTTCAGGAATTTTCATGATTTGTATAAATGGTCAATCGAGAGTCACCATGTGGTTGATTATATACTTGGGTTTTATATTCGGTCAAAAGGAACAGTCACTTGAGAAATTTTTTATTTTTCATCCTTGACTTATACACACTGAAAATAGAAGTAAATCTAATATTTTCTAGTAATGATCAAAATAAAATACAATAATGAAAATTATATTAAATACCATTTGAATAATGAAATCCAAAATACAAATATCAAATTATCCTTTTCATTAATACCAAAAAAATGATTAAACACTCTAACATCACTAATTAAGGAACTTATATTTTAAAGTCTATTATTCTAATAGTAATTAAAATTATTGATTTACCAAGGTTTTATCAAGATTGGGGGATTAAATTATAGTTAAAAGAAGTTAAAAATTTGGGAAAAATTGTCTCCCATCACACACCCACATCCCTTTTTTATATTTAAAAATATAACCATTAAAAATACACATAATTTATTGAGAATAGTGTAATCGGCCCCAAAAATATTTGAGTATGACTTTGTTCAATCCTAATAGACTGTACTCTATGTTAAAATAAAATATATTTAACCATGGCATGTGACAGTTGCATGATACACTTGGTGTCATTGCTAGAGAGTTAGGTGATAAATGTACTCTCTATTATCAAAATATATATATTTCACTATTTTAAAAATTAGAAATTAAACTATAAAAAATGAAATATTATTTTGAATCATCCCCAAAAAATAAGTGGTTGTTTTTCTTATTTCAAGATAGGTGTGTATTCCCACTATCCATACAAGTATAGATTAATTTAAGGAGATCTTTGAGGGCCTCAAGGAGGATGTTGAACCATCAATTCTTGAAGCCTTGTCCAAGTATCTTACCAAGATCATGGAATACTTCCTAGAATTATATCAAAATTTGAATAAGGCACACAACAAGACTATCCCTAATTTTTTTTAAGAATATGTCATAGATGTGGAATCCACATTAGAAAATCCCCTATCATACATTTTTACAAACCTCCAAGTGGACCTTGATTAAGAATAAGAACTTTGGGTCAAGCTAATGAAGGGAGTTTATCATTCATTAAACTAAAATTATATTAATATTTCATTACTTGAATTAAAATCTCAGTTATATTTTTTCTATGATATAGTCTTGATCAAGTCATATTTTTTCCTAGACATTGAGGATGAGTCTGAGGAAACCATCATTGGAAAAAAGGTTTTACTGGAATTTGAAGATGTTCCTATCCAAAAAGATTAATGGAAGATGGATGAGGATTATTTTTTAAAAAAATTAAGTATTATCTAGATAAATTTGAGGAATAATCCATAAATAAATTGATTTAAATGGTAGAGTAAATATAGGATATCAATAGGCTTCCCACTGAGATGGAAAAGAAAGAAGAAAACAATATCATCCCACAATATGAACCAAAAAAAGGGTCATTATACCTACCAGTCACCCCCATTAAATACAAATTTAATAATAATAAAAAAGTTTAAAAGTATGAACTATAAGTAATGTAACCTCAAAATGAGTGCTATAATCACATAGAAACTGTAAGGATATAGTGGTCCTTACCACACAAGCCCTATCCACCACATGATTTGGGATGATCTATGTGTTTTATAGTTATAGACATTATAAAATGCTATACCTATTTGGTGGTTTTACCCAATATTATTCCTTTATTTACTCTAAATTTATTTTAATTTTAAATATATGTTTTAATTATGAATAAACTATTAAATTCTACTTGTTTTTATTACAAGATAGAAGCTAGATAAAAGCTACTACAGCTGAATTAAGACCATTGTAATCCAATAAAATGATTATTTAACTTTCCTAAGGTTTTCCATGTCCAAGGGATAGAAACATCTAGGTTGTCTCCTTCCCAACTCATTTTTTATGTTTTCCAATTTAAAAGTATGGTTTGATATTGCATGATTTTTTTAATGGCATTGACAATTTAGATTATAGAGTAATATATTCATGATAGAGGTCATCATTCAATTGAAAATCCTTTTTGTATAAGAAACTAATATTTTAGGAAACCATAAAATTTTCCCTTCTTAAACATTAGATACCATTAAATACCTCTTAACAAGGATATATTAAAATATTTAATCATCCCTACATACCCATATATTTGTTACCATCATGTTAAATTTTCAAAAAGTGTGGGGGAGTGAGAATTTTCTTGGGAATTCCATATGAAGATTAATTATTATGGGTTGAGTGAAAGGGTGCCTACATATAATATGGGAAGTTGGGTTCACAATACAAAAGTCATCATTATGTTACAAATGTTTTCCCTCATTATCCCCAAGAAAAAAATATATATATAAAGTTTTATACATATGAATAAAAAAATAATAAGAACAAAAGAATAGAAAAGATTGTAAAAAATATAGAAATGAGGATATTTATTCAATATTATTCATTTTTTGTATGTCATCCACCAAAAAGTTAACAAAGGATAGAGTGTGTTAGAAATGATACATTAATGTGATGGGTCAAGTGAGTAAATTCCCTGTTGTATACTTATTAAATTTTAATATGCTTCATACTTGAGAAATTAAACACTCCTATTCTACCTAGGATTGTTTTACATCTAATCCTACAAACCCTTGAATCTCAAAAAAATTGTTGTAATTCCACTTAAGTACCACACTATATTCTACAATTAGAGAAATTTAAAACTCAACAAGAATAAGGTAATATCACATGAATAGTGGGAATGAGAAAAACATAATTTTCCAATGTTTCTAGAGGGAAGAGATAGAATTCCAAGTCAGGTAGGTCAAGAAATTTTTTAATGGATATTAAAGGTTTAATTCCATGTGGATAGAATAATTTCATACCTCTAGAATTAAATTAATCTATTAAGCATGATGTGATTTTTGGTGGAAAGAACCAAAAAAATTCCCTCACACCTTTTTAGGAAGATAGAATTTTATATGAGTATACCTTTTCATTTAATTGATTGATTTTTCTGAATAAATCCATTTGAACAGGAATTTCTAAATCTGATTTGGAATTCTCTATAAATACATGAAATTGGTTAGTTTATTTTTTGTTGAAGGTTTTCACTAACATGGGTATATTTCAATTGAGTTAAAATGATTTTTTACCAAATTTTTATTGGATGATTTTTAATATATTTTTATTGGGATCTTTGAAGAATCTTGAACTAAAATTATTAGTTCTTGTTATTGATTCTACTTGGGTATACAATCTATTTCCTAGAAATTAATGTAAGTATCTTGACATTTCCACTATGAAATTATGTTAATATTTAAATTGATTCTTTTTTATTTTTGAATATTCTAAAATTTACTGAAATAAAGTGTTTTGAGTATTCTTGAAGTATAACTTCTATAAATCAGATATTGTGTAGGTTGTTTCAAGTAAATATACATGCTTGACTGATAAAATTATAATATTTTATAGAAATTTTTTCAGTACACATGCCTGAGGCTACATTCAATTTGTCTATGGTGTTGGAATACAAAATAGTAAAAATTAGAACTTGAGTCTATGTTTTTTCAAAAATATGAACTTCTTGTTGAAAAATATTTTGATGAGTTGAAACATTAAATTTATTGAGGTAATATTCAAATATTTTAAAAGAATAATATGTTCGATAGTATACAATATACACAACACCAAGCATAAATGAACAATGAAATATTATTTTTAAAATATGACCATTAGAACCTAGCGGTTGAATTGGAAAGTAAGGATAGTATTAAAAAAATTATGAATATATATATAATTACTACTCAATAGAAATTTATTTATTAATTATTAGTAAATAATTACTCAATTTTTAGTAAATTCATTTTATTCTTCAAAAATATGCTTTCTTAAAAATTGGTTTTTATTGATTTTTGATCAAATATTATAATTAATTTATGAAACTTTTAGAAATTATATTTGATAAAAATTATATCATTTTTAAAATCATCATGTTAAAATTATCATATATTTATTTTTTATAATTTTCTGAAAAGTTTTATTTTTCAATGAATAGTGAAAAAATACAGCTTTTTATTACAAATGACTTTTCTTAAGAATTTACAAAGTCAAAAATTTTTTAAATGGGTTTAAAAATAAAATAACTCATTTATATTATTGAAAATATAGTTAAGTTATTTGTAATTAATTTTATATGGATTTTGGAATGAAATCTTTTTATACTTAAGAAAACATTTTTTTTCTAGAGAACTATTTTTCCTTGCGTTTTGAGGGTTTATTTTAAAATTAATTTCTTTTGGTTATATATATTTAATGTTGAAAATTTTATTCCATAATTGGAATTATTATTATCAAATTTTATAAATATATCCCTTTTGTTTTTAGGCATTGTGAATAATATACATGGTAAAATATATCACCTCAGTAAATGGTAAATCAGATAATTAAGGCTAAAAACTAATGTGATAAAGCTTAAAATTCATTCAAAAACTTTCATTTATTTCATTATAGGATTATAATTCATCCATAATCATTAAAAATTCCAAAACATGACCTTTTTCACAATTTAACTTTGATTTTGACCTTTATAATATTTAGGTAAAATAGAAAGTCGAAAATGTCACTCTCTTACTTTTTAATATATATAATATTTTGTGACATGGATAAAAAAAACATATATTTGGTTATAAATATCTATTATAAATATGAATACTTTTTTATCATGTAAATTTATTTTAAATTTTTTATTTATGAAATAATTACCATAAATTCTTACACAACGCTAACATTGTGCCTGTGTAAGTAGTAAAAAATCACATAAATGATTTTAAAAATACTATAATTATTCTATTAGGTTGAGATGAAGTGTACCATGAATTTTAAATATTATTATAACATATTAGAGATTTTATAAATTTTTTTCTTTAAATTCTCTTGTTATCATGTTGGTTTAAAATTCAAATTATGTGAATAGTTTTAAAAATGAAATTAATAGTATTTTATGTCAAATATAGTTTATTAAATAATTTATAAATCATAAAAATATTTGAATAGGACAATTAGAACAATAAATGGTCTAAATTTTCATCCTTTTTCTATATATGGTCTAATTTTCACCTTATAAGTAAAATGAAAACCCATTATTATTGAAAAATTCATTATCATGGTTAAGGTTAAAATTGGTTCACGAAGGGGTTAAACAAAAAAAAGATTTAAATTGATATCTAAACCTATAAAAACTTTATTTTATGATTTTATTAAGACCATATATTCCTTATATTCCAATACATGTCATTTTGTAACCATTTTACATTATTTAGACACATATTATATTATAATATTTCATGTATTTTCAAAAATGACATTAATGGTATTTTATAATAAAAAATATTGTTTTAAGTGATTTAAAATTAATAAAATTATTATATTATTCCAATTGTTTAGATATTATTGATAATATCAACCATAGTCTATTTATGGGTCAATTTTTTAATAGTGACTTTCTTAACCCCTAAAGAGTAAAAAATACTGATATCAAGATAATTTTCAAAAGGGTTATCAGGGGTTGAAAATATAAGAAATGGGTAAACAATAACCCAAAATTTTCCAAATTCTATTGGATGAGATGATTTATACTAATAATATTATTATTTTATAATTATATCAATTTTCATCCCTTTTTACTTGAATATTAATTTATATTAATTTAATACTTGAAGTCGTTACAAGAGTGCTCCTTACCACACTTATAAAAGGACACCCCTTAACTCTTACCTTTAAACTTTATTGAGAAACCTATCCTAACCAAAAATGGACCAATTATCTTATAAAATTTTATAATAATTAATTATAGGTTATGGTATTCTTAAAATACCATTCCAAGGGTCCTTAATAAGGGATCTAAAGCAAGTCTGCCAAAGAAGTTGTAATCGTCTCTACTGACTCTTTCAAATATATTTTTTCTTCTAATTACTTTAAATTTATTATATATATCATAAAACATAATTTAATTATAATAAATATACTTGTTTTTTATAATGATTATGGGATAACCATCCTCTATCCTTTTTCATCCAATGGAAAGCGAAAACATTGCTCATGCATACGTACGACTTACCGTCTCCGCGTAGTGATGTAATTCATTTTTCATCACCAATTTACATGTATGGTTATAAAGATCAAAATAATGAATATATATTATATTTATGAAATATTTATTCTTCTTAACTGATAATATCATGTCTACCTTCTTACCTTTCAATCCGTTGGAAAACGATAATGTTGCTCGTGTGTACGTGTGGACTACCACCTCCATTAAGTGATTTGACATGTTTTTCATTTCACCTTTACATTAATGGTAATAAGGATATATTTAGTGAATATATAAGATATATATTTTAACACCCCAAGCTTCCACGATACGTTTCTCTTTCAATAATGCAATAGCTTGCATGTACGCAAGTTCGAGATTCTAACACACCGCGACCAATCAAAGTAGTTGTTATGAATAGTAATACCCAATTTTTGAATTATATAAATTCTATATATTAAAATGGAATTTATTTTTTGGATTCGGAATATCGAAATTATCCTAAGTTGAATTTTTGGTAATTTTCTGAGAACATCCAATTTTCGATGAATAGTGAAAGATAGTTAAAAACAACTTTTTTAATCAAAATAATTTATAGTGATAAATTATAATATTTAGTGGTTTTAAAGTATAATTATAATATACTTCTACCATTTTATCCAATGGTGGTCATTATAATTAATTTCACTTTGAAATTGGACATAAACAATTGTCAATCTTTTGATAGATATTGTTTCTTAAAAACACGCTATTTGTTTGTACAGCGGGAATTAACTATATAATTTATTAATGAAACTTCTATGTTTTAAATTTGGTAAAATGGAAATCATTTTTGAATTTTTAATATCAAATATAGCATAGGGTTATTTTTTGGTATTTTTCTGATAATGTTCATTTTCTAATGAATAGTGAAAAATGATGTATTTTAATTCAAAACTGCCTTTCATACAATTTATTTATATAGTTATATTGTCATTTTAATTGGTTTTAAAGTATAAGTTTTTTATCACTTAATACAATTTTTTTCATTGGATGTAATTTCACTTTTCAATTGGATGTAAAAACAAGTCATTCTTTTGATAGATTTTACTTCTTAAAAATATGTCTTTGGTTTTGACAACGGGAATTATTTTTAAATTAATTACTGAAATTTCTGTGTTTATAATTTGGTAAAATGGATTCCATATTTGGAATCAGAAGGTTCAAATTATGTAATTAAGACTCTCTTTTTTTTTGGAAATTATGAATAGTAATGACAACAATTATCTTTAATTATCATGATTAATTAGTAATTGGGTAGTTAAGGGTAATGAACTAATATCATAATAATATAAAATGACCCTAAAATGTGTCCTAATGATATTGGTAGTGTCATGGACGACCATGTTATGCCTTTTTCCAACTTAGGTACCCCATGGAATCACTTTTGTGTGATAGTAACATTTTATCATTTTATTTTTAAAGAAAGGAAAATATAACAAAAGTATGTAACACCTAAGTAAAACAATTTTAATTTTGTCTAAATAAATAATCTCTTATACTATAAATAGTCATTGGAAAGATAAAAATATTTCCTAAATCATGGTATTTTTTATAATTTTTATACAATAAATAAATAAATTTATTTATGACACCATGATGATGCCTTAAATACCTCATTAATGAACGATTTAAATAAAATGAAAAGATAAGGTAAAATATAAGACTTAAACTTGTCTAAATCCTATTGTATGGGTGTATTTCGAAACCTTATCAGCTTATACTTGAAATATATCATTGTGGAACCTTTAAAATCCTAAAATCATTTCATAATAAAGTAACATTTTATTACTTCCCAAGAGTGCCCCTCCTCTCCTCTTATAAATGGCCCCCCACCTCTACCACCTTATTCACATCTTAAATCCATTTGTCTCAGACAAACTCTGACCAAATACTCTCTAAACTTACCTATATTACTCCTAGAATCCTCACTTTATGCAGAAGTCTTCCCAAGGAATCCTTTGGATCAAATCAAAAAGAGTTACCCGATTTTAAGGTAATGTCTTCTCTTATGTTTTTTTGTTTTATTTTGCTTCTCCAACCCCTCAAACACTTTTTATTACATTATTTTGTAATAACACCAGTATATTAAATATACTATGATGTTTTTATTATAAGGATATTATTTAAACTTACACACACCTCTCTCAAATGGTTAAAGAACATACTGTTTCTGTGGGTGGTGAATTACTGTCTCATGAAACGATGATTGTTCAATATTCTTTTAACACCTTTCACAGTGGCCATTAAGATGTCACTATATTTATATATGATATATATTATTTTTATGTTTTACTTATGCTTATGTATTTTTAATTTATGTCATACCTTTATGGTTTCCATTATGGGTAAACGCGATAATTTCATTTTAGGAAGTGCGGACTACCGCCCCCTCAAAGTGATTTGAATAGTTAATGCCATATATGGGACATATAAAGGAAAGAGTTAAATGAAATTATATATCATATTATATTGGAATTATAATATACCTTTATATCATTATTATTTCATTCCATTAAATACGAAATAGAAATTAAAGTAGCGTTCATGCGTACGTACAGCTTACCGTCTCCATGAACAGTGCATTTCATTTCTTACCTCAAAATATTATGTAATATTATAAATGCATGTATATACTGGATATATATGATATATATGATATCTAAATCATGAATATAATTCTGGAGATAATGGATATTTTACCACATGAACAACTTGTAATTATAAGATGTTTATTGTTGACTCAAGTACCAAAGATTGACAAAACGACTGTTATTAACTTAAATGACTACATAATGTTCATAACATAGTAATAAGTGATGTAAAAGGAATAATGTACTTGAAAAAGGTTCTTAAGAAAACATCAATTAAGTATAGTTTATTATTCAGGAGATTAAAGAACGATCGAGTCAAGTCGAACATGGGGTAAGGGACTTCATCTCAATCTCTTTTCATTGAGACATATTTTGTTTTATACACAACTTTCTTTTATACGGTATATAAACCCCTTGTACTTTTACTTTTATTCAAAATAAATATTTTTATATGAAGTGTTTTTACTAAATGAAAAAGGGAATTTTTTGTCTTTTGTATGTGGCGACAATGACCTCTCCACCACCGCGACCATTATTTGAGATTCAGCTTCCTCTACAAGCCATAACTTTTTTAAATGAAAAATAAATACCATGTTTTACTTTTCATTTATTTTGGTATTGAAAATGGTTTTGATAATGTTTTGATTATATCAAAGTTTTGTATTTATATCTTTTGATTTAAATGTGGAAATTTTATATTTCCTTTATGCATGTTTTATGTGATATGATTATGTTATAGTTCTTGGGCATTGTTTATGATATGTTTAAACTTTTCATATAAGGAATTCATTGGAATTAGTAAGTGATGGGTGGAGCTCACTATAGCTCCTCGATGCATCATTAGGTCTCATGAGACAAACTAGTTTCTTGGCACGAGGCCTTGACAAAATCTTATTTTTAGTCTTGGCACGAGGCCTTGGCTACGTGGTTATGATAGTCCGGAATTATGCATTACATTATTATGAAAGTGGTTATTGATATTGCATGTGATTATTCGACTAGTAGAATATCTATATGAATAAGTAAATGACATTATTTAATTTTATTTTTTCCATATTATGATGATTTTCATGTTTAAAAGGCTTTTGTTTTAGTTATACATTGCCTTAAATGTTTGTGTTTATTTATGAAAGTTTCCTCGATATTGTTATCTTTACTGAGCATCTGAGCTCACCGCTTTCTATGTTTTATTTTTCCCAGGATGTGAAGAAATATTTTATGACTGACCTGCAGGGATAGTCTGAAGGGGATATGAGTGTGGACTATGGATACTATGTTATTGTCGTTTTTAACTTTATGATGTAATGTAACATTTATGAATGTATCTAGTGTTTCCAGGGCTACTAAACTAATCGGTCTTTCGAGACATGATCTTTTGTGATCATTCCAATGTTATGTAATAATGCACCGAATCTGGGTAACTAGGGTCGGGGAATTACATATATACTGTAATAATTATTCTATAATTTTTTATAATAATTTACATTTATTTCTTTCCATCTGTCAAAAAGTGAAAACAACATTCATGCATATATACGATCTACCATCTCTATCAATGGTGTAATTCATTTCTCTATCTCTACATTTTATGAATGAATATATATATGTATAATTAATATATATCAAATTTAAATAATTATTAACATTTCATAGATGATATGACCATAATTAAAGTACAATTACTGGCACTATCGAACCATAATTTTCAAGAAAAACAAAGCAGTTAACACCAAAAATAATGGTAATAATAAAAGATTGTTAAAAAACAGGTGATAAGGGGTTATAAATATATCATATATGAAATTATATATATTTATAGATTTATGTTATATAATTATAATAAATCCAAAGTTATTATACATGAGGTTAAAATCACTTATGTGGAAAGTTGAACTTAAGGTAAGGGGTTTCTTAACACAATTTCCATTGATTTGGAAATACTTATACTTTATTAATTATGTTATGCCATTATTATATATTAAATGACCCCTGATTGTATTATGTTTTATTTAAACTTTTTTTTATTTACATTTTTCACACATAATCACTTCATTGATTAATTCTCACTTCAATGATATGGTCTTTGAAAGGGATTTCATCTCAATTTCCACTCCATTGAGACTTATTTGGTATTATGAACCTATTTACTATTATGTGGTGTATATATTTCCCCTTTGATGTATTTAACATGAATATATATTTATTCTTTATTATTACTATTTCAATTCAAGTTCACTCTTTTAAGGTGTTATAATTTTAAAGTTAGCAAATATGTAAGGATTTATTTTACAATTTAATTTTTATAATTGTTCTTATTTTAATTAAAGAATTCATATAATATATCCTTTATAAACAACATATATTTTATTATCCTTCGGATATTTATGTATTTTATATGTTTTATTCCAGCTTTTAGTCATTTTATCACTTTAATTAAATAATTAAAATTTTAAAAGAAATACATATATTATTTCTCTTCTTGATTAGGTATATTTTTCTTCCATGTCCAAATTTTTCAAAATTGTTTTACTAAATTTCTTTTTATTTTCTCAAATTATTTATTCAGAACATTTTATGTTATCCTTAATTTTTTATAAATTTTGAAAATAATATTTCTAAATTTTTTCAAAAGGTTCATTTTTAACTTTCTTTACAAAAGTCAAAAGGAGTGTTTCTTTTAAACGTATATGGCGTTAACATATTTTCTCACCTCCATAACCATTTTATGTTATTTAGATTATTCCATAGAATTTAAATAGTTTTAAAAAGAAAAATATTTTGTGAAAACTTATTTTAATGTTTTTCTTCCATTTTTTTATTTCTCTACGGGTAATGTTTTTATTACAAAACCTATATTTCTGACAAATTTATAGTTATCTTTTATCTCTAATTAGTTTTGTGGTCATTAACTTTCTCTTGAAACATTAACTTTACTGTGAACATTTTTCATTATACATTTCATTTATATTAAATATCCATATTATTTATTTCATGGATGTGATTATTTTCTAAACTCTAAACCATTCCTAAATACATTTTTTAAATATGAAAGTTATTTGATTGAATAGGGAAATATTGATATTATGCAACCTTTATTGAATATATATATTTGTTGATAATTCATATTGTCTATCAATTAAATTAACCATTCAATAAATGAGAAATTCATTAGATGTGTAATATTTATTGGGGCCCCAATTATATATCCCATAAATGCATCAATGAGTATCATGAGGAAAATCAGTTGGATAACATTATTAAATAGGTTTTTGGTGTATACTTACCCATTGATTAAATTTTCCTAGAACAAGTCCTTGATTGTAAAGATACCACGATGTCTTAGATCAAGACATCCAACATTAAGTATTTCCTTCATTGATAATTCAGTTATTATTATCCTTGGGATTACTTCATTGACATTATCTATGGATGCATTTCATGCTCACTATATTTATTACATGGTGTGTTTTTTCTCTTATTTACCTTTCCATATTGATTATGCCTCATTTACTCATGATAGATTTTACTGTACATAACCCTTAATGATTATTTTATCTCACCCTTAATTTGTTTTCTTTTACTAGGATCTGAAGAAGAAATATTTTACTAAGTTCAAGGATGCATAATATTTACTTTCACTATGTTTTTATTTTAGTTTACCAAGACTACTAAAATATTTTATACTTTGAAATGTGATTAGTTTTATTTATCGGCAATATAACAATGCATACACCAGCTCTGGGTTATTGGAGTTGGGGTTTCTATAGTTGGTATTAGAGACAGTTTAGTATAATCCTTGGGGAATAGATTTGGTAAAACATATATTAGGGAACATAACCCTATAAAATACTTTGAGGATATATCTAATTGTAGGAAAATATCATGAAATTTTTGGTAAGGTATAGATTATGTGGTTTTCCTAAAAATAAATTTCTATTTGGATACTAAAATTAATGTGGTTTTGGAATAGATGCATTTATAGGTAATAACCCTAAAAAGAGTTTTTTGAATATATATCAACCATAATTCTTGTGCACGGTGGGTCTTCCCTTACTGTGCACCTATTTTGACACTCTAGGGAGATATTCTTGGGTTAAATCACATTTTATTTATAAACCATTATGAGTAATTTCAATAGATAGTGACCATGAATGACCAAGTTTAAACCCAAGGATTAATAGATTGATTTTTTTTTCAATATTTAGACATCCAATAAATTATTTTCATGATTATGTGGTTTTACAATATGATTATTGTTTCTTATACTATGGTTTTTTTTCATTCAATTCCTAGAACTATAAATAACTGTCTTAAAGAAACATTTCATAGAAAATGAAATGTTATCCTCATGAGAAACCAAATGGAAAAAGGGTTAGAACCTAAAACCATGTGGTTATGACTAATCAGATATCTCATTATATGATTAATAATCAAAACTTGAGTGAGTTTGTTGACATACCCAACAAGAGAAAAATGGGGTTTCATAAAGACTATGGAGGGAAGACTATTCAGTAGCCTACATATCAAGTATGTGGGAACAAACACTAAAGGAAATTTATTAGAGTAACAAGAAAATGTTTTATGTGTGAAAAATAAGGTCATATGACAAGTAATTTCTAAGGGAAAATGAATATTTTGATGTAGGGATATGAATTTCATCCATAGGTATAATTTATAGTTCAATACATAATGTATGGGGAATATGGTAATTATTTGAGTCAATTACCTAATATAAGGGTTAACATGTAACACAACGACCTATGTTATATCATTGAAGTGAAAGGATTGAAGTGTTTGTGTATTGGGATTTAAGAATTATGTTATAGAAGTGTTATATAATTAATATTATGGTTATAATAATCATGAAACATCTAAGTATTTTTTGATGGTATTTTTTTCTTTAATTATTTTAAATAATATATTGAATGGTATCGATAACCAAGAAAATGATTTAGTGGTAAGGTTATATTTTTGGAGACCACATGATTAAGGGAAAGATAACCCTTAATATGTACCTGATGTTGAGTTAATAACGTGTATTTAGGATAAAGATATGATTGAAATTAAACAAAGTAATTTAGATAGTATTGATGACCTTATAATTAATTAGTGATTTGATGGAAAATTAGTTTACTGTATTTTTTATTTATGGTATATATTCAATAGTCTTTGATTTTATTTGAGGAATAAGGATAGATTTTATTTTTAGAAGAATTTATTATTTCATTGAGGTTTTATGGTTATTAGAGTTATTAGTATATTTTAAGAGAATATATGATCAAGGTATTCACATGTTGTGTATCTCACATTATGAGATACTTTATGTTGCCTGAGGATAAATGTTAAAGTTGATCTTAAAAAAAATTGTGATCAAATATTTTGGATTTTTTGGATTTTTAATTTCTTCAAACTTATTTTTGGAGTAGTCTAAATGTTTAATATTAATGGAATGGATTAATTTGAACTTTGGGGGTTATTATTGATGTTTTAAAGATTAATTTATTAAATTTATCTATATTGGATAACTTATTATTTCCATTTTGGTTTTTCAAAATATTTAGAGAGTTAAGGAATGGATTTTCATTATTTTATGTATCTTATGATCTATTAAAAGTTAAATTTATTTGTTCATGCATGAAAAATTCATCTTGAATATTCATTTTAGGGAATAAGATATAATGTGGAAATTTATTAACACAAAACTAAAGGATGAAATTGTTATTATCAAATGGAAATAAATCAAGTACGTACATTTTCTTGTGTTCTCTATCATCATCGTAAAATAATCCCTCAACTATTTAAAAATGATCTTGAAATAAAAATGTTATCTATTTACCTTTGTTTCCATTTAATTCATGTTATTTTCACCCCTCACTGATTTATGGTTTTGTGTTCAATACCTTTCTCATGTATGTGTCCTCTATCACTCTATATTAGTTCTTGGATTTTATTATCATCTTATATTTCTATATTTTAACTTCCCACTAATTATCACCTTATCTAGGAAACTAAATATGTGATATTTCAGGTAACCTTTATGTTTCCCATTTCCCTTTTCAAAAAAAAGTTATATTATCCATATGTACAATGTGGGTTTTCAACAAAAATTAAACATTTTATGAATGAGACAAAATTGTGAGGGATTAATTTTTTTAATGGGGGTGTAATATAATATCTCTATACTTTAAAAAGGAATATTTTGATAACATAAAAGATACACAACATCAAGCTTAAAAAAGAATTAAATATTATTTTTAAAATATGACTATTATAGCCATTCCATTGAATTGGTAGGTATGAATAGGATTTACCAATATTATTAAATAAATATATATAAAGGTCCTAATAAATATAAATTTATTGGTTAATTCTTAGGAAATAAACACTCAATTTTTAGTTCAAAAATGTGTTTTCTTTAAAAATGGTTTTTATTTATTTTTATAAGAGAATATTATAAAACAATTATGTAAATTTTAGAAATTATATTTGATAAAAAATATATCATTTTTAAATCATTATTTTTAAATTCTCTAAGAGAAATGTTTTGATAATTTTCTAAAAAGAATTATTTTTCAAGGAATAATGGAAAAATTCATATTTTTATTGAAAACTATATTCTTGTTTCGAGGATTTAAAATGTTCCATTTTGTTTTAATATTAATATTACTTAATTAAAATTATTAATACTCCAATTAATTTCATTGAAATTAATTATATATATATATATATAATAGTATAAAAAATTTATACTTAAGAAACATTTTTTTCTAGAATACCATTTTTCATCTCGTTTTGTGGGTTTATTTTAAAATGAATTAATGAAACTTCTAGGGATTTAATCTTGATAAATGGATTAAAAATTTGGAATAATTAGATTCAAATTTCTTAAATATATCCCTTTTATTTTTTTCATTACGAATTGTAAACTTGGTAAAATTATAACTTTGGTAAATAGTTAATCGCGTAATAAAGGTTAAAAACTAATGTGATAAGGCTTAAAATTAATTCAAAAACTTCCATATAATTAATTAAATTATTATATTTAATCCATAATTATAAAAACTTTTAAAATATGACCTTTTTCCCATTTAACATTTATTTTCACCTTTATAATTTTTAAGTAAAAGATAAAGTCAAAAATGTCACACTCTTACTTTTAATATATATAATATTTTTTGAACGGGATGAAAAACATAAATTTGGTTATAAATAGGTATTTTATATACTAATGATTTATTTTAATATTTAAATTTATTTTTAATTTTTATTTATGAATTAATTACCTTAAATGTTTACATAATGCTGACACACTGTGTGTTCAAGTAGTAAACAAATCAAGTAAATGATTTTTAAAACTCTAAAAGTATTGATGATTGGGTGATCTGAATTATCCCATTAATTTTGAAGATAAATATAAAATATTTTATATGTGTGAAAAGTTTATATTTTAATTCCATTGTTTTCATGTTGTTTTCAAATTCAAATTATGTGAGTTGTTATTAAAAAGAGAATAATAATATTTTCTGTTAAATATATTTTATTAAATTATTTAAAAATAACAGAAATATTGACATGGGAAAATTGGGATGATAAAAGGTATAAAATTTCATCATTTATTTATTTGTAATCCAATTTTCAACTTATAAAAAATTATAAACCTTCAATATTGAAAAATTAATTACTATGATTATTGTTAAAAATGTTTAACCAAGGGGTTAAACCAAAAGATAAGATTTAAAATGATATCTAAACCTATAAAAATTTTATTATATAAATATATTAAGACTATATATTACTTATATTATAATACATATCATTTTTTAATCATTTTTCATGAGTTAGACACAGAATATATTATAATATTTCTTGTATTTCCAAGAATGACATTAATGATATTTTATAATGATCAATATTTTATTAAATGATTTAAAATTCATAAAGATATTTTTTTTCCGAAAAGTTAATTTTAGATTCCTTATTATATCAACCATATTCTATTTATGAGTCACTTTTCCTTTTATAGTAATTTTTTTGACCCTTAAAGAGTAGAAAACATTGATATCACGATAATTGTCAAAAGGGTTAATGAGGGTTAAAACTAAGAGATAAAGGTAAAAACAAAACCAAAACGTGCCCAAATTTTATTTCATGTGATTATTTTGAATATTTATCATATTATTTTTAATTATATCAATTTTTATTCATTTTTCATGAAAATTATTTTATATTAATTTAATACTTTAAGTAATTACAATAGTGCCCCTCCCCTCACTTATAAAAGGATACCCCTTATCTATTTTATTTAGAATTTATTGAGAAACATATATTGACCAAAACCTAATAAATTATCTTATAAAATTATCTAGAAATTAGTTATATGTTTTGGTATTCTTATAATATCATTCCAAGTATCCTTAAGAAGGGATCTAAAGGAAATCTACCAAAAAAAGAGGTAATCATCTTTACCGACTCTTTCAAAATTATGTTTTCTTATAATTACTCTAAATATATTATACCCATACTAAAATAATAACTATAGAATCATAAATATACTTATATGTTATTATTATTATTATCGTACACCCATTTTCTATCTCTTTTTTATCCTTTGAAAAGCGAAAACATCGCTTGGGCGTACATACGAATTATCGTCTCCACTGAGCAGTGTAATTGATTTTTCATCACCAATTTACTCGGATGGTTATAAAAATAGAAATAATGTGTATATATTATATTTATAAAATAATTATTCTTCTAAAATTATAAAATTATATTCACCTTCTTGCCTTATAATCTTTTTGAAAACAATAACGCAGCTCGAATATACGTGTGGACTACCACCTCTATGAAGCGATGTGGTCCATTTTTCATTTGAACTTTACATGAGTGGTAATAATAAAATATTTAATATAAATATATATAATATTATAATTATTCTTGAAAGTTGAATTATCATTTACCTTTCTTTTGTTCCATCCGTCGAAAAGTGAAAACAGTGTTTATGCATAGGTATGATCTATCATCTCCATGAATGATGCAATTCATTTTCCTATCATTACCTTTTATGGCTGACTCTAAATATACATTTATAATTAATATATATTATCTTTATATAATTATTAACATTATGGATATTATGTAAACATAATGAAACTATAAGGACTGGAACTATTAAAACAGAATTCTTATGAAAAACAAATCATTTAACACCAGAAACAATGATAATGATAAAATATTATTAATAAATATGTGATATGATATTATAAATGGATTAAATATTATATTATATTTATTTATATTATTATTATATATAATTATAATAAATTTAAATTTATTATACATTATTTTAAAATATCTTACGAGGCAAGTTGAATGTGAGGTAATTGGTTTCTTAGCACAATTTTCATTCATTAAGTTATACTTCTAGTTTATTGAATATGTTATTACATGATTATGTGTGAAATGATCCCTGGTTATACTATTCTTTATTTATTTATTTTGATTTAAATTTTTTGCACATAATCACTTCATTTATTAATTCTCATTTTAATAATACGATCTTTGTAATAGATTTCATCTCAATTTCCACTCCATTGAAACATATTCAGTATTGTAAACATTTTTACTTTTATATGGTGTATATATTTCCCCTTTTATTTATTTAATATAAATATAAATCTATTCATGATTATTAATGTTTCAATTCAAGTTTACTCTTTAAAGGGGTTATAATTTAAAAGTCACCACAGAGGTAATGATTTATTTTGCAATATCATTTTTTTATCTCTCTTTTTTTTCATTGAAGGAAACTTATAATATATCCTTTATAAAATCCATCCATTTTATTATCCTATGGTTATTTAAAGAGTTTCCAAGTTTTCTTTTAAATTTCCCCCCTTTGGCACTTAAATCAAGAAAATGAATATTTAAAATAAAAAGTGATCTTATTTCTCTTTTTGATCAGGTATATTTTTCTTCCATGTCTATATTTTTCAAAATTGTTTTAAAAAATAAATTTTTATTTTCTCAAAATATTTATTAAGGACATTTTATGTTATCCTTGAATTTATATAGGCCTTTAAAATAATATTTAAAAAATTTTCCACAATGATCATTTTTTACTTTCTTTATGAAAGTCAAAAGGAATATTTCTTTTTAATGTATACTAAATTAAGTTATTTTCCCACCACCATAACTTTTTTATACTATTTGTATTATCATACAATTTTTCAATGGTTTTAGAAAATAATTTTAAAAAAAAAATTATTTTAATTTTTTTATTTCCATTTTCTCTATTTATATAAAGGACGTGATTTTATTTCAAAACCAATATTTCTGATTAATTCATATTCATATTTTATCTCTAATTAATTTTATGTTCATTAAATTTCTCATGAAACATTCATTTTCTTGTTATTATTTTTCATTGTATAGTATATTTCTCTTAAATATCCATATTATTTGTATCATGGATATGATTATTGCATAAATTTTATACTATTTCTATATATGGTGTTTTACTTTGAATGTTATTTAATTGAATAGAAAAAAATTTATATTTTGTATCCTTTACTCAATATGGATATTTTTTTATAAGTCATATTATTTATGAATTAAATTGATCAATCAATATATGAGGAATGAATTGTATATATAGTGATAGGTAGGGGATGAAATTTTATATCCTCTTGATACATCGATAGGTCACATGTGACAAATCAGTTGGATAGCCTTATTAAATGGGGTTTTCAAGCATAACTTCCTATAAATTAAAATGTGTTGGAAAAATTCCTTGATGGTAAAGATATCCTGATGTTTTAGATCATGACACCCATCATTAAGAATTTCCTTGATTGATAATTCAGTTGTTATTATCCATGATATTACCACGTTGATATTATCCATGGATTCATTTCATACTCAAGATATTGATTAAATGGATTGTGTTTTCAATTATTTATCATTTCATATTGATTATTTTTTATTTACTCTTGATATATTACACTGTACATAACCCTTACTAAGCATTTGAGATCAGCCTTATTTGGTTTCCTTTCCCCAGGATATGAAGAATTAATCTTTGATTAAGTTCAAGAATACAGAATATTTACTTTCACTATGTTTTTATATTTTATTTATAGTATAATATGGGAATCATCTATGAATATAGTTTACCAAGAATAATAAACTACTCGATACTTTGGGATGTGATTTCTTGAATCTATTTCCAGTGTAATAATGTATACACCGTCTCTGGGATACTAAAGTTGGGGGTTACTACATTTGAAGCTAAAATCGGTTAAGAAAGTTTAAAATCTAAGCTATTTTGGGAGTCTCATCATTTAGAATTACCCAATAGTGAAAATATATAAGTGTGGGGGAGTAATAAAATGAGATTTTAAAAAATCATTTCAATATTTAAATCACTCATATACTATCAAATACACGGGTTTTATTACATTCTTGTGTTTTCAAGTGAATTTTTAAATAAATAATTTTTTCATTTAAAGTATGCATTTTTGAAATTAATTAGATTCTAAAATTTAATGTGTTGAAAATAAATTCTCTTATGATTGATTTAAGAAATTAATATTCTTCATAGTTCAATTATTCTATTTAAAAATATCTTTTGTTGAGACTTTTTTTAAAATAACTTATCAAAGCGAAGAATTTGTGTTTAATTTTTTTATAGGTTGTATATGTGTGCTCATGCATCCAACGTAAGTGTTATACTTGTGTAGTTTATGTGTTTGGCCAATGTGAAATGCAGCCATATGTGCATGTGAATGGCCCATGAGTGGGTATCATTTCAATTCCTACGTAGGTTTCATCCATAGATATTATATAAAGGTTAAAATCAAATTTATCGAGCTATGTAAATGTTCTAGATCCCTTCCATAAATGTCACATTCCCCAGCTATTTATGTTTGGTCCTCTAATAGTGCACGTGTCATGGAACTAAGGTCAATCCAAATGCCTATCACCTATATATACCATCTGAATCGAATTTGTTCCACTACAGCACCTGGTTCACACAACTCTTCTTAACCCTCATCCTTCTACAACAAATCACTTGCACTTGAGCACCATCATGTTGGGTCGAAATGGATGATGGAAATAAAAAATAGTTTATGTATTATATTTTCTTAAAAATATCAAAGTTATTAAAAAATAATTGTGGAATTTTTTTGTTTTTTAAAAATAAAACTCTTTCTCAAATGATTTTGAATTATGGATGTGTGGATACTGTATGCAGAAATATAAAGTGATGAACACAATGATTTTTTATATTGGAATGGTCCAAAATAGACCCAATCCAATCTTCACACCCTAACTGATGGATTATGTCACCCAATAAAATAAAGAGACACTTTTACAATGAGTATAATCACAAAATGAGGACTTTTACCTGGGAGGATCACTAGACCTAAATATCCTTTTTCAAGAGCAGACAAAACACAAGATTTTCCACAAAGAGTATCCCCAACATTAGTGTTCTACCTTTTAGTCAAGTGATCATAAAAAAAGAATACTTTTTATGGGTTTTATATCCCATTGAGTGAAAATATTATGTGTAGAAAACTCTACACATCTCAGAAGAAATGAATATACAAATAAGAAATTGTTGGAGGGTTTCACATAGATATAAAGATGTATAAAAATTATTTATGTAACATTAAATGTATCTCAATGATGAAGTATGGGAATCCAATCAATTTACATCATAAATATGTGAAGAAATACATAACTTCTCTTAAGAAGGCTTCTTTTAGTATAATTTATAGTATAAGTAGCGGTAGTTCTTCTTCTCTTTTATCAAAATTCTATATTGGTTCACAATTTTATTTTCCCTCCATATCATTTCCAAGCATGTTTAGCACCCTCGGTTTTAGGTACACAGACCTTTATTTATGTTTTTTAAGTATATATAATGATCAGGTTATGATTTGGGAAGTCTGGTGGAGTTTTGTCCTGCTTTGGAGGATTTTCTATAGGTTCTTGGGTTGAACATGGTTTCTACAAATTATGCACCCCATCTAGAAAATTGTGCACCCTGTATAAGGAGAGATAATAACTCTACGTGTTTGGAACACAGTTTTCAAAAACTATGTGGATGTCCATGGGAAATTTTGAATATCCGAACAAAGGGGACAAACATGGTTGGCACATGGGTTGTCTAACTATGGGATCCAACCACTAAAGGGGCTGGCTTAAGGCTGTAGAATTTTCATGTTGATGCATGGTCTTCCAAACTATGGGGATTAACTATGCCGTGTAAATTTATAGATCCTAAATTATTGGATATTACTCCGATTAAGTCTCAGGACCCCTTTTTATTTTTTTTGTCTTTCATAATCAAAAACTCTTTTTCCTCAAAATGCTTGAGAGGTGATTCCCTTCAATTTGGGATCATGTTTTAGGCATTTCAAAGATTTTATTGATCCATATCCTCTATTAAGATTCAATTCTTGGTCATTATTTTTAGATATCTTCTCCTCATCTTTCCTGAAACCTTATATCTAATCCACTATGGATAGATCCATTTTCTTTTATTGGAATTGTAATGTTTTATGGTTGGATCTAGGGAAGGAAAGGTGGTTTGTAATTGAATCTGTAGAATCATTGTGTCATTCTTCATTTTCACCAACCGTTGTGAGGTAGGTGAATTCTCTCTCAATTCCAATTGATTAGAACTTAAAGCCTTAGCTTGAAATGATTTTTTTCCTTGAAATTATTTTGATACCCTCATGTAATTATTGATGGAAACATTTTTAATGATGGTTTTGATAAATTTTCGAAATTGGATAGTTCTATCAAAAAGCCTATTTAATGATAATTTTAAAATGAAAATTTTAAAATTATGGTTTTCATTTGATACATGGAAAATGGTTGTTGAAATGTTTTAAATAAATAAATGTTTTATGTGAAATGGATTTCCTTGGATTTTGGCATACATTGTTGGTGTGAGTTTATTTACATCAGACATGACCCTGAGTAAGAGGAATGTGTCATTGGGGAACCTAGTATTTTTAACCTTATGATGACTTGGTAGATCAATGAGAGACTTATCATGAGTATGGAACTATCACCTAGGAATGAATGTTTGGGTGTGTGGATGCGTGTATGTGTGGAATCTTGGAATGGGTATGCTAAATTAAATTAAAAATGTTTTAAAGGCTTGTTTTATTACTTTATAGGGAAAACTATTTTGGATTTGATATAAAATGTTTTAACTATTTTAAACTATTTTATATAAATGTTTTAACAAGTTTTTCCCTAGTGGTGTGATTTCGGAAGTCATTAGAAAAATCCCAATAAGTTTAGACTCACCCCCTGCATGGGCACTATTGTTTGTTTTCATATTTCATATATAGAGACATAGTTAAAGGTATTATATCTCAGTTATTTCATGATTTTTGTTCATATTGTGGACATGTATTATCAATTTTGAGCCTCTAACATGTTTGGGGTTGTTGTGGGATGTCTTTGGTGTCTCTGGATTTTGTTTTCTTTTGATCCCTTTGGTTATGTCAGTTGTATTCCTCTTGTACTAGGATATGGTTGTTGGCTTGGTAATGTTTTTAGTTTTATTTTCATACTCAGGCATCCTATATTGGTTAATTAATTATATTCTTATGGTTTGGATGTTTTTATTTCAAAGGTAAAAATGTCCCCAATTGTTCTAAAGGCCCTTGTAATTTATCATCATCATTTGGTGTCTTGGGAATGTCACCTAAGGATAGTAACACCCATTTATTCTTCACAAGACAATGAGTGAGGGGTACGATGTTACAAATGGTATTAGTTTTTTTTTGATCCTTGGGTATCAGTTATGTCGAGTCCTGGTGTTTGAAATTGTATCATTATTGATAAGACTTCTATTTCTTGGGATGGTAGAAAAGAGTAGGATTTCCAGAACATGAAATGTAGAGCATAAAAATTCATATATAGCCTTTTTATACTGAATTTAAAGTTACTAGAGTGTTCAATCACATAAGTTTTTTAGACACTTCTATGTGAGTTTTCACCTCATCCTCAAAGATTAAGCTAATAAGTGTTGTATGACATGCATTGATGGTATTAATTCCTACTAGGAATGCATTTTTCATTACTGAATTAATGATTTATGGAAATGGTATGAAGTAACAATTTTTGAAAATCATTGAATTTTTTTTCAAATGGTGATTTTTAATGTCTTTATGGTGTTATTTTGAAAATCGTTAAAACAGTTTATTATGGAAAAAGATGATTGTGGAACTGGTTAAAATGGTATTTTGAAATAGTTTAACCTTTAGTTGTTATATAGTGAGACTAAATGGTGTTCATTTTGCTTGTATAAAATGGAATTGGGTAGGAATAGTAGGAACTAACTGGAAGAGGATTCTTAGAAAGAGGTTTCACCTAATCCATAGGTGAATGAATAGTTGGTCTTGAGTATTGTCTAGGATTTTCAAGAAATGGATATAGGGAACAAAAAGGATAAAACAAGAGAAGTGGATCATTTAGTTTAGTTACAAAATAATAATTCACCCATCATTTAGGGTGATTTAGAGTCAAAAAAAGAGTTTGGCTGAATAGAATGAATTTAATTTTTAATTTCCTTAGGACACCAACAGAGATGAAAGTAAAGTTGGTGAAGTATATGCTAGAGGATCTAGCATGCTAGTGGTGGGATTTAGTAGTTCAGTATAAATTATAACCAGGCATATAAAGGTTTATTTTTAAGAATTGTTTGATAAACAATTATATCCTCACACATACAAAATTTATAGAATAATAGACTTCTTTATTTTGAAGTAGGAGAATCTCTCAGTAATATAGTATGTAGCTAAATTTATGAATTTAATTCTCTTTTCATTGAAAGTTGTTGCAAGTGAATCCATAAAGGAATGATTTTTTATATCATGGTTGAAATAATAAATTCACTCAAATATTTATATCCTATGTATTAAGGATTATATATAAGTTTTCAATATAGAAATGGTGGAAGAAAGATACATCTTGGGAAACACAGTTAAAGGAAGCATGTTAATTCCTCTTGGAATAGGTGGGAACTCCAATTATGTAAAAAAGTGGTGGAGGGAAACCTCTTATAAAGGGGGTTTTATATCTCAAAATAAAACCATGGGATCATTAAACCTTCCTCATATATAGAAGAGTAATCTTGGATGTTATTAGTATGGTTCTTTTGAGCATAAAAAGTGAGATTGTACAACACCCCCTAGAGAATGTCACAAGTTCAACCAGATGGAAGATATTCATCACTATTATTGTAGTGATCCAAGGCTAGGTTATAGGGACACATCTCATGCTTCTTATATATCATATGCTTCTATGGGATGAGTGCATCATAATATCTATCTTCAGTAGAACTGAGAGAGTCATGACGGTTATCGGAACACCATGACTCCTCAACCTATGCAATCTCAACAAGATAATAAAGAGAATAGTTAAACGATTAATAAATTGTATGGAGATGAGAAAATAATCATGGATGATTAATCAGGACCTTCAGTTGTTATAGGTATGATTCTTCTAAATTATACCCTCATGCAAGCTTTGTTTGATATGGGTGTGTCGCACTAGTTTATTGTTTCTTGTGTCATTGATCTGATGGGTATACATGTTGAGATGATTCCTCCAATTTTTCAACTTCTAGAACACTTGAGATAATGAGAGTGTTGATCCTTGAAATGTGCATTTTCTTCAATATCAATCGATAGGTATGAGTTAGTATGTGATTTCTTTGTGATATAGATGGATTTCAATGACTTGATTTTGGTAATGGATTGGCAGAAATGTTGATTTTTATGCATGGAAGATGAGTTTCAAATATTCTAATGATGTTAGAAATGTCTTTAAATGATATTGGGTAGTGTATGAAAGTAGATAAAGACCCTTGGTATAGGCAGTTGGAACTATCACTTATCAATTAATAGTAGTTCTTTTTAATCGGTGGATGAGATTTCGAATAGAGATTTTCCAACCATAGTAGACCAGTTACATGAAGTTTTTCCTAAAATTTTATTAGGGTTTCCACCCAATTGGTATATGGATTTTATGATTGATCTTCTACTGGGTACTGGTCCTATTTCCCTTCTTTCTAATCGTATGGAACCAACAGAATTGAGGTAATCGAAGGATCGATTATAAGAGTTGTAAAGTAAAGGGTTTATCTAAACGAGAACATATCTATGAGAATCATTGGTTATTTTTGTGAATAACTTGAATTTATCTCTTAGTATTTTCATATATTATCATAATCTTAACCGAGTTATGATAGAGAATAGCTATCCTTTTCCATGAATTGAATCTCTATTCGATCAATTGAGGGGATTTCAGTGGTTCTCTAAAATTAACTTATGTTTAGGATATCACCAACTATGGGTTTAGAAGGTAGATATTCTAAAAAATATGTTTTAGAAGAATATTTGGACATTATGAGTTTATTGTTATGCCTTTTGGTCTTACGAATGCACCAGCCATCATTATGGCATTGATGAATTAGGAATTTTAAATGTATCTAGAATCCTTTATGGTGGTGTTTATAGATGTTATGAAGGTTTATTATAGGACAAAATAAGATCATTATAAAAATTTGAAGATAGTATTGGGTATCTTGTGGGGGTGTCAATTGGATGAAAAGTTATCAAAGATTTATTTTTGGATACCAGAGGTACATTTAATTGGCCATGTCATTTCTAAAAGATGTGTTTCTCTATATCAGGAAAAGATAGAAGTTATTATCTCTTGGAAACCTCTAAATAACTTCTTTTAGATAAGTAGTTTCCTAGGATTAGTAGGATACTAAAAACAATTTATGTGACTTTTAACATTTTTCATCATTGATGACATCTTTGAAAAGAAAAGGCATTCCTTTCTAATGGATTGAGTAATGTCATAAATCCTTTCATGTGATTATGGTTAGACTTACATCGACACCCATTATCATGTTTCCAAAGTTCAAATAGGGCTATGTAGTCTATTGTGATGCATACGAATCTAGGATGGGATGTGTTCCCGTGTAGGGAGATCATGTGGTTGTTTTTGGCTCATAGTAGTCATGGTGTTATGAGAATAACTACCCAACACGTGATTTAGATTTAGCTATTATAGTCCGTGATTTTAATTCTTGGCATAATTATCTTTTTGGTGATAAATTTACTTTGTTTACAAATCATAAGATTTTGAAACACATTTTATCAAAAAGATATTTGAATTTAAGAAAGTGTAGATGGATAGAGTAGTTGTAGATGTTTGACTTCCTCCAATGGCCTGAAGACCTTCATTTTTTATTGATTTTTGATAATCCAACTTTCAAGGGGTGAGGTGGAACCCTTACAAGGCCTGTAGCCATAAGCATTACATGGCTCATAGGTCTTAGAGGAATTCATTTCCCATAGGCTTCAAAAATTACATACAACCCAGACTAGCTACTTGGAACTGCTCCTCCCCAGCATCTTCATCGTGAAATCATCTCTCCACCTTCACATAGCTGTTCGGTTAGGCTTTCCCGTGCATGAACAAGCTTGTCCCGATGGCGGATGAATTAATTATGGAGTTATATAATTAGTTGGATAAATAATCTTTAAATAAGTGGTAGTTTATGTCATCCATCATAGACATGCATATTGATTGTACTGACCAGGGTGATGTTGTTGTTTTCTTTTCAGTATCATTTATTTCGGATTTTGTTCAACATGTGAAAGAGACTCAGATATTTGATCCTGAATGTGCTACCATGAGGTCGAAACTCAATGGTGGGGAGACCATTTATGGATAAGAGTTATATGTGAGTTTGATGTTGAGGTGTATATATTGGATCATGGTACCTTTTTTTTCAAGAACAAATTATTAATACTTACCACTATTTGAAATGGATTGTTCTTCTAGCATTCAAAAGATTTATAGGGTGATGAAATAACAGTTTTGGTGGGTTGGCATGAAAAAGGACAGTGATGGGGTATGTTTTAAGATGCCTAATTTATTGTTAGGTCAATTCATAACACCAATGATCGGCATGTATGTTATAGTCTTTACCAATTCTCATGTGGAAGTGGGAGGAGATATCCATGTAATTTGGGACAAGTTTACCAATAACGGTAAGGAAACAGGATTATATATGCATAATTATGGATTGAATCATGAATTTGGATCATGTTATACATATTAGTGAATCCCATATGGTGGAGGACTTGTCCAAAATTTATATATGATAAGTTGTAAAGTTGCATAGAATTCCATTCTCGATTGTATATATCTGACCGACCCCTTAGGTTTACAACTCGTTTTTGTAAATCCTTACAAAACTCCCTTGGGACACAATTGACTATAATAGTAGTATATCACCCTCAAATAGATAGAGTCATAAAGGACATTCCAAATGTTGGAGGTCATTCGCAGGGATTCTGTAATGGATTTTGGTGGCTCATGGGAAGATCGCATACCCTAGTGGAGTCCTCATACAACAACAGTTATCAAAACTAGATATATATGGATCCTTTTAAATCATTTTTTGGTGTCCTTATAATTCTCCATTTTGTTGGGTGGAAATAGGTGAAACTTCACTAGTTATACCCAACCTTATTCAATAGATAATATAAAATATTCTTTTGATCAAAAATATGATGGAGATAGATCAGAGTCATTAGAAATCGTATATGGATCATCATTGGTGAACATTTTCATTTGAGGTAAGTGATCAGGTGTTCTTGAGAATCTCTCCAAGTCTTGGGCATCATAATTTTGGAAAGAAAGGAATGTTTTCTCCTCAGTACATAGGATCTTTTGAGATACTTAAACAAGTTGGTGAGGTGGCATGTCAATTGTCTTTGTCACCAAGTTTTAGTTCAGTGCACAATGTGTTTCATGTGTCTCAATTAAAGAAGTATCAACCTAATCTTGAGCATGTGATTCGATGGGATCACATTAACCTATATTCTAATGATACAATGATTCATGTGTCATTATAGATTGTGGATAGGATATATAGAGTCTAGTATAGTAAAATTATTAGTCTATTGTGGGTTTTATGGAAACATGGTCGAATTTAGGAAGAAACATGGGAGTATGAAAAGGAAATGTTGAAGCAGTGGCCCGAACTCTTCCTGGAAAACTCCGGTTTTGTAATTTTTAGGGATGGAAAGACCAATGGTGTGGAGAATATATCAACTCAAGTTCTAGGTAATTCACTATTTATTTATGTATTTTACGTATATATAATGATTTTATTAAGTTTTGGGAGGTTCAGATGAGTATTGACTTGCTCTGGAGGATTTTCTGGAGGTGCATAGTCTGAACATAGTTAGTAAAAACCATAAACCCCATCTAGGAAAATGTGAAACATGTTTAAGGAGGGATGGTAGATTCACATGGTTGGTGCATGGTTTAGCCAAATCATGTGGATGTCAAGGGGAAACTGTACATGTCTGGAAAGAGGGGAAAATCAAGGTTGGCACACAGTTTTCTAACCGTGTGAGACAACTATTCAGGGGATTGGATTAAGGGAGTAGCATCCACATGGTTGGCATATGGTCTACTAAGCTGTGTGTCCTAACTATAACACCCCAAGTTTGTATGAATTTTTTTTAAATAACTTAAATTTCTTTGATTGCTTTCATTTCACACTACACCAAGTTATGCTTACTTTATACACAAAAAAAGTTAAGAGTACACTACACACAAAACTTATATTATCTTTTGGTACATTCAAAACTATGTTTTTCTTGTGTTATATACAATTTTGAGTTCCTTTGATAGCTTGTGTTACACACAAGACCAAGTTTTACCGAACTACAATATACTATTTATATTATTATTAAAATATTATTATAGTTATCACCTAGCATTTTGAAAGGTGGGTATGAAAGGGATTAACTGAAATATTAAAATATTTTTTCGATATTTTTACAAAATTAATTCTTTGGCAATGAATTAGTTATAAATTAAAGTAATCACTATTTTAAAATAAAAAATTTCCTTTTCTAAAAAACTATTTTCTATGCACAAACATGATTTATC
This sequence comes from Viscum album, assembly GCA_963277665.1. Classification (NCBI taxonomy): domain Eukaryota; kingdom Viridiplantae; phylum Streptophyta; class Magnoliopsida; order Santalales; family Viscaceae; genus Viscum; species Viscum album. Next base: position 1,479,196,532 of record OY728127.1, on the reverse strand, counting down.
TCAATTAATTAAAAAACCACATCTTTTGAATTATTTTAATAGAATATATATTATATATTCAATAAAATATTTAAAATTCATTTTATATATTTTCTGGACAATATATAAAAGTAAATTCAATTTTATGCATAAAAAGATATATTTTTTCTAAAAGGTAGTTTTTCTGCCTTTTAATGCCATAATGATTTTAAAAATAAATTTTGACACTTTTATAAATTATATTTGAAAAAATAAACTTCATTTTTTAAATTTTAATGTAAAAAATATCTTTGGGTGAATTTTTGGTATTTTTATAAGAAGTTTCATTTCTTGATGAACAGTGAAAAACATTGAATTTTAATTTGAAACCGCATTTTTATCTAATTTATTTATATTTTTAAATTATATTTTAAATTTATTTTAAAGTAAAATTATTTAAATTATACATAATTAAATCCATTTAAGGTCATTTTAATCAACTTCACATTGAAAATGGATATAAAAACATTTTTAACTTTTGAACTTTTTTACTTTAAAAACTAGTTGTTACATCTCGTCTGCAGGATTAATTTTAAATTATAATTTTATAATCCTATGATTAGAATTTAGAAAAATGGATTTAATATTTTGAATAATAATAATTTATAATTTCTATTAAGTTCAACTTAATCTTTGACCCAAAAAAAATATTTGTGAAAGAAATTAAAATTAATTATAGTGATTAAAAGAAAAACTAGTTTACTTAGTGGTTAAAATTTAAACTTTAGGGGAAAATTAACTAAATTTGATCTTCCAAAATCCATCATATAACCATATTTAGAACATTTAACCTCTTTTATTTAAAATAAACCATTATTTGGGGCACATTATGTAAGGTATTCCTCTTAATAATGTTTACCTTTTGTATTTACAAGAATGTTACCCCTCCTCCACTATAAAAGGGCACTCAACCCCTTAGTTATTAACACATCTCAAGAACTTTTAATTAAAAAAACATACCCAAATAAGCAAAAAAAATAACCAATATAATTCTATACTCATAAATTTTAATATAAATCTATCCAAGGAATCCCTTGGGTGAAAACCAAAAGGAGTTACCCGAAGAAGAGGTAATGTTCTTCGATGATCACTTCTATTTTATTTCTTTCTCCACCCATTAATTTATTATCATATAAAGATTATATAATAACTTATTTATCCCAAATATAATAATATTTTTTATGTTATGTTAATTACCTACACATTCATACACTTTCATAAAATGGGATACACAATTATTGTTCGTGTGTATGGTGGATTACCGCCACGCGAACCGATGTCCTTTATTCTTCCATTACCACCTATCAAGATTGGGAGTAATGATGAAATTACTATTTTTTATGATATATATATTTTTTATAATTTATTTATGCCTCTTTAATTATTATATAACACATACCTTCATTCTTTCTATTGTATTGGAATATGATAACTTCATTTGTGGACGTGTGGACTACTGCCTCCTCAAAGTGATGTGATTTGTTCACGATTTACATGGAATGTATTAAGGATAGTCTTAAAAAAATATTTTATATATATGAAATAATTATTATTATTTAAAGACAATTTATATATATCATTTAATTGTTCTTCTTTAAAGATATGTCAAGAAAATGAAAACAGCGTTCATGTGTACGTACGACCCACTATCTCCATGAATGGTATATTTCATTTCACATTTCTATATTTTATAGATTTTTATAAATAATTATATAATAAATATATATATGATATTTTTATCATGTTTTAAATTCATTAAATAATTAAAACATGATCTATGTAATTGGATCAATAATAACAAGTCAAAATATATATCAAAAACAAAACAGTTATTACCTGAAACGTAACTTTAACATGAAATTTTTAATAAAAAGGTAATATAAAGTCACAATAAGATAAAATATTGTATGATATATAATAATATGGTTCTTTTAATATTTATAATAAACTTATATTTATTATACATGAGGTTTGAACTTGTAAAACTAAATTCAAGGCTTAAGGTAAGGGAATTTGTCTCACTTTACATTCCATTAAGACTTATTCGTTATTATTAATGTAATTAAATTTATATGGTATATATACATCCATATTACATGTTATATAATTATTATACTTTATTTCATGATTTTAAAGGTTTCATTTTATGTTATTATTTCACATGGATTATGATTCAAAAGTTACTCAAGTTGTAAGGGTATTTCTAGTCTCACTTTAATTTCTGCAAGACTTATGCCTTATTCACCACCTATTTCTTTATGTTGTGTATATAATACCAATGAATTTATTATATTATTATTATACTTAAAATTATGGGTATTTAAATATCCATTTTATTATATCTATTTAATGGGGTTTAGGGTTCAAAAGTTTCCAAATCAGTAAGGAAATTTTCTCTTAATTTGACTTCTTTGAGACACATGTTATGTTATGATCCTACAATCTTTTATGAGGTGTATAAACTGACCTATGAAATTTTATATCATGAATATCAATTATTTAATTATATTAAAAGTTTCATTTTATGTTATTCTTTCACATGTCTCGGAATTCAAAATTTACTCAAGTAGAAAGGGGATTTCAAGTCTAACTTTCTTTTTTACGCGACTTATACCATATTCACCACTTGTTTATTTTGTGTGGTTTATATACTACCAATAAATTTGTTCTATGATTATTATCCTTAGATTTATGGGTATTCACATATCCATTTTATTATCTCTATTTCATGGGTTTTATAGTTCAAAAATTACTAAATCGGTAAAGTAATTTTGTCTCAATTTGCCTTCTTCGAGACACATGTTATGTTATGCACCAATATTATTTTATGAGGTGTATATAATCCATTTAAATTGTTTTAACATTAATATAATTCATTTAATTATATTTTAATATTTATGTAATATTATTATTTCATGGTTATTTTGATTCAAAGTTACCAAAGTGGTAAGATTTTATTATTACAATCTCATCATTTATCAGGATCATTTATGATTATGATTCCATTGATGAAATATTATGATCCATAACTTAATATTTTTCATTAGTTGTATTATAATATTGTTATTAATGATATATTAATGTAATGGTTACATTTTTACACTAATTGGTACTTAATATATTTAAGAAAACATTTTTAATAAAATCTGACCTTATTGCTCTCTTCGATCAAAAAAATGTGTTACTTCAAAATTATGTTTTCTAAAAATGTTTTCAATGAAATTTTAAGCTCATTTTAAAGGAAAATTATTTTGAAATTTTTTTATTTTTTAAAAATTTTTGTTAAAATGGTTTTCAAATATTCCTTTATAATTCTTAAAAGTTAGTTTCAAAGGAAAAGGTATTCAAAATGTTTTATGTTTAAAAAAATTAAAGAGAAAAGGATATTTTCCTCAAATATTATTTTAAATGATATTTACAAATTATTCTCCATCTAAGATGACATCCTTTTATATATTTTCTTATTTAATGACAATATGATCCAATTACCACATTCTTATTCTTTTTTTGAATGGTTTTTGTTTAAGATGAAAAGTTGTTTATGAAACTGATTTCTATTCCATGGGTTATACCATGTTAAAATGATTATTAAACCCACATTTTAATGTTATTATATGAATAAATGATTATAACACCTATCTATTCCCCATATTTTTTGATAATATAAAATTTTTATGATACACATTTCATTTCATGGGTTATGATATAATAAATTTTTATGATCTTATAGAAAACATATGTATGATTTCATTATGTGATAGGTGGGACATATATATCCCTTAAACTCATTGGGTAATTATGGATAGATCAGTAGTATATATGTTATGTTTTAACCTTATTACATGTTCACAATGTTATGAGTGAACCTTATTATAAGTTCACAATTTTATGCATGAACCCAATTACATGTTCACAATTTTTTGCATGGACCTAGTTGCATGTACATATGTTTATTCAAGAACCTAATTACATGTTCAAAATTTTATACATGAACCTGATTACATGTTAAAAATATTAAGCATGTACTTGGTTTCATGTCCATAATTTTATTCATTAACCTGATTACATGTTCACAATGTTATGTGTAAACCCGATTACATGTTGAAAGTGTTATGTATGGACTTGGTTTTATGTCCATAAGTTTATGAAAGGGAATGATTTCATATCCTTAACTTAATTAGTGAACCTATTTCTATTAATAATGTTCACAATGTTATAAGTTGATGTGTATGACACAATTCTATATATTATTCCAATGTTATGCTCTCATGACTCATGTTCTTTGATTTCCTTATGATTCGTGTCTTATGAACTTCCAATATTTATTCTAGGATTCATATTTAGGATCTTTGATATGTAGGGTATGATCTTATAATGTTATTATCATGTTCACATACCCTTATTTTCATGTTATGATTATGTATCTCCTTTATTTACCTTGACTAATAATCTGAGATCACCCTTTCTGATGTTTCTTTTTCCCTATGTTATGAATAAAGGTTTTAATTAGGGGTAATTAATTGGAAAATCTTCATGGAAATCATTGAAGATCCTTCACCAAGTCAGGAGATTATGTACCAAGAATCCAAAGTCACTAAAATATTACAGTCCTGGTACATGTACTTCTGTAATGTTCTAAATATTCACCTAAAATGGTTTAATATCCACCTATGTCACTATAGTTGATATCAAAAGAAAGGTTTAATAAACCTTTGGAAACTAGGATGAGAAAACCATAGTGAGATCTCTAGGGTTATTTCAATGGATATGTCTAGGTATGTCATTAAGGATGAGTATATGGATGAGTCAAAGTTTTGGATGTCTTAGAGGAATAGGAATATGTTTTGAATGTGGAAAATAAGGTCACAAAGCAAGTAACTGTAAAGGGACAATAAAAAAAGTTCATTTAATGCAATGGATAATAATATTGGTCTCCATAAGGTGTTGTCAATAGTTGAATCTTTTAATTGTGGAAAGTATGGCCAGTATAAAAATAAATGTCTTGGGGGGAAATCTCATGAAGGAAATTTACAAGGTTGTAAGAGTATAGATTTTGTTGTTGAGGATGAATAAACCACATTCGACACATGAAAGTTATGTAATGTACTAATAATATTGTTTATAATCATGATTAAATTGAGTTTGATGAATGTTAAGGCATTATTCGTATTTCATATTTTAAGAAGGGGTATTAAGGAATAAGATGATGATGCCTAAGTAAAGGTTTAAGAATAAAGTTGGATTATTTAAGTGTATATGTATTTGAATTCAATAATTATGTTATATGAATCATGAAGTATATATTCTTCATTAAGGATTTTCAAAAATATAGTGAATGGTGTCGATGACTAAGAAAATTGATTTAATGGAAAGGTGATATTTTGATCAAGGGAGGGTAACCATTAATGTGTTCCTGGTGTTGAGACAATTTTGTTTAGTTTGGATAAAGAGATATTGGATAAGAATGTTGAGTCAAAAGTCTCTTTTTGACATTTCTATTCCTTTTGTTTTGGAAATCACAAACTCTTTCTCAAATATTTAATTACTAACTATTTTATGTCCAAAGTATTTTAATAATATTTTAATATAAAACATATATATTTTACCATACTTATAATTAGTTTTTAATGTATTCATGAATATAAACATACTTTACTCATTACAATTATTGTAATGAGCATTGATATAATAAATGTAAGATTCACCTTATAAAATACTTTTAAAGACATTATGTCATGTATTCTTACTGAAAAAAATAATCATATTTGACATCAAAACTAGTATCATCAGAATCAGAATCATAAAGAAAATTTTAATGAAATTATGTAATTAAATCCATCAGATTGAAAGTTTAAATTCTGAATATGGAAGATCATATTCTATTATAATGGAATACCTTTTACACTATAAATAATTATATCAAAATTATGTCATTCATTCTCTTATAATATTACCATTGAAGTTCCAGGAGTCCAAGTCCTTGTAAAAATTTTAGAAAAAATATGACCATTAGAGGATCAAGATAACCGTTGGAGGCTAGCCTATAAATACCTAGTCATTTTAAGAGCTTAGTAATAAATTGATGAGAACCAAAGTGTGATGCTTCTGTAGCTCTCATTTCTATTTCATTACTGACTCTTGGTTTTTCTAAAGTTTACAAAGCATTAATGTCTTGTTCATAGTCTTTTTTATTGCTTTAAAGAGAGTCTTTATTAAGGAAACCTTGTCTGGTTTTCTTCTTATGAATCTGTTATATTTTCTTAGTGTGATATTATTGTTGTGATTATGATCGAGGAATTATGAGGATATGAAGATAGAGGATCCTATCACCTTATTGATCAAGGGATTTTATGGATAGAAAGATAGATATGATTATCAAACCGAGGGATGTTAGGGACATCCAGACATAGAAAACTTGATCATTGTATCGATGGCTTTCTCTGGTAAGAGAAAGACGAACTTTCTTGTATGTATAAAATAAGGTAACTTTATCCAAGGTTATTGAATACCCTTCTCTTTGGGATAAAATAATTGTATTCATTAGTATTAATTTTTTATTACAAGTCATTTATTTCCACTTCAATTTTAATATAAAGAGAATAATTTTATATTCATCTTTCTATTTGTATTTTTTTACAATAATAGATTTCATTATGATTGATTTTTTACTCTGATTTTTATTATATATGCTTTAAGATAGAATCCCCTATTTTTTGAATATTCTGATTTATCATAACCATTTTGATTAGGATTTATTTTATTATTACTCGGATAAAATCATTTTCTACTGGGAATATGATTAAACTTTCATTATGTCACAACTACTTACTGAATATTATTCTATATTCAATTTATATAGAATCAATTTATCATTATGACCTATGGAATACATATCAAAGTCCACTTGATTATGATATTTTTATTATTATACCTAAGGGCCAAGTCTTATTACCATTTAAATACCTAAGAGGTTAGGTGAATACGATTAGTTTAACCTTATTAAACTATGTTCCCTTTAAGATTAAAATTGAATTTTTTTTAAAACTTATAATTCACCCCCTCTTGTATTTATCCATCTTCACATACATTTTGATCCAAAAATTAGTATCAAATCCAAGTCTCTATTATACTGATACTTAAATTTGGTATTGGAGGAGGTTTTCACATCTCAGCTCAAATAGTTACTAAATGTATAGTACACAATTCCAAGGATAATTTAATTATTTCTACCCATAAGTATGAAAACAATTTACATGCTAAACTTAGAATACTTTAATATCCAAGACATACCTTGTCTTAGTGCAATGGAAGATCAATCTTGGTTAATAAATAGAAGTTTTAGACACTATAACCTTAGAAACTTAGGTAAGTTAGCTAATAAAAGACTTGTTTAGGATTTTCAAGAGATTAAATTTTATTCTTCAAAAGTTTGTGACCCTTTCCAAAATAGTAATAAATATAAGACTGGTTTTAAATCTATTAGTGAAGTATAAAATTTTGATGCATTCCAGTTAGTACACATGGATCTTTTTGGTCCTACACAAACTTAGAGTATTGGGGTAATGTACTATGTATTTTCTTTAGTTAATGATTACACTAGATACACTTGGTTATATTTTCTATAAAATAAATTGTAATCCTTTTTTTTTAAAAACTGTTGTATCTAAAATTAAAAATGATAAAAACCTTCGCTTGATAACTATTTGTAGTGATCATGGTGTAGATTTTGTAAATTTATATTTTGAAATTTTTTTAGTAATAAAGGCATTACATATAACTTTTTAGATCCTTAAACTCCTCAGAAAAATGGTGTTGTTGAAAGAATAGAAAATATTCTCCAAGAAATAACAAGAACTATGTTGAGTGAATACTCAATTGATAAACACTTTTGGGATGAAGCAGATATTACTATTGGTTATACTGTAAATTTAGTTTTAATCAGATCATTTATAAATAAAAATCTTTATGAATTGTGGACAGGCTGAAAACAAAAAGTTTCTTACTTTAGAGTATTTGGATCCAAGGTATTAATATTGAATATGAAAGATAATTTACACAAATTTTCACCCAAATCCTATGAAGGTATATTCTTAGGTTATTAAACTATTTCTAATGAATATAGAGTTTCTAATAAAAATACGTATACTATTGAGGAAATAGTACATGTAAAATTTGATGAAACCGATCCTTTTTTTAAATAAACCCAACCAACATCCTCTTATGTTTCTTCAAAAACTAATCCTCAAACTTTGATAGAAGATTCTTATAATAAGGAAAATACTCTGGAAATTATTTTTGAAATATTTACTCAAGAATATTTTATACCTTATATTGACGAACAAGTTTTAAAAAATCTAATTCAATTGTTTCTTAAGAATCATCCAAGTGATAGTATCATTGGTGATATGAATCAACCAGTCAGGACTAGAAGTTCTTTAAGAAATGAAGTACAAAATATCTCTTTTCTTTCTAAATTTGAACCTAAAAATCCTGATGAGGCTTTAGGTGATGAAGATTATATAAAAGAAATGAATGATAAACTAAATGAATTTGAAAGGAACAAAGTCTCGACCTTGGTATGAATACCTAAAGAAACATCAATAATTGGAGTAAAATGGGTTTTCAAAAAATGATGAAAATCTAATAATAATTAGAAATAAAGAAATAATTGTTGTTAAAGGTTGTAATTAAGAAGATGGAATAGAATATGAAGAAACATGTGCATCAATATCTAGACTTGAATCTATTCATATTATATTAGCCTTTGCATCATTCATCATTTTCAAACTTTTTCAAATGAATGTGAAGTGTTCTTTCCTTAAACAGTATGTAAAGGAGGAAGTTTTTGTTGTAAAACCCCTGGTTTTGATGATAAAAACATTATTATTACCTTTTTAAATTTTAAAAATATTTATATGTACTTAAACAAGCCCCTAGAGCATGGTATTATAGATTAAATTGACTTTTGTTACAAAAACATTATTTTAAGGGAACCATGGATTTAACTATTTTTATAAATAAAGTAAAAAAACATGATTGTTATTCAAATATATATTTGTAACATTATATTTATATCAAATCAATAATATTTAATAGATTCCTTTGTAAATCTTATGAAATCTGAGTTTGAAATGAGTATGATAGGGGAGTTAGCATTTTTACTTGGTTTTAAAATTTCTCAAAATCCAAAAGGTGCTTATATATCTCAACATTAGTATATAAAATATCTTTTTAAAAAGTATGGGTATGAAAATACTAAAAGTATTATCACTCAAATAAATACCTCAAATAAACTTGATATTGATGATTCTTAGCAACCATTTGATCAAATAATTTTCAGATGTATGAATGGATGTTTACTATAATTAATAGCTAGTTATTTAGACTTAATGTTTTTTATTTTCATATATACAAGGTATTATGAAAATCAAAATTAATCCCATTTAAAAGAAATTAAATGAATTTTTCATCATCTAAAGGGAAATATGTATTTAGTACTTTTATATTCATCTAGAAATAATTTTGAGTTATAAAGTTTTTTAAATAATGAATTTGGTCGTTGTATAATTGATAGAAAAAGTACATCTAGAATGTGAAATTTCTTAATAGATTCATTAATTTCTTGGTATTTTAAGAAAAAAATACTCAGTATAACTTTCCACTACAAAAGCTGAATATGTGGTGGCTATAAGTTTTTGTGCTTAAGTGTTGTGGATACAACACACACTCATTTATTATTGCTTGAGTTTTACATAAACTCAAATACTATGTGATAACACTAGTGTCGTTGCATTAAGTAAAAACCCTATACATTAATCTCATGTAAAAAACATGGATATTAGGAATCAATTTTATAGGGATCACACATAAAAAGGAGATATCATTTTTTAATTCATCGGAATGCAAGAACAACTTGTTGATATTTTTACAAAGCCATTACCTTCTAATAGATCTGAATACATTAAACAAAAGCTTGGAATTATTAATGTAAATTAATAATCCATATATGCCTCTTGTTTACCCATATCCATATATTAAGTTACTCATTTTAAAAAGGGGGATTACATATGATTGTTATTTAAAAAAAAATCAGTTTTTCAAAATTGGTGTTTTCATTTAAATTTTATTATATTTGTTTTTTCATTTAAATTTTATTGATTTAAAGTTTTCAATTAAATTTATCATATTCAAGTTTATTGAAAATCTAATTTGAAAATATATCTTATTCAAGTTTCTTTTATATTATATTTTGAGAATTTATCAAACTCGACATTTTTTTAAAATCAAAATCAAAATTTTTATTATTTCAAGTTTTCATTCAATCATATTTGAGTTTTCATCTTCATAATAAGTTTTCTTTTCATAATTTTTTATTTTATAAAATCAAAAAGAAAAAATTTTAATACTGATGATTTCAATCCAACGGATATTCTTATTTCCATTTATTCTTTAAAACTATTTCATTATAACTAGTTTTGTTCTTGTTTGTTTTTATTTTAAATTTTTTCGTATTTTTTCCATCGTATACACCGAATATGATAATTGTTTTTAAAAAAATCAAGAGTTTAAATTATTTTTAAATCTTTCTTTGGGAAATATCCACAATTGTTAGATCAAAGGGATCAAATCAAGGTCATCAGATCATTTTAGTAATATGGACCATCACTTTTGATTACATATATAAATGAGACCCCCTCCACATGTCCCACACCATATATTTAAGAATTATTGTTATGAAATACTACCTCATTTAAGTCTCTCAATCTGATTCTCAGTTCATGTCTGAATCCTCAGTTTCTTCTCCAGATACAATGGCTCCAGTGAAGGATTAAAACAGTTGGTTTCATTTTCGTGAAAGGTAAGTTTTAAGATCTTTTTATAAAAATTATGATTCATCTTTGATAAGGGTGATAAATTTTAATGGTTGGGAATCCTTATGTTTGGAACAGTTAGATCCAATTTACGATTTTATTTATATGTATTTTATTATAGATTTTTATTATTCATAAAATTTATTTAAAGAGGATAGAAAAGAAATGTTTTCTTTTCTAATTTATGATATGTCTTATAAGATGACACATAGGGAAACAGCAATAATTCTAGTTATTTTTTATGAAGGAGATGCATTTTTTTCCTCTCCTAAATTAAATAATTCAAAGGGTGTGTTTATTAGAGACCAAGCAAAAAAGACTTTATTTAAAAATATATTAGATGATGAACTGAGAAAAGTATCTCATATAATTCTAGATCATAGTTTTTATCTATTGGTATGAAAGGTTTTCTTATTCCAAGAAAGGGTGATCGAGGTACTCTGAAATTATAATATATCTTCATTTTGATTTATCTTTTTCAATATGAGGGAAATCAATATGGATTGTTTTATTCTTTTGACTATAAATAATATCAAATACAAGTTAATAAGTCAAAGATTATAATGTTTCCAGGATTGATTAGTAAAATGTTTGAATTGAGTATGAAGAAATTCAATATTTCAATCAAGACCAATCCTATAAAATAAAATAATTTTCTTATTAATTATGATATGATAAATCATATAAATTATTTTATGATTTAGAATCATTTTTTTGTAAATAATACTCAAGTTTCAACATCATAAGTAGAACTCTCTTCTAAATAAAATAAATTTGAGAAGGTTGTAAAGAAGAGAAAAGGTTACTCACTTCCTACTCCAAAAGAAAAGAAATAAAATAAATACACAAAAGAATTAGTTGATGAATAGAGGAATAGAAATACTGAAAGAAAAGAAGGAGATCCTTAAATTGGACTCAACCCAGCTGAAGCACTTTCTAAATGGTTACATGGTGACGAAGTTTTAGAAAATCCAAAAAAGGATAAGAATTTGAAAAATAAACATCAAAGTGAACCTTTAGTTGATATATTGATTAAAGAATTTGAGGATGCTTTTGTGAAAGTTGTTTTACCCCTTGATGATAATCTTTCCTTTCAAGAATTGGCAGTTATCTACGTTGATGTTCCCTCTACTATTGATAAGGTAAAAGTTTTTTTATAGAAAAAGAATCGCTTCCTATTGGAAAATATAATTTAAGATTAGAGTCACACCTTTCTTAGTTATTATAAGAAGGAGCTATAGAATTAGTTGAAGATGATAGTACAATCAAAGAAATGGAATAGTATGTATATGAAGAAGAAGAAGAAGACGAAAAGAATGATGAGAAAAAATATGATATTATTTATGTGATGAATTCTTAGGCTTCATCAAAACAATTTTATTCTTTGGTAAATCGAAATGAAAAGTCTGTTAGCCAATAAAACAAAAGACTTCATCATTTAAAGAAGTTTTGTCTTCATCCAAGAGAAATAAACAAGATAAAAATATAAAGGATGAAGGAAGTAAAAGAGTTAGTGTTGATGAAATTGAAATCTCTGATGGAAATAATGCTGATAAAAGGGTGGATAAATCAGTATCAAAGAAAGAGAAAATAAAATCAATTCAAGAAGATATCAGAACTGGTCATAGAATCAATCAATTAGAATCATATTCACCAAATACGATCATAGCTCAGGGTCTTGATTACATCCTTCAAATTTTAATAATATTGGAGAAAAATATTCCTTACTTTCCTAGGTTGGATACCAAGGATGATTTGGTTTTTGAAAATAAATATAAAGATTGTGATTCTATGAAAGCCTTAAAAGATAGTTTGATACGATTCGAATCAGATTTCAATATTTTCGGAGAAAATTCTGAGGCTCACGGGAGAAGTTATGATAACATTTTAAAATATTCTCATAATGTTTATAATTATATCAATCTTCATGATGATAATTTTTAGAAATTCAAGAAATCTATTAATTAAACCAATCCATCTTTCAATGGTCTTACAAAATTCATGGTCACCAGAGTAAAATATCTTGTGTAGTTTAGAAGTACATCAGAGAAATAGACTCAATATGTATCAGATCTATAAAAAATTTTAAAGTTTATGCTCAGTGAGATTTGAAGATTCAAAGTCTATAAAGATGAGATTATTGCTTTGAATGATTATAATTATGTTTTATTATAAAGGTTCAAAGCTAAAAAAGATCAAAATAAACTTTTGGAAGAAAATATTCAATCTCAAGAAGAAGAAAATGAAGGAAAAATAATAAATGTTTCATATTCATGAATAAAGGTAGAAAGAGTTGGAAAACAAAAACAAGTCTCAGGAAGAGTTTATGGAAAAGGATAAATAAGATAGGAAATAGTTTAAGAATTTGAATACAATTGTCAGATCTTTGATGCCGAAGAAATATTGATTTCTTAAAACTCTTATTTTAATTTTCTGAATTGGAATTTCAACGGATAACTTTTTCATCTACTTACAAATTGTTTGAATTTCTTACAATTATTTTTTTTGATAGATTTTATTTATTTATTTTTATTGATGTTCAAGTACATCATTATATTTTTCATATACTTGATTCTCTAACCCATTTTAGGTATTACAAGACTCTTCCCCATTCTTTTTTGAAAATCACAACAGGAGAGAAATTTATACAAAGGAGGAGATGTCTGAAGTAAGGGGGAGAAATACTTTTAAAGAAGAGAATACAATCCATAAGGGAAGTTCTTATCCTAAGTGGGAGTTGGTCATATTCACTATTATATTCATATGAGTTATAAACTCAGGGGGAGATAAGTATTACATTAAAAATTATGAATATTATGCACATAAAAGTAAAATGAATTAGGTTTTTCAAAATTAATTTATTATTTAAGTATTTTGGTTTGTTCATTCCAAAAAAGAGGGAGATTGTTGAGTCAAAATTCCCTTTTTGAATTTTCCATTACTTTTGTTTTGGAAGTCACAAACTAATTCTTAAATAATTAATTCCTAACTATTTTATGTCCAAATTATTTTTTAAATATTTTTATAGAAAACATATATATTTTATTATACATAGAATTATTTTTTAAAGTATTCATGAATATTAATTTACTTTATTAATTAAAATTATTGTAATGAGCATAGATTCTATAAAGATCAGATTTACCTTATCAAATAATTTTAATGAATTTCTATCTTGTATTCATCTTGAAAAAAGATTTAATCTGATTTGATATCAGAATCAAACACATAAAGAAAATTGTAATGACATTCTATAAGGAAATACATCAGATTGAAATAAGTTTAAATCATAAATATGGAAAACCATATTCTATTAAAATGGAATAACTTTTACACTATAAATAATTATATCAAAACAATGTCATGAATTCTGTTATAATATGACAATTGAAGGGTCAAGTTTCTAATTCCTCATGAAAATATCATAAAAAATATTATCATTAAAGGATTAAGATGATCATTTGAGGCTTGACTATAAATACTAGATCATTTGAAGAGCTTAGTAATTAGTTGATGATGACTAAACTATGATGTTGTTGTAGTTCCTGTTCCTATTTCTTTTTTCACTCTTGATTTTTCTAAAGTGCACAAAGTGGGAATAGCTTGTTCTTAGTATTTTGTATTGGTTTAGAGATATTCTTTCTTAAGGAATCCTTATCAGGTTTTATCCTTAAGAATATATTGTATTTTCTTAGTGTGATCTGATTATTTTGATTACAATCAAAGGAATATGAGGATATGAAGATAGAGTATATGGTCACCTTATTGATCATGGTCTTGCATGGATAGTAATATACAGTCGATCAACATATCAAGGGATGTCAGTGATAGGAAGATAGAGAAAACCTGATCATCATATCAAGGGATTTCTCTGGTAAGAGAAATATTAACTTTCTTGTAAGTACTAAACAAGGGACCCTTATCCAAGGTTACTAGATACCCTTTTCGTTGGGATGAAATAAGTTTATTCATTTTTATTACTTTTTTTATTACAAGTATTTAATTTACACTTCAATTTTAATAGAAAGAGAATAATTTTATATTTATATTTCAATTTGTATTTTATTTTTCATAATAACATTGATTATGATTTATTTTATTTACTCTGATTATGAAAATATATACTTTAATATAGAATCAAAACTTTATTGAATACTTTGATTTAACATAAATGTTGTGATTACTATTCATTTTATGATTACTTTGATAAAATCATTTTCTACTGAGAGTACGATTAAAATTTGATTATATTACCACTTCTTACTAAATATAATTCTATACAATATTTATATAGAATCAATTTATCATTAAGAACTATGGAATACATACCAAATATACTTGATTATGATAATTTTATTATAAGACATGAGGGTCAAGTTCGATTACCATTTAAATACCTAAAAGTTTTTTGGAATATAATTAATTTAACCTTGTTAATATGAGTTCCATTTAAGATTAAAAATAAATGTTTTTAAAACTTACAATTCAACCTCCCATGTATTTATCCATCTTCATATAAATTTCGATCCAAAAATTGGTATCAAAGTCATGTCTTTGTTATATTGATACTTACAAAGAATAATGTAAATTTGATAGTACTGGTTACCTTGGAAATAGATTAATGATTTAAAAAAAAGAGATTTATGCTATCATGGATAGATTTTATGGAATTTTGGATTTAAGTAATATATCCAATAACATTTGGAATAAGAAATCATGCATGTTTTCAAAAAGGTTTTCAGATAATTCATTGTATTACCATGTTTTAGGAGAATGCATGAAGTAGGTTTTCACATGTTTGTATGTGGAAACCAAGAGCTACTTTATGATATATGGGTATTATTGTTAATCTTATTTTGATAAATTTAGGGACCTTATTTATAAAGTTTTGTATTTTCATCTTTCAAAAGGGTTATAAGGTTAACCATTCATGGAATGGTTAAAGTTAAACTTTTAATGAGTATTTAGGGATTAAATTATTATCTTGAAATATGTGGATTTATTCATATTGGATAACCTGTGAAAACCATTTTGTTGTGATGATAACTAAAGATGGATGGAATGAATTATAATCCTTCATGGATCTTGGGATCTAATTTTTCTTTAGTAATAAAAAATTCACCATTATTTTTAGAGTAAGAAATGAAGTGGAATATTGGTCAAGGAACAACCAAGGGGTGAGATTGTGAATATAAAATGGAATGAAATAAAGTAAGTATATCTCCTTATGAAAATTCTTCAACTTTAATAAAATGATATTTAAGTAAAATTTTGTCTTGTTTCCATCATTGTGATGATATCAATGACCTTTTCATGCTTATTTAGGCTATGGTTTATGGTTACTAACTTTTTTAGGATCAAATAATTTATTATGATCAATGAACTCAATCACTCTCTATAATTATTTAGGCTTTTATTAAATGTCCAAATATTCACATCCCACATATGTTTTTCTATGTGTAAACCTAGTTATGATTTACTCAGGGTAACCATTATGTTTCAAACTTTTCCTTTTTAAAGGAAGTTTTTGTATTCATTTCTAGAATGTGGGTTTCAATGAAAGGAACATTCAAGTATTAAACATTTGATGACCCAGATTAATTTCTAATGATAAATTCATTTTAAGTTGGGTACAATGTACCACCCCATAGTTTTATGAATAATTATTTTTCAAATAAATTAAATTCTTTGATGGATTGCATTGCACGCTACACCAAGTTATATTTTATTTATACAAAAAATCAAGTTAAGTGTGAACTACACACAACACTTATATTTGATTGTGTTACATGAAAGACTATTTTTTGTATTGTGTTAAATATAATATCTAGTTCCCTTGATAGCTTGTGTTACTCACAACATTGAGTTTTACTGAACTATAATATACAATTTATATTATTATTAAAATATTATTATCGTTATCATCTAGACGTTATAATGGAGGGTATGAAAAGGATTAACTAAATTATGAAAATATATTTTATGCATGTTAATAAAATTAATTATTTGTTAATTAATTAGTTTTAAATGAAAGTAAAAACTATTTGAAAATAAAGAAATTCCTTTTCTGAAAAAATATTTTCTATGCACAGACATTTTTTATCTCAAAAAATTATAAAAAGCACTTTTGATGAATGATTTTAATGTAATTTATATATTATAAATTAAATAAAATATTTATCATTAATCTTATGTGTTTTCTATCCAAGATATAATAATAAATCCAATTTTAGGCATAAAAAGATATGTATATTTTTTTATAAAAGGTAGTTTTTCACCTTTTAACGAAGAAACTATTTTAAAACTAAATTTTGACACTTTAATAAATTATATTAGATAAACTAAACTTCAATTATTAAATAGGGTGTCAAAATTATCTTAGGGTTAATTTCTGTTATTTTTTGTAAGAATATTCCTCTTTTAATGAATAGTAAAAAATACAAAATTTTAATTGAAAACTACATTTTAATATAATTTATTTCTATAGTTAAATTATATTTAAATTATTTTTAAAGTATAATTAATTATTTTATAAATAAATAAATCCAATTTATTCCATTAGAATCAATTTCACACTGAAATTTATTTTAAAACATTTCAAACTTTTTAACTTTTTTACTTTAAAACCCCATTGTTCCATCCAATCTATGAGATTAATTATAAAATAAATTATGACATTTATAGGATTAAAATTTGAAAAAATTGATTCCATATTTTGAATAATAATAATTTATAATATCTAGTAAGTTCATCTTAAATTTTTACAAAAAATATCTGTGAATGAAATTAAAATAAATTAGAGTGATTAAGAGAAAAACAAGTTTACTTAGTGGTTAAAATTTAAACTTAAGAGGAAAAATGACCTAGAAACTTGTCCAAATTAATTATTTTCCCATATTACGACCATTTACACTATTGGATCTAACATTTAACATTATTGGAGGCACTTTATGTAAGTTATACCTCTCAATAGTGTTTTCCTTTTTGTATTTATAAGAATGTGACTCATCCACTATAAAAGGGTACTCACCCCCCCAGTTATGCACACCTATAAATCAGTTTGTATCAGCCAATACCTACAAAAATATTCTCCAAAAATCCATCCTATCATCCTATAATACAAAATTTGTGAATAAATCCATCCAAGTAATCCCTTTGATGCAAAACAAAAGGAGTTACCAGAATAAGAGGTAACGTTCTTCAACAAGCACTTTTGATTTATTTCCTTCTCCACCCCTTAAATTCTAATTATATCAATATAATAAAATAAAATAAGTATCCCAAATATAATAATATATTTTTATGTTAATTTTATGACCTATACCTTCACACACTTCCATCAAATGGGATACACAATCATCATTCATGTGTTTGGAGAACAACCACCTCACGAACCGATGTCATTCATTCTTTCATTACTAACTCTCATGGTTGGGAAAAATTATTTAATTACTATTTTAATATGATATATATTATATTTATTATTTATTTATTCTTATTTAGTTATTATATAGCACATACCTTCATGCTTTACATTTTGTGGTAATATGATAATTTCTTTTGTGGATGTGTGGACTATTACCTCCTCAAAGTGATGTTATTTGTTCATGATTTACATGGAATGTATTAAGGAAGAGTTTATTAAGAATATGTGATATATATTATATAATAATTCTTCTTTAAATATAATATATATATAATTTACTTTTCTTTCTTTAAAAATACATCAAGAAACTAGAAGCAACGTTCATGCGTATGTACAGCCTACCATCTCCATGAATGGTGTATTCAATTTCATATATATATATATATTATAAATAATTATATAATGAATAATATGATATGTATATAATGTTTTAAAATTTTTAAATAATTAAATCATTATCTGAGAAATAGGATCAAGAAAAACAAGTCAAAACATATATGGAAAATAAAGCGGTTATTACCCAAAATGTAACTTTAACATGAAATTGTTAATAAACTAGTATTATAAAGTAAAAATAAAATAATATATGGTATTATATATAATAATATGTTTCTATGGAATATTTATAAAAAAAATTATGTTTATTATGCATGAGTTTTGAACTTGTATAAAGAAAGTCAATGCTTAAGGTAAGGGGTTTCATCTCAATTTTCATTCCATTGAGACTTTTTCATTATTATGAACCTAATTACTTTTATATGGTGCATATACTGACCTATGAAATTTTATTTCATGATTATAATTTATTTAATGATATTCAAAGTTTCATTTGATGTTATTCTTTCACATAGAACACAATTCAAAAGATACTCAAGTAGTTAGGGGATTTCTATTATCACTTTTATTTCTGCAAGACTAGTGTCTTATTCACCAACAATTTCTTTTTGTGATGTATGTAATTCCCATGAATGTATTATATTATTATTTTCCCTAAAATTATGTGTATTTATATATCCATTTAATTATCTATATATAATTGGATTTACGGTTCAAAAGTTTCCCAATCGGTAAGGTAATTTTGTCTCAATTTTCCATCTTAGAGACACATGTTATTTTATCCACCTAAAATATTTTACAAGGTATATATACAGACCTATGAAATGATATATCATGAATATCCTTTATTTAATGATGTTCAATGTTTCATTTTATGTTATTCTTTCACATGGATCACAATTCAAAAGTTACTCAAGTAGTAAGAGGATTTCTAGTCTCACTTTTATTTCTGTGAGACTTATGCCATATTCAGCACTTGTTTATTTTTTGTATTTTATATAATTCCCATGATGTATTATGTATAATCTTTTATTTTTGGAATTGATGAAATTATGTGTAAATTTGATTTTTTTGTGACTATTGGATGGGTTGTTTTTAAAATCAATCTTTGGAACGTGATTTTGAGGGTTGGAACACCATTATGTGATCTTTTTGGACCTGGGTAAGGGGTTGTGAGGTTCCTTACATGCCTAAATGAGTTTTGAGAGCATCGGACTTCAAAAGATAAAAATGGGAGAGTTGTAAATAGGGAACATTGTTTTTTTGAAATGGTGTGCCTTCATCAATAAACTATGTGACCTACAACAGGTGGATAGTGGTGGTGTGCATGGGTTGCGCATAGTTTTCCAAACTATGTTCCTAGCCCATAGGGGTAGTTCCAATTAGGCAATACTTAGACACTACTCACCACATGGTTTATGTGCATTTTGGATAACCATGTGAGGAATACCGTGTGAGGCAGTTTCTTGGGCATGGGGTGTCACATGGTTGGCGCATGGTTTGGTTAACCGTGTGACACAAACCATATGGTGTTTTCATTTAAAATAATTAAATATATGAAATTAAAATTAAAAATAAAAAAAAACCTAAGAAATCTATCTCCCCCTTACCCAAGTCATGTGGCCCCCCTCAGCTAAACCCCCCATGGCGTGACTTCCCTCTCCTCATGACCACCTCTGGCGCATCGATTTCACCCAATTCCTTCATGATTATAATTTGATTCATCAAGGTAAGTCAATATAATCTCTTATAATCCCTTGATTTGGATTATTTTCTTTCTTCTCATCATATTTTTTCATCTGGCCAAACCCTAGGGTTTTTAGAGGATTTCTTTTTTATTTCTCTTTTGTTTCTATACTATAAACTGATCCTCTCAGGCCAGCTTGGGTATGTTTCGGTGTTCTCTGTTGAAGGCGATGTGCTTCAGTCCCTTTTCACCTTTCCTTCACCACTTGAGGTAATTTTTTATTCTTCAGGTTGGTCTAGCATAATCTTATTTCGGTCCTTTTTGCGAGTTTGAGTTTTTAGTTTTGTCTGTAGTGAGCTTTGATCACCCTTGAGGCGAGTTTGAGTTGCTAGAGTCAAAGGCGACTTACTAAATATACAAAGGTAGGCATATTTATATGTTAGTTCACCTGTTACATGTATATTCACCCATGGTAGTGAATATATCTATATATATATATATATGGGTCTAGGTGTGCTATCATATAATATGAAATTGCATACGGGTGTAAGTGGAAATGAGTATATGCATATAATCTATATGTAAGGATCCCCTTATATATATTCATGGCCATGTGAAATAAACATATAGGATATGTTTATTTATGTATATGATAAGGAGAATATTCATGGAAGCAGGTAACAGAAGCTTCGAGTGGTCTCCAATTAAAGTGGTAAGAGTCAAAATGTTTGTCTTGGTTCTCTTCCCTTTGAGGTAGGATCCCCTCCTTTTGCCCTTTAAATTTAAGAATTTGTTAAGTAATTCTCTAATAAGTTGAATTATGAATTCTTGAATGAAAATTTTAATATGTTAAATGGATTATTTGAGAAGAAATTTCATCATTTTATAATAAAACCCTCATATGAGGTGTGTTTTATTTTAAAATAAAAAGTATTGATTAGTTGTTCAATACTGACCGAAAATTCATTTTTTATAATCAAATAACTTTTAAGGAAAAAGTGAGAAACCACCACATCCAACGTTACAACTAAACAAATAAATAAAAAGAAACCCTAAGAAAAAATAGGCTCTACCTCTCCAAAGCAATTGCATTGTCACGAACCAGCCCGAGTCGACCCGGAACCGATCACCCAGGCCAGCCCGCGATAAGTCCCAAGAGGAGTTCCCTATCCTCCCAGGATGATGACAAGCACCAAGGGAATAAATAGAGTAGAAAAGGGAATGATTTCACCCAAACATAAATAGTAAAACAACAGTGAAGATAAATGGACAGACCAAACACATTTATATAAAAAAACAGAATTAGCCATCAAGTATACAAAAAAACTCAGAGAACAACTGAACGATACAACTAAACCGGCCAGAACTGATGACCAACTAACTCCATGTGACCCCAATGGTCACTCTCCGACAAAAAAATCACACACCACTCAATGCAATAGAATATAAGATGAAACCTGCACAAGGGTAGAAAATAGAAAAGAACTATAGGTGTGAGTATTAAAACTCAATAGGCTAGCCCGATAATCTATTCCCAATGCACATCCTTTAAAATAAGAGAAACATAAATTTCAAGTTTGAACTAAAATATATAAAAGTATGGTTTTCTACAAGGTTAATCAAAAAAAAAGTACAAGCCATTTCCCTTATTCTTTTCCAAAACTAGATTCATTCAACTAGCATGTCGATAGCATTTTCAAGGGGAAAGTGATGTTTACATTTTTAGATTTGCACGAGAGGATAAACCACTTTAATTTGAAAACCATTTTCATAAACCAAATCAAAACCAAAAAACCACTTTCCAAGAAAAACAATACACAAGAAGTCATAAAAGTAATCACACAACAAGGGAAATGTAAATATATATACAAGCATCATATTCATCACTACAAGAAACTAAACACCAATAGACATGGGTGAACCTAGGAGATCAATAACAAACCAGAACATACTAATACATGAGACTCCATCCTCATTTTCATTCCACACATGATGAAAATCAAAACACCCAAAATCCTATCCACCCTAACTCAGGACATACCTAGGGGCCCAATCCCATAATAATAAACCCAAAATATATCCACCTACTATGGGACACTGGTCAGTCCATCCACTACCAGTTCAGCAATCATTCATAGAATGTACTCTCAACAATCCAGGTTCCCATGTCTCATTTATATAAAAATGGGGTGTGCCAATTGATGCCATATGATCATCCAATCAAAACATATATATATATATAATGATAATTCACAACATACATCACCCTGAGTCACTCTAAGGACTGAACTCATGCCATTAATCAAAAAGAACACAAAGAGTCTAATTCGAGGAACTCTCATAATAGATCACAAGTATTCCTCAGTAAAGACGTTCCATCCATTATATACATACAATCATGTCATGAGAAACATCCACATGATGTTTTCATAATGAACAATTTCACCGTTTTCACAAAGTTGCCAAATGGGCCCTTAAGCGTTTCTTAAAACAAATGTTTGCAAAAGGTACACATTTCAATTTTAATAAAGAGGTGTATACACACCATTTAAAATAGAAATACACTTTCATAAATCCCTTAAAACACTAAGGTTTCATATTCAAAACATGACCATTTTCATAAGGATGCCAAATGGGCCATTTTCTGGCAACTCGGGCCAAAACATGTTATAAACCAAAAACCATTTATTTGTAAAAACAAATATACATTTTAAATACACAAAAGTATCCCAAAATAACATTTTTCATGCTTACAATGTATTTATAAATCCAAACAAATTATTTTAAATTGCACAAGACACATAAAAGCCAACTGGTCAATTTACCGAAACGCATGGCATGCACTCTTTAACAAAACAACTTATTTTAAGCACTTGAAAAGGGATAAAATACCATTTTCATTCCATAAATTTATTCAAGCTACTGAAACATATTCAAAATACCATAAAACAAGTGCGAAATCTCATGGAATAATTTATCAAACAAGAGGAGTTCACATTTAAACCAAAACAACTATATTTTTTTAACAAAATAAGGCATAAAACATCATTTTCACACAAAAAAATTAAAACAAAGGTTTAAAAGAAGCACATATCATATAAATAAAGTTATAAAATCATGATAATGATGAAACTTAAATGATAAAGGCTTATGCAAGGGATATCCTACCTCAAATCCGTGGCGGAAGGGAAACACACACCCGAAATCACCCGTTGTGGTTCCCAACACTCTATACCTATGAAGTACCACCCTAAACGAATCAAAACCCCATAAAAATCACTCCAAAATATTAACCTAGGTCTTGAATGACCAGGGGATAAGATTAAACCAAAATAAAATGGAAGGACAAGGAAGAGGGGGAGAAAGGAGAGGGAATCTCACCTTGGAAACTAAAGGACTCTTCATCTTCATTTATATCTGCACCCTTAGAGGAAATTTAATAGATTGGAAATTTTTGGATATTATATATAGGTCTATATGAACCATAGAAATTTGATTTGTGGTAAAAATAGTGAAAGATGAAGGATTTATTAAAGATACAATTTACCTTAGAAAATTTGGACGATTTCAGGAATCCTGAGAGGTTTATCACTAATAGTCGACTAAGATGAGTTCCAAAGAGTGAAAATATAAAATGGGGGTTCTCCTAGGTATATTGGTCTCAATTGGGAGGTATAATAACTAAAAATTTCAAAAAATAATAAAATATATAAAATGGAAAAAATATTTTTTTTAAACTAGAAATGGGCCCATGGGCTGGCACAATACCTGAATAGATAACCCAATTTCACCATTATTATTAATTATTAATGGTTCCAAAAGGATATTTAGGATTTAATATGTCAAATGAGGAAAAATAGGAAGCGTAATTAGTCAAAAATATTAAAAATGAATGAGTTATAAAAGAAAAAATATGTTTTCAAATCTGGAAATGGGCTCATGGTTTGGCCCAAATCATGAAATAACCACCCTCTCTACAAAAAATCGCAAAAAACGAATTCAGGCACCCATATATGGATTATTAGATATATATGAAACATTAAAATTCAACATTTATCTCACCCAAGACATAGTAAAAGGATTGGGGTTGGTAAGGAAACAGATCAAAACAAAGACATGAAAAACTGGGTGTGAAAATTCTCCCCATCATTAAAGCTTTCTACCCACAGAAAGACATAGTGCTTTCCAGATGAAAGATAAACATATAAGGATTCCTTATCAATATGATCCAACCTCTCAATCCAAGTAAATATCATTCACAATTAAAGTAACTTCATCCTCTTGCCTCAAACAATACACCAACTCACAACCACTTCTTGAGAATCAACCAATGGATCGAGTCACAACCTTCACAACCAAATTAAGAACCAGATTGTCGGGTCTTAAACCAATTAACACAACGATCACCCAAACCAAAGATCACTCACGAAAACCAAATATTCCAGGGGAGTATAGAATAGACTCCCCACCATTAAGAAACAACTAGAACTAGACAAGTTCTTAGAATGAAAATCCATGAGACCCATGGTGGGTCTCCCCACCATTAGGAACCAACTAGCAACGAACAAACAAGAATTAAACATGAGCTAGAATCAGGCCTCACTCACACAATCCCACTAAAACTCTCCTGAAACAACCTACCAACCCAATTTGATAGTAAAGCAACATGAACATTTAATCCAACCACTCTCGAATGGAAGTGGCAAGAACTAGGACAACACTCTCTGCACATATCCAAACCCCCACCAATTAGGGTGGGGAGGTAAGGGGACACAATCATTAGGCCATTGAAACCACAAAATAAACAAAGGAACTACCTCAATGAAATGGTATATGTATGAGCTTAGAAATACAACCCACAATCCTAGGACTCCTGACTACGTGCCATCTTCACTCTAAAACCTATGGCTGGAGCTCTGATGAATGAAGCATCTCTTTCCTCGTAGCCAGTCTTTGATAATCCCCAACTTTTACTCCATCCCTTAGTTCCACATAGTACCACATAACACCCCCAGGAAGAAACAATAGATCAATAGACACCATTAAACTCTCTTCCTCAACAACACACTTTTACCCAAACAAGAACATGGCGATACACAACACTATTTTTTCTCACTCCAAACAATGAGCATAATGAACAAGGCACACAAAAACACCCACTAAACATCACTGAGCACAACTACTACAACCAATATAATCACTATAAAGGGAAGCAACTTTTAATAAATCCCAAACAGCTCTCTATTTTAGCAAACGGGCTGAGATATCATTCTAAGAGGTGGATTTAACATTTGAAAAAAAATACTTAGGTTGATCAATTGGAAATCATTCCAACGGAGAACCATCCATGGCCACATCACAACATCCAACACATCTTTAGAGACCGACTTAACAATACCCCCAAACCGAGCCACCAACAAGATCCCATCCCAAGACTCAACAAGAGTATGAATTCTAGATCATAGAAAAGCATAAAAAATAGGAAACACTTCTAATACATAGGATAAACCATCCAAATAACTGTCAGTTCATAACAAACACCACGATTTTTTTAACTCAAAACACTTTTGAAAAAAGAAACTAACTTGGTGGATTTTTCACATTCACCAATGGTGTTTCATCAAGTATCACTCACATGAACATTTACATGACACCCCAGGCACTCAAATACCATGGCATACCAACCATTCATCCATATATCCACAAAACAATTCATGTGAGAACCGATGAAAACACCGAAGGAAATAAAAAAACATAATCATTACAAAAATAATCATGTACCTTCAAAAGGCACATTAACCACCAAATCAAAAACCATTTTCAGATTTCACAACACAAACCACGCTTTATCAAGAACCATTTTATTAAAAAAAAATCCATTTCATTTAATAGAACTTTCAAAAACATCGATTATATTTTAAATAACCCCTACCTATTTTTTTTAAAAAAATGAGCAAGGTCTCTTTTCATAATCCGACAACCACAAAGGCCAAAACCCCTTTCTAGAAAGACACCAGCCTCTCAAAACCAAATTTCCAAAACTAATTCATCATATTCAAACACTTTTCAACATCCCAAAACACCCCATTTAAAACAATGTTTCAGAATTATTTTAAAATATTCCATAATTTCCAAAACTTTCATTCCAATAAACCTTTTGTTTATATTAAGGAAAATTCAATCACACTAAATCATTTCCACTTTATCCCCAAGATTTGTTTAAAAAATCCAACATTCCAAAACCTTCCTAATATTAAATTTTGAAAACCCATTTTCCACTTTTCAACAACCAAACATTCCTTTAAAACCCATTATCATAATTCTCACAAAATTATTTTCAAAAAAAAATTCATAATTCAAGAAAGGCCCAAGAGACCCACAAAATGAAACTAGTGTCAGTGGGTGACTTCATCATATGGTTGGCAGCCATATTTCAAACACACCACCAGCACAAAGAGTCTTATTAGGACCATGACTTAGACTACAAATGGATTTCTAGGCTCTTAGAGCTCACAGAGACCATTAGTCCAACTCCCCTTGTCATATCCCAACATCAAACAATCAACATAACCAAAGACACTAATAAAATCGGACTTCCCATAGTCACCTAGGGATTGGAATGAGCAAGAGTTCGCGGTGCTCTTATCGAACCTACCCCTCGAGTCTTGAAAATATTACTCCATCTACCTTGACATCCACAAATTACAAAGTGTTCACTATAAATAAAGTTCTGCTAAGATCTAACCTTCCTTTGATACCATTTTTTCATGAACCAACCCATGTCGACCCTGAATCGGTCACCCATGCCAGCCCGCGACAAGTCCCAAGAGGCATTCCCAATCCTTCTGGGATGGAGACAAGAATCGAGGGAATTAATAGACTAGACAATGGAATGATTTTACCCAAACATAAACAATAAAACAATAGATAAGATAAATGGACAACCCAAACACATTTATATAAAAAACAGAATTAGCCATCTTGTATACAACAAAACTGGGAGAAAAACTAAACAATACAACTAAACCGACTAGAAATAATGACCAACTAACTCCATGTGACCCCACTAGTAACTCTCCAACAAAACAACCACATGCCACTAAATGTGATCAAACATAAGCTGAAACCTGCACAAGGGCTAAAAATAGAAACGAACTATAGGTATGAGTATTAAAACTCAGTAGGCTAGCCCAATAATCTATTCCCAATGCATGTCATTTAAAATAAGGGAAACATAAATTTCAAGTTTGAACTAAACTATATAAATGTACGGTTTTCTACAAGGTTACTGAATAATAAAGTACAATACATATCCCATATTCCTTTCCAAAACTAGATTCATTCAACTAGTATGACAATAACATTTTCAAGGGGAAAGTGATGTTTACATTTTCATATTTTCACAAGAGGATAAAACACTTTAGTTTGAAAACCATTTTCATAAACCTAATCAAAAATAAACCACCACTTTCCAAGAAGAAAAATACCCAAGAAGGCATAATAGTAATCACACAACAAGGGTAGTGTAAATATATATACAAGAATCATATTCATAACTACAAGCAACCGAAATCTAATAGACATGTGTGAACCTAGAAGATCAATAAAAAACCAGAAAATACTAATACATGAGACTCCATCCCCGTTGGCATGTCACACATGATGAAAATCAAAATTCCCAAATCTCTGTCCACCCTAACTCAGGGAACACCAAGGGACCCAATCCCATAGTAATAAACCCAAAATATATCCACCTACTATGGGACACTGGGCAGTCCATCCACTACCAATATAGCTATCATTAATAGAATGTTCTCTCAATATTAAAGGTTCCCATGTATCATGTATATAAAAAGGGGGTGTGACAATTGATTCCATCCAAGTATTCAATCACAACATATATATAATGATAATTTACAACAGACATCACTTCAAGTCACTCCAAGGACCAATCTCATGCCATTAATAAAAAAGAACATAAAGAGTCCAACCTGAGTCACTCTCATAATAGATCACAAGGATTCCTCAGTAAGGAAATCATATCCATTATATACATACGATAATGGAATGAGAAACATCCACATGAGTTTTTCATAATAAACAATTTCACCATTTTTCACAAAGTTGCCAAATAGGCCCTTAAGAATTTCTCAAAACAAACGTTTTCCCAAGGTACACATTTCAATTTTAATAAAGAGGTTTATAAAAACCATTTATAGTAGCAAACCACTTTCATAAATACCTTAAAACACTAAGGTAACATATTCAAAACATGACCATTTTCATAAGGATGCCAAATGGGCCATTTTCTGGCAACTCGGGCCAAAACATGTTATAAAAAACCAATTTATTTTTAAAACCAAATCCATATTGGAAAACCATAAAATTATACCAAAATAAAAAATTTCATGCTTCCAATGTATTTATAAATCCAAACATATCATTTTAAATTACACTAGACACATAAAATCCAAACGGGCAATTTACCGAACACATGGCATGCACTCTTTAACAAAACAACTTATTTTAAGAACTTAAAAAGGGATAAAATTCCATTTTCATGACATAAATTTATTAAATCTACTGAAAAATATTCAAAATACCATAAACTAGATGCAAAATCTCATGGAATAATTTATCAAACAAAAGGAGTGCACATTTATACCAAAACAACTATATTTTTTTACAAAATAAGGCACAAAACATCATTTTCACATGAAAAAATTAAAACCAAGGTTTCACAGCAGAACATATCATATAAATAAGGTTATAAAAGTATGATAATTATTAAACTTAATTGATAAAGTCTTGTGCAAGGGATATCCTACCTCAAATATGTGGCGGAAAGGAAACACACACCTAAAATCACCCGCTGCGGTTCCCAACACTCTAGACCTATGAATTACCACCATAAACGAACCAAAACCCCTTAAAAAATCATTCCAAAATAGTTAACTAGGTCTTTCATGACCATGGTATAATTGAAAACCAAAATAAAATGGAATTAGAAGGAAGAGGGAGAAGAAAGGATAGGTAATCTCACCATGGAAACTAAAGGAATCTTCATATTTCCTTAGATATACATCCTTAGATGAATGTTAATGGCTTGAAAATTCTTGGAGATTCTCCTTAGGTATGTAAGAACCAGGAAAATTTAATTTGGAGTAAATAAATTGAAAGATGAAGGATTTATGAAAGAGGCAATTTACCTTAGAAAATCTAGATGATTTCAGGAATCTTGAGACGTCTCACCCTACTAATCTGCTAAGATGAGATCCAAAGAGTGAAAATAGAAAATTTGGGTGCGACTAGGTATCTTGGGCTCAAGTGGGAGGTATAATCACTGAAAAATTTCAAAAAATAAAAAATATATAAAAGAAACAAATTATATTTTTAAAATTGGAAATGGGCCAATGGGCTGGCCCAATACCTAAATAGATAACTCAAATCCACCATTCTTATTAATTATTAATGGGTAAAAAAGGATATTTAGGGTTGAATATGTTAGAGGAGGAAAAATAGAAAGTTTAATGAGTCCAAATTGTTAAAAAATGATGGAGTTATAAAAGAAACAAAATATATTTTTTAATATAGAAATTGTCTCATGATCTGGCCCAAATCATGAAGTAACCACCCTTTCTACAAAAACTCCCAAAAAAAGAATTGAGGAACCAAAATATGGATGATTAGATATAGATGACACTTAAAAACTCAACATTAATCTCACCCAAGGCCCAGGAAAAGGATCTAGATTTCCCATAAACCGGATCAAAACAAAGACATGAAAAACCGGGTGTGACATGCATCGTGTCAATAAGCCCTCACCAATGAATGACCACTTGGCTAGCAATCCCGTGCAAAGATGCATGGGCACGGAACCGATGGCATAGACACACCCTCTCAATCTTCCATCCAACTGGCATGAAAAAGTGATGGCCACATGCTCTGAACCCTATCTGACATAGAACCAAGTATAATGTTGGGATCCCAAACAACACCTCAAAACACACAAATTGTTGGTCCAAAACCAAACTCCATATGAACCAGAAAGACTCTCAATCCAGGAACAAAAACCGAAAATTTAGATAGTGTAACTGAAAAGTAAACTAATATTACCATAAATCGACTCCCTAAACAACTTCCATGAGATAGATGTTACTTTTCTTAGAGACACCGCCATCAGATTATCAGTCTCCAAGGCCAACCGGTCCCAATACTGTATGTACTCCTCACTACTAATATTCCATCTTTTGAATCCCCCGACAAGAATAATATCTTGTCTGTAAACCTAAGCGTATTGCTCCTCATTAAGGGTTACTATTAAAGGAATCCCCATCATTTTAGCTTCCTTCTCTTCAGTCACATTAATAACTAAGACCTTCTCTGTCACTTCTTCCTCAGAACATAACAAGAGCACCAAGAATTGATCAACCTGATCCCCTGGCCTCTAAAGACCCACATCCTCTAAGACTTTCTTAATGGTGTTTACCTTTCTAGACAATCGGGTCTTTAATGGGGGAGGTAAATATGAGTAGTCCTTCCTAATCTTCCTCCTCCAATTATCACTACTTTTCATCGAACTTGAAGCTTCACCAGCCAAGTGGTTGTGATTATCTTATTTTCATCCATTCATGAACCCCCAACTGCATCAGAGGAGAGATCAAGAGCATAGCTCAGTCCTACCTCGGCAAGTCCCTTAAATCTGTTTCTCAAATTGATTAAGGAATGGATCCCTGCATTAGAACCCCCTATATTTCCAGAACTAATTGGCAAGGCTGCCTCTAGAACATGCCCTTGCATCCGTTCCTGCAAGTTATCCCTGCCTGAGACAGTCTCCTATCTAACTTCCATCTGCACCACATTTGTTTCACTCCCAGTAAACGTGTGGCCCACACAGGCCTTATCCTGCTGAATCGAGACTTCCTCCCTCACTCCATCGATGCAAGAAGAGGGACCAGCCAAATCCTCCATCAACTAGCTAAAAACACTTGAAACTATTGGATTGTCTTGAGATACCAAGACATTATTCACCAGAAATCAAACACAAGTGTCCATACCTAATTATACCTTAATTAGCACATCACATTCCCCTGATGTTCTGACTGATATCCTTTCCTCCCTTAAAAAACTACCATATTGCTCACCCCTACCCAAATCGTTGGTCAAACTAGGAGGCCTCTCCTCCAGCATCCCTACCTCCTCAAGGACCTCAGCCTATCTACCACAGCCATATCTCCTCTTCAAGGCCTTCAAGTGAGACTCCCTTCGACAGTAGGCCAACGAATTCCCCAAGCATTTTCATCCAGCACATCATTTCATCCAAGTTTCATAAACCACTCATTGTTTGAAATAATACTCTTCACCCACCGTAATCCACACATAATCAAATAGGACCCTTGAAACATCCATTTTGACACATATATGTGGATTAACGGGATTGAAAAGGGCCACATTGCGGCTATCAGAACACATGTATCTGCCAATGAGGTTCCCTAGAATACGCATAATCACAGGATTTTGAAACGGAAGAGGAAGATTTGGGAAGATAATCTAAGCCTCCATTGAGGGAAGATCATGCTTCATGTGAAAATCAAAGGACCAATGACACAGGTAGAATCTGAGACCATTATATTTGTAAGGTGCGCTTGACTAGGACTATATGAGATCGGGTTTTGAGGAAAAATGACTCACAATTTGGTGATTATCTAGAAGGCCCACAGTCACCCTACCTTGCAAACCCCAAGCACCGAAGACATTCCTATATAAGGAGTCAAATGAAGGGAGTCATCGATAAAATTTATCCACCAAGGTCTAGTTCAGGATATCCTAGGATTCTGAGAACTCCGTGGTAGACAACAACAGGTTAGGGAAACCATCAAGCAACTCTGAGACCTTCAGACCAATTGAGATTTGAGGAAAATGGGGGAAAATGTAGGGTTTGAAAAGGGTATGAAAGAAGAGGCAGCTTCTCTATTGGACAATGAGGGTCCCTCCCCTAGTGGTGGGGGAGGGACAAACTTAGCGTCCGCCATCGTAATGGTGGAGAGGATTCCCCTCAGGGGTTTGAGAGATGACACTCGAGTAATAAAGAAAAAATCATAGTTGTTCAATACATGCTTGGATTAATTCTTTCCATATTTCCCTATGCTTTAACGACATAGTTTGATATAATTCGTTTCTAGTACATGGAATCTAATGTAATTAGAAAATGGAGTTTTACCTTTTAAATTTTTATAGAACCATTTCACCTTATAAGTGGAATTTTGTCCTTTTCATTTGAATTTCTTTTTCTTAAACAACCCATGGGGTGTATTACTATGATTTTATAGTTAGAATAAGATTAATAATAACTAAATAGAATTGGTTTACTTAGGAAATGTATTTCATCCCTTTTAATGTCAATTATCTAGGGTTAAATGGTTATATTTAACTTGAATTGCCTAAGGGTTATTTTGGAAAATGAATAAATGAGTGGGTAAACTCATGTATTATGTTTAAATATGAATTTTGAAAAATGAGATGGTATAGTCCTTAGCTATCTTTAAATTTGAATTGTGGTACATGAGGGGTTATACTAATGAGATGGAATTGAATGTGAAATTGTTATATAATTGGCTATAAACGTATTTTATGAAAAGGTAAATGGTATGAAATAGAAAATTTATAGATGCCTTGGACATGTTCCTCAGATCTGGAATGTGGTAGTGGATGCCTTGGATAGAGATACTCCCTGGGTCTTGATTCTGTGGGATGCCTTAGGCCTTACTAACCCTTGGATCCGGCTTTCTTGTACTCACTTAGGACATGTCCGGTATGACATGCTCATAGGACTCCAACCAGTGCCTAACTGAGTTTCCATCAAGATACTCCTGGGACTCAATAAAGATGCCTTGGAATTTTACACCCTAGATCCAGCCCTTTGTGGTATGAATTTTTTTTATACAACATGGATGTGGAATTTGTGTATTCTTGCAAAAATTTCTTGGATGTGATTGATATAGCTCTTGGGACGTACGACAAGGTCATAGTGGTATGACATATTTGTATAAATGACAAGTCCATGTTGTTTATTTATTTATTACTAATATATTCCTTTTTATAGGAGCTCGACCATCATGTTTAGGAAACCTTGAGGGGTTATTTCAATGTCATTGGTTTAGCAATTTACATTCCATGGTTATCTTTACATTAATTAATTTATTATCTATTTAACTAAACATTTCCTTAAATTATATTGCATGAAAGTGTTTTGGGATTGACATTGTGGGTGCCGACCTAATAAGATTTATATATCACAACCTACTTGGGTCGAGATTGCACTAGGGTACCTGAGTAGACCTTCTGTTTGGAGGACTATGGTTGACTGCTTGTGCTGATTTTCTTCTACTTGGGAGTTAGGAGTATAGCACTGAGCTGTATCTCAGGATGCTTATGATGATCACCTTCTAAGGATTTCAGTTCTTTCCTTATTTCATGTATAGTATTTTATTTTATTGTTTCCTATTTTATGTATAGTGTTTTCAGTTATGTATCATCACTATGACACACAGTCATTTTTTGTGAATTGGCATTGTCCACTCTAATTTAGTTATTATAAATCTTCAATTACTATCTATCTTCATTTATTATGCAACTTCCACTATCATTTTTGTTTACTTTCATATTATACCATTGTAAAACTCTTACATGAGGGTATATTCTTCCAAAAATCACCTCCTTTGAGCCTCACTACTATTAGGTAGCCTCTGGCGTATGGGGAGGCACTCATGAGGCCATTGGACCCACCGGTACAGCCACCATCTAAGTGGTGAGCTGGGTCATGATGTTAAAAGTGGTATCAAAGCTTATTTTTCCTTTATCTTGATATTTGGAGAGGTATAAAATAGAATAGAAATGTGTTTTCACTTGGTAAATAGAAGTGTTTGAGACTGATCACCCCACCCATGGGCAAATGACCAAGTGATCAGGGCTGGGATTGTTGTTTGATGTTATAGCTGATATTATTTCAACTCGAGTTATTGGTTTATTTTATATTGCTTATTGATTTATAGTATTTATGGTATTTTTCCCGTGGTCTGATATGGAAATGATGGAAATTTTCATGAATCATATTATAGGCACATAGGACTTAATATTACTTGTATATTCCATGCCATGTAGTTTCATTAGCAAGCTCCTTGTTGATTTTGTTTGTGTTCTTGAGTGTTATACCATGCTTAGTTGTATCTATTTAGGTAACTTTTAGCATGCCTATTTATTTATAATGTCTTGAATGTAGTTTAAAATTCTTATGTGATTATATTCCATGCTTTTGTGCTATTCATCATGTTTTTCTGTGTTCATTTCATGTGATATCATGCTAGTTTTGATTTAGATATATGTTAATGGATTTGATTATAAAAAAAATCCATTTTTCAGTTTTAAGGTGTATGGGTGCCTTGTGATTGTAAAAAAGGTAACATGTATACTAGAACCATCTCTGTACCTTTATAAATGTTTATAGGCCTTGTTAAAATGTAAAAGGATACTAGAAGTCATGAGTTAAATTGAAATTGATTTGATCAAAATGGTAACCAAATGCCAACCGATAGAGTTTGTGGGAACTTTTTGGATTTGTATATGGCTACCCATATAATTTAACCACTATATATATAGCAATGTGGTGTTTGTTTGAAGTGGTTAAAGTGAGAAAGTTGTTTAAATTTGATCTGAATAAATTTTATCCTTTATAAAGGAGTGTGATTTCTTTTCTAAATGCACAACTAGACCCAAGTTGGTTAGTTGGGGCGTGTTTTTATTAGATATCCCTTTGAGGGTGTTTGAAAGATATTAAAATTTAACAGCTTCTATTAGGTATCTTTCTAAAGAAATTGGGTTTGTTTAATGAGGCCCTTATGGGTTTTCTTATCATTTAAAATGAATTCATATGATAAATTAACTAATTATAGTAGGATTTTAAAAAGTGTTTAATGTTTAAAAATGAAGTCTGCTATAACTTTCTTGTTTTTCCCCTTAGGACGATGGTTAAAATCAAGTGATTGGTGGTTTTTTTAATGGTACTTGATGTTTGAAATTAATTCTTTTAGACTTTTAAATATTTAAATGTGAATAAATGTAATGAAATCAAAAATTGAACATGTAGTGGTGTCCTTTTCTTAAACCCATGTGTAATGGTAGATTAAATGTTTATCGTGGTATTCCTTGGAACGGAGATGTGAACATTTATCCATAGGCTGAATCTTTTTATAAATGGCTTAAATGAAAGGCTCTTGAGCCTAGTGGAATATTTTTTGTCTGACCTAGTGATAGTTTTGATGCTTATTCTTTATAAGATAAAATCTTGTGGTGGGTAGCACCCTTAGAGCTTGAAATTCATTGATAATACTGTGATTATTTTAACACTTTCTATTATTCGGGTGTCATTGTCCCTTGTGGGATGTTTATCTCTTAAATGAATCCATTGTTCATATGGGTGTTCATTTATTGTGTGACCCATTTTACTAGCATGGTAATTGAGTGATTCTTAGTTTTAGTATGTTAGACATGCCTCAGGCATGGTCAGTCACTTTGTAGGCCATGTGAACCTCTCTTTTTCCTAAATGATGGATGACTTGGTATGTCATCATCTGAGTTAATGTGTGTATGGGAAATTCGAATCTAGGGTAAATATTTTGTGTGAGACATCTAATACTTGATTTCATTGGGAAAATCCTATGGATAGTATATAGGGTGTTTCTCCTTGCTTTTAAATCTTGAGGTAGTATGAATTGATATACATGGTACCCATCGAGTTTCTAAATACTGAAATGAACAAGTTGAGTTTGGTGAAATCATTGGCCTTTCACTTTTGAGGGAGTTCTCAGGTTATCTCCAAAGTATAGTGGCCTAGACTTTAAAGGAATCAAGTTCTTCCCATTGCTCAGGAGGAATTTATAAATAGTTGGGTGTTTTGACATGCCGATCGGGTTGGTTTCAGCTTTCATGATAAATACTTTATGGTTTGATCATGACTCAGAGGGTCATCAAACATTCGTTTGATGTGTTCCTAAACTAGAACTCTTTTGAGTAGCTAGTCTCTTCTTCTTTTTGATGACTTGGACACTCCTGAGGTGGGGATCGTCACATTAGTTTTGTTAAATGTGTCCTTTCAGGTAGAAGGAAAATAGTTAAGGAATACCATTAAAATGGTTACATATATTTTTTAATGCATTTGAGGCATGAAAGTTTTGAATCAGGTTTATCCTTTCTTGACAGCACAAAATTGATGAGGTTGGCTATGTGCATAACCCTTTAGAAACACTATTTTTCTTGGATGGGTTTTAGTGGTAAATTTTGAAATAACACAAATTCCTTGAGTGTTATAGGCATTTTGGTTCAGTTGATGATGTGTTGATATGTTTAAGTTGATATTCTTTTAAGAGGTTGACTAGTAGTGGTTCAACTATCATTCATTTGGTTACTTCATGGTGCACTATTCTGAATGTTAAGAGAGACCCCCATAACTAGTTATCATCTCGGATACACTAAGAGAGCATCAGTCTTACGTCATGCTAAGTTTTAAAAGTTTATGGTCTTGATAAGTGGTTTTCATCTATGTTTTATGATAACATGTGGTTCTAATCGAGGCATGGTTAGTCCAGAGTGATACTTGGGTTTCTAAATAGGAACGCCTTGGACGGTCTCTTGAACACCATCAGTTTCCTTTTGACGTGACCGCTGGGTGGATGCCACTATGGGCTTAGTCAGTGATCTGATTTGGATGTTTTGGCCTTGTACTAATCTCTCACTTGTAAATATGGGGTATTGGCTACCCTAGGTTAGTTCTATGAACTTCATATTAATGAATCCATGGTTATTCCAAACTGGTTTTCAGGATCATAGGTGATGTTTAAAGGGTAAAAAATCTAGTGGGATGGATCTAGGATACACCTTTGTTTATGTTGAGGCATGTCAATTTGAATAACCATGATATGGTTTTACTGGTGAATGAAATATGAAGTCAAGTATGGACTTCAGTGGGTGAATTCATTGTGAATGAAGAATTACTTGGAAGGAGGCATTGTATTTTTTTTTAAATATAGTGGTCGTCTAACTCAAGCATTTGAGAATAGTCAGCCGGAGTGGCTATACTCATTTCCTTTTTTTCACCTTATGCAGTTGGGTAGGACCTATTTTAAATCACACTATCGAGTTAAGGCAAGTGTGATTTTAGGGATGGCAGTGTCTTCTTGAAAAAAATGCATGACCAGTTTCAGTTTGGTCGATCGAGATTTGACCATTCCTTTAAAATGAGGTCCCTCATATGGACTCTGATTCAACAGGGTTTTCTCTATTGGGAAGAACATGCTTTTATCATCATTAAAATTCTTATGGGTGTTCTTTGTAAGGAAATTTCAATGGTGTGTAAAACCATGGTTAGGAATTGGGACCTTTCTAATAAAACCCCTCGGATGAGGTGTGTTGTGTTTTAAAATAAAAAGTATTTATTAGTTGTTCAATACATTCTTGGCTTAATGATTTATGTATTTCCCTATGCTTTAATGAAATAGTTTGATATAAGACATTTCTAGTACATGGACTCTAATGGAATTATAAAATAGAGTTTTCCCTTATAAATGTTTATGGAACCATTACACCTTATAAGTGGCATCTTGCCCCTTTTCATTTTAATTTCCCTTTTTTGAACCACCCAAGGGGTGTGTTACTATACTTATCTAGTTAGAATAAGCATAATTATAAATAAAGGTAATTGGTTTACTTAGGATATGTATTTCCTCCCTTACATGTTATTTCTATTGGGTTAAATGGTTATACTGAAATTGAATTTCATAAGGGTTTATTTGGAAAATGTGGACATGAGTGGGTAAACTCATGTTTTATGTTTAAATATGAATTGTGAACAATGATATGGTATATTCATTGGATATATTTAAATTTTAATTGTGATACCTGAGGGGGTATACTCATGAGATTGAATTGAATGTGAAACGGTTATATGAGTGGGTAGAATCATATTGTATGAAAAGGTAAATGGTATGAAATATTGATTGTATAGATTCCATAGAAATGTTCCTTGGGTATGTAATGTGTTAGTGGACACCTTGGATAGAGATACTCCTTGGGTCTTGATTCTGTGGGATACCTTAGGCCTTACTAACCCTTGGATCTGGCTTTCTTGGACTCGTGTAGGACATGTCTGATATAACATGATCCTAGGACTCCAACCAGTGCCTAACCAAGTTTCCATCAAGATTCTCTTGGGACTCGATAAGGATTCCTTGGTGTTTTACACCTAGGATTCAGCCCTTCATGGTCTGAATTTTTTTTATACAACATGGATGTGGAATTTGTGTATTCTTGGAAAAATAGCTTGGATGTGATTGATATAGCGCTTGGGACATATGACAAGGCCATAATGGTATGACATGTTTGGATTAATGACTAGTCTATGTTGTTTATTTATTCATTATTAATAGATTAATTTTTATAAGAGCACGACCATCATGTACAGGGAACTTTGAGGAGTTATTTCAGTGTCATTGGTTTAGTAATTTACATGTCGTGGGAATAATTACATTCATTTATTTCTAGTTTTCATACATACACACTACCTTAAATTATATTTCATGAAAGGGTTTTGATCTTGACACTGTGGGTGCCGGCCTACTAAGATTTATATCTCACACCGTACTTGGGCTGACATTGCATTAGGGTACCTGAGTATACCTTTTTATTGGACTATGGTTGATTTCTTGTGCTGATTTTCCTGTACGTAGGAGTTAGGAGCCTAGGACTGAGCTTGATCTCAGGATGCTCATGGTGATCACCTTCTAAGGATTTTTGTTCATTCCTTATTTCATGTATAGTATTGTACTGTATTGTTTCCTATAGTACATATATTCTTTTTAGTTATGTATCATCACTATGACATGCAATCATTTTTTGTGAATTGGCATTGGCCACTATAATTTAGTTATTATAAATCTTAAAATACTATCTATCTTCATTTATTATGCTACTTCCACTATTTTTTTGTTAAATTTCAAATTATACTGTTGTACTAATCTGAAATGCGGGTATAGTCTTCCAGTTAACACCTCTTTAGAGCCTCACTACTATTTGGGAGCCTCTAGCTTATGGGGAGGCACTCCTGAGGCCATATGACCCACCGGTCGAGCCACCATCTAAGTGGTGAGTTGGGTCAGGATATTACAAAGTTGTATCAAAGCTTATTTTTCTTTTATATTACTGTTTTGGAAGGTATACAATAGACTAGGAATGTGTTGGAACTTGGTAAATAGTTGTGTTTCGGACTGATCATCCCACCCATGGGGAAATGACAAAGTTGTTAGGGCTAGGATTTTTGTTTGATGTTATAATTAATATTATTTCAACTCAAGTTATTGGTGTGCTTTATGTTGCTTATTGTTTTAGGTAATTTATGTTATTTTTTTCCTTGGCCCGATACGGAAAGGATGGAACTTTTCATGAATCATATTATAGGTGCATAGAACTTCACATGACATTCATATTTCATGCCATGTAGTTGTATTAGAAGGCTTCTTTCTGATTCTATTTGTGTTCTTGAGTGTTATACCATGATTAGTTGTACCTATTTCGGTAACTTTTAGCATGCCTATTTATTTATATTTTCTTGTCTATAGTTTAACAAGCTTATGTGATTATATTCCATGCTTCTGTTCTTTTCATCATGTTTTGTTGTGTTCATTTCTTGTGATAGAATTCTAGTTTTGATTTTGATATATGTGAATGGTTTTAATTTAAATAGAATCCAATTTTTAGTTGTAAGGTGTAGGGGATCCTTATTATTGTAAAAAGGGTAACCTGTATAGTAGAACCATCTTTGGACCTTTATAAATGTTTATAGACCTTGTTAGAAAGTAAAATGCAGCTAGAGGTCATGTGTTAAAGTGAAATTGATTTGATCAAAATGGTAACCAAATGTGAACCGGTAGAGTGTGTGGGAATTTTATGGATTGGTAGATGGCTACCCATATAATTGAACCATTATATATATATATAGCCATATCGTGTATGTTTTAAGTGGTTAAAGTGAGAAAGTTGTTTAAATCTTATCTGAATGAATGGTAACCTTTATAAAGTCATATGATTACTTTTCTAAATGCACAATTAGACCCAAGTAGGTTAGTTGGGGCATGTTTTTATTAGATATCCCTCTAAGGGTGTTTTAATGCTTTTAAAATTTAACAATTTCTATTGGGTTTCTTTCTGAAGAACCTGGGTTTGTTTAACGAAGCATTTATGGGTTTCCTTATTTGTTAAAATGAATTTATATGGTAAATTGGGTAATTATGATGGGATTTAATAAAGTGTTTAATGTTTAAAAATTAATTTTGATATAACTTTCCTGTTTTTTTCCTTGGGATGATGGTTAAAATCAAGTGCATGGGTTTTTTTAATGGTACTTGATATTTGAAATTAAATATTTTATATTTTTAAATATTTTTATGTGATTAAAAGTAATTACCTTAAAAATGGAACATATAGCGGTGTCCTTTGCTTAAACCCTTGTGTAAGGTTAGTTTAAAATTTTTCTTGTGGTGAGCCTTGGAACGAAGATGTGAACATTTATTTGTAGGTTGAATCTTTTAGAAATGTCTTAAATGAAAGGCTCTTAAGACTAGTGGAATCTTTGTTGTGTGACCTAGTGATAGGTTTGATTCTTATTCTTTATAAGGGGATATCATGTGGCAGGTAGCACCCTTAGAGCTTTAAATTCTTTGATAATATTGTGATTCTTTTAACACTTTCTATTGTTCGGGTGTCATTGTCCCTTGTGGGATTCTTAGCTCTTAAATGATGCCCTTGTTCATATGGGTGGTTGTTTCTTGTGTGACCCTTTTTACTAGCATGAGCATTGATTGATTCTTGGTTTTAGTAGGTTATACATTCCTTAGGCATGGTCAACCACTTAGTAAGCCATGTGAACCTCTCTTTTTCCTTATTTATGGATGAATTGATACATCATCATCTGTGTTAATGGATGTATGAGAAATGTGACTCTAGGATAAATATTATGAATGATACATCTTATACTTTATTTCATAGGTAAAAAATACTATGGATAGTATCGAGGGTGTTTTGTCTCACTTTTAAAACTTGGGGTAGTATGCATTGATATATGTGATACTCGTTGAGTTGCTAAATGCTGAAATGAACTAGTTGAGTTTGGTGAAATCATTGAGCCTAGAACTTTTGAGGGCATTCTCAAGTTATATCTAGAGTACAGTGGCTCGGGGAATCAATTTCTTCCCAATACTCGGGAGGACTTTCTAAAGACTTGGGTGTTTTGACATGTCAGTCAGATTGGTTTCAGCTTTCATGATAAATACTTGACATTATGATCATGAATCGGAGGGGCATCACACATTTTTTTGATGTGTTCATGAACTAGCATGCTTTTTAGTATCTAGTCTCTCCTTCGATTCTATGACTTGGACACTCCTAAGGTGGGGATCATCACGTCAGTTCTATTAAATGTTTCCTTCTAGGTAGAAGGAAAAAAGTTTAGGAATACCATTAAAATGGATACTTCTATTTTCAAATGCATTTGAGACTTTCAAGTTTTTAATTGGGTCGATGCTTGCTTGACTGCATGAAATTGATGAGGTTGGCAGTGAGAAAACCCCTTTAGAAACACCATTAGTCTTGGATGGGTTTTAGTGGTAGATTTGGAAATATCACAAATTCCTCGAGTGGTATATGCATTTTGGTTCGGTTGATGATGTGTTGGAAAGGTGAATCCAAGATTGTTTTAATAGGTTGACCAGTAGTGGTATGACTATCATTCTTTTGATTTCTTCTTGGTGCACTCTTCTGAAAGTGATGAGAGATCCCCATAACTTGTTATCATCCTGGATGCACTAAGAGATCATCAGTATTACGTTGTGCTATGTTTTAAAAGTTATTGAGCTTGATAAGTAGTTTTTTTATGTGTTTCATGATAACATGTGGTTCTCATCGAGGCATGGTTTGTTTCGAATGATACTTGGGTTCCTTCATATGAATTCCTTGGATGGTCTCTTGGACACTAGTAGTTTTCTTTTGACGTGACTGCCAGGTGGATGCTGCTCTGGGCTTAGTCAGTGATCTGATGTGGATGTTTTTTCCTTCTACTAATCTCTAAATTGTAAATATGGGGTATAAGATACCCTGGTTTAGTTCCATGAACTCTATCTTAATGAATCCAAGGTTATTTGAAACTAGTTTTTGGGCTCAGAGGTGATGTTTAAAGGGTAAAAAATTCCAATGGGATGGATCTAGGATACACCTTTGTTTATGTTGAGGCATGACAGTTTTAATAATGATGGTATGGTTTTAGTATCCAATGATACCAAAATTTAAGTATAGACTTTAGTGGATTCTTTCATTATAAATGTAGAATTCCTTGGAAGGAGGCATTGTAGTTTTGTTGAAATACACTGGTTGTCTAAGTCAAGAATTTTAGAATAGTTGGCTAGAGTAGCTATACTCATTTACTTATTTTTTAAACTTATTAAATTGGTTATGAACTATTTTAAATCACAATGTTGGGTTAAGGTGGGTGTGGTTTTAGGGTTGGCACTGTCTTCTTGGAAATCTTTCATGAATGGTTTCAGTTTAGTCCACTGATATTTGACCATTCCTTTAAAGTGAGGTCACTGGTATGGACTTAGATGCAATTGGGTTTGATCATTTGGGAAAAACATGATTGTATCATTGTTTGAATTCTTAGGGGTGTGCTTTGTAAGGCAATTCTAGTGGTGTGGAAAACAATGGTTGTGAATTGGGACCTTTCTAATGTTAAATCCTAAGGTGGGGATCACCATCAACCAATGATTAAGTAGACGATGACTTGATCATGTCTCTATCTTAGCAGGCTCGAGTGAGAACTATTTTGATGTTTCAGTTGGAAATAGATCATTGGATAAAGTTTTGACGACATAAGTTCCATGTGCTTAAGAGGTACTTTGAGGAGCATTGGGCATTTGGAAATGCAACACAACCATTTAAAAGAAACTTCATGAACCTTGTTGGTCGGGATATTTCTTATTTGTTTTCCCAAGGATTCTCAGAGATGATAATTTCTAAGGTGGGGAGATTATAGAGTCCCATGATTTTTTACCAGATGAAATTCCAAAGGAATTTGAATTTTGGTGATTACTGGATGGGTCATTTTTAAAACCAGGCTTCAGAAGATAATTCAGAGAGTTGGAACACCTTTATGTTTCATTTTTGGACTTAGTTAAGGGATTGTGAGGTTCCTCATGTGTCTAATGAGTTTCGAGAGTGTTGGACTCCAAAAAACTCAAAATGGGAGAGGTATGAAAAGGGCGCATGATTTTTTTGAAATTGTGTGGCCCTGAGTAGAAAACCGTGAGACTTACAACATATGGAAAGAGGTGGTGTGAATGGGATGTGCATGTTTATCCAAACAGTTAGCCTATCCCACATGGTTAGTTCCAATTAGGAAACACCTAGACACTATTCAATGCACAGTTTTGCTAGCCATGCCAGAAAACTATGCATGGTGGTTTCTTAGGTAGGGGTGTCGCACGGTTGGCGTACTCTTT
The DNA here is from genome assembly GCA_963277665.1 of Viscum album. Classification (NCBI taxonomy): domain Eukaryota; kingdom Viridiplantae; phylum Streptophyta; class Magnoliopsida; order Santalales; family Viscaceae; genus Viscum; species Viscum album. Next base: position 1,479,152,600 of record OY728127.1, on the reverse strand, counting down.
TTCAAACCATGAAACCCAACCCGTGTGGTGTGTTCATTTTAAATAATAAAATAAAATAAATTAAAATAAAAATGAAATAAAAATAAACCTAAGAAAACCCTCTCTTAATTACCTTCATCGCATGACCCCCCTCAGTCGAACCCCCCCATAACACAACCTCCATCTCCTCACAGCCTCCTCCAGTGCATCGATTTCACCCAGTTCCTTCAAGATTCTTGGTTGATTTGTCTATGTAAGTCCTTCTCCTCCCTTATCCTCTCTCACTTTGGCTGATTTTTTTCTTCCCATCACTTTATTCTGTTCATCTGAACGAAAGGGTTTTGTGTGGGATGATTTTTTATATATCTTTTATTTCTATGGAATGTAGCAATCCTATCAGGTCAGTTTTGTGTCTGTTTGAGTGCTCTCCGCCGAAGTAAATGTGCTTTGATCCCTTTTCATTTTTCCATAAACACTTGATGTAATTTCTTCTTCCATTTCTTAGTCTACCATAATATTATTTGTGGAATTTTTGTGAGTTTGAGTTCCTAGTTTTATCTATAGTGAGTTTTGATCACCCTTGAGGTGGGTTCGAGTCGTTGGAGTCAAAGATGACTTACCGTGTATGAATAGGTAGGCATAATTAATTTTAAGTTTCTATATTATATGTATATTCACCCATAGAAGTGAATATATATATATGTGTGTGTGGCTAGGTATTATTACATAAAATATAAAAATTCATACGAGTGTAAGTGTAAATGGTTATATGAATATAAGATATATGTAAGGATACCCTTTCACATATTAATGGAAATGAAAATATGCACATAGGGGCTAGGTGTCCTTATGTATTTCTGAATGTGTATATGCTCGGAGGAGGGTAGCAGCAGCTTTGAGTGGTCATCAATGAAATTGGTAAGTGTCAAAGAGTTTGACTTGGTTATCTTCCCTTTGAGGTAGGATCCATTCCTTTTACCCTTTAAATTTAAGAATGAATTAAATTCTTCTTTAGTAAGTTGAATTATGAATTCTTCAATTAAATGTTTAATATTTTAAATGATTTTTTTTGAGAAACAATATCATGATTTTATAATAAAACCCCTAAGATGAGGTTCACTATCTTCTAAACTAAAAAGTATTGATTAGTGGTTAAATACATGCTTGGATTAATTATTTGTATTTTTTCCTATGATTTTATGACATAGTATGATATAAGGCATGTATAGGGAATGGCCTCTAATGGAATTATAAAATGGAGTTTTCCCTTATAAATGTTTATGGGACTGTTGCACCTTCTAAGTGCCATATTGTCCCTTTTCATTTAAATTTCCCTTTCTTGAACCACCTAAGGGGTGTATTCCTATGATTTCCTATATAGAGGAATATTAGATATAACTAAAGGGAATTAGTTTACTTAAGAGACTTATTTACTCCCTTTCATGTTGATGCTCTTGGGTTAAATGGTTATATTGAACTTGAATTGCATAATGGTTTTTTTTTTGAAAATGTGGAAATGACTGGGTAAACTCATGTGTTATGTTTAAATATGAATTGTGAATACTAAGAGGATATTCTCTTTAGTTGTCTTTAAATTTGAATTTTGATACATGAGTGGGTATACTCATGAGATGGAATTGAATGTGAAATGGTTATATGAGTGGGTAGACTCATATTGTATGAAAAGGTAAAGGGTATGAAATGGTGATTGTATAGATGCCTTTGAAATGTTCCTTAGATTTGGAATGCAGTAGGGGTGCCTTTGATAGAGATTATCCTTGGGTATTGATTCTGTGGGATGCCCGGGACCTTAATAACCCTTCAACCTGACTTGCTTAGACTCATGCAAGACATGTCCGGTATGAAATTCTCCAAGGACTCCAACCAGTTCCTAACAGAGTTTCCATCAAGATACTCCTAGGAATCAATAAGGATGCATTTTTCTTCTATGCCTTCGATCCATCCCTTCATGGTATTACATTTTGTTTATACATCAGGACCATTGATTTTTTGTATGTTTGTAAGAACAGTTTGTACATGAATGATATGGATATTGGTACATATGACAATGCCATGGGGGTATGACATTTCTGGATGATCAAAAAATCTGTATTGTTTATTTATGAATTATTAGTATATGTATTGTTGTAGGATCTTGACCATCTTATGTCGGGATCCTTGAGGGGTTATTTATGTGTCATTGGTTTAGATTTTTACATGTCATGGTCATCTTTACTTTTATTTTCTTCTTATCTATTTACCCGTACACTACCTTAAATTATATTGAAAAAATGGTTTTGGGCTAGACACTGTGGGTTATAGCCTATTTATATTTATCTCTCACACCCTTCTTGGGCTACCATTGCACTAGGGTACTCTAGTAGACCTTTTTTTTGCAATACTATGGTGGATTGCTTGTGATGATTTTCTTGTACCTAGAAGTTAGGATCACATGACTAAGCTGGAGCTCAGGATGCTCATGGGTATCACCTTCTGAGGATTTTAGTTCTTTCCTTATATCATGTATAGTACTGCACTATTTCTTATTATATGTCTATTTCTTTCAATTTTGTATCAACACTATGACATGCAAGCATTTGTTGTAAATTGGTGTTGGACACTCTAATTCAGTTATTATAAATCTTTCATTACTATCTTTCTTCATTTATAATACTACTTCCACTATTGTTTTTATTTTCATTCTAATTATACTATTGTGCTACTCTGATATGAGGGTACAGTCTTCCTACTATCACCTCCTTCAACTCTCACTACTATTCGGCAGCCTTTGGCATATGGGGAGGCACGCTTAAGGCCATATGACCCATCAGTCTGGCCACCGTCTTAGTGGTGATATGGGTTAGGACGTTATATATTCTATGATTATTATCCTTAAATTTATGGGTATTTACATATCCATTTGATAATCTCTCTTTCATGGGGTTTACAGTTCAAAAATTACCAAATCAGTAAAGTAATTTTGTCTCAATTTACCTTCTTTGAGACACATGTTATATTATGAAACTATATTATTTTATGAGGTGTATATACTCCATGTCAAATGTTTTATCATGAATCTACTTCCTTTTATGATATTTTAATCTTCATTTAATGTTATTCTTTCATGGGTATTTTTATTGAAAGTTTCCAAATTAGTAATAGTTTACTGTTACAATCTCATCATTTATATGGATTATTTATGATAATGATTCCATTGATGAAATATTATGATCCATATCTCAATAATTCTCATGAATTTTATTCTCCTTTGGTTATTAATTATATCTTTAATTAATGGTACCATTTTTACTCTATTTGGTACTTAATATATTTAATAAAATGTTTTTAATAAAATATGACCTTATTTCTCTCTTCGGTCTGAAAATTGTGTTCCTTCAAAATAGTGTTTTCTAAAAAACAATTAATGATATTTTAATCTAATTAAAAAAAGGTTTTTTAAAATGTTTTATACTTTTAAAAGGTTTTTATAATGGTTTTTGAAGATTCCTTTATAAGTTTTCAAAGTTAGTTTCAATGAAAAAGGTTTTCAAAATGTTTTATATTTTAAAAAGAATTTTTTTAAAGAGGAAATGATATTTTCCTCAAGAATTGTTTTAAATGATCATTCAAAATTATTCCCTATCTAAGATGAAATCCTTTGATATATTTTATGCTTTACTAGGGATATTATCCAAGGAAACCATTTTTATTCTTGCTTTGAATGGTTTATGTTTAAGATGGAAAGTTGTTTATGAAATTTGTTTCTCTTCCACATGATATACCATGTTAAAATTATTATTAAAACCACTTATTATTATGGTTATGCAATGAATAAATGTTTATGAAACCTATATCTTTCCCATAGGTTATTATAGGATGAATTTTTTTATACCCATTTCATTTAATGAGTTATGATATCATGAATGTTTATGATCTTGTGGAACATATATGTATGATTTTATTATGTAATGGAGGGGACCTATATTTCCCTCCAATGCATTAGGTAATGATGGATGAATCAGGAGTATATATTTTATGCATGAACATTATTACATGTTCATAGTGCGATGGGTAAACCTTATTACATGTTCGCAATGCTATGCATGAACATGTTTGCATGTTCACAATTTTATGCATGTACTTGAGTTTCATGTCTATATGTTTATGCATGAACCTGATTAAATGTTCACATTGTTATGTATTAACCTGATTACATGTTCAAAATTTTATTCATGGACCCAATTACATGCTTATAAGTTTATGCATGAACCTAATTACAGGATCACAATGTTATGTGTGGACCTGGTTGCATGTCCATAAGTTTATGTGAGGGCCTGATTTCATATCCTTAACTTAATGAGCGAACCTATTTTTATTTAAACATGTTTAAAATTTTATAAGTTGATGTGTATGAAAAAATTATATATCTTATTCCAATGTTATACTATCATGAATCGTGTTTTTTTATTTCTTTATGATTTATGTCTTATGAACTGCCAATATTTATTCCATGAAACATATTTATGATATTTGATATGTAGGGTATGATCTTCTAATGTTATGATCATGTTCTCATAAACTTATATTAATGTTATGCTTACATATCTCCTTTATTTACCCTTATAAGAATCTATTCTCACCCTTTCTTATGTTTCCTTTCCCCAGGTTATGAATAAATATTTTTTAAGTAAGAGTACTAAAAGGGAATATCTTCATGGGAAACATTGAATATATTTCACCAAGTTAGAATATTGTGTTCCAAGCTTCCAAAGAAACTAAAATATTATAGTCCTCAGGAATGTACTTTTTTAATGTACTCAATATTCATATAAAATGATGTAATATCCATATATATTAAGCTTGGGTCATTAACTATTCATGAAATGTATAGTTGTAGATCCAAAATTTGTGGATCTAACTCAGTATATATCCCAATACCCATTTTATTGACTAATATTTCATAATACCTAACTTATTTTCCTATCAAGTCCTAAGAGGTGATTCTCCTTGATCTAGGATAAGGTTTTAGGCATTTCAAAGTCATTGGAGATCCATATTCACTGTTAAGTCTCTGTTCTTGTTCATTATTATTAAATCTATTCTCCTCCTCTTTCCTAGAACTTTAGATTTTATCCAATATAGATATATCTATGTTCCTTGATGGTAATTTTAATGTTTTTTGTTTGGATATAGGTATAAAAAAGTGGTTCATTATTGGATCTAGAGAATTAGGGTGTCATTGTTTGTCGTTTCCAACTGTTGCGAGGTAGGTGGATTCTCTCTTGATTCCACTTGATTAGAACCTAATGGATTAGATTGAAATTAATGTTTTTCTTTAAATGATCATGGAAAACTCTTCTAATTATTAATGTAAATCTATTCAGTTATGTTTTTGATAAATTGTGGAAATTGGATGGTTTTTTGGAAAATCCTCTTCGATGATAATTTTAAATTAGAGATTTTAATATTATTTTTTTGATTTGACATGTGGAAAAAGGTTGTCGAATTTTTTTAAAGAAATAAATGTTTTATGTGAAATGGTTTGGATTGGATTTTGGAAAATATGGTTAGTGTTAGTTCATTTTAATTATACGTGACCCTATGGAAGGTGTGTGTTCTATTGGGGCACCTGGTATTGTTTACCTTGTGATGACTTGGTATATTGACGAGAGACTGCTCGTGATTATGGAACTGTCACATGGGCATGCATGTGTGGATGTGAGGATGCATGGATGTGTGGAATCATGGAATGGTTATGCCAAATTAAACATGAAACTTTTTAAAAGTATTTTTTATTTATTTCTTAGGAAAACCATTTTTTCGATTTGATATAAAAAATTAACTATTTTAAATTATTTTATATAAATGTGCTAACAAATTTTGTACCAGTAGCTTAAGCTGGGAAGTCATTGGGGAAATTCTATGGATTTTATAATCACCCCTACTTGGGAACTACTGTGAATTTGTAGATGTAATTTATCAAGTCATATATAAAGGTAATATATCTCAGTTTTTTAGTGATGCTTCTTGATACTGTGGACATGTCTTATCAAGTTGGATCTTGGAGTAGGTTGGGAGTTTTTGTGGGATATATTTGGTGTTTCTAGGTTTTTTTCTTCCTTTGGTTATGTTACTTGGATTCCACTTGTACTATAATATGGTTTTTGTCTTGTTTATGTTTTGATTTTTAGTTTTTAACTCATGCATCATATAGAGGTTTATTAATTATATTCTTGTGGTTTGTATATTTATCTATCAAAGAGAAAATCATACCCAAATTTTTCTTGAGTCACTTGGCCTTTATTACCAATTTTTGGTGTCTAGGGATGTTACCTATGTAAATTGAGACCCACCACCTCTTAACATAACAATGGGTGAGGAGCATGATGTTACAAATGGTATTAGTTTGTTCCACCCTTGGGTATCAGTTGTGTTCCTTCCAGGAGTTTGAAATTGTATCATTCTTGATAAGTCTTCTATTTTTTTGATGGTATAAAGGAGTATGATTTTTGGAACATGATATGTATATCATAAAAATACATATCTGACCTTTTTATATTGAACTTCAAGTTATCAGGGTGTCTGGTACATAAGTTTTTTGTACACTTCTAGGTGATCTTTCACCTCATTGTTATTGGTTAAGATGATGAGTGTTGCATGACAGGAATTGATAGTATGACTTCCCACAAGGACTTTATTATTCATTATTGATTTAATTATTTATGGTAATGTTAATAAGTATTGATTTATGAAAAACATTGAATTTTTTTCATATGGTGATTTTGAAGAGTCTTGATGGTGGTATTTTAAAAATGGTTAAAACAATTTATTGTGGATAAAGATGATTTTGGAACATGTTGAAATTCTATTTTGTAATTTCTTATCCTTTAGTTGCTAGAGAGTGAGACTAAATGGTGTTCTTTTTGCTTATAGAAAATGGCACTGGGTAGGCATCATAGGAACCAACCAGAAGAGGCTGCTAATAATGTGGTTTCACCTAATACACAGGTGAACCAACAGTTAGTCTAGAGTATTTTCTAGGATTTCCAGGTTGTGGATAGAGGGAATAAAAAGGATGAACCAATATAAGTAGATCATTCGTTTCTATTCCAAAATAATAATCTACCCATCTCTCAAGGCGATTCAGTATCGTAAAAATAAAAATTGTGGTTGAATGGGATGAATCAAATCTTCTATTTCCTTGGGATACCACTAGGGTTGAAAGTAAAGTTGGTGATGTATATGCTAGATGATCTATCATGCTAGTGGTGGGATTTAGCAGTTTAGTCTAAATTAGACCAAGTCATGGCATGGGAGGATTTTGATTAATTTTACAATAAAAAATTCTATCATCACGTGTTTTCTAATTTTTATAACAATATACTTATTTAGTTTAAAGTAGTATAATCTCTCAGTAGTAAAGTATGTGGCTAAATTTCTGAATTTAGTTTGCTTTTCACCGAAATTCTTTTCAAGTGCATCCTTGAAGGTAGGAATTTTTAAGTCATGGTTGAAACTATAAATTCTCTCAAATATTATCTTCCTATATAATATGGATTATATAAGAGTGGTCAATTGAGAAACAGTGGAAGAAATATACATCTCAAGAAACATGGTTGGAGGAAACATATTTATTCCCTTAGGAACAAGTGGGAACTCCAATGTTGGAAACAAGATAAGGAGGGACACATATTCATAGGGGGTGGTATATCTTTGAATAAGACCATGGGATTAGTCAACCTTTCTCTTTGATCAAAGAGTAAGCTTGGATATTTTTAGTTTGGTTCTTCTGAATATATAAAGTGAGATTGTACAGCACCACCTTGAGCATATCCCAATTGCAACAAAATGGGAAATTTTTAGTGCTATTGTCACAGTGCTCCATGTTTGGGTGCCAGAGAAACATCTCATGATTCTTGAGCATCATATTCTTTGATGGGATGAGTGTAGAAAAATTTCTCACATTAGTAGAAATGAGTTATCCATGGTGATTCTCATAACACCATGACTCCTCAAACCATGCAATATCAACATGGTAATAAAGATAAAATTACATCAAGTAAGCAATTGTATGGATCTGAGAAAATGATAGTGGATGATCAATCAGGACCTCTAACAGTAAGAGGTAACAATATTCAGAATTATACTTTTATTCAATATATATTTGATACATGTATTCCCCTCTAGTTTATTAATTCTCATTTTTTTGTTCATATGAGTTTACATGTTGAGGTGGTGCCTTCTATTTTGAAACTCTAAACACCTTTAGTAAAACGAGAGTGTCGATCCTCGAAATGTGTAGTGTGTTCAATAAAAATCGATGGGGTTGAGTTGGTAATGTATTTATCTATGATTGAGATGTATGTCTATGAATTAATTGTTTGAATGAATTGGCTGATGAACTTTGAGGACCATATCAATTATTATGCATGGAAAGTAAGTTTCAAATCCTCTAATGATGCTAGAAACATCTTTAAATGTGATTTGGTAGTGGATGCAAGAAGAGTAGGACCCTTGGTACGGGTGTTTGGAACTATCTCTTATCAAATAATAGCAGTTATTTTGGAATCGATATATGACATCTCAAATAGATAATTTCAAACCATAGTGGACTAGTTCCTCGATGTTTTTCTAGAAAAATTCTTTGGGTTTCCTCCCAAAAGGGAAGTGGATTTTACGATTGATCTCCTACCCGAGACCAGTCCTATTTCCCTTTTATCTTATCTATTAGAACCAATGGAACTAAGGGATTTTAATGGTCATTGATAAGAGTTTGAAAGTAAGGGGTTCATCCAACCAAACACATCTCCATGGGAAGAACTAGTTACTTTTTTATTAAGGTAAATGGAACTCTTAGGCTTTACATAGATTATCATAAGATTAACCAAGTTAAAATAAATAATTTATATCCTCTTCCACACATTGATGATGTATTTGATCAATTTATGGGATTCTAGTGATTCTCTAAAATTTACTTATGTTTATGATATCACCAAATTTAAGTTTGGAATGATTATATTCAAAAAAATATCTTTCAAAAGAAAATATGACCATTGTGAGTTTTTTATTACACCTTTTTCTCTTATAAATGAACCATCCATCTTTATGGAATTGATGAATCGGATATTTCAAAGGTATCTAGATTCCATTATGGTGGTGTTTTTTTGTGATATATTGGTGTATTATAGGACAAAGTCAGATCATGAGAAACACTTGATGATTGTATTGGGTATCTTGTGGGAGAATCATCTGAATTCCAAGTTATCAAAGTGTTATTTTTAGATACAATAGGTATGTTTCCTTGGCCATGTCATTTCTTAAAGAGGTGTTTATATAGATCCCAAAAATATTGAATTTTTTATATCTTGGAAACCTCCAAATAACATCTTTGAGATACCTATTTTCCTTGGATTAGTAGGATATTACATACTTTTTGTATGTGAATTTCCATCTTTGGAATCACTGATGAAAGCTTTGATAAGGAAAGGTGTTCCTTTCCAATAGAATGAGGAATTCCATAAATCCTTTCAATAGAAAATTGTTACACTTAAATCAGCACCCATTATCACATTTCCAATGTCTAGACTAGGATATGTAGTCTATTTTGATGTATCGAGATCTGGGTTGGGATGTTTACTTATATGGGGAGATCATGTTGTTTCTTATGGATCATAGTAATTATAGTTTCATGAGAAGAACTACCCAACTTATGATTTGGAATTGGAATATATAGTTCATGATTTTAAGGCCTAGAATCATTATCTTTTTTGTGATAAATTTATGGATTTTGTAGATCATAAGAGTTTGAAAAACATTTTCTCACAAATAGATTTGAATTTAAGATAACGCATATGGATGGAGAATCTATAGATGTTTGATTTTGACTTGATATGTACACCAAGTAAAGTAAATTTGGTTGTAGATGCATTAAGAAGGAATTTTTATAATAAATTGGCTAAATAAGCTTTGAATAAATGATCGTTGATGTTAGTCATCATAGACATACTCCCAGATAGTACCAACCAGGGTGATGTTTCAATTTTATTCTCAATATCATTTTTTCATGATTTGGTTCATCAAGTGAAAGAGGCTCAGATATCTAATCCTGAATGTGTTACCATGAGGTCAAAAATAAATGGTGGGGATACCATTGAGGGGTGGAAGCTGGATGGGAGTTCAGTTTTGAGTGTTATAGATCAGATCATAGTACCTTTGGTTTATCAGGAAAAAATTCTTAATGCTTAACATTATTTTAAAAGGGATATTCATCTAGTCAATCAATAGATGTATAGAGAGATGAAGTCATAGTTTTTATGGGTTATAATGAAAATCCAGGTGTAAGAGTATATTTATAGATGACTCACCTATTAGTAGGTCAAGGAAAAACACCAATGACTAGCAGGAATGTTGTAGCCTTTACCAATTCTCATGTGGAAGTGAGAGAAGATAACTATGGATTTTGAAACAAGTTTAATAAGAACATTGAGGAAACACAATTCTATATGGGTGATTATGGATCAGATCATGAATTCATCTCATTTTAACCTTATTTGAGAATCCCATATGGTAGAGGACTTGTCCAAAATATACATCCAGGAAGTTCTAAAGATACATGGCATTCCATTCTTGATTGCATTTGACGAAGACCCTGGTTTTACATATTGTTTTTGGAAATAATTATAAAAATCCATTGGGACTTAGTTGACTATGAACATGGTTTATCACCCTCAAATAGATTTAGATGTCTCATGGGAGGAACACATACCATTAATAGATTTCTCATACAACAAAAGTTATCAAAACTCAATAAATATGGATCCTCTATAAGTATTGTACGGGTTTCCTTGTTATTCCCCACTTTTTTGGGTGGAAATAGGTGAAACTTCATTGGTTGGACCTGGCCTTCTACATAAGACAACATAAAAGATTCTTTTGATCATATAGTAGATGGAAATGGCTCAGAGTCATTAAAAATCATATTTGAATCATCATCAGCGACCATTGTTATTTGATTTGATTGATCATGTGTTCTTTAGAATCTATCCAAGGCTTGGGAATCATTATTTTGGTAAGGAAATAATGTTGTATACTAATTATATATTCCCTTTTGAGATACTTGAATGATTTTTTGAGGTTTTATATATGTTTTCATTACCACTAAAGTTCAGTTAAGTGCACGATGTGTTCCATGTGTCTTAGTTAAATAAGTATCCATCTAATCATAACCATGTGATTCGATGGGATCACATTGACCTAGATTTTGATTCTATATTGATTCATGTTCCAGAATGGATTGTGGATAGGAAGGAGAAATTCATACATGGGAAAAGTATCAGTCTAGTGTGGATTTTATGGAAACATAGTCTGATTCAGGAAGAAACATGGAAGTTTGAAAAGGAAATTTTGAAGTAGTGGTTGAACTCTTCCAAGAGAACTCTAGTTTTCTACTTTCCATTGATTGAAAGAATAATGGTGGGGAGAATGCAGCCCAATGGTTTTAGGTACCTAACCCTTTATTTTTTATTCCAAGTATATATAATGTTATGGTTAAGTTTCAAGTGGTTCATAGGAATTTAGGTTTTTATTAGGCTTTGCTGGGGCTGCATAGTTTGAGAATGGTTGCTACAAACTATACAACCCATCTAGGAAATTGTGTGGCCTATCACAGGGGGGACAATATCTCCACATGGTTTGCACATTGTTTTTCCAACCCATGTGGATATCCATATAAAACTGTGTATGTATGGATATAGGGGAAGGTCATGTTCGGTGCATGATATTTCTAACCATGTGATCCAACCATGCGAGGGATTGTCTTAAGGTAATAGCATTTTCTCAATTAGTGCACAATCTACTAAACCATGTGGTGTAAATTTTTAGATCTGAAATTTGTGGATCAAACTTGGATTAAGTCCTGAGACCCCAATTATTTCCTAATACTTTATAATCTCAAACTCATTTTCATCATAAGGCTTGATAGTCAATTCCCTTCAATCCAGGAGAAATATTTAGGCATTTTAAAGCCACTGGAGATCTAGATTTGCTAATAAGTCTCCATTCTTGTTCATTTTTCTTAGATATCTTCTCATATTCTTTATTGGAAATTTAGATCTAATCCAATGTGGATATATCCATGTTCCTTTATATAAATTATAATGTTTTATGATTAGATCTAGGGAAGGAAAGGTGGTTCATGGTCAGATCTAGGTAATCATTATTGTTCTTCATTTTCACCAACCCATGTGAGGTAGGTGTCTTCTCTCTCGATTTCACATGATTAGAACTTGAAGTATTAGCTTTAAATTAATGTTTTTATTGAAATGATTATGAAACCCTCATTTGATTATTTATGTAAACCTCTTTAGTCATGGTTTTGAGAAATTGTGGAAATTGGATGGTACTTTGTAAAATCCTCTTTGAATATAATTTTATAATGGTGATTTTAAAATTATGGTTTTTATTTGATACAAGGAAAATGGTTGTTGAAATATTTTAAAGAATTAATGTTTTTTATGTGTAATGGATTGTATTGGATTTTGGAATACATGGTTGGTGTGAGTTCATTTTCATTAGACATTACCCTGTGGAAGGGGTGTGTGGAATTAGGGAACATGGTATTGGTTACCATGTAATGACTTGTTAAATCTATGAGAGACCTCTCTTGAGTGTCAAATTGGAAATTGGGAATGCATGTGTGGATGTGCGGATGTGTGTATGTATGTATGTATGGAATCATGGAATGATCATACCAAATGAAATGATAAATTATTTTAAAGTCTAGTTTTATTTATTTCCATGGAAAAATTTTAGGATTTGATATAAATTATTTAAACAATTTTAAAATATTTTATATAAATGTTCTAAAAAGTTTTTCCCTAGTGTCATGATTTTTGAATTCATTGGGGAAATCCTAATGTGTTTAAACTCACCCCCTACTTGGTGAATTGTTGTGCATTTTCATATTTCATCTATCGAGACATAGGTAGAGGAAAGGTATCTCAGTTATTTAGTAATTATTCTTGATACCATGGAATTAATTGATGCATTGGATCTTGGAGTAGGTTGGGAGTTTTTTTGGGGTGTCTTTGGTGTCTTTGGGTTTTGATTTCTTTTAATTTATTTGTTTATGTAACTTGTATTACACTTATACTCTCATATGGTTTTTTCTTGATTATGTTATAAGATTTAGTTTTGTACTCATGAATCATATAGAGGTTTGCTGATTATATTATTGTGGTTTGGATGGTTTTCTTTCAAAGGTAAAACCATCCCTCAATTTTTTTGAGGACCTTGGAATTTATTATCATCCTTTAGTGTCTTGGGGATGTCACCTAAGTCTAGTAACACCCACTGCCCCTTCCCAATACAACGGGTAAGGGGTAGGATGTTACATCATGCCTTGATCCCCTTTAAATAATAGTAACTCAACATAACTAAGTAACTCATTTAGAAATTCAAATTCAAGATAATAATAACAACAATCCAAAATTATTGGGGAGAGAGAGATATATATAAATTTTCATTTTAATTTAAACACATCTAAAATATTCAAACCAATTTAAAATCACTTATTTAAGATTTCAAAGCACTTCTATAATAATAATTCAAGGATAACTCATAAATCCATTAAAAATTCAAACTGTAATGTTCAAAATTTCAATTTAAATTTTCTTTCCATATTTAAACATGTCATAATATCAAGATTTAATGATACTACACAAAAAACTATAAAAAATGTTTGAATAACTTTATTAGTATAAAACAAGAATTTATAAATAAACAAAACAAAGATATCAACCTAAATTAATAATTTTAAAATATTTGAAATATTTACTACAAGTTCATGTGTAAATGAAGAAAAATATTAATATTTATATAAATGTGTTTAAAACATTTTAAAAAAACTTTGTAAAGTTTTTATATAATTAATAAGAATTTATATAATGATTAAAAAAAATTAAACACTTTTTGTGAGCATACATAAAATCAATATATTTAGAAAATCATGAAAACAAAGAAAACTAGAATCTACAAATTTTCATATATTTGTATCGATAAGTTTGTATACATGTATAAAGGTAAAACAATTTTTTCATGCATTGATTAAAGGTAAATTTAGTTTTATATAGGTTGTGTAAGGGTAAATATAAGATTTCAAAGGTTGTGTAAGGGTAAGATGAAAAAATATACAATACATAAAGGTAAACATGAATTGTGTAAGGGTAGACAAGTGTTTCATGTGTTGCATAAAGGTAAACAAGAATTTATACAGTTTACTTAAGGGTACTTCTATGGATACAAAAGGGTAAATAGAAACATTCGTAAGGGTAATAAATAAATCATGTAAAGGTAAGTAGAAAAATATAATACATGTGTAAGGGTACAACCATCCATACATAAAGTAAAATAAATAAAATTATGCGAGGGTAAGGAAAAACTTTATAAGATTAATTTTTAATAAAAAAATAATCATAAAGAACAATAAAAATAAATGAATAATAATTAATTAATGATTAATGAAAGATTAAATAAACACAATTTTTATTAAAAATAAAAACAAGAAAATTATTTTTATTAAAATTCAATAGACAATAAATTTATAATTATCTAAAAAAATGAAATTATGTTATATTGTAATTCTTGAAACATAAAATAATTAAAATATTTAGGAGTTGCTCCAAAAAACTTACCCTTTTTTATAATAACAATACAAAATAATAGTTTCAAAATTTCTCCCCCTTTTAAGAATTGATCAAAAAGATTAAAAATTTTGAAAACAATTACTCCCCATTTTTAAAACAAATAAGGAAATTTATCAAATTGATAAATACATTTTCATCCCAAAATAAAAAATTTACCTCATGAATAAATTATCCTTAAAATAAATAATAATATAATAAATAAATTGGTCCTCGTAAATTAATTACTTTCTAAAAAAATAACATGGAACATCTAAAAAATATTTCTAGAGGGTCCATAAAGTAAGTTAATAAAAATAATTAATAAAAAAGATATGAAAAAAAAATTAAAAATAACCAATAATTAGCATATGACAGTAAACAAAAATATGAAATATAGAATACATACTCACTGTCCAAAAATAAATTTTAAAATGCATTCCAACATTCCCTATGTTGAAATAATTTGAATATGCATGTTGGTTAAAAAACATACTAGGGTGTCCAAACCTATTTTGATCTAATATGATTTTTAAAAAAAAATACCTTTTGGAACCAAAACAGTGTGAATTATTTGAACATTAAAACTCATATATTATGAATAAAATGATTAATTGTTTCCAAATGGATGTATAAACCTTTCACCACAATTATTAGAATAATTTTCTTTCAAACCACATTCATTACAAATAACTTACGAATAACTAGACTTTCTTCTAAAATCACACATCTTAAAATGAACAAGATGACCATGGTTGGATTTTGAAACTATTTTGACAAAGGATTTTTCAAAAAATTTCCTCCTATCATAATATTATCCAAGTCACTTATCATCTTATCATCCTCACAAACATTACAACTATTATAAGAAGTGGAATTTTTCAACTTTTCATTTTCATCCTTAAGTTTCTTATATTTTTCTTCAACTTAGGACAAATCATTTAAAAAAATTAAATTTCTATTCAACCTATTTATTATTTTTAAAAATAAAATCCTTAAACCTATCATTCTCAATTGAATATTTAATATTTAAATATAAGAATTTATTAATCTTTAAACTTCAAGAGATCAAATTTTATTTCCTTCAACAACATTCCTATATTTTAAATTAAGAAATAATTGTAAATCCGTATTTTTATTAAGCTGTTATTGATACTAATCATGCATATAATCTAAAATAATTTATTAAAAATACATGTTTTTGAATCACTAACCTCATCTGATTCAACCATATTACATACATTACGGGGAAATTCAGTTATTTCAGAAGATTTTGGATCACACCCCCTATTGAATCTCTTCATCTTGAAATTTTTCATTTTTGTCCATATATAAGTGAAATATATCTTTACTTAATATTATTAAGCACTTGGATATAATTCATACTAGAAAAAAATAATATAAAAACTAAAACTATCATTATAAGTTCAACCTCTAATACTAAATGTTTGGTATCAAGAAAAAAATAATTGAGTTAAATTGTCCTTAAGAAGGTCATCCCTTTGATACCAAGTGTTGGATAAGAATGGTTTATGGAAATAGATAATAGTTGGGATGAATTTTAGTTTCTTAAAAATATCAATGTTATTAAAAAATAGTTGCGGAATTTTTTGGTTTAAAAAAATTAAACAATTTGTTCTTAAAAGCTTATTAATAGTGGATGCGTGAAGAGTGTATGCAAAAAAATAGATTAACACATGAAATTTTTGCAGTGGTTCAATAAAACATGGACCTATTATACTCTTCACACCCCAAATGATGAAGTATGGCACCCACTAGAATAGAGAGTTACTTCTAAAATGGGTACAATTCCAAACTTAGGACTTTAACATGAGAGCAGCCCAAAATCTAACTAGCTTTTTATGATATCATAAAAAACCCAAGATTCTATGAAACAAACAATGTAATGATTGAATAAATCATTTCCATTTTTACTAGTATTTATTAATTATATATTTATAGTCATTATAAATATATTGAGTAATTTTTAAAATAAAAAAGGAAATAGTTTTATTAAACTATTTTCTTTTATGGTTTTATTTAAAAGTTTAATTTTAAAATTATAAAATTTTAATTTGAAAAAATGAATTTAATTTTTAAATTAAGCATGTAAAAATTATCTTATGATAGTTTTTTTTATAATTTTATGAAAATATTTATTTTCAATGAATAGTGAAAAATACCAATTTTTATTGAAAATTCTATTTTCTTTTTGAGTATTTATAAAGTAAAATTCTATTTTGGATTAGTTTTAAAATTTAATTAGTTCCTTTTTATTAAACATAATATAATTTTTTTCTTTTTAATTAATTTTATTATTGAATTTGGTATAAAAATATTTTTATTCTTAAAAAGGCATTTATCTAAAAACCATTTTTTATCACATTTTTTCAGTTTAATTTTAAATAAAATTCTACAACTTATATGTTTTGAATTATTAAAAATGGATTCCATATTTAGAATCATGAATTCCAAATTTGGTAAATATAACCCTTTTATTTTTTGTCATTATGAATAGTAATCGTAGTAAATTTTGTTACCACGATAAAGGTGAAATGGGTTAATTAAGGATAAAAATAATGTTATGAAGAATAAAAATTAAATCTAACAATTACATTATTTTTATTATATGATTATATTTAAAATATAATCATAAAAACATATAATATATGACAATTTTTCCATCTAGATAAGACTTTTACCTTTATAATATTTTATGTAAAGAAAAGTTAAAAATGTCATTATCTTTGTTTTATTATCTTTAAATTTTTGACATAGGTATGAAAAGAAGTTATGATCAGTTATAAATATTCATTTTAAAAGATAAAATATTACTTAACTTTTATCTATAATTATCTTTGAAAAATGGAAACGTTACTCATTCGTACATATAACCTACCATCTCTATTATTGTAACATAATTAATTCTTCATAACCATCTTCCATGATAAGTTAGTAAAGTATAAGTGATGTATAAAAGTTATAATTATTTCATGAATATTATTCTAGATATATTAAAATAATGAACTCTTTGATCATGATCAAACTACTGAAGTCATTTTGGATATATGATCCAAATATCATTAAAATGTCTGATGTGAAATTAATTGATTAAGTAATTGATTATAACATATAAATAAAATAAATATTAAACATGAAACTTTTTCTTAATAAAGTAAATAATTAACATAATTTTATTATTTAGGAAGATAAAGAATTTATATGATGAATTGGACTTGAGGTAAGGGACTTTCTTTTTAAAATCCTACTTTAAATTTTCATTTCCAACTCTTTTTATTCCATGTCCATTTTTAAAAAAATATCTTATTAATAAATTCATATTGAAATAAAATAATTAAAATGAAAATTTTATGTATCTTATAACTTTATTTCAAAGGTTTTCAAAACTAATATTTTTATGGAATGTTTTGAATTTTTATAAAAGACAAAAGGAATTTTCTATTTTAAAGTATACATAGACAACAACTTTTCCCAAAACCATAACCATTATTTTAAGTTTTTATTAATTTAAAATATTTCATGATTTATTTAAATAAAAATCCACTTTCACATTTTTTTCTAGGTATTTTAGTTTTAAAAATTGTTTTTAAAAATAAAGGGTATTTCAATATCTGATAGTGTTTTGAACATGTGTTTAAAAGAGTTTTTCAAGTGTTTTATGATGAAAATGTATAGGAATAAAAATATTTATTTATGATACGGTAATTGAGAATTATATAGGAGAAATAGGTACCTTATAAGATGAGTTAATCCCCATTATAGATCATGAAGATGGTGAACATAATATAGCTTATAAAAAATGTGATCCTCATTATTGTACTCCAATGAATTGGGTAGTATTCCTTGTATTAAAAGAAAATAATGAGGGAGTCAATCGATGCAGTTTCTCCTATGGATTTAACTAGGATCAAGTTATTTCTCACATGGTTTTCAGATGGGTTATGAATATATTGTTTTAAGTCACCTAAAATGGATTTATGTTGTATTTATATGAGTTTTAAAGCCTTCTTTGAGTAAAAAGTGTGTGTTTTTCATGTGGAAAAAATTTATTCCATATGATCAAATAATGATGTGATAAAGTTAAATATTTTATAGGTTTTAATTTTTTTTTCATTAGACTAATAGATTTCTTATTTTCATGTACTTTACTGATCTTTTTTTACTTATCCCATATTTTTAAAATGTTTTTGATAGGGTTTAAGGATGGGTGATAATAAAGAATAAGTAAAGGAGAAATTCATAAATACTTTTCATAAAGATAAAACTTGTTTCATTTTAAAAGTTTCATATTTTTGGTAAATGGATACTTAATAAAAGTTTCTACTTGTAATGTAAGATTTTATTAGGTATTATTTATGTCCTAATTCTCAAAATCTCTAATCTAAAAATATTCTTGGGAATATAATAAAATCAATTCCTTGCTAAAAAATCTAGATTATGTGATATTTAAGGATAAGCATATATAATTTGGTATTATAGTAAAGGATTAGATAACTTTAGAGTTTAAGATAATTTTAATAGAATATCCTTGAAATATTATACCTTATGGTTAAGTTGAAATGATATAATATTTGAATATTACCATGTTCCTTCATATAATATATGTCTATTCATAATTTGTTTTCATAGAGGAAATAGGGAAGCTATAGCGGGAAGGTATAAAGTGTAAAATATCCTTCTTAATTAACAACCTAGAATGGTTGTAATTGAAACTCATCAATTTTTTAATTATGAATTAGTTGACACATGTTGTAAATGGTGGTGGCATCCATGTTATATAGAAACCAAATTCACCATAGAAGAACATGTCAATAGTTGACCATTTCATGAAACAAAACCCTCTATATTTCAATGTAACTTTAGATCCAATGTTAGAAGAAGTATGGATAAATATTCTAGAAAATATATTTTATGTCATGGTATGTTTAGAACTTCCAAAGGTAACCCTTTATATTTATCATTTTGAAGGTAAAAATTACTGATGGTGGTATTTATTTAATAATAATATTGGGATATGTGAACTTCATGTCATGGAATGAGACACATTTAAGAATATTTTCCTTGATAAATCTTTCCCTACAATTGTTTATATCAGGATGGAGAAATAATTATTCGAATTGAGGAAAAAAGATAAATATTCATTAGCCACATATGAATAAAATTTTACAATGTTGGCCACGTATATAAAAGATTTTATTTTGTACCTTAATAATAAAATTAATAGATTTTAAATGGAATTAGAGACAATTTTATAAATATCTTTGGTCACATGAGAATTTAAAGTTATGAGAAGGTTTTTTGTTATGATGAGAATGTTGAGATGGAGTTTTCTAACACTAATGTACTTCAAGATGAAAAAAAGTAAGAAATAATCAAGGTAGAAAGAAACTAAGAAGCAACCAACTAAGAATTTTGGAGGTAATCCCCAAACATATTCCAAGTGTAGTAAAATACATTTTTGGGAATGTTTAGTAGGATCTATAAAGTGTTACTAGTGTGGTAAGTTTGGTTATAAGGTTTGTTACTATAAAGAAAAGAGTCTTAAAAAATCAAATAATTGGGTAACTGATAACTACCCAGTAGTGAGTTGTTTTGATTGAAATGATTTGGGATATTATGCTAATCTATGTCTAAATTTTTTTACTCGGGGTGGAAATCACTGAGAAAAAAAGTATAAAGGTGTGTAAAAATCCTTTTCTACTACTATGGTTTATGTTGGGCCATCTAATGAAGTAGTGGAAAGTATCTTACCTATTTATTCTAATTATAACCATGCCATGTTTGAATCTATATATTAAATTTCCTTTATTTCCAAGAAATTTTCAAATAAAATGTGAATATCACCTCCGGAGAATAATATATAACTTCTAGTGAAAACTCTAAGTGTAAATATTAAAGCAACCAAGATTTATATGAATATTCCTATTTTTATTAGTGGGATGGTCTTCCATAAAAATCTTGTTGAACTTCACATAGTATAACTAGATATTATTTTGGGTATGGATTGGATTCCAAGTTGTCATACTAAGATATATTTTAGATCCAAGAATGTTTTATTCAATGATTTCATACCTTTTATAAACCACTAATAAGATAATAATTTGATTATATATAGTGGTGTAATTCACCTAACTCAAGATATTAAAAAGAAATAATTTTTTCAAATATGTGATGTGCCAGTAGTGAATGAATATATAGATGTATTTACTAATGATTTTACTAGTTTCATTCATATCCATGAAGTTTAGTTTAATTTTACTTAGTTTTTCAGGCTAATCCTATTTCAAAACCCCCATACCAAATGGCCCATGTATAACTTTTTGAATTTAAAAAGTAGTTTCAAGAGTTTCCAGATAAATATTTCATTAATTCATGAACTTCACCTTGGGTGATGCTATTTTTTATCAAAAATAAATATGGTTTAATGATACTTTTCATTGATTATAGATCCTTGAATAACATCTTTGTTAAAAAAAGTATCATTTTCCACATATCGGTTATTTTTTTGACCATATCCAGGGAGCAAAATATTTTTAAAATATTGATCTCAAATCAGGATATCATCAGTTGAAGGTGAATGAGGATGATATTCTGGATACTATATTTCAAACTAGATATGTGCATTATTAGTTTTTACATATTCCCATTGGTTTATATAATGTACTAGCACTATTTATGGACCTTACGAATAGAGTTTTCCATGAGTTCTTGAATAAGTTTGTGGTTGTGTTTATTAATGATATATTGGTATATTCTAAAATTCATGAGTATGAGGAAATAAAACAAAGGATTGTTTTGAAAAACTTAAAATAAAATAAATTGTACGTAAAATTTATTAAGTGTGAATTTTGGTTGAAACAAATTCTATTCCTTGGAAATTTTGTTTCAAAAGTTGGTATAATTGTTGACCCTGAAAAAAAAATGTTTTTGAACAATTTACAAGACCTACAAATGACAACACGATTCATAGTTTTCTTGGATTAGAGGGTTACTATCACTGGTTTGCTAAAAACTTTTCTCATTTTTTCTATCCCACTAGATAAGTTAACTCGAAAAGGAGTTAAATTCATATAGATAAAATAATGTTGTTATTTTTTTCAAGAACAAAAAAGAATATTGGTGAATTATCTAGTTTTGTCCTGACCCTCTAGAAATGGTGAATTTTTCATCTATAGTGATTCTTCATTCAAGGTACTTGGTTTTGTTCTAATACAGAATGATTAGGCAGTTGCTTATGCTTCACATCAACTAAAATATCATGAGTTAAATTATCCTACACATGATCTATAATTATCTTCCATGGTTTTTACTTTAAAAATTTTGAGGCATCATTTATATGGAGTAATGTGTGAAATATATACTAATCATAAAATTTTCAAGTATATATTCACTTAGAATGAGATTAACATGATACAGAGAAAATGTTTGGAACTAATTATGGATTATGACTCCATGATTAATTACTATCATAAAAAAAATATTTAAGTATTTAAGCCATAAAAATAATGTCACATTAACCATGTTACATTTGGAAGATGACCCTTTAGTTAATGATTTGATAAATTTTCCCTTATAATTTGTGTATGTAGAATCTTACTCTATTTTTTTCAGGTGTCATTACAATCATCTCAGTAAAAAAATTAATTAATATTATAAGGAAGGTCATATTTTATAATAAATTATAGAATCTATTATAAATAGAAAGTTTCCAAAATTTAATGTTGATAAAGAAGGTGTTACCATTTTTTAGAGAGATATTGTGTGTGCCTTGTAAATCCCAATTGAATATACCATTGTCAAAAGAAGATCACAGTTCCCCATTTTCCATTCATAATGGGATCACTAATAGTTATAAAGACCTTTGGGTTTATTACTAATGGTATGGAATGAAAAGAGATGTGTTTTAATTTACCATAAAAGGTTTGACTTGTAAACAATTTATAGCAAAATGATAATTATTGAAGGAGATGTTTCATCCTTTTCTTATACTATAGTGGAAATGGAAAAATATATCCATGGATTTTATGGTGGTATAACCAAATATTTATCGAGGTAATAATATATTTTTGGTTATTATTGATCGATTAACTAAATCTACTCATTTCCTTCCCATTCAAGATATTATGTCTTTAGATCAAATTTCTATACTATACCTCAAAGAGACAGTTAGGTTACATGAAATTCCTATCTCTATTATCTTTGACTATGATCCTAGGTTTACTAATATTTTTTTGAAAGGACTTCATTAGTTGTTGTGTGCAGAATTAAATTTTAGTACAACTTCTCTTCCTTATTCTGATAGAAAATTTGAGCGAAATATTTAGACCTTATAAGAGATTATTTGTTTTTGTTCAATGGATTTTCAAGTAATTTAAGATAAACATATTTCATTGGATGATTTTTCTTATAACAATAGTTTTCATTCCGGCATACTGATGGAACCTTTTGAGGCGTTATATGGAACGCAGTGTCAAATGCCAGATTTTTTAGATGAAGTAGGAGAAAGGAAGTTGATGAGACCAGAGTTAGTAGATTAAATGGTTTAGAAAGTGAATATTATTTAGCAAAATATGAGGACATATTGGAGCAGGAAGAAAAATTATTTAGATAACCAAAGGAACGATATTTCTTTCACGGTTGGTGATCATGTTTTTCTTAAAGTATCCGTGTGGAAAATAGTTATGTGTTATGGTAAAAAGGTTAAGCTAAGTCTATATTTAATTTGACCATATAAAATTCAAGATAATGTTGGATTACTTTCCTACCAATTTACCTTGCCTAATATTTTATCTGAGGTACATAACATATTTCATGTTTTGATGTCAAGAAAATATGTGTCAGATTCATCTCATGTTGTGTGCCCTAAAGTAGTTCAATTGAAAGAAAACCTTTAATATGAGTAACAAAATGTTTAGATTCTTAAGAATAGAGATAAAGTGTTGTGAAATAAGTTAATTCATCAAGTTAAGGTTTTTTGGAAGAACTATATAGTTGAATAAGAAACATGAGAATCCTAAAATGTGATGAGGGAAAGATATCTCCACTTGTTAAGTAAGTGAATAAAATTGTGAGGATAAAATTTTAAAAAGGTGTAAGGATATAAAAACCTAATTAATGATAGAAAAAATCATTTTTATATTTATTAGTATTCATAAATTATATATTTATATTCATTATAAATAATTAAATATTTTTTAAAATCAAAAATGAAATACTTTTATTAAATTATTTTTTTATAAGGTTTTATTTAAAATTTTATCTTTCAAATTATAGAATTTTAATTTGAAAAATGAATTTAATTTTTTAATTCATCATGTCAAAATTATTTTAGGATGAAATTTTGAGAATTTTAGGAAAGGATTGATTTTTCAATGAATATTGAAAAATAATAATTTTTATTGAAAATTGTATTTTTTATTAAGTATTTATAAAGTAAAATTATATTTTGGATTAGTTTTAAAATTTAATTAGTTAATTTTGATTAAAAATAATCCAATTATATTCTTATAAATTAATTTTATACTTTAATTTGTTATAAAATTATTTTTATAATTAAAAATCATTTTTCTGAAGAAAAAAACCTTTTTTGCCACATTTTGCTGGTTTAATTTGAAAAACAACACTAACAATTATGTGTTTTGAATCTTCAAAAATTAATTAATAATTTGGAATCATGAATTATAAATTTTTTAAATAGGGCCATTTTATTATTAGTCATGATGAATAGTAATCATAATAATTTTTGTTAACACGATAATGGTAAAATGGGTTAATTAAGGATAAAAATAATGTGATGGAGACTAAAAAGTAATGCTAACACTTGCCTTAATTTTATTTAATGAATATATTAAATCCATAATCTTATAAAATTAAAATATATGACATTTTTTCGATTTCTCCATGATTTTGACCTTTATAATATTTTATGTAAAGATAAGTCAAAAATTCCATTCTATTAATTTTATTATCCTTAAATTTTTTATATAGAGATAAAAAGAAGGAATTTTCAGTTATAAATATTATTTTGAAATATAAATTATTTTTATTTATCATTTTAATTTATTTATAATTTTTAGTGATGAAATAATTTCCTTAAATTCTTATGTAATGTCGATGTAGTAACTATTTAATTAAAAGGAAAATAAAATAAATGATATTCAAAATTTTAAATGTAATATAATTAGAAGGAATTATTGTGTTCCGACAATATTATATAAAAATATAACATTTTATTAATTTTTTAAAGGATTATATTATAATTCCTTTGCTGTCATGATATTTTCAAAGCCAAATTAAATGAATAGTTCGAAAATGTCATTAATGATATTTTATAATAAATGATATTTTATTAAATTATTTAAAAGTACTAAAAAATTATCCTAATCCAAGTTATTGTTATATGGTTTAAAATTTAAAAAATGGTTCATTTATGGTCCAATTTTTATTTTATAGTAACAATTTTAACCCCTAAATAGTAAAAACATTGATATCACTACAGTTGTCAAAAGGGTTAATGGGTGTTAAAATGCAAAGATAAGGGTAAAAATATAATATAAACTTGTCCCAATTTTATTATATGATATTATTTCAACTAATAATTATATTATATTCTAATATTATCAATTTTATCCATTTTAATATGAAAACTAATTTATATTAATTTAATACTTCAAGAAATTTCAAGAGTGTCTCTACCCTCTCTTAAAAAAGGGAAACTCCTCTCATAATTTCTTCATACTTGGTTCCACAAATAAATATCCAAATACATTAATTACATACCTCCCCATATCCTATATTGCTTTTTTTATTAAACTATCCTAGGAAATATTTTGGTTTAAACTTTAAGAGGTTGTCCAAAGAAGAGGTATAGTTCTTAATCAACCGTTTTTTTATTTCTTCTTATAACTCATTCAAAATTTTAAAAAACATTTTAAAATAATAAAACCAATATATTTCATATACTAAGATGTTTTTTTGTTTCTTTAATAATATATATCCATCTCTTCTCTCATCAAATGGGAAACAAAACCATCATTCGTGAGTTTGGCAGAATACAACCTCGTGAACCGATGCAATTCATCTTCCATCACCGCCTATAACATATATTTATGATGATGGATATAATATATATATATATATATATATGATATTAATAAAATATTTATAACTCTTTAAAATTAATATAACATATATTTTCATACCTTCCCATTTATTGAAAATGATAACATTGCTCATGCATACGTGTGGATTACCAACATCATGAAACAATGTGATTTATTTTTCATTACCACAACACATGGATGGTATATATAAGTGTATTTAAAGAAATAATACAGTATTTATAATTTAATTAGCATTATATAAATATAAAATAATACTTACCTCCATTCTATAATGATCATTTAAAAATGGAAATGTTTCTCATGAATACGTAGGGCCTACCATCTTCATGATTATAATGTAGTTCATTTCTCACAAAAATATTTCATGATTGGTTTTAAAAGTATAATTTATTTATAAAAATGATAATTATTTAATGAATATTAATTTTTATATTTTTAAATAATTACCTCTTTGACTATAATAAACCTACCGAAGTCATTTTGTACAAATGAGCCATGTGTCATCAAAACATCTGACATGAACATAATTGATTAATAAATTTATTATAACATGGAAATAAAAGGAATAATAACTGTGGAAAAGGTTCTAAATAAAGTAAATAATTAACATAATTTTATTATTCAGGAATATAAAGAACAAATTTTACAAGTCAAACTTGAGGTAAGTGACATTCTTATAAAAATCATATTTTAAAGATTCCTTTCCATCCATTTTTCTTAAGAGTCCATATTTAAAAAAAATATCTTATTAATATATTTATATATAAATAAAAGTTTTATAAAGGAATTTTTATGTATGTTTTTACATTATCTCGAAATTTTTTAAAATTAATATTTTTACAGAATGTTTTGACTTTATTTACAAGAGGAAAAAAGGACTATTCTATTTTAATGTATATATAGAAAATGACTTTTACTTCCATCATAAACATTATTTAATGTTTTTATTAATTTAAAATATTTCATGTTTTCTTAAAATAAAACTACTATTTCCCTTTTTTGGTTATTTTATATTTAAAATAGGTTATGAAAAGGAAAGGGTATTTCAACATATAAAAGTCTTTTTCACATGGGTTCAAAAGAGTTTTTCAAGGGTATTATGATGAAAATGTATAAGAATAAAATATTTTGTTCATGACATGGTACTTTAAAATTATATATGATAAAAGGGTGATCCTAATACATCTTATATAATGAGTTTATCCCCACTATATCTCATGAAGATGGGTGAACCCGATATAGCTTATACGAAGGGTGAGCTCCATTATAGCTCTCCAATATATTGGGTAATGTTCTTTTCCTTCAAAGGAGATAAAGAGGGAGTTAACCAGTGTATTTTATCTTATGGATTTAAATAGTCTCCATTTATTTCTAATAAAAGTTTAATATAGGTTTGGAATATGATTCTTGAAGTCACGTAAAATGGATTTCTATTTTCTTTCTATGAGTTTTAAAGTTTTATTTGAGAAAAAAGTTGGTATTTTCATGTAGAAGTGGTTTATTTAATATTCTCAAAGAATAATGTGATAATGGTAATTATTTTATGGGTTTTTATATTTTTCACTAGACTAATGGATTTCTTATTTTTATTTCATTTACTTGTCTCTTTATATTAATCCAATGTTTTTAAAATGTTTTTCGTAGGGTTTTAGGATGAGTATGAGAAAATAAGAAGTCAAGATTATAGTCATTAATATTTTTCATGAAACTAAAATGTGTTTCATTTTGAATGTTTTATATTTTGGGAAAAATTTATATTGAGTAAAAGTATCAAATTTTAATTTATGGGTTTATTATGTATGAGTTATAACTTAATTCTATAAAGCATTAAACTATAAAGATACTCAAGAATGTAAGAAAATGAATTATTCACTAAAAACTGTGTACTATATAATTTTTAAGGTATGAAATTTATATTTTATATAAGT
Source organism: Viscum album (assembly GCA_963277665.1). Taxonomy (NCBI): domain Eukaryota; kingdom Viridiplantae; phylum Streptophyta; class Magnoliopsida; order Santalales; family Viscaceae; genus Viscum; species Viscum album. The sequence goes on along the minus strand of OY728127.1, from coordinate 1,479,124,871 downwards.
ATAATTATTATCCTAAGTGTTATATCTTTTGGTTAGGTGATCATAACCAAGGACTAATTTTTATAGGTGGTATAACCTGTTATGTGAAAATATAATTTCCATATAACTATACCTAGACCAGAAGAAATAAATAAACAAATAAAGAACCATTAGAGAGTTATATATAGATATTCTGGTGTTTAATAATTCTTATTTATCCTTAAAATGGATTTTAATGATGAAGTATGGGTGTTCCAGCAATTTAATTCAACAAATGATGAAGAATGATGTAACATCTCTTTTGAAAGTTGCTTGTAGTAGTATGTAAAATACATACAGTGGAAGTTATCCTTTTATTTTATCAAAATACATTATAAGTTCACAACTATATTTTTCTACCATCTTTCTTCCATACATGCCTTTATCCTCTTTAAGTTATAATAACTCAACATAGCCAAGTAACTCGTTGGGAAATTCAAATTCAATATAATACTAACAATAATCTAGAATTATCAAGGGGATATAGAGATATATATTCTTAATCATTTGAATGTAAAACCATTAAAACAATTTGAATCAATTTAAAATCACTCATTAAAGATTCCAAAACAATTTCATAATAATAGGTCAAATATATGTCATAAATCATGCACAAATTCAAACTCTAATATTCAAAATTTAAATTTAAAATTTCTTCGCATATTTAAAAATTCAATAATATAAATCCTTAAATATACTAAAATAAAATCCATAAAAAATTTAACAACTTCATTAACATTAAACATCAATTTAGAGACAAACAAAAAATTGAAATTAACCAAAACAAATAAATTCAAAATGTTTGAAACATCTACTGTAAGTTCATGTGTAAATGAAGAACAATATTAATCTTTATATAAATATGTTTAAAACACTATAAAAACACTTTAAATAAGTTTTATATCATTAATGAAAATTTAAATAATTATGAAAAAAAATTAAACACTTGTTACGAACATGAATAAAATCAATATATCATGAATATCATGAAAATAGAGTAAACTATAATTTCTAGATTTTAAAATCTATGTATAGGTAAGTTTTCATGCATGCGTAATGGTAAAACATATTTTTCAAAAAATAGAAAATTTAAAAAAATGATATGATATGTAAAGGTAAATTTAGCTTTATATAGGTTTTGTAAGAGTAAACAAAATATTCTAAAAGTTGTGTAAGGGTAAGAAGGAAAAAACAAAAAATATGTAATGGTAAAAATGTAATGTGTAAGGGTGGATAGTAATTTCATGTGTTGCATAAAGGTAAACAGAAATTTATATAGTTTATGAAAGGGTACTTATATACATGGATAAGGGTAAATAGGATCTTCCATAAGGGTAATGAATTACTCGTGTAAAGGTAAATAAAAAAATATAAGGCATGTGTAAGGGTGAAACCAGTCATGCATGTCAGGGTAATGTAAAACTTTAGAAAATTAATTTTTCATAAAAAATAATTATAAATAATTATAAATAATAATAATTAATTAATTAAAAATTAAATTAATTACTTTTTTATTAAAAATAAAAAAACAAAATTATTTTTAATAAAACTCAACAAATAATAAAATTATAATTATCCAAAAAATGAAATTATGATATATTATGATTATCAATTCATAAAATGGTTAAAGTGGTAAGGATCCACTCCAACACATCCTTCCAAGATCTCACCTTTCACGATTACACTAATCATGGCCCAAGATGAATTTGATGGAGTCAAACCCTCATTGAACTATGAACAAAGAAGGCTAATCAAAGCCTCACGAGATGATGAACCTACTACACATTAGGGAGGATTGAATTTGGAATCTCAATCATGGTCAAATAGGTAATAAAATAAAGAAACCCCACATATGTAAAATTAGTTGATATGTTGGAAGTTGATGACTCACCAATATTTATATTTAATGGAATTATTTTTCTTTTTTTTCTTTTTATTGAACATATCAAATTAAAAAATGAGGGGTCCTTGACCATTCCCAATTCACTAGATGTAAGGTTAAAGAGAACCTCACACCATGATTTTAATGAAATTCTTGCATGAACCAAGACCAATATCATAGTAGTTATTCACTAAAAAATCACCAATATTATAGTTTCTAACCATACTTTTGCTTCAATAACCCAAAAATCATCCAAAAACATAACATGAGACCTGAAAAATCTCTATGCTAGATCTTAGTAGACTCAATAAAATTCACTAAATAAGTTGTATAAAAACTCAATCTTTCCCTTATCCTGGTATTATAGAACTTACAAAAGGTTTACAATTCCTAGTATATTTATTCCCTCCACTGAAACTTCCAAGGTTCTTAACTAAAATTTCAACCAAATTGAAGAAGACCTGAAGAAGAAGTAAAAACTAAGCAGCCCAATCCAATGTCTAAGCATTCTAGTAGAAAGAACATTGGACCTAACCCAATAATTTTAATGTCCAAATTCTAAGTCCCAATCCTTCCTTCACTAAATTTTGAACCAATAACCACATGAAACATTTTCCCAAATCCTCATATGAGGCTTAAAACAGTGACAACCTCAAGAAACACTTGTTTTTTAATGTACCCCTGAAGTGGTGAAGTAGTTCATCATTTGATTCTTCAAAAATGAGTACAAATCCAGATCATGGGTGATTCCATTACATCTGTATGATTTTTATTTCTTTTTATTTTATTGATATGGGATTGCCTAAGATATATAAAGGCGATGGGTTATGTGGGAAAGAATAATCCCCCTCTGTGGGATGTGCTAACTTTTTCTTCCTTAACCTTGTAATTTACATTTTGTTAAATTTTCTATTCAGTAAAATTCTATTCTTTTTTCTCTTATGTTTATGTTTTTTATCTTCATTTTTTTGTGAATTTAGTCTATCAACATCATGATAATGGAGTACTAACTTATGGTTAAGTCTTGAGGGATGTATCATAGTTCTCTCAAGTCCCTTCTCATTTATTCCTTGAATTTTTTGATTCTATTGTGATGAGGTAATGGGATTTCCTAGAAATTTTAAGAGATTCTTCAATTTTTATTGGTGATATAAAAATCCTAATTCCAATCTCAACCAAATCATTATCTCTACCATATTTAGTTCAAAATTTCATGTGATTGGAGTCATGTGGATCAAGGGATGAATTTTTTACAATTTGGAATGGGTGAAGGGTGATGGATTGTCTTTATTTGGGGCATGAACATCAATTAACTCTATAAAGGAGGGGATATTTGGTGTTCCTATGATTTTTTAAGGTTAAATAATCCTTAAAATTTAATTTTATGTTGTTAATATATGAATGATATTCAACAGATTATTAATGGATCATGAATAATCAATTTGGATAGTTAAGGGACCATGTTTACATGATCTTGGATGGACCTCTTTCCCCACTGAAAGTTTTTATAATTTTACTGATTTACTTTATTTTTATGATAAAATACATCTAAATTAAACCAGCATCCCTATATTTATGTTTTAAAATAGAAAAATTAACAAATATACATAATTTATTGAGAATAACGGAACTCTTCCCAAAACTCTTTGAGAATGAACATGGTCAATCCCACTAGACTATAATCAATGAAAAATGATGAAAATAAGGTAAAAAAGTTGAAGATATCTATCTATGGGTTAAATAAAGAATAAATATCATGAAAGTTAATTTTTATGATTCCATAAGATAGTTTGGTTTCATTTAAAATGAAATTGATCCATGTTTCTATAAGTATTTTAATGGGAGAACTATTATTTTTCTTGTGATATATATTGAAAATATATTAGAAATGGGAAATGAGATATCAGTATTACAATCAATTCAGACATGGTTGAATAAATGTTTCTCCATAAAGGACTTAAGTAGAGTGGCATTCAATGGATTATGATCCATAATGATAGATCTAGGAGGTTTTTTTATAGATATTGACAAGGTATTGAAAATATATAATATGAAATAATTCAAGAGAGTTTTGTTACCTATATCGCATGGTATATATCTCTCCATGAAAATGTGTCCTAAAACACAATAGGAGAGAGAATGGATGAGTAGAGTCACTTATACTCTAGTGATTGGTTCTATCAAATGTGTTATGTTATAAACTAGGTTTGATGATTCCTACACTATGAGTATGGTAGGAAGATATCAAGGAAATATAGAAGATACATATTATTTAATTGGAAAGACTATCCTGAAGTATCATAGGCATACAAAGGATGTGTTCCTAGTTTATGGAGGATATGAGGAACTAGTTGTGAGGTGGTACACAGATTATGGTTTCTAAATAGATTAGAATAATCTAAAATCACAATCGGGATATTTATTTTACTTTAATGGAGGAAATGTAAGTTGGAGGATTTATAAGAAGCCAGTGGTCACTAATTCTATAACAGAATCCAAATATATTATTCATTCTAATGTTGTTAAAGAAGTATTGTAGGTACAAAACTTCATCAAGTATCATGATATTATACCTATAAATATAGATCCTATAACTTTATTTTATGATAATAATATAACAATTGTTCTATATAAGAATCCCTAATAACTTCAATTGATAAAGCATATACTTCATAAGTATCACCTCTTGAGATATTCTACCCAAAGAGGTGAAGTCGCAGTAAGAAGAGTTTCCATAGGGGAAAATGTTATAGATCTATTGAATAAATTTATAACTTAGCTGACGAATGAATATTATGTTATATCTATCAGGTTAAGAGTTATTAGTGGTTAGATCTTGGGAAAGTGGGAGTCTTTTAGATTTCGTTCACTATAACTAATTGATTTTTGTATTTTTAATTACCTTATCGTGTATTTTTTTAGCACATATATTATCACATATTTACTTTTTTTACTTTTTTATACCTCTATATGATAATATTCTTAGATCATAAACCATAGTAGAAAGTTATAAGACTTACTTGCTATAATGAGAACCAGGTTATGTCATGATAATGTTCTTAAAGACATGTCATAGTGTATAAATGCATCATACTGATGGGGAACAATTGATGTTTTATTATAAGGTATTTGTGGCTCAAAATAATTGAGACATCATCTCATTAAGTTCACACTTAGTGATCTCAAAGAAGGGATCTCATGAGGATAAACCCATCAATAAGAAGACTAATGTTTTTGGACACAGAAAAAGTACCTATTTGGGTCACACCAAACTCATATTTTATCAGATTAAAAGAATAATTTTTAATGTACAATATGGTAAACATCATGACCAATGAATTTTTCTTATTAAAATTGACAAATAACATTGGAACACTAGAGAGGATCTTTTCATGTTAAATTTTAATAAATAATTACCTTGGTCTTGAGATTATTTCTTCGAAGAAGATGTTGATCGTTCAAACCTAAGTTCAATTTTACCATCATTTAATTGATAGGATATATGGTATAATCCATTTATTAGTGATACAAACATGCTCTATTAATACTAAATCATCATTTATGGTACTTTAGGAGCTATTGTAATGGTACTGGTAATGACCCAATCTTTTATAAATAAAATTCCCCTTTTTGATTTATTTAAATGTCTCATCAAAAAATATGGTTATAGAAAACACATGTACTTATTTTTTTTATTATATCCTATTGGATTTAAAATAATTTTAAGAATCATTACCATTGATAATATAGTCTTTGAATAGTGATTACGTGATTAGTATAAATATAAGGTTTTAACAAATCTAATTGACACAAACAAAGGAAGTGATGGTCTCAAGCAGTAGGATCATACCCTATGAATCCCATTTATTGTAGCTTCCAAGGAAGGTAGTATTTCTAGGATTTTCCCATGAATAATTCCAAGCTCATATCCAATAACATAAGTATGAGTGAAATCATTAATGGGATAATTTCAATCTCATCGAGATCACAACCCAAACCATATTCACCGAACCACCCCATTAAAGTCTCACCATCACACACCTTACTCTTCAGGAATTTTCTTGTGTATTAAAGGGATAAATATCAAGACCCTAGAAATATTAATATATAGTTTATTATTTAATAATGAATATATTTTCATCGTATTATTTTTACTTTTTAAATGATCTTTATTTTCATTAAATAAAGCACAAATTTTATTTTTTGTTAATATTAATATTCAATTAATGAATATATAATTTTATTTATTTTTAAAATATATAATATTTTAACATTATTAAAAAAAATTATCATATATAAGTTATCAAATAATTTTTATGAAGAAAACTATAATTTTTATAAGGGTTTGAAAATTGTTATTGTCAAAAAAATCTAACATTTCTTAATAAATATCAATTTTATTTTAAAAGTGAACATTCACATATTTAGAAAATTATTTATATAAAATTAATATTATTTTTTTTAATAATATTTTATGAATTATCCAATGGTTAATTTTTCATAATTTTCCAAGACAGCCAAATTTTTGAGTAAAAATTAAATATCGTATAAATACACTTTGTGTTTTATGACATCATAATGACCCCAAATTTAAATTATAATTACTATAAATGTAATAAATAGAAAAATATATGATTTAACTTTAATATAATTTGATTTTAAATTTATTTTATTTATTTTGTAAATCCATTGTGAATCCTCCAAAACTTATAATATATTTTAACTTTTTAAAATCATTTATTTAAGAGTGTGACTCACCTAAACATAAGAAATGGAATCATTTTAATAATTTAGGACCCTGGAATTATAAAATAATAATAATAAATCCCCTTTTGTAGAAACCATTGGAAAAATAATGGGATAACTTTTGGTTTTGGTTATTTTTTTATATAGAGTCCAAAGCCAAGATAATAATGAAATCCCCCTCTTTTACTATATAAACTCACCCAATATCCCATTTATCTTCACTAAAAATACTTTTAAAATGGCCATAATCTTACCTAAACTCTCTAAATTCCTACCAATGTTCCCCTAAAATCTCAAGAAGCCCTTCACAAGCTTTTGAACCCACACACTCAAGTATGGGATCTTCCTCTCCTTTCAATTCATGCACCTTTTTAGAATTTGTCTTCTTGATTTCAATTATTTATGATTTAATTTATTTATAAACATACTATACTGTCCATTTGATGTTATTTTAATGTAGTTTCATTTATTATCTCTCATTTTGAACATCACCTAAGCCGTTACAATTCCGAAATTCCATAAGGGATTTTTGTCTTCTCATTTTCATTCAAGAACTCATTTTATGTTATGTCTATTAAATTTCATTTGATTTTGTTGAGATATGTTATTACATATTCCCAATATTTTCAAATTAATTTATAAATTATTTTATCCCCATTTTTACTCTCATTAATCCACCCATGATCTTTTATGTACACCTGTTACCATGTTGAAATTCCGTATGGGATTTATCTTTATTCATTTCCATTAAAGAACTTATTTTATGTTATATCTCTTAAATTACATTTCATTATGTTGGAATATGTTCTTAAATATTCCTATTATTGTAAATTTAATTTATAAATGATTATATCCCCTTTACTTCTCATTAATCCTTCCATGATCCTTTTTGTACATCCATTACCATGCTGAAATATAATTTGGATTATTTTATCTATTCAAGTTCTTTTATTACCTTATGTATTGTATTTAAAAATTTATAATGTTGGGATATCATTTTAAATGTCCATATTACTATCCATTTTCTTTATATGTGATTATATAACCCTTTACTTCTTATCAACCCATTGTTATGAATCTTTAACTAGCATCATTATATTTTCAAAGTTTCATTGTGATTTTTCAGGCCAAAACAATTGTGTAGTGAATACCATACTCATTTTCTATCAAGTGTGTTCAAATTTTTGCACACATACTTTTTGATTTGGGACTTAAACATATGTATTACAAACTCCTTATTCGTGGAATAAATTATTATGATTAACGAATCCATGTTTTATGATCTATGTTTCACACTTAAGCATGGGAATGAAATGAATATGATGGGTGTGCTCAAATAGTTCTCCAATGCATTGGGTAACATTTTTGGGATTAGGATTAGAAAAATATATAGAAAACCTTATGGATAAGACTAGTTATAGGAAAACATCCATAAATTTTTTGTTTGTATAGTGTAAGTATTTTATCAAGAAAATAAAACCTTATCTGGATACTACAAGTGTATGTGGTTCTCGAACATATGTACCTAGGAGTAACAACTCCAACAAGGTGTTATGGGCCTAACTTGGGGTAACCTAGTACACAAAAATGGGGCTAAATTCACACCCATTTTGACACTACTAGGGGATATTCTTTGGTAAATTAATAAGATCGCTATGAACCATTATTAAGGGAATAAAAAAGTTCTCATAAGAATATATGTTAGAAATAGACTATGGATAACATAGATTAAATCTTATAGATTCATAAGTCAGGGAAATAAATTTAATTTATAAGTTACCCCTTTAATGTCATCGGATTCCCCATTATGTGTTTAGAAGTTTAAAAATAATCATCCCTAATTTTCCTTTTGTTGTAGACCATGGTCCGAAATAGGAGGAATCAGGTAAACAATCAATGTGACGGGCAATGTGATGATTGTACCAACGAGATTTCAGACCTAACAGGAGAGGGAATCATGAACTTTATGAATATACTCTATCATTTGACAGATGTTATGAATAGAAACCTAGATTAAGAGGACTGTCCAAACCCTCTAAGAGAGAACATTCTACGATTGAGAGCTTTATGCGACAAAGGCCTCCTACTTTCAATGGACCATCCTACCCCTTAATCATGGAACAATTGATAAACTCCATTGATAAGATATTATCCATACTCTAATGTTCCTAACAAGATAAGGTTCTTTTAGATATTTATTTCGTGGATGGAGAAGTTAATTAGTGGTGGACATTGATAAAATAATATGAAGCCTAAGGAAGAGATTGAATCAATGGAGTGGAAGGAATTCTGAAAAATGTTTTTTGATAAATATTTTCCTTGAACCCTACAACTTAAAATGTAAAGGGATTTTCTCACCCAAAATAAGAAAATAAAACAAATATATCAGGGCATATGAGTAAAACTTTACAATACATGCATGATATGCCTCTATCTTTGTTGTTACACCCGAATGCATGGTTGATTTCTTCTTTGGTAGGCTAAAACTTAGTCTATGAAAATACATGGTGATCCGTGACTTTGATATCTATGAGTAAATTTTCTGATTTTCCCTCAAATTTGAAATGGATATTTCTAAATCTCATAGGTACCATGGGGATAATAAGTTGAAATTGGAATTTAATTCTATAATTCTAATGGAGAAATCTAATAGTGCCAAGAAATTTTATCATCCCACTTGTAAAAGGTGTGGAAAAAAGCACCCCAAAAATAGACTAATGGGGGTGAAGAAATTCTTTAGGTGTGGGAAGGAAGGGAACCTAGCTAAAAATTATCGATAGAAGAAACCCAGTATTCTGATAGAGGAAAGGAATCCTCTAGTCAAACCTTTATAAATTGGTCATTTATTTTACTACAAATAACCAGAGAACTTTTCAAACAAATGCCCTAAGATAAGGGTTTTCAGAGACAACCGACAACCTCTAAGGAATCGAGGGAAATATTTTTCCATCACAACCGCTAAGGTGGATCCCAAATAAAGTGATGATGGGTATAATAGTTATTCATTAAATAATAGAAAATTTATTTTTTGATTCTGGTTCTACGCATTCATTCATATCATGAAAGTTGAGTATAGTTATTCAAATACCACCACAAAGCATGTAATTAGATTTTTTGGTGAAAATGGAAAATGGGGATATTAATGAATCTTAATTATATAAATCCTCCCATGTCAAAGTTTGTGGTATGAACTTCCCATCAAACCTTGTTGTATTTTCTTTGGTGTAATTTGATGTAATTCTATGCATGGATTGGCTTTCACTATATAGATCCAACATAAATTTCCACAAGAAGGAAATCACTCTCTGTATTATGAATCGAACCTCAATTATTTACAAGTTCATGGAGGAGGATGAATCTTATTTAGTACCATCATCTTACGAATGGATATTATTTCCCTATGAGCAATTGTATCTTGATCAAATTATTGAGTCTGAGGAAATAAATATCGTTGAAGACATACCTATTGTGAAGGAATATGTTGATGTGTTACCTTAGGAATTTCCTAGTCTTCCTCCTAGCTGAGTGGTTAAATTTTCAATTGAAATTATACCTGGGGAACTACCATTATCCAAGACATCATATAGAATGGTTGTTTTGAAAATTTAGGAGTAGAAGAAACAACTACAAGAGAATATAGATAAAGGGTTCATAATCCCAAATGCTTTGTCATGGGGTGAACCATTCCTCTTTATCAAGAAGAAGGATGGGTCAATGCACCATTACATTGATTATCATGAGCTCAAAAATATCACAATAAAGAATAAGTACCCTCTTCCTTGGATTGATGACATGTTTGATTAGCTATATGGAGAAAAATACTTCTCCAAAGTGTATCTTGAATAAAGATATCATCATGTAAGGGTGAAAAAGAAAGATATACCCAAGATTGTTTTTTGTACAAGGTATAGGCACTATGAGTTCATATTGATTCCATTAAAACTCACCAATCCTCTAGAAATCATCATAGACTTAATGAATAGAGTCTATAGAGATTACCTCAACAAATTTGTGGTAGTCTTTATAGTTGGTATTCTAATATACTCCAAAAGAAATGAGGATCATGAGGAGAATTTGAACATTTTTCTAAATACCCTATGAAAGGAGAAGATTTACGCAAAGTACAACAAATGTGAGTTCTAGTTGAAGGAATTCTCTTTATTGGGTCATATCATCGCAATAAATGAGATATCTATTTCCCTTCAATGATTGAAGAAATTGAAGGATGTATGAGGCCAAAATCTATGAAATATATCTATAGTCTCCTTGGGTTATATTGGTATTATCACTAATTTGTGATAAATTTATCGTAATTTTCAAACCCACTTACCAAGATAACTTCGAATGGAGTCAATTTTTCTTGTAATGATTAATGTGAAGGTAGATTAATGGAGTTAAAAATGAGGCTCAGCATGGCACCCATCCTCACACAAACCACAGGTGGAGAACTCTTCGTAGTATTCAGTGATTCTTTAAAGAAGGGATTGTGTTTTGTGTCAATGTAGAATTAAAAATTCATATCCTATGCATCAAGGAATTTGAAATTTCATGAGAAAAACTATCTCACACGTGATCTTGGGTTGGAAACTATGATATTTTCATTGAAAATATCGTGGAATTATCTCTATAGGGAGGAGTGTGAGATATATATGAATCACAAAATCCTCAAGTATATATTCACATAGAAAGATATGAATATGTTCAAACTAAGATGGTTAGAGATGATCAGGGATTATGAATTTTCAATCCACTGTCATCCTGGTAAAGTTAATAAAGTGGTGGATTCTCTAAGTAGAAAGGCTCGTGCATCTTTGTTAATGATGATAATTGAGAAGGATCCAATATTCATAGACCTGTAAAGGATGGGCATGGGAATAATAAAGTAAGGAACATCATCAATCATTTCACAAATTATTTCCCAACCATCTCTTTTGGAAATTTTAAAGTATGCTCAAATAAATAATGTGGAAATTTAGAATAAGGTGCAAGCCATGAGAAAGGGGAATTCCTCAGAGTTTAAAATTGATGAAGAAGGAATTGTGAGATTTGGGTCAAGACAATGTTTTCCATAAAATACTAAGTAAAGGAAGGAACTATTGGATGATACACATTGTTCAACTTTCTCCATTCACTTAGGAAGCACAAAGATGTATCAAGATCTCCATGAGAACTATTGGTGGTACAATATGAAGAAGAAGATCGCTTAATATAAATCAAAGTGCCTGGTATGCCATCAAGTGAAGGTTTAAAGGTAGAAGTATAAGGGGATGATGTAACCATTACCCATAGAATTATGGAAATGTTATAACATTATTGTGGACTTTGTCACAAGAATTATGAATAAATATAAGGGAAACAATATTATACGGGTTGTTATGGATCATCTTATAAAGATAGATCACTTTTTAACAATTTGAGAGGACTTATCATTGGATAAACTTTCATGAATACACATTAGAGAAGTGGTAATGATACATGGAGTACCACTATCAATTGTATATGATAGAGATCCAAGATCCACTGCCAAGTTATGGAAAATCCTCTAAAATTCTCTAAAAACTGAGCTAAACTTTATTACAGCCTATCATCCTCAAATTGATGGCCAATCTAAGTTGACTATTTAGGCACTGGAAGACATGTTGAGACAATGTTCTATGTACTTCAATGGAGGTTGGGACCAATATCTTCCTCTGGTCAAGTTCTCATAAAACAATTGTTTCCAATCAAACATCCAAATGGATCCCTATAAATACCGTTATGGGAATAGGTGTAAAACACATGCATGTTGGGATGAATTTGAGGAATAAAAACTAATTTGTCTTAAAATGGTCAACTAAATGGTTTAAAAGGTTAAGACTATTCAGTAGCACATCAAGGATGCTCAGAGTCGATAGAAGGTCTATGCTGATAATCGTCGATGAGACCTAGATCCTGATATTGGACACATGGTATTACTCTAAATATCTCTATGTAATAAAGTGGTGAGATTTGGGAAGAAGGGAAAGATAAGTCTAAGATACATCATCCCCTTTGAGATCATTGATTGCATCGGAATGGTGAACTATTGATAAACACCCCCACCAAACCTATCTCAAGTATATGAGGTATTACATGTATCCCTATTGAGAAAGTACATTCCTGACCCCTCACATGTACTCAATCCAGATGTGGTTCCATTATAGAATGACCTTTCCTATGAGGAGCAGCAGGTAAAGATCTTAGATCGTAGAAAAAAATTCTAAGAAATAAAACAATACACCTTATCAAAGTTTTGTGGAGAAACCAAAAGATTTAATAAGAAACATTGGAACTAGAGGTGGTTATGAAGAAAAGTTACCCTCATATATTTTAGTATGGGAAAAGAAAATTTTGAGAGCAAAATTTCATAAGGGGAAAGATTGTAATGACCTGAAATATTATAAATAAAACTCCCCTTTCTAATTTATTTAAATGTATCATCATGAAATGTGGTTATATAAAACACATGCACTTATTTTTTTTATTATATCCCATTGTATTTAAAATAATTTCAATAATCGTTACCATTGATAAGATATTTTTTGAACAATGATTATTTTATTAGTATAAATATTGGGTTTTAACTAATCTAATTGACACAAACAAAGGATGTGATGGCCTCAACTAGTTGGATCGTACCCTATAATGCTCATTTATCATAGATTCTGAGGGAGGTATAATTTCTAGGCTTTTACCTTGAACAATCCCAATATTACATTCAACAACTTAAGCATGAGTGAAACCGTTTATAGGATAAGTTCAAGCTCATCGAGATCACGGCCCAAACCATGTTCGCCGAACCACCCCATGAAAGTCCCACAATCTCACACCTTACTCTTAGGGTGTTTTTTGGTGTATTAATGGGATATGTATCAAGACCCTAGTAATATGAATATATACATTTTTTATAGAATAATGAATATATTTTCATCCCATTATTATTACTTTGTAAATGATTTTTATTTTGATATAATAAAGCACAAATAGTATTTTTGGTTAATATTCAAATTCAATTAATGAATTTATGAATTAATAGATTTTTGAAATAAATAATATTTTAATATTATTAAATAATTTTTATCATTTATAAAATATCATATAATTTTTATGAAGTCAAATTTAATTTTTATAAGGGTTCAAAAAATGTTATTATCAAAAAATACATCATTTATAAATAAATATCAATTTTACTTTAAAAGTAAAAATTAAAATATTTATAAAATTATTTATATAAAATTGTTATTATTTTTTGAATTATAACATAAAAATTATTTAATGGTGAATTTTTCATTATTTTCTGAGGCAGGTGAATTTTCAGGTAAAAATTAAATATCATATAAATATACTTTGTGTTTTATGACATCATAATGACTAAACAATTATTTAATAGTTTATATAAATGGGATATATGATAAAATATGTGTTTTCAATTTAAAATAATTTGATTTTAAATTTATTTTATTTATTTTTTAAATCCATTTTGAATCCTCCAAAGCTTATAATATATTTTAAGGTTTTAAAAGCCTTTCTTTAAGAGTGTGACTCACCTCCACATAAGAAATCGAATTATCATAATAAGTTAAAACCCTTCCCTTATAAAATAATTATAATCACTTCATTTTGGAAGAAACCATGGGAAAACCAATATATGGTTTGTGTTTTTGGATATTTTATTATGTAGAGTCCAAACCCTAAATAATAAAGAAATCCCCCCTTTTCCAATATAAACCCACCCAAGATCCCATTTATCATAATTCAAACTCCTTGGATCATGAACTTAATCTTCCCTCAACTCTATATAGTCTTATTAAAGAACTCCCAATCTCTCAATAATCCTCTACCATGCTTTTTAAGTCACACACTCAAGTAAGGGACCTTCCTCTCCTTTCAATTCAAGCATATTATTTGGAATTTGTCTTCTTAATTGAAATTGTTTGTGATGTAATTTATTTATAAAAAAAATTATTATCTACTAGATTATATTTTAATTATTTATAATTTATTATCTCTCATTTTTACTTTCACTTAAGTCATTACTATGCCAAAATTCTCTAAGGTATTCCTCTCTTCTAATTTCCATTCAAGAACTCCTTTTATGTTATGTCTATTAAATTACATTTTATTTTTTTGGGATATTTTCTTCTATAAACCCCATATTTTAAAATTAATTTATAAATTATGATATCCCCCTTTTAACTCTCATTAATCCTCATGTGATCCTTTATGTACACCTGTTACCATGCTGAAATTTCATAAGGGATTTCTCTCTACTCATTTCCATTCAAGAACTTCTTTTATATTATGTCTCTTAAATTCAATTTTCATATATTGGAATATGTTATTCCATATTTCCCTTACTATCCATTTAATTGAAAAATTATGAGATCCTTTTTTCCTCTCATTAATCCTCCCATGATCCTTCATGTACACCCATTACCATGCTGAAATATAGT
The DNA here is from genome assembly GCA_963277665.1 of Viscum album. NCBI lineage: Eukaryota > Viridiplantae > Streptophyta > Magnoliopsida > Santalales > Viscaceae > Viscum > Viscum album. The sequence continues at coordinate 1,479,109,754 of OY728127.1, read as the reverse complement.
TAGGATTCTTTTCTCTATTCAAGTTTCTTCATTTCCCTATAGCTTCTATTTAAATTTTTATAATATTGGGCTAATATTTTCAATTTCCCTATTACAAACCATTTTATATCTAAGTGATGAGATACACCTTTATCTCTCATAAACCTATTTTTACGAATCTTTAAGTGACGTCATTATACCCTCAAATTTTCACCATGATCTCCCATGCCAAAATAATTGTGTAGTGAATACCATGCCCATTTCTTATAAAGGGTGTTCATATTTGTAAACATATAATTTTTTATTGGTGACTTACACATATTTATTACACACTCATTAATCATGGAATAAATTATGATTATGAATGAATCCATGTTTTAGGATCTATGTGGCACACTTAATCATGAGAATGAAATGAATAAGATGGGTGCTCCCAGATAGTGATCTAATGTATTGGGTAATGTTTAGTATCATGATACATCATGATAGGATAGGGAGTGCACCAGATTCCTTTATGGGACTTTTTCCACCATGATGTCTTGGTGAGTTTAGCCTTGACCTATGTTTTTTATTCAGTTTTTTAAGTTGTTAACACATCTCCTATGTTATGATTATCATGTTGTATCATGTCTCATTGTAATTTTTATGATCATTACTCTTTTTATTCCTCAGTGATATTCCTATGTCCTAAAATGTATTATCTTCTTCATGGTATGCCATGTTTATTCCCTTACTGGGCTTTATAGATCACCCCTTTATTATGTTTTTCCCTAGGTTATCCCATGCAGTTTTAAAAGACAAGTAATTTTACAAGCATGTTAAAGAAGTTTTTAATAATGTTTTTGTATCCCATGTTCATGATTTTTTTGTATGTACCTAATTCCCAAAGATACTAGACTTATCAGCCTTTCATGTTGTATTAAGTGTAATCTTATGTAATAAATCATGTATTAATGTGAAATAAAGAGCATGGTTGTCATAGTATTGATCATTTTCATATCTTCATTTTGTCTCCACACAATCCTTTGAGTTTTAAAAATTGATTCTTGTTTCCTCATTTATAATAAGAGGATAAACAATGAATTTTTCCATTTGTTCTTGAGAATGATCTAGATAATTTTATCTCTAATGATGATAAAATCTCTAGAGTGGATGCACTGTGTGAAATAATATCTCACCTTAGGAAATGATATTACCAAGTATTTATAAAGATGGTTTAAATAATAAATAATTGAAAATGAACCCTTAATTATTCTCATAATCCTTAGTGTACCCAATGTCTAATAATAATAATATTATTATTATTATTATTTTGATAGCATGTGTCTTGAAGAAAAAATAAATATCATTACTTAAATTAAAAAAATATTTAAATGATATTTAATATATTATTCCCACCAGACGAATTAACATGGCATGTATTTCCTCCTCGGTGTTTATCAAACCATGAATAATAAATATTATCCATTCGATAAATAAAAAAATATTTATAATAATTATGCTCTTGTGAATAAATGTTTATTTTAATATTAAAATCACATATAAATATAGTGACATAAAAACATTTATTAGTAAAATATTATTCCACATACAGGATAATAATATTGATTATGATAATTAAATTCACATAGAAATTAGTTGATATCAATAGAAATAATAAGTGTGTGACCCTATTGGATTATTCCTCAGTGGAATTATGTGGGTCCAAATAAGTCTAATATCAGCATCTAGAAACACATAAAGGAACCTAAGAGGAAGAAGTTAATGTTTCAATGTCAATAGCTAAATATCAATGCTCACTGTGTAATATAATCCCTTTTTCTTGAAATCCCATCAAACAATCTACATATCCTTGACATCAACCAATATGTTTGATATATATTTCCTTGAATTCCTAAAATAAACCCGTAAATATACCATGGACATGGAATTTAATTTGGAAATTCTATTTCAATAAAATGGATGAGATATAAAATTCTATAAAGTTAGAAGGGAAAAATAATTTCCCAACTTTTCCATTAATAATGTACCATTCATGATACACCCAACACACTCTACTTTCCACAAACATATGGAATTATGGTTTTGGTCAGTACATCTAAGTATGCAAGTCATGATATATATTAATAATAATCTGAAATTATAATTATCGTTACACACATTCATAGATATGAATATCCAATGACAATTGAATATGTGTATTTTTTACATGTAAGTATGTCCTCATAATCTCCCATATTAAAGACTACCAAGTGTCAAATTCATGAGATAAAGTCTCATTTGATTATTAGTACATGTACTTAATTTTTTTTGTTATTTTTGTCCCATCATATTATTTCATATGACTATAATACATTTAATTTAATATTATCATCATATCATATCAAGGTTTTCATCATTTAGGGTAACTTCTATGACCCATTAAATGCGATAGATATTCTAGAATATTATCATATTAAAGTTACATAGAAGAACAATAAATATGTGATAATGAATTTATTTAATATTAAATTCTATGAATATATGTTAAATATAAAGTATAAATTATTTGGTTCTAGGACACTGACTCCAATAGACTTCCACTTATGATAGAGCCAATGGCTAACTGGCTAGTTAGTTCTCATATGTTAAAAATGATTCTGAAGAGTATGGTTATCGTAGTTGTGTCTATCACATTTCCGTGGATATGGTTGGTATATCTACATGTTTGTGTGGAGAATATTCATATTGTGACCTCACTACTTTGGGAAAATCCATTAAGTAGTAACATCCCCAAGTATCCACTTCATGTTCCCTTGTCATAAACCTGAAATCTTATATTATACCATTGTCAAATATTATATTTATAATGATAATACTCATATTATTTTTCTATAATCTAAAATTGAACAAATGGTTTCTAAACCACTTCTTAAGCTGCATTAGAATCCACAACACACTTGGTTATTATAGATATGTAAACCACTGGATTTAATAAGTTTATATTGTATATTAATATAACTTTAATATGATAAAAGTTCATAAATTATCTAAAGTAAAATGGGTAGTATATCCCCTTATGCATAAGTGCTCCCATTTCTCCTTTTACCAGGAATTCATGTAGTTTTACTTTATAAAGTACTTCCGGACAGTTCTGATTACAAGTCTGTGTATTTTTACCAGTTTTTTATTTTTATTCTACACAACATGTATAAGTGATATAAAATATTAATGTATATCATGGAATATTGGATAAATTACTAGCACTTAATCTTGTGAAATTATATTTAAAATCTCCTTATGTTTCTATTTATGTAATCGTATATAGATTTTATGTTGAGTGGCATAAGAAAAAACTCAATTTTTTATTGCTCTATTTTTTATTTTAAATTCATGGTTAACATAGGTACTATGAATAGATTAAGAAACCTCATAGACCCTCCCACTTATGTTTTTTAGACACATGTAACTCCCCCATTCCAAAATAATATTATTTTATTACAATGATTTTAATTATCTATAAATTGATGTGTGAAATTTTCATATCTTATTAGAATTAATTGGTGCCATTAATCCTTTTGGTTATGTCATATTGACATTTTATATATGTTCTATATTAAATAAAATATCCTTTACATTCAACCACCCTATAAAATTATCATATAATGATGTTACGATAAGTAAAATTCAAATGTATTTTAGCATAATGATTGGAGTAATGGTTTCTTCATATACTAGTATTAGAAATCATTTAAAACTTTTTATAATAAATTATGTTTTATTGGTACCATATTATACCATCCATGTATGGTTTCAATTGAATACTCACTAGTAGTATCAAATTTATAAAAATCCAAAATATGGAACCCTTGAATTTTGGCTCGTAGAATATGTTATATAATTAAAATTAAACTTTTAAATTTCATCTTATGATCGATTAATAGTTCATTACAATATTTATTACTACTAAAGAATAGTATATCACCCACCATGTTGAATATAAAAACCTTATTTTGGTTTTAATTCTCTTACATAATATGTGTATCTAGAATAACTCATCCCACTAAGTTAAGTGGAGTCTAGTGTTCCTATGACAACTCATATGCATCCCGATCCAAGAGTTCATATAATTCTATCCTAATCCCACTATCTCAAAATGATATGTTCTTCCCTCATATATAAATATAGTCAGTTTGGACTAATAAGGGATGTTAATATCCTTAGGAAATATATGATAATTAACAAAGACACATTTAGTGTTTTTTATATTCATTTGTAGGTAAATCCGTCTTCTAACAAACGATTCTCATTAAACACTAGAAGTTTTACCTAATGTATTTATTATCCTAATGAAATTAATATGATATCCAAAATCCAATATAATTTAAAAATGGATAGTTATTTTTTTCCTATTTTTGAAACATGTCGTGAAAGAAATTATTAGAAGATTGGAAATACATGTAAGACATTTCATTTATCCCCTTTTACTACCACAAAAACATTGAAATATAAAGTAATGTGAGTTTAAGATTACTTTTACTCCACATGATAATGATTGATGAATACTTATTTATGATGCACTATGACAAGTCAGCCTAAAACATCCTATATTCTCTACTAAGTGTACCCATTCCTCCACTAAGAATTCCTGAAATCTCTTAAAGAAATCTTATTAAGTATATAAACTTAAGTTTAAAGGTTAATTTGTCGAAAATATAATAGATTATTAGTCAATATAACTATTTAATTAGCTAAAATGATACTAGAACACCCTTATGGATATAAATTTTCAACTACTATTGGTTTTATTTATCAAATACTTATCTTACCATAATGCGGTATTTTAATTTTCATCTTTATATTCATCATTGATTTTAAATTTAGAATCTTTGTGATTCAAGATTTACTAGACTAGTAGTTGAGTATGAAATAACATAACAATATCTATTCCAAATATGAAACATCGATTTGTGTCTAATTTAGGCATTGAGATTAATGTTTTGGTATTAATAATTGAAAATCAATAGTTTAACCTAAATTTATTAAAAGATCATGAAGTCATTCACATATCTATACTAATGTAGTAATCTCCCTTATTTAGTGTATTTTGATAATACATCATACTTTTAGTAATATATCTATAGTTGATTGATTCCAATGTTTGAATACATATATGGGGAAAATTATTTAATACCAAAGAAATGAGATAAAATAATTACTTTTATGAATATATATGAAGTGGTAAATTATACTTCAATTCATTATCATTTTTATTCTAGTGATATTTCTTTCCACATGAGAAGAAAATATCATTCTGTTCTTTTTCTTTCCCCTTGATCATGCTTCTCTTGGATGGGTGTTGTGTAGATACATTATACTTACAGAAAGTCTTAGCTTCTTTTTATTTTCCCAACATCTTTTTAACTATATTTATTGAAGTATTTTGGGAATTCATGCCCTAATCTACATGGTTAGAAAAATTAACAAGATCTGAGAGAGACTTCTCAAAGTTTTTAACATTAAAATTCACAAAAAAAATCTATGATTGAAGCAAGAATAAGATCGATGCACAATTCACCGAGAAATTTTAACCCTATAATGTCTAGACGCTTAATTTATCCAATAATCTTTGTTATGTGAGTTATAAATGGAACTTCCTGTCTAAGCTTGAATGTAAATAATGCATTGTAGATCTCAAACTACTCCTGTCTAGCTCTCTCCAAATAATGATCACATATCTTCTTGATTTTTCTATATGCATCCATGCTTTCATGAGATTTAATGAGTTCATCAAACATGGATGAAAGCATTAAGAATTGAACATTTGGAACATCATTCAAGTTTTAATTATAAATAATGATCTCTTCAGTAATCACCTTCTTAGAAGGTGGATAGGAAATGGGGGAATCCAAAGCATAGAATGAATTTTTCATAGTAAAGTATTTTATAAACATCTAAACATTATGTAGTTAATTTTTGACCATAAGACTGTGACCATAGTCGAGGAATGATCAAAGTCTTATCACAGTAAAATAACTTTCCATTTTATTTTATACAATAGTTAATCAGATTATTTAGTACTTAAATATGTGAGATGAAATAATTTAATTATATTATTACTGTCCCACTAGTTTATCAAGTCCTAATAGTCCTCACCATTAGACTAGGAATTTCTTATTACATAGTCATTCTAGTGGAAATTATCTATATTTACCTCCTTATAACCCAAGAAAGGTCTTGGTCTATTACTCAAAGGTATTTAGGTAAGCGGTCTTTCCAACTGCTAGTTTGTAACTCCTTGATCCATTGATTTGACACCCAAATCCTAAAATCTTAATTCGAATTTCCACAACACTTGCCTCCAAGATACATCAATTCTAGAAAAGGATAATCCTCTTGATGTAATCATGGTTAAGTCAACCCAAAACCTTTATAATAACTCTATGATAAAAGTAAGTGTCCTGAAAAGGGCCAGACCAACACTTAGTTCTATGGTTTCATCCTTAATCAAGTTATGAAAGGCATATTCTGACATAATACTTAATCAATGTATTTTATTTATTATTTATAAACATTATTATTTTATCCATTTAGATGACCTAATAATATTATGTGGATTTTACAAAATTTATTAACCATGTATTGATAAAATATTTACATATAACTATTTTGTTTTATACCTATAAGCATGTTTTTTATTTAATTCATTTATTTATTTGATCATGATAAATAATCCATAATACAAATAACCATGAAAATTAAAGAACAAAATATGTGGCATGATCATAATATTTATCTACCGGACTTTTTTTCAATGGATAGTAAACAAACCATTGATTCTAGGAGAGAACTTTGTGAGTTGTTCTTAGATCGAGTTGGAGTATTCCACCTCTATAATCTATATCCTCAGGGTATATTTCACCTCAGGTCCATCTTAAACTACCTAAAATTTCCTAGGAACTCAATCCTTTTATATTCCTTACTCACACGTGGGTGATAGGGACCAGTGTAATGGTTATGGGGTTTACATAAAATAAACTGTGGACACAAGGTTCCTTATATAATAAGAGGAGGTGATGACACAAATGACATCATTTTAATTTAAAAATAATAATCCCAAAAATACATGAGATAATTAAAATAAAAAAATACAATCTCTACATGGATTGGTTAATCCCATGATCATCCATGCATGCAACAAATACGCATTTAATAAACTAGAATTTATTTCAAACATTCTTAATTAAAAAAACACACTCTAATTAATTAAATAAATTTATAAATTAACTTATTTTTTTTATCTTAATATACATCCAAATTTTCCTTGAGATTCTCAGCCACTGTAATTTTAAACAAATCAAATTAATTAATTTTATTTAAAATTAATTATATACCTAGAATATACATGGAGGCAACACGACGCATATCGGTCCAAACTACTCAGTATGGTCATTATCATGTATTGTGAACTCACAAAACATGTATCATACATGGAATGATATGTAATTATATGATTTGTAATAATAATAAATAATTCATGGAAACATGTTAATTTAGTCAGTGTGTACTTATTTTATTACATGTAGAGTACATAATATATAAGGATCACTATACAAGGCATGAAATTCTTAATTTAATGTAGAAATTAATTTACCTTTTAGCATTATTAATAACCTATCAAATTGTGTGAATTGTTAATTAATGACACATATGAACATGTTAATTAGTTTTAATATCATAAATAATTTTATTTCTATGTAAATTAATTTACATGGTGTACAACCTGGCTTGGGGTGTACTCCACGTAAAAAGGCATAATACCATGTGTGTTTTAATTAAACATCATGTGTGTATTGATTAATTATACACCATATGGTAATTAATTATATATGTCATGCTTATTAATTAATTAAATACCATATGTATATTAATTATACAACACATTTATATTAATTAATTGTATTTCATGTGTGTATTAATTATACACTAAGTGCGTATTAATTAATTACACGCCATGTGTATATTAATTTTACATTGTGAGTGTATTAATTAAACATTTCATATATATTAATTATATACAATGTGAGTATTAATTAATTATACATTGCATGTGTATTAATCAATTATGAAATGCATGTGTATTAATTAATTACACACCATGTAAGTGTAAATAACACACTGAGTGGGTATTAATTAAAAATCATGTGTGTGTTAATTAATTACACACATGTTTTATTAATTACATACTAATTTTTCTGCCCATACGACCACTGTCTTATGTACTATTTCAAGGAGTATGGGTGATTTACACAATATCTAACCCTGAAACCTATGTTCCCCCTCCAGATGGTATGCATTATGTTGAGTCAATAAGGTTTTCCTTATGACTTTTCCATTCCTTCTTGTTTTGAAAATCACAAACACCTTATCTTTAAGGAAAATCGCTTTTATAAGGAAAATCGCTTTTATAAGGAAAATTATCCTTATCATATTTTCATTCATATTTTTTCTTAAGTATGAGATTCGGATTCGTTTTCTCGGAGTCATTAAAACTTTGATATAAAAGCATTCTGTTTTAGGATTCGGTTCTGGACAAGAACTATAAGGAAGTTTCATTCCGAATTCCGGATATGAATTTTGACGAAGTTCTATTCCAGATTCAGGATACGAGTTCTGAAGAAGAATTCTCATTACGAATTCTAATGAAGAAATCCCATTTCGAATTTCTCAGTACGAATTCTGAAGAAGAATTCTCATTACGAATTCTAATGAAGAAATCTCATTCCGAATTCCCATTACGAATTCTGTTGACGAATTCTCATTACGAATTCTGATGACAAATTCTCATTACGAATTCTGATGACGAATTCCCATTACGATTTCTGATGACGAATTCCTATTCCGAATTCTCATTCCGAATTCACCTATTAAACAGAATCTGATTATCATTGTTTTATACACTCTGAATTTATTCACTCCGAACCTTCACTCCGAAGTTTCCATTCCGAACCTTTATGTTAGAGTTTAAAACGATGTCGTACATTCTGTTACACTTACTTTGTTATAAAACGATGTCGTCCATTTTGTTATAAACTAACCGTTGTCTAAGTGACACGTGTACAGGTCCCTCCGAAATTTAAGGAAAATATGACCGTTGGAGGAGAAGCCGACCTTACTTATAAATAGGAGCTCATTTGAAAGAGCTCGATGCTGATGCATATGCTGATTGTTGATAAAGTTCTTACATGCTGTTGAAGTGATTTCTAGAGAGAGGGTCTCTTATTAACTCTCAAAGCTTCGTGCGACTCCGAATGTTGGTGATTACATTCGAGGGCTTCCGGGGATAGGAAGACAGAGGTTCCGACTACCTTAAAGATCGAGGGCTTTCTTGCTGAGAAAGACAGAGGTTGCCAACTACCTTGAAGTTGAGGGCTTGCAGGGATAGCAAGACAGAGACACCGATCTTCGTATCGAGGGATTACCCTGGTGTGGGGAAGACAGACTTTCTTGAAAGTATAAATCAAGGGACCTTTATCCAAGGTTGTTGGATACCCTTTTCTTTGGGTTAAAAGACTATTATCTTGTTACTAGTAGTTTTACTACTTGTCTTTATTCCGCTGCAATTTGTATCTTAAGGAAAGTATAACTTTCTTATACTTCCTTACTTACTCTGATTAGTTTAGATTCTATACGCTTTAAGATAGAATCTTATATTGTAACTTTTGTTAAGTTTCAATCTCCGGAATCATATTTCCGGAACCTACTTTTGGAATCCCTTTCCAAGTTCAGTTCGGTGTTAGAGGTGTTGTGAATTTACTTAGTTTAACTTTGTTAAACTTAGCCCTTTCCTTTTCTTAAGGAAACTCTAGTTATTCGTAACTAACTTTAAAGGTTCCAAAGGAATTTTTAAAGTATACAATTCACCCCCCCTCTTGTATATTGAGCATCTCATATTATATTTCGATCCTACAATTGGTATCAGAGGTTGGAAACCTCTTACTCTATACCATTCTTACATTTGGTATCAGAGCCAAGGTTACTGAAATACTTGTACTCACATACAAGTTTTTCTTGCTCATTTTTCTATTCCGAACTTTGTCATTCCGGATTATCCATTCCGAACTTTTCCCATTCCGAACCTTGTTGATTCGATTCTAAGCTACTAACAAGTTTGTATCCAAGTTATTATTTAGTATGGCAGGAATTAATGTTGGTTCTATTGACAATCTGAATCCTACAAGACCACCAATCTTCGATGGTAATGATTATGAATACTGGAGAGATCGTATGAAGACTTTTGTTATCAATACTGGAGTAGACAACTTTGTGATGCTTACTGGTGATTATAAAATTCCTGACAAGGAAGTCAGAACCTTTACTAACTAGGAAAAGCAAGAATATCAACTCAACTATAAGGTACGCAATACTTTATTATGTTCAATGACTAGAAATATATATAGCCAAATTTCTTCTTGTGAAGCAGCTAATTGTATATGGAAGAAGTTAGAGGTTACACACTTTGGGACTTCTAAGGTGATTGAGACTAGAAGAGCTATGCTTAGAGCTGAATATCATGGCTTCAATTTTCCTTATGGAGAACCTATCTGTAAAGTTCAACAAAGATTTATGACTATTGTCAACAGTCTACAATCTATGGGAGAAAAAGGTTTAGATGATGAAGCTCTTGTGGACAAGATAATTGATATTATGCCCAATGAATGGGAATCCAAGAGAACAGCTATAGATGAGAACAGGAAGGTCACTCAAATTACTCTTGATGAATTATTTGGAACTCTTCTACAACATGAGACCAGAATGAAGAGAGATGCTGACAACATCAAGAAGAAGAATGGAAATGGTACTGTTGCTTTTACTACAACTTCAAATCAGATGAAAGTTAAGACTCCTGAGAGAGTAACCAGATCCAAATCGAAGAAAGTCATTTTCCAATCCGAATCTAGTGAAAGTGAAGTTTCAGAAAATGAATTAGCCAATCTTGCTCGAAGGATGAACAAGATAGCTGGACAGAGAAACTTTCAATACAAGTATAAGAAGAAGGACATGAAAGATAAGAGAGATGGAGAAGTTACTTGTTATGAATGTAAGAGAGCTGGACATATTAGACCAGATTGCCCTATGCTCAAAAAGAAAGAAAGGAAGGAAAGACATTCAGAAAAGAATAGGAAGAAGTATTACAAAGCCAAAGCTAAGAAAGTTTTGAAAGCTAATGACACCTGGAGTTCCAGTGGTGGTGACTCTTCAGATGAATCTTCTGAATATGAATCTTCAGGACAGAAGAATCTTGGTCTTATAGCCAGATTAACTATTGATAATCATTGTCTTATGGCTAAGGTACGAAATGCTGAATCTTTGACCAATGTTTCTTTAAATCCTAATGATAGTAAGTATTATAACTCTTCTGATGAAGAATCATCTTCTGATGAGAAAAATACTTTACCTACTTATGAAGAAGTCTCTAGATTTGCTGAACTTCTTGAGATTGAGAATTCCAAACTCAACAAGAAACTTGATAAGGCAAATTCTAGGAATTCTATTCTTACTAAAGAGATATCAGATCTTTCTAAAGATCTTGATAAGAAAAATACTGATTTTGAAAGTATTTCAAAAAATCTTGAGGAAGTAAGTTCTGAGAAGAATAAACTTTCTAAAGAATTAGAAAAAGTAATTTCGAAGAAAAATGTTTTCGAGCCTAACTCTAGTTCAAAAACTAATGATTTTGAGGATAAAAACTTGGTTGTAAAACTCAAGTCCGAAATTTTTTCCTTAAAGAAGTGTTTATCAAACTTTACCCATGGTAAGGAAAATTTTGATAAGATGTATTCTCAAATACGACCTTTAAGAAATAAATCCGGATTTGGTTATACCCTTGCAAAACCAGTTTTTAGTAACAATTATTTTGTTCCTCAAAGTGCCCCATTTTGCACTAAATGTCAATGTGGTGGTCACTGGGCAAAAAATTGTTCCTTAAACAAAACCCAATCCTTAGGTTTTCATAAAGCTTACTTTTCTAAGAAAATGTGGATACCTAAAATTTTATTGTCTGGAAATCTCGGATCCAAACAAGTTTGGATTCCGAAAATCTAACTTTGTTCTTAATTTCAGGAAAATAAAGAAAGTTCCAGCAACAATATTTGGTACATGGATAGTGGATGTTCCCGACACATGACTGGTAACAAAAGCTTTTTTGAAAAGATTATCAAAACGAAAGGAGGAAAGGTAACTTTCGGAGACAATGCTAAGGGAGAGATTGTTGGTATTGGTAATATAGTTCTTTTGGGTAAAACTTTGATTTCAAATGTTCTTTTTGTTAAAGGTCTTAAGCACAACCTCATTAGCATAATTCAGTTATGTGATGAAGGTTACCTTGTGAATTTTAGGAATGATAAATACTTAGTTCACAATTCCAAGGAAGAATTTATTCTCTCAGCCAATAGGCAAGAGAATGTTTACACCTTAAACTTAGAAGACCTAAGAAGCCAAGATTTACCTTGCCTAAGTGCAATGGAAGATCATTCTTGGTTATGGCATAGAAGATTAGGACACTGTAATCTTAGAAACCTATGTAAACTCTCTAAGAAGAAACTTGTTAAGGATCTACCGGAGCTTAGATTTGATTCTTCTAAAGTTTGTGATCCTTGTCAATATGGCAAGCAACATAAATCTAGTTTTAAGTCAATCGGTGAAGTCTCAACAACCGATGCATTATAGTTAGTACACATGGATCTTTTTGGTCCAACACAAACTGGAAGCATTGGAGGAAAATACTATGTGTTTTTTCTAGTTGATGATTACACTAGATTTACTTGGGTCTATTTTCTAGCAAGGAAATCTGAAGCTTTTTCTTATTTCAAAAGTTTTAGAGCCCAAGTTAAAAATGAGAAAAACCTTCCATTGAAAACTATTCATAGTGATCATGGAGGAGAATTTCAAAATTCTGATTTTGAAACTTTTTGTAGTAAGAAAGGTATTACTCACAACTTTTCAGCACCTAGAACTCCTCAACAGAATGGTGTAGTTGAAAGAAGAAATAGAATTCTTCAAGAGATAACTAGAACCATGTTGAGTGAATATTCTATTGCTAGACATTTCTGGGCTGAAGCTGTAAGTACTGCTTGTTATACTATAAATCGAGTTTTGATTAGACCTTTTCTTAATAAAACTCCTTATGAGTTATGGAATGGTAGAAAACCAAGACTTTCCCACTTCAAGGTTTTTGGTTGCAAAGTATTCATTTTGAATACTAAAGATAACTTACATAAATTCGCACCAAAGTCTGATGAAGGGATTTTCTTAGGTTATTCCACAACCTCTAAGGCTTATAGAGTTTTTAATAAAAATACTTGTACTGTTGAAGAAACAGTACATGTAAAATTTGATGAATCAGACCCTTTTGTTTTTAAAACCTCCCAACCTACATCCTCGGATGTGTTTTCAAAAACTGATTTTCAACCTTTGATAGAAGAACCTTCTGATAAGGAAATTGTTCTAGAAGATACTTCTGAAACATTTACCCCAGAAGACTTTCTACCTTATGTTGATGAACAGGTTTTACAAAACCCAAATCAGGTGTTTCTTAAGAATCATCCCAGTGATAGTATCATTGGTGATGTAAATCAACCTGTAAGGACTAGAAGTTCCTTAAGAAATGAAGTAGAACATCTAGCATTTCTTTCCCAATTAGAGCCTAAAAGCACTGATGAAGCTTTAGGTGATGATGATTGGATCAAAGCAATGCAAGATGAACTAAATAAATTCGAAAGGAATAAAGTCTGGACCTTGGTTGAAAGACCTAAGGAAACTTCTGTTATTGGAGTAAAATGGGTTTTCAGAAATAAATGTGATGAAAATGGAGTCATTGTTAGAAATAAAGCTAGACTTGTTGCTAAAGGCTATAATCATCAAGAAGGAATAGACTATGAAGAAACCTATGCTCCAGTAGCTAGACTTGAATCTATCCGCATTCTACTTGCCTTTGCAGCATTCTTTAATTTCAAACTTTTCCAAATGGATGTGAAATGTGCTTTTCTTAACGGTTATGTTCAAGAGGAAGTTTTTGTTGAACAACCTCCTGGCTTTGAAGATACAAAACATCCAGATCATGTTTTTAGACTTACCAAAGCTTTGTATGGCCTTAAACAAGCCCCATGAGCATGGTATGATAGACTTACTGGATTTTTGCTTCAAAATAACTATGTTAAGGGAAATGCAGATCCAACCCTTTTTATAAAGAAAGATAAGAAAAATGTTTTGATTGTTCAAATTTATGTTGATGACATTATATTTGGTTCAACTCAGCAATCTTTGACTGACTCTTTTGCTAGTCTAATGAAATCTGAGTTTGAAATGAGTATGATGGGTGAGTTAACATTTTTCCTTGGTTTTCAAATTTCTCAAAAACCAGAAGGAACCTACATATCTCAACATAAGTATATTAAAGATCTTCTTAAAAAGTATGGTTATGACAACACTAAGAGTATAAGTACTCCTATTGGTACCTCAAACTCTCTAGATCTTGATGAAGCTGGGAAACCAGTAGATCAAACATCTTTTAGAGGTATGATTGGAAGTCTACTTTACTTAACAGCTAGTCGACCAGACTTAATGTTTTCAGTATGCTTATGTGCAAGATATCAATCCAATCCTAAGGAATCTCACTTAAAGGCAGTAAAAATAATTTTTCGCTACCTTAAGGGAACCATGGATCTAGGATTATTTTATACTTCTGGAAATGATTTTGTTCTAAAAAGATTTTCTGATGCTGACTTTGGTGGATGTAGAATGGATAGGAAAAGTACATCCGGAACTTGTCATTTCTTAGGAGATTCATTAGTTTCTTGGTCATGCAAGAAGCAACATTCTGTTGCACTTTCCACTGCTGAAGCTGAATATGTAGCAGCTGGAAGTTGTTGTGCACAAGTGTTGTGGATGCAACACACACTCACAGACTATGGCTTGAGTTTTACTAAAACTCAAATTTTGTGTGATAACACAAGTGCCATTGCCCTAAGTAAAAACCCTGCACATCACTCTCGTGCAAAACACATAGATATTAGGCATCACTTTCTTAGGGATCACACACTCAAAGGAGATATTATTCTTCAGTTTATCGGAACGTAAGATCAACTTGCTGATATTTTCACAAAATCCTTGCCTTCTGATAGATTTGAATATATTAAACAGAAGCTAGGAATGATAACCGTAAGGTAATCTTCCTTAATTAACTTTCTGTTGAAAAAATCTCCTTACAGTAATAAACTCCTTTTCATAGGGGGAGTACATTTGATTATTTATTTAACAAAGTTTTTCAAAATTTGTTTTCAAACTTTTCGGAACGAAAATTTCCGGAATGGAATTTCCGGAACTACAATTTTCTAGAAAGGATATTTTCTCACAGAATACTTCTGGAATGGAAGTATTTGTATTGAAAATTTCCGGAATGGAAAACTTTCGTACTGGTATTTTCATAACGGAACTTTCGTACTAAATCTTCCATAACAAGTTTTCGTATTTACTTTTTCGTATTGAGTCTTTCGTATTTACTTTTCGTATTTACTTTTTCGTATTGAGTCTTTCGTATTGACTTTTCGTATTTACTTTTTCGTATTGAGTCTTTCGTATTGACTTTTCGTATTTACTTTTTCGTATTGAGTTTTTCGTATTGACTTTTCGTATTTACTTTTTCGTATTGAGTTTTTCGTAGTCGTCTTTATATTACCCATTACGAATAACTTTCCTAAGCTAATCTGAAAGGTATGATTTCCTTACTGAAGTTTTCGTAATCATATTTTACTTGCTGGCAATTTCTTATAGTTTGTTTTTGGTTTTTGGATTTCTTAATTCTTTACTTTAGTAAAACCTCAAAAAGATCGGATTCAAGCTTTCAACCGTTAGATCTGATCTCAGATCGTTCTAAACCGTTAGATCAACCGAGGAAGCTGAACCGTCATCCCATTGCCTATATAAAGGGGACCCTATTTTCTCGTCCCACATCAATTTCAATCTTTTGCGTGCTGAAGCTCTGACTCTCCGATTTAAGGCCGTTCCGAACCACAGTTTTCTCAGTTCCGAACTTCAGTCTTCTCGATTCCGAACTTCTCAAAGGACTTCTAATCCGAATGTCTGCAGAGTTAGCTTCTCAAGAAATGTCTTCAACCAAGCCTATTTCTCAGTGGTTAGTCTACAGAGAGAGGTTAGTTCATCCGAATTTCTTCAGCAACTACGATTCTATTATTTCAAAGAATATCAAGTTGAATGGCTGGGAAGGTGTTGCGGTATCAAAAACCGGCAACCAATATGAAGTGTATTCTGACTTGCTTGTCGAGTTTTATGAGTCAGTTGCTTTCTTCGAGGAAGATAATAGAGAAAAATTTTCTTTCAAATCATATGGAAAGACATATAAGCTTTCTTACACCAAGGCTGCAAGCTTGGTAGGGTTAAGTTATGAAGGTGAAGCTGAGTTTATTTCCCACGTATTGCCAGACTCTTTGGGTAGCTTCAACAAGGAAAAGGCATTAGAAATTCTCGGATTGGATGATGACAAGGCTCCGAAAATAGCAAGCCTATCTACAAACTTCCGGATTCTGGAGTTATGGGTACAAGGGCTTATCGTACCGAGAAAAAGAGATAAGGATAGCCTGAAGAAGAGTGAGATATATATCTTAGATTTCCTGATAAATCTAAGAAAGTTCAACTTGATGAAGCATATTCTTCTTAACATTGAAAATTTGAAGAAGGGGAATCTGAGAGCTCAGATCGTGATGTACCCGGCAATATTGTCAAATCTCATAGTTCGGTGCCTAGAATCTTTCAAGGTAGCTTGCAGTTCTAAGCCGAAAGTTTGCAAGATCATGTTGCTCAGTGATGCCACTCTTAAAAGGATGAATATAACTTTTGACAAGAAGTCTGGGAAGTTCATTGATCTGCCTCCTCATGTAGAAGTGACTCCGAAAACTGTTGATCCGGAATCATCCAAGCCAGTAAGGAAGAGGAAGCTGAAAGAAGTGGTAGTCGAAGCTGAGGAACCTAAGTCTAAGGAAGTCCACTCCGCACCTCCTAAGTCTAAGAAGAAGAAAACCTATACTGATGAGGTTGCAGCAAAGTGGAGAGCTGATAAAGAGAAGAGGAAGGAAGGATATCCGCAGTTCGGATTGGATCCTGCAGAGGCTAAAGCTCTGAAAGAAAAGGCTGCTGATGAACTCGAGAAACAAGCAAAGGAGAAGAAACTGAAGAAGAAAATGTCAGAAGCCGAGGCTGTGCAAGCATTGTTAAAGTTCAACGAAATGGTTTCAGCAACCATTCTCGTTCCGAGATCTTTCTCTCTGGAAACTTTACCTGAGACTCCAGGAAGAAATCTTGTTACTCTGGAAGAGGCTGTTGCTACTGAGGAAGTAGAGCAAGTGGAAGAAGTTGAAGAAGCTGCTGAAGGAAGTGGTGAGACAGGAGATGTGCTCAAACAAGTAGATGAATACAAGGGAACTCCTTCGGAACACCTGTCGCTCCGAACATCTGAAGCTCAATCTTCAAAGCTTGTTACTCCGACTATGGAAGAAGAGAAAGGCGGAGAAGAAGTTTCTTGTCTGAGAGAAGAAGAACATCTTTCACTTGATGCTGCTCAGAAGGAAAATGTAGAAGTTGCTGATGAGGAAGATTATATTGTTCAAGTCTCTGATAGCGAGAAGAAATCTCCGGAACAGGTTTCTATTCCGTAAAAAGATAAGGGGAAACAAATTCTTGCTAATACCCCGAGTTCAGAAAAGAAGATGAGGAAGGAAGCTGGTAGTTCTTCGAAGAGGAAGTTGAAGCTTATTGAGGAAGAAAATTCTCCTAGCAAGATTTCAGATTCGGAGTCATCATCGTTGGGGCATGATTTTGTTGTCCAGTCTTTGAAGAAGTTGGTGGGAACCATTCCAACCTTCTCAAGCATTGACTCTAGATGCCAGATGCTTCAACATGCGCTGAATCAGAAAACCGACTCTGTATCCATGGTAATGGATAAGTGTGTTGAGATTGAAGCTCAGTTCAAAACTTTCTTTGTTGGTTACGAAGCACATAAAAGATCTTGCAAGAGGATGACAAGATGGTCTAAGAAAACTGTGGAAGAGATGAGGTTGCTGGATGAGTTTCAGGATAATGTTAAGGATGCATTTGAAACCGAGGACAAGAAGATTAAAGAGCTGACTGCATCATTCGAAGAAAAATTGACAAAGGAAAAGAACTTTCGGATTCAGGAAGTGAGAGATCTGAATGGAAAGCTCAATTCTGTTAATCAAAGTTGGAAATATGAAAGGGATTATCGGATCGAGTTTGAAGAAAGGATGAAGGCTCAGGAAGAGAAGATGAAAGTTCAGGAAGAAAAGTTGAAGGCTCAGGAAGAAATCATTGAAGCTCAGTCAGCAAGAATAGTCGTCTTAGAGAAGCAAGCAGAGGAAGATCATAAGGACCTCAAAAAGATCAAGACAATTCTTAAGGGGCTCATGTCGAAGGAGAAAGATCCGAAATGACCAATCCGATCTTTTTGTTGTAATTATTTTGTTTCTGACATTTCAAATCTAATGATAATCGTGCTTGTTGTTTCTATTGTTTTCATTACTAATTTTTCAGGTACTTTGTTAAGTTTTTCCATTCCCTCCAATTCTTTTTGAAAATCACAAAGGGGGAGAAGGAAAAGATTCTTAAGAAAAAGAGGAAATCTAATAAGTGCTTATCAAAGGGGGAGAAAGGAAAATACCCAAGGAAAAATAACTCTAATAAGAGTTTGTTTAAGGGGGAGTTTTTCTTAAAGAAACATCACTCCGGAAATATGAATACGATCCTTAGAGTTTCAAAGCCTAAGGGGGAGTTAGTCGTATTCATCTATATTTTTTAAACCAAGGGAGATAAGCTTTAATGTGTTTCTTTCTTCTTAGAATAGCTTTTTCGTTAGGATGTTTGTGCTTTCCAAAAAGGGGGAGATTGTTGAGTCAATAAGGTTTTCCTTATGACTTTTCCATTCCTTCTTGTTTTGAAAATCACAAACACCTTATCTTTAAGGAAAATCGCTTTTATAAGGAAAATTGCTTTCTTAAGGAAAATATCTTTTATAAGGAAAATTATCCTTATCATATTTTCATTCATATTTTTTCTTAAGTATGAGATTCGGATTCGTTTTCTCGGAGTCATTAAAACTTTGATATAAAAGCATTCTGTTTTAGGATTCGGTTCTGGACAAGAACTATAAGGAAGTTTCATTCCGAATTCCAGATATGAATTTTGACTAAGTTCTATTCCAGATTCAGGATACGAATTCTGAAGAAGAATTCTCATTACGAATTCTAATGAAGAAATCCCATTCCGAATTTCTCAGTACGAATTCTGAAGAAGAATTCTCATTACGAATTCTAATGAAGAAATCTCATTCCGAATTCCCATTATGAATTCTGTTGACGAATTCTCATTACGAATTCTGATGACAAATTCTCATTACGAATTCTGATGACGAATTCCCATTACGATTTCTGATGACGAATTCCTATTCCGAATTCTCATTCCGAATTCACCTATTAAACAGAATCTGATTATCATTGTTTTATACACTCTGAATTTATTCACTCCGAACCTTCACCCCGAAGTTTCCATTCCGAACCTTTATGTTAGAGTTTAAAACGATGTCGTACATTCTGTTACACTTACTTTGTTATAAAACAATGTCGTCCATTTTGTTATAAACTAACCGTTGTCTAAGTGACACGTGTACAGGTCCCTCCGAACTTTAAGGAAAATATGACCGTTGGAGGAGGAGCCGACCTTACCTATAAATAGGAGCTCATTTGAAAGGGCTCGATGCTGATGCATATGCCGATTGTTGATAAAGTGCTTACATGCTGTTGAAGTGATTTCTAGAGAGAGAGTCTCTTATTAACTCTCAAAGCTTCGTGCGACTCCGAATGTTGGTGATTACATTCGAGGGCTTCCGGGGATAGGAAGACAGAGGTGCCGACTACCTTAAAGATCGAGGGCTTTCTTGCTGAGAAAGACAGAGGTTGCCAACTACCTTGAAGTTGAGGGCTTGCGGGGATAGCAAGACAGAGACACCGATCTTCGTATCGAGGGCTTACCCTGGTGTGGGTAAGACAGACTTGCTTGAAAGTATAAATCAAGGGACCTTTATCCAAGGTTGTTGGATACCCTTCTCTTTGGGTTAAAAGACTATTATCTTGTTACTAGTAGTTTTACTACTTGTCTTTATTCCGCTTCAATTTGTATCTTAAGGAAAGTATAACTTTCTTATACTTCCTTACTTACTCTGATTAGTTTAGATTCTATACGCTTTAAGATAGAATCTTATATTGTAACTTTTGTTAAGTTTCAATCTCCGGAATCATATTTCCGGAACCTACTTTTGGAATCCCTTTCCAAGTTCAGTTCGATGTTAGAGGTGTTTTGAATTTACTTAGTTTAACTTTTTTAAACTTAGCCCTTTCCTTTTCTTAAGGAAACTCTAGTTATTCATAACTAACTTTAAAGGTTCCAAAGGAATTTTTAAAGTATACAATTCACCCCCCCTCTTGTATATTGAGAATCTCATATTATATTTCGATCCTACACATTATTCATTTATTCTTGGTTATAATAATGGGAATAAAGAATATATCTCTACTTTATTACTAAATAATGAATTTCACAAAATGAAAAACTAATAAAAAATGTGTATAATGATTAATAAATTAAATAATTATGAATTTGAACATAAGAACTCTGATACCACTTGAAGGTTCTATATGCAATGGAAGCACCTATTTAGGTCGATCTAAACTCAATTATTATTGGATTCAATAAATAATCTACAATTTATACAATAATAAACATCATAAATAGCAAATTAAACCAATGAAAATTGATAAAAACACCAAAACACAAGACATGGTCTTTAAAAATTAAATTTATAATTAATTTAAATAAATAATTACATCGGTATTGAGATTATTTATTTGAATAATACCTTTATCGCTAAAACCTCCATTAGATTTTGTTACCATTTAGTTTAGAGGATCTAATTTAGTATCTCTCTAGCAGTGATCCACATGTTCTCCTTTGATCTTGAAGCATCACTCATGGTACTCCAAGTGCTAGAGTGGCAGAACAAATCATATTGTGTTACTTACTTTGATCACCACACAATACTTCAAGGTTAAAGTATTGATTCTTGTTTTCTTGTTATTAAGAGGAGGATGAAGGTGGACATTTTCTCTAATTTCTTGAGATTGATCTAACGAAATTCCTCTTTAGGGTTATGATAATATCTACAGGGGATACAATGTTTACAATAACATATCACCCTAGGAAATGATATAACCAAGAATTTATAGACATAATCTAGAGAATAAAAAATTTCACATAGGACTTTAATTATTCTCATAATACTTAATGAACCCCGTATATAATAATAATAATATTACTATTACTATTATTTTCTTGACGTGTTCATGTCTCAGAGACAAAATAAATACAATTACCTAAATAAATAAATAAATATTTATATAAATTATATTTAATATATCATTATTATTGGACCTATTAACACAGTCCATATTTCCTCCTTGTTATTTAATAAACCAAAAATAATAAATATTATTCATTCGATAATTAAATAAAATTTTATATTATTCACAGTCTTGTGAATAAATAATTATTTTTATATTAAACTCGCATATGAATATGGTGATGGTGCATTTGTGGAGAGTAAAATATTATTCCAAGGACCATAAAATAATATTTCTTCCACTAATTAAATTTAGATAGAATTTAATTAAGATCAATAGAAACACTAATCATGTGATCCTCTAGGCTTATTCCTTGTTAGCATCAAGTTGGTCTATGTAAAGTCCAATATTAGCATCTTGAAACATGTAAAGTCACCCAAGTGAATGAAACTATTTTTGGAGTGTCAAAAACCACACATGAATGTGTATTGTGTAATATAATCAATTTTTCTCGATATCTCACCAAGCAAGTTTCATACTCAAGCCATCAACTTATATACTTGATATGTCTTTCTTTGACTTCCTAAAATGAACCTATGAGTACACCATGGTCATTGAATTTATTTTTATGGTTCTATTTCAATCAATTAGATGATATATCAACTTCCACAAATATGGAAGGGAAAAATCCTTCTATAACTTATTCATTAATAACACACCATTTACAATTCACTTAAAAAACCCTACTTCCCACAAGAATATGGCATTGTAGTTTTGGTTAGTACACCTAATTATGTGAGTCATGATATATGTAAATAATAATATTAAAATCTAAGGATCATTACACAATTTCATAGACAGGAATGTATAAGGATGCATAAACATGTGTATTTTCTATTGATGGGTATGTCCTCATAATATTCAATCTTAGAAGGCCTTCGGGCCATTGGATGCCATGTGTGAACTTCATGATATGAAGTATCATATGCTTATAAGTACTCACACAAGATATTTTGCATCATATTTGTCCCATCATATGTTTTTATATAATCGTATGACATAAAATTTAAGAATATTATCATAGAACATCAAGGTTATCATTATAGAGAGGATCTACTATAAACTTTAATATAAGAAAAATATTATAGAGCATTGTCAAATTAAATTTATGAAAAATAAAAATTAATATGTGATAATTAATTTATTTAATATACAAATATATGAATATACAATCTATATAAAGTAACAAAAATTTGGTTCTAGGGAACCAAATCCAACAAACATCGCATATTATATGTATTATTAGTTGTTCTTATTTATGAGAATTTATATTAGTCCTTGAACTTGATATTATAATTAATGTATATTATGATTTTCTTACTTTAATGTAGGATGAAATCCATGGCATATTTACACATGGTGAAGTTGATTTCACCGATTTCATCAAGACTGATATATATTAGTTAAATGTTCAAGATATATTTTTTCAATTTTGAATTTTGGAAGAATATATCTATATCTCTTTGATTTAAATGGAAGTGTTAGGTAGAAATTTATGGCCATGGTAGTTTAAGTACAAGTTCATTTGATAAATCCAAAGAAAGATAAACCAAGCAGTAATGATGATGTCACATTTATCCATCCTTATTGATGAGAAATCGTATAAAAAGGGATTATATTACATACTGAGTTTTCATAGTAAGGTTATCAATACTATAATTTTCACTTAATATTTTCTTTATGGGGTCCTTGATATGTTCCGAGATATCTCTCTTGGTTTGTGGGTTGGACCTACTACCACTAAGAAAACATAGAGGGTTTCAATCTAAGTGTATCCAGAAGCTCATAAATAAATATATATTTACAATATAGGAGTATTATTTAGTTAATTTTTTATAGATCATATTAATAGATAAATATTATTCAAAATTCAAGTGAATGTAATATTTATTTTATTAATTGAAAATTTATTATTCAAGGTCTAATTATTTTATGGGAGGAATTGAATCAAGTTTAAATATTCAACTGATGAAATAATATCATTTAAATAAATATGTATTTATTTATTTGATGATATTATATATAACTTATGTCATATTTAAATAATGGTTTTAATATTATTTAAATTGTGTGTAACATGGGATTATTATTGTTTTTAAATAAAATTAAAAGTTCCTTCATGAAATTTTATTTTATTTTAACCTATTTATAAATACCATTGTAATGTTAATTTGTTTATAATTTTGTTATTTTGTTCTTGACACACACCATTGAGACGTTTTTCTTCATCTTTTCTCTTGTGATATAGAGATAACTTCACTATACTATTAATGGACATCAAAGGTGATTCAATTCTCCATGGTAGCATATGATGATTGAAGATTGATGTACTCAGAGATTCATGGTTCATGTGTGGATACATATAGAGGGGTTAAATTTTTGAATCTTTGGAAATGAAATCAATATAAAAGGGTTGATTTTGAATTAATTACACAAAATATGAGTGGAAAAATCAATGGTATATTCAATAAAACAAGGCACTATTTGATTTTATTTCCCCATGCTTAAATTAATTACACAAAATCTATAGGATGAATGAGGAATTTTTTCATTGTTTTTTTCATATCTTCATAGATTTTGTGTAAAAATATATATTATTCACACTTCTTCCATGATATAGTACCTAAAAAAGTGTTAGTAAACCTTGTAAAAATTTCAAAGATTGTTTCTTTTTCTTTCTTATTGTGTAATATCTTAATATTCAATTATATTTGTTCAAGATTATATGAAGTGACCGACAATGAGAGAAATTCATTTTTTATGGGAAGAAGTTTTTTGAGCAATAATTCACCCCTCTCAGCTATCTTTATCTTCACATGGTAAAGTCAAAAAATTGAATATTATAAATGGGTGGTAACCCTAAGAATGGTAAATTCTGTAAATGTTAGTACTTTAATGTCATATTCTAGTGATTTAATGGGAAGTAATGAGAACCCTTACTCCTTGAACATAGTCCTATATTATGGAAATCCAAGTAAAATTATTATGTCACATATGTGTGTTTTCCTATAGTTCACTTTTATCATCTAAAAATTTAATCACATTAACTTAAGAATGTTCCTACACACATGGGAATATGATCTGATTATTAAGATATAAAAAAAAAGTGGGTGTGGTCCTAATTCACGCCCGCTCTTAGAACCCTAATTGTTCAAACCATGACATAGTTTCCACCAACAAGTCTATACAGTCCATCCAACTTCAATTTTTTATTATAAACCAAAGACACTTTTAATGAAAAATTAATAAACCCCAAGAAAAAACATAGTTGTTAAAGGAAAATTTAAGCATGTTGACATTTTTATCCTTAAGAAGTTCCTAGGAAAAAGAGGTTAATGATGTTTCTGGATCATCCTTTACGAGCTCTTCAAATCAATGCACTAGACTATCCCATGCTTGCATGTATTCCTATTTTTTGATTTTCCCCACCTTGAGACCTCTTACTAGGATAAAATTATGCATGTCAATTAAGTCCCTCTATTCTCCATTAGTGTCCACCCGAACTGTGCTTTCCATCCTTTAACACCATCATTTATTGAAGCACTGGTCAATAAGTCTATACAATCATTCCATCCCTTATTCATAGTCTCTAAAGACTTAAATATCCTGCTAAGTGTGGGATTTTTAGTCGATTTCTAATATTATAATATATAGTAACCCTAGACCTTTTACATGATCATTTTTCCTTAGTGAAAATTTGACCAAAACCTAGATGGTCATCTAATTTTGTTTCATAATTGTTGTAATATATCTAAAAAATTCACATGACCAATTGAAAATTTTCCACAGCATACACAGTAGCCTTATTTTACACATATAATGGAAAAAATATAAATTTTTATCCATCGCATAAACCAAACACATTATTAACATAATAAAAAATATTTTGGATTATTAAAACATGTGAAATGAGATATTTAACTCAATAATTCATAACATAAAATTACATATAAAAAATGTTTTTTGATGTTTTTGGAGGATTAATTGTCATCACATGAGTTAATGGGTTTTAGTATTTTTTTAAGGAGTCTATTTTCCTAATAAAACCATAGATTTAGGGATGATATTAATTAACGAGTGGTATTGAGCTTATTTTCACAATTTCGATAGCTTGTTATGAGATCTAACAATCAAAAAAAGTGACACACTCTCAATAAAGAGTGGTTGCAACTCTTCAATATTGGATTTGATATATTTTTGGTTTATCAAATTATCAAGATACTAAATCTAATTAACAAGACATTAAATTTCTATATCTTGATTGGTTAATTGTATGATTTATAACAGAGTTTCATGTTTTTTTGTTTTCATTAAAATTTATATTTATATGAAAAGAATATGTATGCATGTTAATTGGATGTACATGTGATTATCACATTTTCTATCATACCCAAGGTATTTTTATGATTATATAATCTCCAACTCTATGAATTATAGTTTTACCTCATCATGATCATCATTCCTCTAAAAAACTAAATGTTATGATTGATAAGGTCTATAAACATTATAAGAAATATGTAGAGTTCTTTTAATAATTAATTACATAGCAAAAATCAATATTCCTATAGTTCTTTGTATAATTAAATTTCTTATAGTTTAGATACAATTGAAAGTATTTTCAACTCTGGTATATCATATATCATATTTAAATATGTTCAATTTCATAAGTTTATTTTATATTTCCTATATAAAAATATATACGATTTTCTAAATTTTAAAAAAATCATCCATTGTAAATCCTAAATACATACACTAAAAATAATGCATTATTGATGGTATAACAACATTTAACTCTTGTATGTATAGTTGCATTTTTAGTAATAAAATACCTTTTTAAATTTAATAATATAAAAACTTTTATTATAATAAGAAGATGATTAGTACATTTATATAAATTATTTTTTTATAGAAACCCTATCACCCTCACAAAAATCATGTTCTTCCCTACATAGCAGGCCCACCACTAGACTGAGCACTATACCTTGTGTCTTGAGTGTGATCCATGAATAAACAGGGTAAAATTATGATCCACACACTGCCCTATAATATTGAGTGGGTAAATCATGAGGCGTTTTAAGTAGTGGATATGAGGGATCTCAAGGAAGTCTTAAGTTTGAGTCTCTATAAGTAATTTCTTTTACATGTATGTTGAGTGTTTTTTTGTCTTTTCTCCTCTCCCTTTAACATTTGTAAGTAGAGCCTAAGGATGGTTACTTACTTTTTTGAGGATTTCCTATTTTTTCTTTTTATTCTTTGATTGGACAATGCTTACCATAATGCTAGGGTGATTTTTTGGGTTTTTTTACTTTCTTGGCCTTTTGTGGTAGTGAACATTTCACCGTATTTCACATGTCATATTCCCTTGTAATTTTTTCATTTTTTACAATAAAGGGTCCATGGGTTTGATTACGCCAAAATCATGGTTGTAGGTTACTTATAATTATTATTATTATTACTCAAGAAGATGAGTTTTAGTGATAATTATGGCCCTTGTAGTCATTGAGGTTCTAGATTTGAGTCCTTTTATGATCTCATTTTTTTCATTAGTGGATACACTATAGAAAACCCAACCTTTAGTGGTGATTATTTTTTAAATTAGTGATGATTATGTAAATCATCACATATTTCACTATCAACAATAAATTAATGGTATGTTCAATTTATTTATCAGTGGTTTAGGAAAGTGTTGTTTTTTATATTTAGCGGAAGTTTTAAATATATTTAGTGGTAGTTTTTTTCATAATTTTTTTATTTAGTAAATTAGGGGAAAAATAATCTAACTAATTCTAATATCTATAGTAGTGGTTCCATTTTACTGCGATTTATGTAATCCATTTCTAAGTATTTAAAATAAAAATAACAATTAAAAAAATTAATTTATAAAACATATAATGAAAATAAATAAATATTAATTAAAAACAAATAGACCCTAATAAAAATTAAAAATATAATAATTATAAATAAAAAAATAAAAAAAATAATTTATACAACATTTAATGAAAGTGAATGATAATTAATTAAATTTATAAACATACAATAATATAAACAAAACATATACAAAACACACATCTATCTCTCCACCTCCACTACATGAGTCTAAAACCATCAATCATAAACTCAATTATCAGACATGAAAAATAAGTCCAACATCCACCCTCAACCTATCATGTTTATATCTCCACCTCCACTACATCCAACCACCTCTATATCTATCCTCATTGTGCATGAAAATGACCACATCACCATCATATCAACTAAAACAAAGACAAGATAGAAATTGGAACAGCTGATTATAGTAAACAACAATTACAATAGAATTCCTAATAATTTTTAACCATAATAGAAAACTATAAACCATTATGAATAACTTCTGAAGAGTTTCATGGATTAGAATGCCCATCTTCTAACTTATATTCAACATCTATCACCTGTAATACAAAACTAGAACATTTAAAAAAGAAATATGAAATAGAATATGCACATGATATATTTACAATTTTAAAAATAATATTTTTATTATTATTTTCATCAAACATATGACATTTCAATAAAAAAATGATATATCGTTGCATATATCAAAAATTAAATAAATATATGAAAATGGCCTTGTAAATTAAGCCTCTAAACTCATCCATAACACCTTAAAAACTTAAAATTTCCTATTTAAGATTTTATTCGACTCTCGAAACTTGAAATATTTGAGTTTATAACAATCTAATCAACTTTTAAACTAGTGTATGGTGCGCTCAAAATGACTCAATAAGAAATTTATAAATATTTTGACATGGAGTTAGTTCCTATATTTCAAAAATCAACCTATAGTCATTTTCCTATGATTTAATGGAAATATGAGGTTGTTCTATTGGTTTTGAACCTCTGTGTAAAACCCAGTGTGTTTTCAGGTTGGAAATTTTGAGGGGATTTGAAATTTTGTTTTTAGTGATAGTTTTGTTTGGAGAACCATGATTAAAATTAGAATTTTTGGGATTTAAAAATATATAAGATGTGTTTTTGAACTTTTTTCTAGTACAAGGAAGTGTTCAGGTGCTCGGGTGGATGGCTAAGTGGAGTCAAGTTAACCCACTATGTGATTTCATTGCCGGTGAACCACCATAGGGAGGACCATGTTGTAGTGGACATCATAGTGGCAGGTGAAACACCCAAGATAGAGGGGTTTCAGTGCGGAAATGTGTTGTGGTGATTGGGGATGTCTTTGGGGATCCTACGGATGGTTATTGTGTTAAACAATCATGGAAAATTCTCTGGTAGGGCATTTTTATGACCGTGGCACTGAGGGGAGCCATATATGGGAAACATCCTAGAGGTACAGGCCCTCAGGTGTTTTTATAGCTATTTTATCTTGAAGGTGTCCAAAATTTCTAAAGGATATCCACTATAGTATAGATCTTGGTGTGTTTTGAGGTGTAGATCCATTCCCACCACAATGAGTAAGGAGGAGCTTGGTCATGGTTTCGGGCTTATCAATCTCCTTGGGGGCTGCCTGGGGGTGCACTATGGTGTAGCATATGTCATAGTGCATGTTTTGGTGTTCCCTAGTCTTAATTCATGTCCTTGTTTACTCTAAAAAGTAATTTAATTAATGTTGGATACACCTTGGGCATGCCTACTCATATACTAGAGTTTTCTAACAAGTAGTGGGGGTCTAATGTGTAGTTGTTGGGAGACTATACCCCCATATTATATTATCATGAATAGTGGAAATAATCACTAACATCCAAAAAAATAAACATATCACACGACAAAAAATAAATGGAACATGATATAATGAAATGGGATGCAACATAAAATCATACAACAACTGATCATCCGCTGGGCCAATCAGATATACAAGATAAAAAACACACAAGGCGCTACATCAGCGTACCCAAAGCATCACCTCATCCCAATATCCAGAATCTATCTAAGCTCTCTAGATAAATGATCAAATCTAAATCCTTGGATAAACCTGTAACTAAAACTAGTGAGAGGCTTGATCGAGTACTAAATGTTAGCTTATAATAATACAAAGATACTCAAGAGGGGGGATTATGTCCTTTCGATAATCATGACAGATTCTAGTGTTTAACTCACTTTCCGATTTATGCAGTTATGCAACATTCTCTTATGTAAGAAATATGAGTAGATGCTAAATATTAAAGAAGAACACAACAATTTTTATAGTGGTTTGGGGCATAAATATACCCTAGTACACTCCACCAATGCTCTCTATGTGATCATTGTGATTTTCACTAGAAATGTACTCTTATCACAAGAGCTTCAAATCCACAACTAAGTTCAGGTAGTTGACATATTTAAAACAATACTAAATAGATCCTTCTTGTTCTTTTATAGGGAATCGAGTATCCACATCTTAGAGAAAAGTTGACACTTAACCGTAACTGAGTACGAATAGTTGAAACTCCAATAAATCAAAAGATTTTGATTTGTTGATGGTTCAAGTTCAACTTCATAGTCGTAGAAGAAACTGATAGAATATGAATCTTATGCTTAAAATATGAATGTATTCAAGTAATAAAATATTATAAGTGGTCCTGGTTGAAAATGATCTTTAATTATACAGAAAAAAATAAGCAACAATACAAGGATCAAAAGTATATCTTCAAAGTGTATCCTCTTATAAAAAATAACAGATTCGATCGTTCATAGCAGTAGATTTGTAAAAATATATTCATAGAAAGTATACAGTTTTTATATTGAAATTGTACTACACTCAAATATCTTATATCTTTGTGTTTATCACAAAAATAATCTGATCACGTATATAGAATAAATTTTTTTTCTTTTAGTTGATCAGATCCAAAAAAGTTGCCTGATAGATCATAGATATTCAAATTCAAATCATTCAGAAGATTCGTAACTTTCCTTAAAAATAGTAATGATTTACTCTATTGAACACAGTTCATTGAATCGATCATAAAGATATTTAAATTGGACATGACATAGATTTTAATCAATATTTATTTATATCAAGACTATTGCAGAAATTTTAGATAAAATCGTGGAATTAAAATCTTCATCATTGAATAGTCAAGTGTTGGGTTCCTTCGTAAAATGAAAAAATACCAAATGTATGGTTGATGATAAAAGTAAGTTTGACATACCATATGTTTGTTTCCTAAAATGTAGGGTTCCTTGATTATGTTGGGTTTTTTAACCATACTTTCCCTTCTTACAAATGTATGGTTCCATCCTAACATAGGGTTGATGAACTGTAATTTCTATAAACTAGTGTATATGATCCATACAAGTTATTCTAAATATAAGGTCCATTCCTTACAAGTTGTTTTGAATTTAGGGTTCATTCCTTATTCTATGCTTACCAACATAGGGTATGAATAGTGTTTCTAGAATACACTAAAATTTGTTCTGAACACTTTATCGAATATTCCTTGAGGATTAATAACTTGAAAATAATTCTAGAATAGATATTGCAAAGAATATTAATTTCCTAAAATTTACTTAAAGTAATATCAACATTAAAACAAACAAGGGTATTGTGAGAATCAAAATCAATGATATTTATAGAGTTTTGTTGAGACAATACATGCCCAACAATATCCCCATTTTTTAAGATCACCAAACCCATAAAATAATTTATAGAAAATATTGGATTTTGTAAACACTAAGGAAATAATATTTTTAAAGAAAAAACTTGTGGTTTTGAAAATTAAATTTTAACTTCATTATTTTAGTTTCATAGTACTATTTCTATTTAAAATAGATACTCTTAATTTGAGAATTTTGTATTTACCCAATTTTATCCCCCTTTTTGTGATATAAAAAATAAAATATATGAAAATGGATTAAATATCATTTAATGTAGCACATAATTGTAAGTGAATGGTAAATCTTAATGTATACAAAAATAAACATGTGTTCTGGAAGTGGAAATGAGAAAAAAGTAACACATATAAATTATAAAGAGAATATCAATAATCAATAAAAAAAATATTAAAAAGAGTTTATAAATACCTGAGTGATTTTTACTTGAGGAAAAGGTTTAAACAACAGGGGTGGTGGATGGTGAATGGTTTTTATCAGGAGAGGTTAATGCTTTAGATGAAGCTTGAGTAGCCTAAAAAAATCCTTTAACTCTACTTTCTAACCTTGTAACCTTTATAAAATATTGTCAGTTAGTTGCCTTAAAAAAATTCTTGAATCTTGAATCACATTAAAATTTTCAATTATATTGACTTTGAGAAAGTCATATAGATTTTCCTCAATATATAAAAGCTGATAAATCTTGTCATTAAAATGATTTAGAAGAAATTTGAGGTCAGGTTCACTTGAAGTGAGATTCTCAAAAAGATATTTCTGATTATTCAACAGTACAGAAAATGGTGCACTGTTACACTAAAAAGACTGAAGTCTTTCATTCTTGTTTGACATAACTAAATTGATTTCTTGAAATCATATGATTAGGTCTGGTGAGGATGTTGGTGTAGAAGTAGAATATCTAGACTGATTGATACTCCCCTTTATCGATTCAAATTGGCCTCCCAAATACCATTTTAAATCTGAAAAATCAGTTTTGAAAATAGATTTAGGTTTCATCATTCTAAATTTATTTGGAATTTCTCTCTTTAATGAATCAAAATATATTTTTGAAACATAATTTTCTATGAATTATTAAATTTGAGACTGAACAGACTCTAATTCCAAACTTGAAGCATAAAAATTTCTTAAATTTTATAAATATTTTTTGGAATATTCTAATTCTTGTTGAAGACTGGATTTCTCTTCCTATACCTTTTTGAATTTGATAACTAAATATTTTTTCTGATTTTTCAGAGAATCAAATTTTCCTTCATCAGGATTATTTGACTAAGTAGCTGCTTCCACAATAACTAAATAATTAACCAAACTATTTTCACCTCAAAAAGAAATATCATCAATGAATTATGTCCTTTAACAATAAACAAAAGTTATTCCTTCCAGGGATTGACCAATAGCATAGACAGCCTGAAGCTCAACAATTTTAGTAGTTTTAGTTACTAAATTTTTAACTAGCTATCCTTCTTGAACATTTTATCTTGGTCGATCTGATTGATGAGAAACTTGTTGTTT
This sequence comes from Viscum album, assembly GCA_963277665.1. Lineage (NCBI taxonomy): Eukaryota > Viridiplantae > Streptophyta > Magnoliopsida > Santalales > Viscaceae > Viscum > Viscum album. The sequence continues at coordinate 1,479,077,169 of OY728127.1, read as the reverse complement.
TTTAACTTTACTTTTAGAATTTTAATCCTTATAATGATCTATTTCTCTCAAGTGCACTAATGGATACTTATCTCTAAATCCAAGTGTTTCCCCCACTGGATTCTCATATTTAGGATCTCCTCTAACCTATCCCTTGTAACGAGTTACTTAGTGGATACTACTTCAGAATTTTCCCCATTAAGATATGTAGTATCATAATGAAGCTTTATTTTAGTAGGAATAACAACACCTTCTGTTTTGGATTCTTCAATTTCTTCATTTCTCAAATGAACTAATTATACATATTTGAGATTTCCTTTCTCCCCCTAAGAAACAAGACCAGATTATTTTTGATCAGTTTCACACACTAGAAACAATTTATCTTTAACTATACTCCAAAAGAAACCTAATTTTCTTAAGGTACCAGAATTCAGAACATTAATTTAATGAAATCTATTTCAAGAATAAATATGTCGAATATTATTCTTTCTGAACAGAAGAAGACAAATGACCCGAAAATAGGGATAGAATGAAATTCTAGCCTCTGATTGGTATTAGTGACTTAGATATTTCAACATATATTTGGTGAAGTTAAACTTAATATCACCAATAAATAGAAACATGATATACATGTTTGGGAACAAAATATTTTTTAACTCAGTAGTACTTGGAATGATAGCTATCTGAATAAAAGTTACAAAAAAAATTTGGTCAGTCTCAAGATCTATTACCAAAATTTTCCTAATATCGGTTGAACCAAAAAGAAAATACATGATATCTTCTGATTTTTTTTCCTGATTTACAATTGATCAAAGATCAAAATAGAATACTCCTTTATGAGTAAATTTTAAAAACTGAGCAATATATATTGAGGAGATCAAAAAATCCTTATCATCTACTCACGAAGACATCATATCCTCTATTTTTCCGATACTAAACTAAATGTTTCTATGAAACTATTACAGTTCTATCTCATAAAGGAAATATGAATTTTCTTCATTAAATAGACATTTCAATCCTTGAAACATAATATATTTCAAGAGAATAATATTCATTTGATACAACCATTCAAAATCGATGACCTTTCCTTGATGAATCTTCCTAAAGGGGGCATATTGATGCTTCAGATTGCTTGGTTCACCTTCATCTTTTCACTTTGTCTTCATCATTTCATGGAATCAATAAAGTTTAAGGTATTCAGATTCTAGGTTTTTTAATAATTATGGGGACTATAGAAGTCAAAAATGATTGAAATCCAAGGTTAAGGAAATATGAATTGTTTTCTAATAGATTGGTGATGCGGTCTGGTTTCTCATGCCGATTACATATGGTAATCATTAAATTTTAATTTTTAAAATACAAGCTTTAAAAATAAAATTAAAAAAAATTAACCAAACAAATAAACAATTACTAAATAAATAAAAATTATTGATAGATAAATTAAAAAAATAAGTTAAATTAAATTAATAAACATTTATTTAAAATCAAATATCCATAAATCCCCCTTAATAAAATCAAAACATGCAGTGGGAAGTGGTTTAGTAAAAATATTAGTTAATTCATATTCAGTATTTATAAATTCTAAATATATATCCTTTTTAAGGAAATTATCTCTTAGAAAATGATGTCTTATATCAATGTTATTGGTTCTATAGTAACTTATAGGATTTTTAAAAATATTAATATCACTATTATTAACACATAAAATTGTTATATTATTAAAATTTAGTCCAAAATCCAGTAGAGTGTGTTTCATCCACAACACATGTGCATAGAAACTGCCAGCAGACACATAATCTACTACGGATGTTGATAGAGTAACTGAATGTTTTTTTCTTACTTGACCATGATACTAATGATTTCCCTAAAAAGTGATATATTCATAAGGTACTTTTTCTATCGAATATATACCCTTCAAAATTAGAATATTAAAATTAAATTAAATTAAAATTAGAAGTGTTTAGACAAATAAGAGATTGAAAAATATTTCCATTTAAATACCTAGAAATTATTTTAATAGTAGTAAGATGGGATTATTTTGTATTTGACTGAAATCTAGCACATAAACACACAGAAAACATTATGTCTGGTTTCCTAGCAATATTATATAGTAAAATTCCAATCATACCTCTGTATAATTTGTTTTCAATTGGTTTTCCAACTTCATCCAAATCAAGATCTACATTTTTACATATGGGAGTTGCGTAAATATTACTATTTTCAAGTCCACACCTTTTCAATAAATTCTTAATATATTTACTTTGATTTAAAAAAAAATCCATAATCTTTTTGATACATCTAAAATCCAAAAAAGAAATTCATTTCTCCCATATTACTTATTTAAAAAAAATTACATTAGGTGTGAGGAATTATTACAAATCTTTTTATTTTTTGATCAAAAAATAACATCATCAACATAAATTTGTACTAATAAAATATTCAAACAAATATTTTTCTTAAAAATAGTAGGATCTACTAATCCCACAAAAAATCCATTTTCCAAAAAAAGGTGGTTAATCTTTCATACTAAGCTCTAGGTTCTTGTTTAAGATCATAAATAGATTTACTAAGTTTAAAAATAGAATTTGGTTTATAAGGGGTTTCAAAACCTAGGGGTTGATTAACATAATCTTCCTCTATTAAATATACAATTAAAAAGGTAAATTTTACATTCATATGATATAATTTAAAATTCATATGAGATGCATAAGCTAAAAGGGTTCTGATAGATTATAATCTAGCTACAGGAGAAAATGTTTCATCATTATCTATTACTTTTTCTTTATTATATCCTTTTTATACTAATCTAGAATTATTTCTTGTTATGATCCCTTGATCATCTTGTTTATTTATAAATATACATTTGGTTCCTATCACTAGATAATATGACGGTATTTCTAATAATTCTCAAAAATTATTTCTTCTAAATTGGTTCAATTATTCTTGCATGGCTAACAACCAACTCTCATCTTCTAATGCTTCTTCAATAGACTTAGGTTCTAATTCAGATAGAAAGGAAGAAGATTCATCTAGGTTTCCTATATTTATTTTAGTCCTAACTCCTGTGTCTAGGTATCCTATAACGGTTTCTAAGGGATGGTCCTTTAAGGTTCTAGAGTGTCTAGGTAAAACAATTTCAAGTTATTATGTCTCATGTTCTTCTAAACTAGACTAAATTTCATTTATATCATTTTCCAAATCATCTTTAGGAGTTTCATGTTTCATGTTTTCCATAGAGTCTACTTTATCATTTTTTTATCATTCTATTTAATGCATGGGAAAGTTTCATCAAACTTTACATGAACTTATTCTTCAACAATATTTGACTTTTTATTAAATACTCTATTGGATTTATAAATAGAAAAAATCCTAAAAATATTAATTCATCAACTTTTGGATCAAATTTACCAAGTTTATACTTATTATTTAAGATATATACTTTTCAACCAAAAAAATTAAAGTACTTTAAATTAGGTTTTTTTTCATTCTAAAGATCATAGGGTGTATTTTTAATAATTCATCTTATTAAAACCCTATTCATGATATAGAAATTTTTTCTTATAGTTTCTTCCCAGAAATAGGTAGGAAGTTTGTATTCATTTAGCATAGTCATTTCCATTTCTTGAATAGTTCTGTTTATTCTTTCAATAATTACATTTTATTGAGGTGTTCTTGGTGAAGAGAAGGTATTTTTAATACCTATATTTGACCAAAAAGAATTAAATTCATGATTCTAAAATTATCCACCCTGATAAATTCTCCATGAAATTATTTTAAAAATATTTCCTTTTTGAACAATTTTACCAAAGTTTTCAAAAATAGTAAATACCTCACTTTTGAGTTTTAGAAGATAAACCCAAGTAAATATTGAAAAATCATCAACTAAAACATAAAAATATAATTTTCCATCCAAACTTGATACCCTATATGGTCTAAAAAGATCCATGGGGATATGTTCTAATGGTTTAGATATAGAAATTTTGTTAATAGATTTTAAAGATTATTTATGTTGTTTGCTGACTTGGAATGCATCACAAAATTTATCATTGTTAAGTTTAAGACTAAGAAAATCATAAATCAATTGTTTCTTAGACAATTTATGTAAAGAATATATATTAAAATGTCTCAATATTCTATGAAATATCCATGACTCATTTGTCTTAGCAATTAAACAATTCAATTTTTATTTACACAAGGAATTTATATCCAAAGTATAAACATTTTTAGTTCTAGGTGCTCTAAATTTAAGCATTTTATCTTTAAAAACTGAGAAATAATTTTTAGAGAAATCAATATAAAATTAATCATCACAAAGTTGAGCAAAATTTATGAGGTTTTTATTTATCCCTTGTATATATAGTAATTTTTTTATTGAAATTTTCTTTTGATCTTCAAAAATTCTAACTCCGATGATTTTTCCTTTTGTATTATCACTAAAGGTGATAAGACCTCCATCCATTTGTGTTAGTATATTTAAATTTGAAGAGTCTCCACTCATGTTTCTGGAGTAGACATTGTCCATATACCATATAGAATATTTGTTCCTGTGGTATTTAACTTATAAAATCATTTAAACACATGTTTTTTTTGTACCCATATTTTTGAAGGTCCATCTTTATCAGCAAGTAGTGGTTTGGGAATCCAGATTTTCCTTATTTTACCAAGATTCATATTACAAGCTTCAATCACGTTTTTTGAAATAAAAACCTTTTTAATACCACTTATTTGATGATTTATTAAATAAAAATTGTTAGTTTATTGACATTTTATTCCACAGTAACAGTAGGTATCATTTTCTTAATTGGGTACAAAATAATTTTTGTATAATTTTTATTTTTACCCTTGCTTCCTATTCCAAACTTTTATCTTTTAATAATATTCTTTCCAATAATAACATTCAGTGTTTTCAATACTTTTGTTAAAATACTTGCAGTACTTTTATAAGATTCTACATCATACTATAATTCTTTTTATCCTTTTTTCATGATCAATACAGTTCAATGTAGATAAATTGAATTTTTCAATTAGTTATTGATTTGGTTTTAGCATAGTGTATCTTTCACCTAAAATGGTATTGTGAAGATTTTTTAATGATATATGTTTCTTAATTAAAGAATAATTTTTCTCTTCTAGCATTGAATAATTGACAGCTAATTTATTATTTGAGCATCTATCAGAGTTAGAGGAAGAAGAGTAATAAGTTTGTACCTCTTCTTCCTCCTTATTCATAAATCACATATTGGATTTGAGATTTTGTGGATATTTCTCTAAAGTAGATTTTGAAAAGATGATAGATTATTTAGATACACTCTATATAGATTTCATGGATCTTCTATCTTTATGTTTATAATCATATTTCTTCTAATATTTCTTTTGTGACCTTCTTCTTTCAACTTTCAATTTGGGAAATTAGGTCTGATGTGACTCAATTTTTTGCATTCGTAACATCTTACTTCTCTATGTTCTTTTTCATCATTCTTAAATAATTTCCTAAATCGTTTTTTCTTATTATATAATTTACTAAAATTTCTAGATAGTTGTGCTAGTTCCATTTTAGATCCTGAACAGTCTATTTTTTTCTATTTTTAGGTCTTGTTTTTATTTTCTTTCATGATTCTCAGATTTCACTTCAAGGGTAGTGTTTTCCCTTTTCAATATCTTGTGATCTTTAGGTTCATCTTTAATTTATACTTTATACATTATCATTGTTCCAATTAATTCCTTCATAGTCAAATTCTTGATAGGTGATGATTGTCTAATAACTATAGACATGTCACTCCATTTAGAGAGAAGTACTCTAAGTACTTTTAAAACTTGATCTAATTGTGAAATTGGATCTCCCAAGGTATTAATATTGTTGAAAATTTCTATTAATAATCCATTAATTAGGGTAATTCTTTCACCACCAAGAATCATGAATGTTTCAAACTTTATTTTGGCAGTAGCATACCTCATCTTTCTGATGTTATATGTTCCTTCATATACGATAGCTCTTGACTATTACATTTCATAGGTAGTAGGGAAGTGTGATAAAAAATTAAATTAGTCAAGACCAAGTCCATAGATGATATAATTCATTGCCTTTGAGTTGATATCATATTCAGCTTCTTTTATAACAATCCATGTTTTTGGTTTCTCATGAATCACATATGAAGTGTCGATATTCGAATAAAATTTGAATCCAATATTCTTTAAATATATGATCATTTATGATTTACAACATCCATAGTTGTCACCATTAAAATATGGATCACGAATCATAGACATAACTTATTTTGGATCAGTCATTTCCATCTTCTTTGTATAGACCTTATTCTTTTGAGTTTTTTAGATCTTTTTCACAAAAGTGCACCTATTATACCACTTATTAGGTCAGAATAATAAAAAGATACATAAGAGGGGGTGAATTGTGTCTTTTCAATAATCTTGATAGATTCTGACGTTTAACTCACTTTGAAATTTATGCAGATATGTTGCGTTCTCTTCAGTTAAGAAATATGAGTAGTGCATAAATAGTAATAAAGAACAAAAAAAAATTATTTTGGTTTGAGGCACAAAGATCCCCTAGTCCAATACACTAACACTCTATCTGTGAGCTTGGTGATTTTCACTAGAGAGGTCCTCTTATCATAAGACCTTGAAATCCACAACTGACTGCAGGTAGTTGACACCTTTACAACAAGGCTAAAAAGATCCTTCTAGTTATTTTATAGGGAACTGGTTATCCAAATCTTATAAAGAAATAGAAACTTAACTACAACTGAGTATGATCAGTTGAAACTCTAAGAAATCAAAAGAGTTTTATTTATTGATGGTTTGAGTTGAAATTCACAGTTGTAGCAGTAACTTGTAGAATAAAGATCTTATTCTTCAAAGATGAATTTCTTCAAGTAAGAAATGATTTTTCACAACCCCCTCCCAACAAAGTGTACCCATCCTGGTCCGGAAACATGAGAAGGGAGATAATGACCCCCGAGTCCCGCCTCCAATAGGCCTTGGGTTGGCGACTAGCACTGAGGGTATAAAAACACACAAATGGGAGGAATTACCCTCTCAGAGAACACATGCGAAAGAGAGAGATAAGATAGACACCAACCAACTCCAACTCAAAACTGAAATATAAAAGAAAACCCAAGTGAACATATGTAGTTTCGTGAAAAAGTACTACAAATGGAAGGGTAAAACTGCAAGTACCCAAAAGAAAGTAAAAAATAGCAGTGACCACAAGCCCAAACAGCTCCTGCAACCCCAAGCTAGTAGAAACCGGCTTGATCTTCAACCTTCTCCAAGTGACCTAAAAAACAGTTTATATATACATAGGGTGAGTATAATAGTATACTTAGTAGGATCCTCCCTGAATCCTCTCGTACAAAAGTAAAGAAAGCATGCTAATGAACAGTGAACAACAAGTGAAACTAACATGTCACCTAAACAGATATACTAAGTTCACAGCCTCACCATGGCTACTCTCACCAAGTGATGCATACAAGAATATAACATATAATAAAGAATATCAAGGGTACCCTGCTACTACTTCCCCACTGGTTTGCTACTTTTCCCCAACGTCGCACGTCCTGAGCATCTCTCTCCAAAAAGGCTTGCCCGCAGACACCTGGGCGAAGCACCACAACATGCACCTCGTGCAAAAAAACCACCACATCAACGTAAGCAAAGTAACTGGGTAGTTTCTGGGATCCACCATATCCCACATAACGTGTATCATATGTCGGGTATTATACCTCAATCCATTACAACCCATACACTGAGTAAGGATCCTCAATCCATCACAGCCTATACATGTTACACCTATAGTAGTCCATAGGAAACTATATCTAGAATATATGTGTGTGAATAACCACAAGCCATTACATCCCTCTACACAAATATATGGGGAAACTAACCATTGCGCCTCCCATCACAAGTAAATACCAAGAGAAGAGAGTGGGGCCAAAGGGGGTAGTCAGCTATTCATCCTCCCACCAGAATGTTGGGGAAAACACCCCCCCCCCCCCCCAGGGCTCATAATCCCTGAGGTGTTGGTTTCCATTACTGGTAGGGTGGAGTAGCGTATAGAAACACAAAAAGTATAGGATATAATATATCTCACAACCACACTATGTTCATAACCTAGTCTTAGACACAACTGCAGCTAATATCTCTCAGACTCGAGGCTGGTACTTGAAAGACTAGTCATCCTATAAGAACACAATCACTTAAAGAGATTTAATAAATTATTTCATTACCTTTTTATTAGTTTCACTTTAAGTTAATTAATTCTTTATACATTAATTAACCAATGACAATTCCTCATTAAATTTCATTAGCATCACACCCAAAGTCCACTATCCCTTTAAAATTACAACCTCGTCATTATGTTCCAGAAAACTCCAACCCCATGGGTTAACACCATTTATTCAATTATTCATTACAGAATTACTTTCCCATATTCCCAGGCATTCTAGAAAAACACTCTATGCTACTAAACACAAGGGGGATCAACACGGTGAGTAGATGAACTACCCGTCGAGTCTTTGCCTCCTATAGTAAGAGCATACACCCATTATCCCTTGAGAAGATAAACATAGAAATCACATGGCATACCTCGTGCATCTTCACCCCTTTCGGAAGAAGGGTAAGTAAGACTAGCTTCCTTGAGTCGTGGGGAGGAGTAAAGCACATAAACAAAAAATAAGAATCAGAAATCATCCAACAATCACATCCATCCCATTTCATCATCCCTGGTGTCCTCCCCGTCACCCACATGCATAAACTAATGCATCTTGACACCCTAGGCGTCATCTGCTACCACAACCAAATAGGCCTCCAAGCCTCCACATACCACAATAGTCATCTAGTCTCACATCGCAACACAAGTAGTAGGAAAAACAAACATCATAACAATTGGGATCTTGGACCTTTAACAAACAAGAGGGTAACTAATAACCCTAAAAGAAATTATCTTTTATCAAACCACTAGTTCTTTAATCCATCATGGATTAACCGATTTATTATTCATTGGTTCCAAATTCAGGAAACCTGACCAGTAAGCTATCACAAATAAATAAACATGCTTACTGCACCAATTTGATTAACACTAAATTACAACAACATCAATCTGATTCATACACATGCCTCTTTATCTTTATCCAACCGATTATCAATTAATTCCGGCATTACATTCTTTACCCATTTTCATCAAGAACAGGCATATTTATCACATTATCTAGAAAAACAAGAGGGAATAACATAATATTGATATCAATTTATTTATCCATTTCAAATGTTTATTATTTCAATTCCATTTTCATACAGTGGGATAAAACATGATAACTATACAGTTTCACGTAAAATAAAATAGAAGCAATGAATCCCCTACCTCAAACAGTTCTTGACGTTCTTTATATGAGAGTGGGCCATAAAAAAAGTTATGATCTCCTCCCACTGTGACAACTGTATCCACACGAGGATGCAGAGACACCACCACACCGATCAACACACAAGAAAAGTCCATTAGGAACATGGGGGTAAAATTCCATAAAAGGGGGCGAGGAGAAACAGAAGGAGATGAACCCAAAATAATGATGATAGATCATACCTTATATCGAAGATTGATCGATACTGCTTGGTTGCATCAAAAATAGAGCGGAAATAATCCTAGGAGTAAGTTTGATTATATGACTCCTACAGAATAGAATGAAAGGTTCTAGCATCTCATAGCTGAGAACAAAGAGGAAGAATTAGGGAAGAAGGTATCTCTTCCCTTTAGAAGATTTAACAATGCGATGGTTTAAGATACACTTAGTTTACCATTAAAAGAGGATCGCATTAAACCATACAGTTTGACCAAGTAAAAACATCCTCAGCCTTAAGAATAATTAATATAGGAGTTATGGCCTTTGAATCATCCTTAGAGTCCTTAAAACAAGGCTTTAAATGCATTTTAAGTCAAATGAAACCTCTAAAGGGGTGAAACTATAGGAAGCTGGAAAAACTGTTCACGAACTCAAAATTTGGAAAAGGAAAAACATTTTTCATGAACCTCACCGTTAGGACCTCACCGATAGAACACTGTTGATGAAACTCTCCCTTAGAACCTCACCGTTAGAACCTCACTGATAGAACACTGTTCATGAACCTCACCGATAGAACATTGTTCATGAACCTCACCGTTAGAACGTCATCGATAGAACACTGTTTATGAACCTCAATGTTTGAACTTCATAGATAGAACATTGTACACCTACCATTAGAGATTTTTGATATAACTGTTCATTGATGGAACTATTCTTAGAATTGGAAATTTGGAAAAGGAAAGAGAGGTTATCGATAGAACTGTTCACCGAGGGACTATTCACAAAACTCAAAATTTGGAAAAGGAAAAAGAGGTTACTGTTAGAGGTTACCGATAGAACTATTCACCGATGGAACTGTTCATAGAACTGGAAATTTGGAAAAGAAAAGAGAGGTTACCAATAGAGGTTACCGATAGAGGTTACTGATAGAACTATTCACTGATAGAACTGTTCACAGAACTCAAAATTTGGCAAAGGAAAGAGAGGTTACCATTAGAGGTTACCGATAGAACTGTTCACCAATGGAACTGTTCACATAACTCAACATTTAGCGAAGGAAAAAGAGGTTACTGTTAGAGGTTACCGATAGAACTGTTCACCGATGGAACTGTTCACAGAATTCAAAATTTAGAAAAGGAACAAGAGGTTATCGTTAGAGGTTACCGATAGAACTGTTCACCGATGGAACTGTTCACAGAACTCAAAATTTGGAAAAGGAAAGAGGGGTTACCATTATAGGTTACCGATAGAACTGTTCACCGATGGAACTGTTCATAGAACTGGAAATTTGGAAAAGGAAAGAGAGGTTACTGTTGGACCTCACCATTGGCACTGTTCAAAACTTTCTACCATTGGAACTGTTCACTGAGGGTCATCGATGCCACTGTTCACATAAAGGGAAAAAATGGAAAAGTGTTGGTGATAAGTCACCTTGACCTCTCAGAACACCTCAAACACCATATTTTCACAACGGAATGGACCGGAGAGGTCCAAGGCATTACATCATATACCTATCAAGACATTATTGTCCTTGAGAATTCAAAACCCACCTAAACTGAAAACGAAACAGGGTATGAAAAAAAACCCATCGAGATACCTCTAAAAAGAGAGAAAGCCACAAAAGCAACAAAATGAAGCCATCTAATAAACATGAAAGGTTTATAACCACAAAGGGAACATCATTATATGAAAAGAGTTAAACATCAAACAACTCTGGGTACTGATCATGTATCTGTGACTCACGTTCCCAGGTACTCTCCTCCATGTTGTCGTGTTACCACAAGACATGAACCAAGGGGATATAACGCCCACAAAATACCTTCTCCTTGCAGTCTTGGACCTCCACAGGTCACTTCTCAAAGGTTTCATCATCATCAACATCGATCTATCCCCAATCAATGACGTGAGAGGCATCATGAAGATAAAGACGGAGCTGTGATACATGGAAAACATCATGTATCTGACTCATATGTGGGGGAAGTACTACACGATACGCCACAACTCCAATACGAGCTAACACCTCAAAAGGACAAACAAACTGGGGAGAAAGCTTACTCTCACGACCAAACCTTCGCTGCCCATGATGGGGAGTCACCTTCAGAAACACGTGGTCCCTAGAATCAAACTCTAAGGGCCTCCTACTTTTATCAGCATATGATTTCTGATGATCTTTCACTGTCTTCATCCTCTCATGAATCACCTGAACCATCTCTATTGTATTCTGCACTAGTTCCAATCTGAGAATTGCTAACTCTCTGACCCCAGTCCAGCACAACAGAGAATAGAAAGGCCGGCCATACAAGGATTTAAAATCCACCATACCGATGGTGGAGTGAAAACAATTTTTGTAAGCGAACTTCACCAAGGGTAATTACTTCATCGACAAACCTCCAAAATCAAGAACACAAGAATGTAACATGTCTTCAATAGTCTGGATGGTTCGCTCTGTCTGGCCGTCTGATTGAGGATGAAAAACAATGATAAGGCATAGCTGAGAACCAAAATCATGTTGGAGACCTCTTCACACCCTAGAAGTAAAGCAAGGATCTCGATCAGAAATGATTGTCCTTGGGACTCCATGAAGTCTCACCAGCTCCTCTAGATATTGCCTTGACAAAACATCCACTGAGCTCGACTCCTTGATTGCTATAAAGTGGGACGATTTTGTTAAGTGATCCACTACCATCCAAATAGCATCATTTTCTCCTGGAGATCGAGGTAAACTAGTAACAAAGTCTATTGAGATGTCCTCCCACTTCCATTAAGGAATATCTAATGGTTGTAGGAGACCACCAGGAACACGGTGTTCGACCTTCAACTTCTAGCAGACCAAACATCGAGACACAAACTCTGCAACCACATGTTTCAACCCAGGCCACCAAAATTGGCTTCTCAGGGCTCGATAAATCTTTTTCAGGACAAGATGTACTGCTAAAGGTGAACTATGAATCTCTCTAAGAACCATCTCTCACATTTCTAAAGGAACAAAAAGCCTTCCATGATACAACACTCGGTGTTGTTCATCCTCATACCACCCATCAGGGGCCTCGCCATAAACAACTCGGTCTCTCCACGCCTACACCTCAAGATCTCCCAACTGGGAATCTCTCACTTGCTTCATGAGATATAATTGCACCATCATCTGAAAAAGATAACCTCTTCCCTCAACTTCTCCCATATCAATATGTAATGCTAATAGTTCCTCAATTACTCCCCAGGAGTCACCAGATTCACACATTGCATCACTACATGACTTCCGACTCAGCACATCAGCTACAAAATTCCCCTTTATAGGTGTATACGATATTTAAAAGTCATATTCCTGTTAGAACCACATCCACCGACATTTTTGTAAGTTTAAGTCACACTGGGAGAAAACATACCTCATACTCTTATGATCGGTGAAAACCACAAAGCGCTCACCAATGAGGTAATTTCTCCACAACTTCAGAGCAAACACCACGGATGCCAACTCAAGATCATGAGTGTCATAGTTACATTCTTGGGGACGTAACTGCTGAGACCCATAAGAAACAACTGATCTCTACTGTATCAGAACACAGCCTAACCCCAGATGTGAAGCGTCGCAGAAATCATCAAACTGAACTCCCTCTTCTGGAAGATGAAGAACTGGATCACTTAGTAAATTCTCTTTTAGATACTCGAAAGCTACCAGAAACTGATCAATCCATATGAATGCCTGATTATTCCTGGTCAAAGGTGTTAGAAGAGTCACAACTCTTGAGAAATTGTCTACGAACCTCCTATAGTAGCCTGCAAAACCAAGTAAACTTTGCACCTCAGACACTGTCTTGGGGGCTTCCCAAAACAAAACTTCTTCTATCATCAATGGATCCATAGCTACTCCCTGCTAGGACACAACATGCCCTATGAAATGGAATTCTCAATCCCAAAACTACCACTTCGACAACTTCTCAAACAACTGATTTTGATGAAGAACTCCCAAAACGGCGTATAGATGCTCTGCATTATCTTCTTCAGATGTGGAGTACACAAGGATGTCATCGATGAAAACTACAACAAACTTGTCTAGGAACTCATGAAACACAGCGTTCATCAATCCCATGAACACATCTAGATCATTTTTCATGCCGAACATCATTACAATGAACTCATAATGCCCATGACGATAATGGAAAGCAGTATTCAGGATATCCTCATCCTTCACACGCATCTGATGATATCCTGACCGCAAGTTGATCTTTGAGAACCAACTTTCACCCTTTAGTTGATCGAATAAATCATTAATCTGTGGAAGTGGATAGCGATTCTCCACTATCACTTTGTTTAAGTGATGATAATCGACACACAACTGCAAACTGTTGTCAGCCTTATTCACAAACAAAACTAGTACACCCAACAGTGACACACTTGGCCGAACAAAACCACACTATAACAGACCATCAAGCTGTATATGTAACTCTCGTAACTTAGAAGGGTCCATCCTATATGGAGACATAGAGATAAGATATGCTCTTGGTTGTATTTCAATCCCAAACTCGATCTCTCATCGAGGGGGTAATTCTACAACCTCTTCTAGAAAGGCATCAGGGTACTCTTCTACAACCCTGGGGAACGCCAAATTTTGAACCTCTGAAGAACTCAACATCATCTCATCCATCATGGATGATAAGGACAGAACATAACTATGACCCATCTGTGGATCTCTCTCGCCAACAAACACCACCGCCTCTCCATCTACACCAAAGAAATCAACCTTCTTCCGGAAACAATCCACGATAGCCAGCACCAAATACAACCAATCCATGCCGATGATGACATCATATGGTTGTATTAATAAACATAGGAAATATCCCCAAGAGTGGTGTTTCCCCAACAATAGCTCATAGTCTCTACATACTTCAAACATGTCAGCTTGACCTCCAACAGGTGTAGTAAATGCCAAGGTCACTGGAAGCCTCTCTACCTCAAGTCCCAAAGCATGGACAAGGGTAGGTGATATGAAGGATTGTGTCACTCTGGAATCAAACAAGGAATACACCAAGGTAGAAAAAAAGAAAAGGGTACCTCGAACGACATTTGGATTTCCTGGAGCTGGCAATGCTAGAGCTTGAAGCTGACCACGATCTTCTCTACGGCCTCTCTGGCCATGATGACGACCACCACCACGGCTGCGCTTTGCTCTCTGAGGATGGGTGGCATCATGGGGTTGTTCTCTTCCTGCCCCATCTAACCTCTATTGATCTAAAGCTGGTGCAGCCTGCTGCTGCTGCCTCGGCTGGAACTGCCTCAATGGAGGAACCTGGAGCGTAGCACCTGGTGAATGATGACTGCTCTGAAAGGTCGGTCACTCCCGCTACTGATGACCTCGACCACCATAATAAAAACAAGCACATGATCCCTTGTCATAAGTCTGAGATTTCCTGCCTATGGAGAAATGAGATGTGAAGGGCTGGGACCTACCCCTGGCAAAACGAAAAATCTTCTGCCCGGAAAACCGAGAACCCCGGACCACAACTCTGCTTCATGAGGAATCACAATGACTCCCCTCTCGTGATGATCCGGTCCAGGACAAATTCCTCTTAACAACCTCTGCCCTTTCCAGCACCTCAAGATATGTCTTCAGCATAAATGGGGTGACCTGACACTGGATCTCTAGACGCAAATCCTCCTTGAAATACCTCACCCTGGCTTCCTCATCTGGAAACAGGTCTGAAGCATATTGTAAAAGGTTACTAAAATGGATTCCAAACTCTCGCACATTGGATATCCCTTGTTGAAGGGTAAGAAGCTCTGGGTGACTGGACACCTTCACGGTCGAAGAAAGAAACTTGACTCTAAACTTGTCTCAGAACTCCTCCCATGAGATCGCTGACTCCTTGCGATCCCTGAGGAACAAGAACCACCACTGCCTCACTGCTCCACGCAGCATCGTCACAAGTAAGGACACCCAGTGCTTCTTCTCAGCATGGATCGAACTGAAGCCGATCTCGAACTCCTCTAACCAGTCTTTCGTGACTGCATCTGAAACGGAGCCCTCATACTTCTGCAGACTATGGCGCTGAAACTCTCAGAGTGTCTTCATCTAAGTGTCATCATCATCAACCTCCCTGCGGTGTTCTGCTGGAACAGCCTACTGGACATCTTCTATGCGATCTTGATGAGGGCGTTGACCTGGAGCCATATCTATAAAATAAAAAATAGTTTGGACTCCTAAACCTAGAATATAGAAGACTCAACAATAATTAATTAGTTGTTTTATTTTATTCATTTTAGGTTATCTTATCCCAATGTCTACCCATTCAAACACAGTCACAAAGAATAATGATGCATGATCCTTTCCTAGGTCTCTACCCTACGATTAATATCACCTTGTTTAGTAGCCATTGTAAACTTAAAGGTTCGTACATCATATCATAGGGGGCCCTAAATGCCTATGTCTCGGTCATTCTCTAGTGTTTACATCACTTTCTAAAAATGAATGAAATCGTTGCCCTACGAACCCATGCAACCTCACCTATGCTTAACTCCAAACTCCATCCTATCCCTCAACCTCACTCTGATACCACTCTGTCATGACCCCCTCCCCACAATGTGTACCCCCCCTGGGCCGTCAATGTGAGAAGGGAGATAATGACCCCCGAGCCCCACCTCCAGTAGACCCCAAGTTGGTGACTAGCACTGAGGGTATAGAAAACACCCAAATGGGAGGCATTACCCTCTAAGAGAACACATGCGGAAGAGAGAGATAATATAGACACCAACCAACACCAACTCAGAACTGAAATATAAAATAAAACCCAAGTACACATATTTAGTGTCATGAAAAAGTACAACAACTGGAAGGGGAAAACTACAAGTACCCAAAAGAAAGTAAAAACAGCAGTAACTATAAGCCTGAACAGCTCCTGCAACCCCAAGCTAGTAGAAACCAGCTTGATCTCCAACCTACTCCATGTGACCTGAAAAACAGTTTATATATACACAGGGTGAGTATAACAGTATACTCATTAGAATCCTCCTTGAAGCATCTCATGCAAAAGTAAAGAAAGCATGCTAAAGCACAATGAACAACAAGTGAACCTAACAAGTCACCTAAACAGGTATACTAAGTTCAAAACCTCACCATGACTACTCTCACCAAGTAATGAATAAAAGAATATAAAGGGTACCCTGCTACTACTTTCCCACTAGTTTTCTTCTTTTCCCCAACGTCGCACGTCCTGGGCATCTCTCTCCAAAAACTCTTTCCCGCAGACACCTAGGCGAAGCACCACAATATGCACCTCATGCAATAAAAACACCACGTCCAAATAAGAAAAGTAACCATGTAGTTTCTGGGAGCCACCATAGCCCAAATAACATGTATCATATGTCGGGTATTATACCTCAATACATTACAGGCCATACACCAAGTAAGGATCCTCAAGCCATCACAGCCTATACACGTTACAACTATAGTAGTCCATATAAAACTATATCCATAATATATGTGTGTAAATAACCACAATCAATTATATCCCTCTACACACATATATGGGGAAACTAACCATTGCGCCTACCATCACAAGTAACTACCAAGAGAATAGAGCGGGGCCAAAGGGGGTAGTCAGTCATTCATCCTCCCATCGGAATGTTGGAGAAAACACCCCCCCCCCCCAAGGCTCAGAATCCATGGGGTGTCAGTTTCCCTTATTGACAGGGTTTAGTAGAATATAGAAACACAAAAATTACTGGATATACTATATCTCACAACCACACTATGGGTATAACCTATTCTTAGACACAACTACATCTAACGTCTCTCAGACTTTGGGATGATACTTCTAAGACTAGGTATCCTATAAGCACACAACCACTTAAAGAGATTTAATAAATTATTTCATTACCTTTTTATTAGTTTCACTTTACGTTAATTAATTCCTTAAACATTAATTAACCAATGACAATTCCACATTAAATTTCATTAGCAACACACCCAAAGTCCACTGTCCCTTTAAAATAACAACCTCATCATTATGTTCCAGCAAACACCAACCCCATGGTTTAACACCATTTATTCAATTATTCATTACAGAATTACTTTACCATATTCCCAGGAATTATAGAAAAACATTCTATGCTACTAAACACAAGGGGGCTCAATATGGTGAGTAGATGAACTACCAATCAAGTCTTTGCCGCCTATATCAAGAGCGTAGACCCATTATCCCTTGAGAAGCTAAACATGGAAAGCACGTGGAATACCTCATGCGTCTTCCCCCCTTTCGGAATAAGGGTAAGTAAGACCAGATGCCTTGAGCAGTGGGGAGGAGTAAAGCACATAAACAACCAATAAGAATCATCAAGAATCCAACAATCACATCCATCCCATTTCATCATCCCTGGTGTCCTCCCCAACACCCACATTCATAAACCAATTCATCTTGCCACCCTAGGCATCATTTTCTGCCACAACCAAATAGGCCTCCAAGCCTCCACATACCACAACAGCCATCTAGGCTCACATCACAACATAAGCAGCAGGAAAAACAAACATCATAACAATTGGGCTCCTGGACCTTTAACAAACAAGTGGGTAACTCAGAACCCTACAAGTAATTATCTTTTATCAAACCATGAGTTCTTTAATCCATCTTGGATTAGCAGATTTATTATTCATTGGTTCCAAATTTGTGAAACAAAACCAATAAGATATAACAAATAAATAAACAGGCTTACTACACCAATTTTAATAACATCAAATTAAAACAACATAAATTGGATTCATTCACATGCCTCTTTATCATTAGCCAACTAATTATCAATTAATTCTGGATTTACGTTCTTTACCCATTTTCATCAAGAACAATCATAGATATCACATTATCTAGCAAAACAAGTGGTAATAGCATATGATCGATATAAATTTATTTATCTGGTTTAAATGTTTATTATGTCAATTCCATTGTCATCCAGTGGGATAAGACATGATTACTATACGGTTGCATGTAAAAGTAAATAGAAGCAACGAATCCCCTACCTGAAATAGTTCTTGATATTCTTTATATGAGAGTGTTCCACACAACAGGTTATGATATCCTCCCCCTATGACAACTGTATCCACCCAAGGATGCAGAGACACCACCACACCGGTCAACACACAAGAAAATCCCATTAGGAACATGGGGTAAAATTCCATAAAAGGGGGCAAGGATAAACATAAGGAGATGAACCCAAAAGAATGACAATAGATCATACCTTATAATGAAGATTGATCAATACTGCTTGGTTGCATCAAAAACAGAGCGAAACTAATCCTAGTAGTAAGTTTGATTTTGCGACTCCTATAGAATAGAATGAAAGGTTCTAGAATCTCATAGCTGAGAACAAAGTGGAAGAATTAGGGAGGAAGGTATCCCTTCCATTTATAAGATTTAACAGTGTGACAGTTTAAGATACACTTAATTTCCCATTAAAAGTGGATCGCATTAAACCACGCGGTTTGACCAATTAAAAACATCCTGAGCCTTAGGAATAATTCATATAGGATTTATGTCCTTTGAATCGGCCTTAGATTCCTTAAAACGAGGCTTTAAATGCATTTTACGTTAAAGGAAAATGATAAAAGGGTGAAACTGTTGGAAGCTGGAAACACTGTTCAGGAACTCAAAATTTGGCAGAGGAAAAATAATGTTCATGATCCTCACTGTTAGAACCTCACTGATAGAACATTGTTCATAAACCTCACCATTAGAACCTCGCCAATAGAACATTGTTCATGAACCTCACCGATAGAACACTATTCATTAACCTCACTGTTAGAACCTCGCCGATAGAACACTGTTCATGAACCTCACCATTAGAACCTCACCGATAGAACACTCTACACCTACTATTAGAGGTTTCTGATAGAACTGTTCACTGATGGAACTATTCATAGAATTGGAAATTTGGCAAAGGAAAGAGAAGTTGCAGATAGAACTATTCACCAATGGAACTGTTCACAGAACTCAAAATTTGGAAAATGAAAAAGAGGTTACCGTTATAGGTAACCGATAGAACTGTTCACCAATGGAACTGTTCATAGAACTGGAAATTTTGAAAAGGAAAGAGAGGTTACCGATAGAACTGTTCACCGATAGAACTGTTCACTCATAGAACTGTTCAGCGATGGAACTGTTCACAGAACTCAAAATTTGGAAAAGGAAAATGAGGTTACCATTAGAGGTTACTGATAGAACTGTTCACTTATGGAACTGTTTACAGAACTCAAAATTTTGAAAAGGAAAAAGAGGTTACCATTAGAGGTTACCGATAGAACTGTTCACCGATGGAACTATTCACAGAACTCAAAATTTGGCAAAGGAAAGAGAGGTTAACGTTAGAGGTTACTGATAGAACTGTTCACCGATGGAACTATTCAGGATAAGTCACCTTGACCTCCCAGAACACCTCAAACACCATATTTTCACAAAGGAATGGACTGGAGAGGTCCAGGCCATTACAATATTGGAATCAATCCAGATTGAAAATGATCTTTAATTACACAAAAACAAACAAGAAGTAGCACAAATTAGAAAATTATATCTTCAAAGTGTAGCCTCTTTCCGAAAATAATAGATTCAATCATTATTAATAGTATATCTATAAAAATTTATTCCCAGAAATTATGCAATTTGTAAATTGAAAACTTATTACTCTCAAATATCTTATATCTATGTGTTTTTTCACAAAATCAATCTGATCATATATATAGAATAAAAGGCTTTTGTTTTGGTTGAGCAGATCCAGAGAAGTCGCCTGATCGATCACAAATATTTAAATTCAAATCATTCCGAAGATTCGTAACTTTCCATACAAATAGGAATTAATTACATCATTGAATATGGTTATTTGAGTCAATCATAATGGTTTGTAAATAGGTCGTAATATAGCTTTCAATCAATCTTTATTTATGTCAAGACTGTTTCAGAAATCTCGGATAAAATCAAGAAATTAAAATATTTTTTATTAAATACTCAAACATAGGATTCCTTCATAAAATGAAAAAAAATACCAAAAGTAGGGTTGATGATAAAAGTAGGGTTAATGTACCATACATTTGTTTCCTCAAAATTAGGTTTCCTTACTTACATAAGGTTCTTTAACCATACTTTCTTTTCATACAAATGTAAGGTTCCATCCAAACGCTGGGTTGATAAACTGTACTTTCTGTCAAATAGGGTATATGATCCATACACATTGTTCGGAATTTAGGGTTCAATCCTTACATGTTGTTATGAATGTAGGGTTCATTCCTTATGTTATCCTTACTAATGTAGGGTATGAACAGTGTTTCCAAAATACACTAAAATTTGTTATGAACAATTTAACGAATATTACTTGGGGATAAATAACTTAAAAATAATTTTAGAATAAATATTGCAATGAATATTAATTTCCTAAAATTCAATTAAAGTAATATCGTCATTAAAAAAGCAAGGGTATTTTTTAGCATCAAAATCAATAAGATTTATAGAGTATTGTTGAGATAATACATGCCCAACACTAAAGTGTCATAGTCACCCAAGAAGGATGTGAGTAAAACTCAGTAGGGAACCAACAATTTAGTCTCATACATAACTGATAAATGTAGTGGATGTGTATGTGATATTCCCAAATAAATAAATAACTATTGAACATAAATAAATAAAACCTTGTCTTCCCTCAGGTTTTATGATGACACACAAGGTTGTCCATACCTGATTCGGCTAGTGCCAGAGTGAATCTAAGAATGTCACATAATTTTTACAACCAATATAATCACTTGGGTTCTGACTCACCCCAGTATACATGAGATAAAAACTTGGGGTTTGACTTACCCCATTTTACAAGAGATAAAGACCCATCCTAGCTCACCCCAGTATACATGATATAAAAACCTAAGGTCTGAGTCCCCTGGTATACAGGCTCAATGGATGACTCCCAATTAGGGAAACCCATTGTATCCAAATATATATGGGGGGTGTATCCCCTACCCAAAAATCCAATAAACATTTCAAAGTCTTCACATGCCATGTGGGGGGTGGGGGTCTTATCCTCTACCCATGAATACAAGATACACCCAAGGGAATCCTCCATCCTTGAAATATAAATTTATCCACCTGGGGGGTTCATCACCTACCTAAAACCAACCCATCACACACACCTAAGAGTATCTACCCTCTCTGTATCTTGGTATCAAGCCTCTATTACCCAGGTATACATACTCACCCTGATTCCTAACCCCATGTTCATGTAACACAAAACACCCTGAGGTATAACCTCCTAGAAATTGAAACATATCATAAACATTTTTTTAGGTCCATAAGGATGAATACCCTGAGAGGGGGGTGAATCAGGGTATGACTAATTTAAAATTAAATCCCGTTCTGATCTTGTTTCATTGTTAAGAAAAACACTCTTCTCTCTCTTTCCTGTTACACAATATAAACAGAAAGTAAAGCAAGCACAGGACACATCAATTTTTACTTGGTTCACCACTAAGGGCTATGTCCAAGGAGCATACACCAATAGTTTTTCGGTCGTACAAAATTCCACTAAACTTCACTAGATATGGATTACAAGGTTCGGGCACAGTCACTCTGTCCCAGGCTCACTGCCTTTACAAGGTTTGGGGTCAGCTCACTGCTTTCTCAAGGGTCACTCCATGTTTCTCCCTCTCTGGATCACTGCTAGTGGAGAGGATCACCTTCTTCCTCTTCCTTTTCTCACTACTCTGGAAAGGATCCACTCACAGTTTATAGACTTGTAGGTCTCTTCATTATCTCTAATGAATACATCCTCTGTTTCATGTGGATGCTCTGTTGAAGTCCAACTTTCACCCGTAGATGAATTTCTCTTTACACTGAAGGTATCGGGAAATCTTCTAGCCTTCACGCAGCCCTGAATAACTGCCGTGAATCAACCTTACTTGGCCCGGAGGTCTAACCCGGCGCGCAAGTCACAACTGGCACGCAATTCCACCTCAAACACTTGCGCGACACAAGCTTCTTCAACTCCAAATTTGTGCGACATACTTCCCTTTGTTCCCAAAACAATATTGGCATGAAACAAACAAAAATCGCCCTTCTTAAAATCTGGCGCGCAAGTCCTACTTGCGCGACACACCACCACTTGCGCTACCACCACACCTTCACGGCAGGAGATCTCAATTTTTTAAGTGTTGAACTCCGTTGAAAATGAGGAGGGGTGGTCCTGTATTTATAGGAATTTTGAACACCCTGCACGATGGCGCACAGGTCTACCCTCGGCGCGCAAGTCTCGGCGCGCAGGTCTCTTCCCCTACAAGTCACTTGCGCGACCCACTTCCAAACTTGTGTAAACCTCTTTCCTTTGACATATTTTGAAGTTCTGATCTTGAAAAACAACAGGCGCACAAGTTTACAAGCATCCAAGGTATCAGTGTGCAAGTCTCTTCACGGTGCGCAAGTCACCTGCGCGACATCACCAATACCTGCGCGACCCTTATCCCTTTTCCATATTTTGATGATCTGATCTTGAAAAACATATGGCATGAAAGTTTCCAAGACTTTAAGTACACGGCGTGCAAGTCCCTTTTCCAAAAACTATTTTTCTTCATTTGTCGATTTTCAGGCCCAAAAATTTGGCAAACACTGGAAAATGGCACGACCTTGTATCTGTTCTTTTTGAACCGCCTCCAGATCATCCATTCCTTTGTTGAAGTTCTTGAATCAAACCTTGATTGTTAACCACAGCTCTTGAACTCAACATGCCACCATTAAATCCCCTTTGTCAACAAATTTGTATGTCATGGTTTTCTTTGTCACCAATCACAACACAGATGTCCACTTTGTCAACAAACACAATCTCCTCAAAAATGCTTCAATGATACCTTGAGGGATTCTTGCCCGACACATTTAATAAAAAATAATATATGAATGTGGGGTATCCATCATCCCTAGATTATGTAAAATAAATTAACAAGTTTCTAGGGGAATCCACCATCCATGAGTCCTCATAGTCATACATCACGTCACAATTTCAATTAAATTACGACTTCGTTTTAAGCATTTATCATTTAATTTCCTACTTTTATATTTTACCAATGTAAGGGTCAATCCTAAATCTGACAGTCTATCTCCCCTATACTACCCCTCTCTAAGGTCTATATTAACTAGGTTCCTACCAAGGTTCCCTAAGTCATAGAACACATGGGACAACCTACTAAGGGTCCTCTAGTCCATTCAATACAGGGAAACAATGTTTTAGCAGTGGTTTTTTCATGGAGGTTTTCAAAACTGCCACTAAATGTTTTTCGATCAAAAATTTAGCGGCTGTTTTTTAGTGGCATTTTTAAAAACCTCCGTTAAATGTTTTTAAAATATTTTTTATAATTATTTTAAAACAAATCCAAAAAATATTTATTTATTAATTATTATTTATTATTTATTATTTATATTCAAATATAGTTTATTATTTAAAATTTCAATTAATTATAACGTGTCCATTAATAAATATTTATAATTATTAGTTAATAATATTTTTAAATTGAAAACAAATCTTCAATAAGTTCAAAAAGAGACTTCGACAACAAATGACCATAACTTTTGATTCGAGAGTCATTTTTAGCTACACAACCAGTCAAATCAAAGTTTATGAAATGAACTAAAACAAAGTTACACTCAAATTGGGTGAAAACTAAAGGAATAAAAGTTATTATAGTTTCAAAAAAGTCAGAAATTGAACTTAAACTTCAAACGACCATAACTTTTGATCTGGGTGTCTATTTGGGTTCTACCACATATCAATTTGAAGCTTGTAATGATATCTATTTCACTAAGGTTTAATACCAGCTCTTTGAGAATTGTATCCCTTTTCCCCTAGAAATGCCCAGAAGGCCTCTGAAACAGAGTTTTTATTCGCCGACCCCAATTTCTTAAAATTTAAATGACTATAACTTCTGATCCAAGTGTTTGTTCGGCCTATACCAAATTCCATATCGAATCACCTTTCATTATCTTCAATTTAACTAGTTGTGGGGTAAAAAAGGAGTCTTGGATCAAATTTTATGGTCATTTTAGTGTTTTTTTTGGTTTTCAGGGTTTCATAACATTTTATGATTTCTTTATTTTTTTATTTATTATTTATTATTTATTTATTTATTTAATATTTATTTATTTATTACTTAATAATTAATTACTTAATTAACTATTTATTATTTATTATTTTTTATTTTTTATTTTTTATTTTTTATTTTTTATTTTTTATTTTTTATTTTTTATTTTTTTATTTTTTTAATATTTATATATTTTAGTTATTTATTATTTAGTTATCATGTACACATTAATTATTAATTTATTTTTAATTTATTAATTAATTATTAATTATTAATTTATTATTAGTTTATTATTCGTTTATTTATTATTTATTTATTATTTATTTATTATTTATTTATTATTTATTTATTATTTATTTATTTATTATTTATTATTTATTTATTATTTATTATTTATTTATTTATTGTTTATTTATTAATTATTTATAAAATATTAAATATAAATTATTAATTATTAATTATTAATTATTAATTATTAATTATTAATTATTAATTATTAATTATTAATTATTAATTATTAATTATTAATTATTAAATATCAATTATTAATTATTAATTATTAATTATTAATTATTAATTATTAATTATTAATTATTAATTATTAATTATTAATTATTAATTATTAATTATTAATTATTAATTATTAATTATTAATTATTAATTATTAATTATTAATTGTTAACTATTAATTATTAATTATTAGTTATGAGTTATTATTTATTATTTATTATTTATTATTTATTATTTATCATTCATTATTTTTTATTTTTTATTTGTTTGTTTGTTTAAATATTTATTTATTTACTTATTTATTATTTATTATCTATTTATTATTTATTATTTATTATTTATTATTTATTATTTATTATTTATTATTTTTAATTTATTTTTAATTTATTTTTAATTTATTTTTAATTTATTAAATATTTATTTATTATTAGTTTATTATTAATTTATTTATTATTTATTTATTTATTCAATATTCCATCTTTATTAATTATTAATTAATTAGTTATTAATAATTTATTAATTATTTATAAATTTTTAAATATATATTATTAATTATGAATTATAAATTCTTAATGATCGATTATTAATTATTAGTTATTATTAATTACTAATTGTTTATTATTTATTATTTATTATTTATTTAATTATTATTTATTATTTATTTATTTATTTATTTATTCATTCATTCATTCATTTATTCATTTATTTATTTATTCATTTATTCATATATTTATTATTTATTATTTATTATTTATCATTTCTTAATTTAGTATTAATTTATTAATTAATTATTTATGATTAGTTTATTATTCATTTATTATTATTTAATTTATTATTTTATTATTTTATTATTTTATTTTTATATTATTAATTATATATTTATTATATATTCATTATATATTTAATATTTATTTATTTATCATTTATTATTAATTTATTAATTATTTATCATATATTAATTTATTATTTATACAGTACTTATATATTTTATGTTATATATTATATATTATATGTTATATGTTATATGTTATATGTTATATATTATATCTTATATGTCATATGTTATATATTATATCTTATATCTTATATCTTATATCTTATATCTAATATATAATATTTTATATATTATATTTTATATTTTATATTTTATATATTATATATTATATATTATATATTATATATTATATATTATATATTATATATTATTTAGTATTTAGTATTTCTTATTTATAATTTACTATTTACATTTTATTATTTACTATTTACTATTTACTATTTATTATTTACTATTTTTATTTACTATTTTTTATTTACCATTTATTTCCATAATATAGATTTTTTTAATTATTTTTCATTTACATTCTATTTATTAATTATTAATTTATAATTAGAAATTATTGAATATTAATTATTAATTATTAATTATTGATTATTGATTATTGATTGTTGATTGTTGATTAATGATTGTTGATTATTGATTAATCATTATTGATTAAAAATTATTGATTAAAAATTATTGATTAAAAATTATTTATTGTGTACCTATTTGTTATGTATTATTTGTTTTTGCAATTAATATATATCACAACTAGAAAAAAAAGCCTATTACCACGGTTCAAAACCATGGAAATAGGTCTAAAAAACGTGGCCATAGCCTACGACCACAGTTTTGCCCAACCGTGGCGGCTAACGTCGTGGCAGCAGGTCCCAACCTACTGCCACAGTTTTAAGTGTGGCAATAGGCCTCAAAAATCGCCACCTTGGCAGTTGACCTATAGCCACGGTTTAAATTATGGTTATAGGAAGCTATTGCCATGGTTTTAACCGTGGCTATAGCCTCAGTAAACTGTGGCAACATCCTAAATACAAAATGTCCCCAGCGTGTTTCGATCCTTGTACCTCCTCTTTACGAACCAGCATACTTACCACTACATCGCACGACCCTTTGGGTATATATATATATATATATATTATGATATATATATTAATATAACCCATGGAAATAGCCTCAAAACCATGGCAATAGGTCTTGCCGCCAAATTTTTGGCGGGAAATTTTTTACCCACAGAAACACGGAAACCCTATTGCCACGGTTTTGGAAAACAGTGGCTATAGGCTATTAAAAATTTTGTCCTATAGCCGCGATTTTTAAACCATGGCTATAGCCACGACCTATAGCCATGGTTTTCAAAACCGTGGTAATAAGCCATGGAAAACCATTATATAGCCGCAGTTTTAAAACCATGGCTATAGGTCCGTGTCAGTAGCCTCATTTTCTAGTAGTGTCTATATATATATATACACACACTAAATTCGATTTATTGACCACATGAAGAGTCTATGGGAGTGGTAAAGTATTTGGATAATAAGAAAGAGTTAAGGGGTTCAAATCTCACCCAACATAGAATTTCTATATATGGCATGGGCATGTGCATGGATATGGGCTTGTGATTGGAGATGGGAATGAGTAAGGTAATAATAAATAAATAAATAAATAAATTGTGAAAATAAATAAAATTATTTCTTTTATTATATAATTATGAATATAAAAAAATTAAAAATTAAAAATTACAAAAAATTAAAAATAAAAAATAAAAAAAACGATTTAGCGACAGTTTAAATCGCCGCTAAAAAATCGTCGCTAAGTCATTCTGCAAAGTTTTAAAAACCCACTACTAAATGCAAATTTTGGCGTAGTGATTTCAAATATTAGGGCTAGGCCCATCACTTAGGGGTAAAAAGTCCCTTGATGTGTCCCCAATTATACCATGTTACCCATGAGCTCTTATCTCACTTAATGCAGCATTGGGTTCTAAGGTGACATCCTTTGCTAACCATATATCATACATTGTCACTCTCTGCCTAGAGAAAACACTAAGGGCACCTATCTCTTGGTCCACTATGTTGCACTTAGTTCATTTCATTTAATCACACCCCTCATAGGTTTTTATATCTCACAAGAATCCCTTTTTACCTTGATCCATTGGTCATCGATAGCTGAGGCATCACTAGTATTCAAGAGACTATCATTGCCCTTGACCATTCATTCTACCCATCATATTTACTAAAAACATTTAATTAAATTCACGATCACTCTCTAATGGTGGTGTGACCACATGAATCACATGGTACATAAAAAAATTCATAAATATTGTAGTTCATGTATAATAGACCACCTACCTAAATTATGGATCTACTTACCATTTTAATCAAGGCCATGAGACTTTTCTTGAGACCCTACATGGTCAACCGGCCCTCGCCTATTATCATGAGGTCCTAACTCGAGCCAAATAACCCATAATTAATCATAAAAATTTATAATTAAATTACTCCAATGATTCCATTGATTTTTAATCAACTTATAAATTTAAAGAAATTAGGAATAATTCCTAAAAACTCACTAAGCATCACCCACATACTGAACGCTCAAGCAACCACACTCAGAGGGTCCTTAAAACACTCCCAGAATCACCTTTGGAAAAAAATCTAACAATCAAAACCTAGTTACATGGTGATTTAATTCAATTAAAAATAAAAACTTTTAAAAAATAATATATTGAATTACCTTCATCAAATCACTTAGAAACATCATGAACATGTTGTTATAGGACCTCCTTTACATGATCTACTAAAAAAATCCCCATCACAACATGATTATTATGCTATTATTGGGTGGAATTTTCTAAAAACCCTTACCAGAATACAACAAAAATTAAGGAAGGAAGAAGAAGGATAAAGAATATAAATTAAGGGGGATACTTTTCATAAATCACAAAGAAGTATCAACTAAAACTCCGTAGAAAAAGGGACCCAAGAGGGAAGAGAGGTGGAGTGCACTATCCAAAATGGACCTCTCAAGCCATCTAGTTCACCTAAATCTTGAGGGGGGTTATAAAATTATAAACTTTTACCTATTAAAACCCCTCAAAGAGTTCCATGGGATAGTCATTCTAGGCTCACTAGCTAGTCGGTTTTTATTGGATAGAGGGTCTAGGCTTTCCAGTTGGTTGGTGAGACTAGGCAGCATGCTGGGCAGCTGCCTATCCCACAGGTGAGCTTGTGGTTGCAACAATAGTCAAACCACCCCAACCTCTACTTTGACGCTATCTTAATCTCCCAAGATCCCTTTTGAGCCTCATTACACATCCAAAACCATCTCTTAGATATTTTAAAATTCTCATAATTTAATGTTGAAGTTCAATTTAGAAGTTGGCCCCTCTACAGGCCAAATATCCAAATTTACTATGACATTTTCACATTCATACAGACACTAAATATTACAATCTACACATTATAACACTTCTCATCCCTGATAAGTATTTTCAACTATTTAACCATCACTCCAAACCTACGATGGTCATTAATTAATTATTAACTCACTGCATACTAATCTAGAATGAATAATGAGCACCCATAACACTATTTCAAATGTAAGGTTCCCGATTCTATAAAACAAAATCCATGGATCAATTCATCACTGAAAACTCAAGATGATAATGCATAGAATTCATCTATCTTGAGACACCATGATCATGTTATCACCTAAATAATCACCAGTCTCATTGGATCCTCACCACGGGTATTTTCTCAAAAGGTCCAATTCTTATCTAAGGTTCTCCCCACCATCAAAATATCCTATTAAGATGCATTTAGAGTGGCCCAATAACTCACTCGATGTTGTTCCCAACTCACCACACCCATACACACATAGAACATCTGTAAAAATTTAGTACCAATCTTTGTTCCCAATTCCAATTAAATCAGATGAGTTTATGTCATCCATGAAATAAGCCTGAACATGCCATATTTTTTTCTTAAAGCCTTGGCTAATCCTTGAAACACACCCATCATTCCCAAAAATATGTACTTGATATGTTCTCCAACCCATCACATCCAATGTTACACAAAACCACTGGCTGAACTACCTTTGACCAACTTGTCTCAAAAATGACTGACTTCAACTGTTGATGCATGATCAATGTATCGAATCATGATGCCTTAACTCTCAATGAAATCGTGATATCTTTCAACATGAACCTCAGAGTTTGAACCCAACTCTTGTTAAAATCCCATGTTCATATCCTTGACTAACCAAATACTCATTGTTCTTCCCTATGAGCACAGACACACTATTGATCCAACTAACACTTGAATATTATCAAATTAATCCTGAGTTTGAATCTACTCCTAGAATCCATCTAATTTCACACTCGAATTCCAAATTTTATATTCATCATATAATTAGATAAATTAAATTCATCACACACCTGCATATCAATGCCAGATCATCCATCCAATGACTAGTCACATCAAAATAACAACCCATACAACATAAGGGTTATACGCTCATGACTGATATGATTCTCCACAATGTAGGATGAAATCCATAATCACTCTTTTTAATTAAATTACTGATCACAACAATCCATACTCCATCTATTTATGAAAAAAATGACTGAATGTAGCTATCCTGCTCACACCCGAGGGCCATCATGGAACATCAATTACTGGCCATTCTCAGATTACGATAATTTCATCCATGAAATCAACCAAATTTTATCAAAGATGAGGGTCACACCCTCCAAAGGTCAGTGGTTCACTCCCCAAAATCCAGATCTCCTTATACCGCTCCATGAG
Organism: Viscum album; assembly: GCA_963277665.1. Lineage (NCBI taxonomy): Eukaryota > Viridiplantae > Streptophyta > Magnoliopsida > Santalales > Viscaceae > Viscum > Viscum album. Next base: position 1,479,046,389 of record OY728127.1, on the reverse strand, counting down.
AATTGACCCCCATACTGGTCCCATCATGATCTCACATATGTCACTTCTATAGAGCCGCACTCAACTATTCTATCATCACTCAATGCTTCCATTAGGTTTAACTTGGATTGACCATGGCACCACACCTAGTCAACACATGGTATTATCCCTCTCTACTGGGGCATCATAATTCTCTTCCAAAACCCTCAAGATTCCAGACATGTAACTGTATCACCATCCATGCCAGTCACATCACTCCAAGAGTGACTCATCAACCAAATTTTACTACTACCCCATGACTTTACTACAATTAGTCATGAAATAGAACTTACCACGATTCAATTACCAATACATCACTTGGGATCCTCCAAAACCTAAAGAATATTCAAAAGGTCCCACACATGACCCATCTAATGATCTACAAACCAAATAGGTTCCACGCATCTCCAGCACATATATGCCCTCATGCATCGAGTCTCTCCCTCAAAAATCTATTCCATCCCTCACTCTCCCCCTGAGATAGAGTGACCCTCCAAGAACCCTCACTAGTTATTATCCACCATTTAACCTAAACTCATCAAAAACTAATGGGTGCACTCTCCCATTACACCCGATCACAGAACCCGACTTATAATCCCATTATTTTCACATCATAAAAACTAGGATTACACACTCAAACCACTGACCATTATCCATAGAATATCAATTCCATCTAACCAGATCACCCTTGAAACTCCGCATCCAAAATTGGGAATCACACTAATACCAAAGTCTATTGCATGAACACCCATCACCCAGGTATCATTTCATAACCCACAAGATTTACCCATGCTCTCTCCACCCTGGATCCAACCACCTAGGGTCACCATTGACCATTTCATTGACAACCACATCAAAAGTAAATGGGGCAATGAATTTAAATAATCCTTCCCTTGGAACCAACATTGATACTAAAGGCACTTAAAACAAAAAAAATATCAAAATAAAAAAGTATCCCACATGTTTATCCTCAAATCCATTATGATATCCAAGTACTCATGGCATCCTGTTCCCAATCCAATTCACATCCACCCATCCAACCCTACCTACATCAGACATTCGTCAAGGGATCTACCTACCTAAACGACAAATACCATAGCACCTATCATACATTAATCTCAAGGGAAAAACATATAACCATATATCCCACCTTTAAGTAACTCACAACCCAAGTTAATCCCTTTCATGGTTTACCCTCATGCACTACAACTCACTGACTTAATATTGAATCGCATATAAGGGGTAAATAGGTCATCCTCTCAAACCCAAAAACTATGTTTCAATATAATTAAATCACATGGTCATCTATACCTCTATTTCACATATCACTATTCCACTCACCGGCCAACACCCACTCAGGGTACTCAAATAAATCACAACACTTGAGGTTTCATCCACACCCCTATCCAATATATCACCTAAATCTCCCATTACAATATAATAATCCTTGTTATATCATAGATAAAAAAGGGGGAATCACATTCCAAAATTAATGCCCACACCTAGGGTACCCACCCACTCCAAGAATATGTACATCATAATACTCCCTAGAGGATCAGTTCACATTCATACATGATATACACATATATAATAGGCACCATCCTATAATGATCTATTACCACCAAGTCATGGTCACATAACTCAGTTAAGTAAAATTCCACTAAGAACCTATACAGGAAAAAACCATACATATTATTTTTCTCACTTTAAGTAACTAAACCTAGAATTGGAACAGAGGCACCAAGTGCTAAATTCAACCCACTAAGATCCATCTCTAAGGCATCATAAGCCTATACTGACCTACTAAGGGTCATTATATATACCATACATAGAGGGAAAGTGTACTCATTATCATAAATCATCTTATTGTAGATAAACATGAATTATAATAAAAACTATCTCATGGTTCATCTAAGAGATGAGTCGAAGACCACCAATAATATATATGGTAAAAAACCATTTAGGTTGTTACTGAAGCTTTAAATAGTTGAACCTTATATCATCAGTTATAAAAATCACATAGTCGCGTGTATGTCATGTGGATCCTATATTTAAAATATGGTTCATGGTGATTCCTCTTTCCATTACAGGCCAAGATCCAAAATCCAAAATAAATCATAAACCACAAAAAATAGAAGTGTGTCACATGATGTGAAATCACATAATCGTAAAATAGAAAACTAAAATAGCAATATCATGACCATGGTAACATGTAATTATTATATGAAAATGTGTTTATGATCCATCGGGATGACATCCATCATAATCTCTAACACATTCATACATTGAATGTCTACCATCTTCCAAAAATAATAAGACACAAATAAAATCTCAGATACACTTATGATATCAGTCACATAAATGATCTGATACCACCTTTTCATGTCCCAAAATGGTTTAATATAAACAGTAACCAAATTGAGAGTGAATGGACCTTGGGTGTGCCTCTCTGTATTCCATGAACTGTCAACTAACTACAAGGGGACAAAGTGTAATCATGTGGAAATTATACCCCTATATCAAAGTAGTAAGAATAGTGTAAATAACAAAAAAATATACATCAATAATAAATATATCACATACTAAAAAATAAATGTAACATGTTATAATGAAATATAATGTACCATATATATATAAAACAATCGATTACCCATTTTTTCGATCACATATACAAGATAAAAAACACATAGGAGGCTCTTCCAATATACCTAGAGCCTCACATCATCCCAATATTCTAACTTCATATATTCTATCTAGATGAATAATAAAATATCATGCCTCAGGATAACCTAAACCAGAAACCAATGAGAGGACTTCTCAAGTTCCAAAGTGTCATGGCTGTCTGATCAGGGTGTGAGTATAACTCAGTAAGGAACCACTAATGTGGTCCCATATATGACTGGTAAATGTATTGTATGTGCATATGACATGTATATATAAATAAATATCTAATACTCATAAATAAATAAAACATTGATAGTCCTTAAGTTCTACAAGGGAACCTAAGGCTGGTCATAACAGATTTTTCTAGTTTCAAAGTGTCTTTGAGCACATCATGTAATATTTTAAACCAATGTAATCACCTAGAGGTCTAACTCACCTTGGTATACATGAGATAATTACTTAGTGTCTAGAACACCCTGGTATATATGAGATAAAGACATGGGGATTGGCTCACTTCAATATACAAGATATTAAAACCTAGGGTTTGATTCCCCCAGTATACAGGCTCAACATTCAACTCCCAATTGGTGTAGTATGTAGTATAGAAATTTGTTTAGGGGATTGCATCTCCTACCCCCGAATCCAAAGAGTATGTACAAGGATTCCCAAGTTATGTGGGGGGAGGGTCCCATTACATTCCCATGAAAACAAGATACACTTAGGGTTATCATCCATCTTTGGAACATATATCCATCCACCCTGGTAGTTACATCCCTTACCCGAAACCAACCCATCACATGAACCTAGGAGTATCTACCCTCTCCAGAGATATGTATCAGGCCTCCATAACCTGTGGATAAATACTCATCCCAACACCTAACTCCACATTCAAATAACACAAAAAACCTTAGAGTATAACCTCCCTAGGATAAAAAACGCATCATAAACATAAAAGAACAACTAATACATGCGCTAAGGGCATTTATCACCCTCATATTGTGCAGAATTAACAAATGAGAACCTGAGGGAATCCACCATCCCTAGGTCCCTATATTCATACTTCACATCACTATTTCAATGAAATTATGAATAATTAAAAAATATTTATCATTCCATTTATTATTTAATTTCCCTTTTTCTCAATTTTTCCAAAGTAAGGGTTAATCCTAGCTCTGACAGCCTAGCTCCCCTACACTACCCCTCTCTAGGGTCTATATCAACTGGGTGCCAACCAAGGTTCCCTAAATCATATAACTCATGAGAAACCCTACATGGGTTCCTCAAATAAATTTAAAATCATAGGTCCAATCCCATAACTTAGGGGTATAACGTCCCTTATTGTATCCCCAATCATACCATGGGACCTATGACCTTCTATCTCACTTAAAACAACCTTGGGTTATAAAGTGGCACCTCAATATAACTATATTTCATTCATTATCACTCCTCACATAGGTAAAACACTAAGAGAACCTATCTATAGATTATCCCTTTTCATTTAATCACACACCTCCCACATCTTTATATCTCATGGGATTCCTTTTTTACCTTGATCCCTCAGTCCTCAGTAGTTGAGGAATTGCTAACATTGAAGGGACCATCGTGGCATGAAACCATTTGTTCTACCCATTATATTTTAAAATAATAATTAAATTAAAGATCACTTTACATTGGTTATGATACCACGCACATCACATGAAACATAAAAAAATGCATAAATACCATAAGAAACATACTAGAGACCACCTACCTCAATTATAAAGCCACTACTTTTTAATAAAGGCTCGATAACTTTTTTCCAAGCTCCTCTAATGTCAATAGACCATCACCTATTTTCATGAGTCCCTAAATCGAGCTGAATAACCCACAATTAATAAAAAAATATAATTAAATTACTCCAATGATTCCAAAAAATTTATAATTAATTCATTCATTTAAATAAATTAGGCATAATGCCTATAAACTCACCAAGCATCACCCGCTTTCTAAACTCTTAAGAAACCACACCCAAAGGTTCCATGACACACCACTAGCATCATCCTATGAAAAATAATTAACAATTGGAACCTGGTTACAAAGATATTTAATTAAATTTAAAAAGAAAACCCTTGATAAATTCATACAGTGATATGAATTCTTCAAATCACTTAGAAATGCTATGAAAAATGATGTCACAGGACCTCCATTATATGAACCACGAAAAATCCTCATCATAATGAGATGATTCAACCATTATTGGGTGAAATAATCTCAAAAACCCTAATGTAAGATAACAAAAATTAGATAAGAAGGATGGAGAAAGAGAACATAGATCAACTGAGAGTGATAATAGCCTTGAATTTGATAAGAAATTGCTAAAAAACTCCCCGGAACATAAAGTGACAAAGAGGGTAGAGGGTGGAGTGCACAAGCCAAAATGGCCCTCCCAAACACTCTAGTTCACTTAAATCTCAAGGGGGTTGGTAAAATTATCATCTTTCCCCTATTAAAAAACCAAATAGCTACTTACCAGGACACCAACTAGTCGATGGCTACTACAATAGTCTAACCACCCTGATCTCTACTCTAACACTCTCCCAATCTCCTAGGATCCCTTATGATTTTAATTTCATGTCCAAATCCATCTTATAGATATGTTCAAATAATTTTTATTTTATACTAAAGTTCAATTAAAAATATGTCCCCTCAATGTCCCAAAGATCCAAATTTACTCTAACATTTCCACACCAGTACATACATGAGGTATTACCCCTCATGTTTTTAAAATGTAAGGAAAAACTATTTTTCCCTTTCAATTTTTAAAACCCTGAACCTTTCTTCTTATCCCTCATGTGAATCCAGACTATGGAGGAACCTTCCACTTGTATCTCTCACTTCCCCTTATTTTGGGGTGATTATGATACAATTTTTTCATCGGTCAGAGGTAAGTTCCCCTACTTTTCTCTTTAATTATTCCTCAAATTACTCTCTCTCTATCATTTTGGATGATTTTATCTAGGGTTTGATGATTATTTACAACAAATCATTGTGTAAATTATTCAATATGATAGGGATTATGGATGTGATGGATAGAGGATGTCATGAGATGATGATCACACATTGTTGCACATAGTTCCATTTAAGGTGTGTTGTCATATGATTTTGTTTGGGTTTTTTATTGAATTAAATAATTTTTTTATTAAATTGATACTACATGTTAGGGATTTTTCCATAATGGTTACATGAGTTTTCCATAGATCTTCTACTTGTCTTTAGTAATGATTTCAGGGTGGTATTATACCGCCCCGACCCTAGTTACCCAGATTTGGTGAATTATTTTATTACATTTGAATGATCATAAGAAATCAAATTTCGAAAGACTGGTCTGTTTAGTAGCCTTTGAAAAACTAAATATAAACAAAAGTTTTACATTACATCTTGAAATGAAAAAAAAACATATTATCCCCTTTGAAAACTCTCATATCCCATAGACTATCCTTGTAGGTCAATCAAAATATACTTCTTCACATCCTGGAAGAAATGAAACATAAGAAAGGGGTGAGCTCAGATTCTCGGTAAGGTTAAACAATATAGTGGAAGCTATCATAAATAAGCATAAACTTTTAAGGAAGGGTATAAAACTGAAACAAAATCCTTTTAAACATAATATTAATCATAATATGGCAATAATAAATCAAATAATTCCATTTAAACATTTTCATTGATATTCTACTAGTCTAATAATCACATGTAATATCAATAACTAATCTCATAATGAGGGAACGTATAATGTCGGACATCATAACTATACAATCAAGGCCTTATTCCAAGAACATACATAACCATACCTTCAAGGCCTTGTTCCGAGACACTAGTTTGTCTCATGAGACCTATCGATGCATTGAGGGGCTATAGTGGGCCCTGCCCATCATTTACTAAGTCCAACGCATTCCTCATATTAAACGGGTGAAACATAACAAAAACATTATTATTAAAACTAGAATACAAAATTTTAATACTTTATCTATAAACCATGAATGGTATAAAAATATCACATAAATTATCAAACATATCATAAAAAACTTAAATACAATATAGAATATTTTATCATAATAAATCAACCTCAATTAAAAATAAAATCTAACAAAGGATGTTGACATATATGAAAATAAAAAATCTTTGAGAGAAATATCCCTTTTTAATTTTAAATTCATTTAAAAGCCTATGAAATTATAAAAGGAAAAATTTCTTTTGAAAAAAATCTTGTAATATTTTAATGGAAGTTTCAGAATTTTAAGGCATCATAATAGTGGAAAATAGCCAATCTCACCGTATAAGTTAAAAAAGAAATCTTTCCTTAATTTTTTGAAAATGTCATAAAGTACCTCATTTGAAAAAAAGGGAAGATTCCTATAAAATTCATACATGGGTAAAAAATTAATTTAAACACTTTTTGATAATATTTTGAAATACATTTTAAGAAACATGGAAATGGATGATAAAAATTTCCTAGTAGAAACTTATGTATAAACAATCTCGGATAATAAAGAGATTGTGAAATTAACTCTTACCTTATACTTTCCTTTAGTCGAGTGTGAGTTGAACTCTTGTATAATGGTTAAATTATGTTATTAAATTATACCATAACCAGTTCCATATTTATGATATCATATATGATCCTCTTATATCTTTTTGTTAATAATATTTCAGTATTACCATTGTTTCGGGTGTTAACTTCATTGTTTTCCCATTCCATTTTTCTCATGTAACTCATGTTTTTTTATGAATATGATATATATTTTATTTATATATAGAGTTATATTATGTTCATAAAAATTATATTTACACATCATAATAATTTTATAATCATTCTTGAATGGTTAACATGGAGAATGAATATCATCACACCGTGGAGATGGTAGGTCGTACGTACATACAAGCGATGATATCATCCCCTTGATGGTTAAATGGTATGTAATTGGATGGTATATTAATTATATAGAATCATTATAATGTTATATTAATTATTTATATCCATTATATTCATCATTATCCACATCCAAATAAAGTAGTGTTGAATAAAAAATTACACCACAGTATGGAGACAGTAATTCATGTGTACGCTGACATGGTGATATTATTATTCTTATGATGGATAAAATGAATAATGTGGTTTTACCCTGATTATAATAACATATTAGTATATGGATGATACTAGATTTATTATTTTTATATGTAAAAAACCATATAAATAGGAATTATAATAAGAAAAGAACTTTGAAAGTGGTGATAAAACAATTACCTCTTTTTAGTATATCCTTTTGGTTTGTTCAAAAAGACTCTTTAGAGTTGATTTATTCCAAAAGTATGGAATCTAGGATGAATTGAAGTAATTTTAGAGGATAAATGGGTAATTTTTTTCTGAACTAATTGGATTTAGATGTGTTAATCAAAGATAATGAAGGGTTCCCTTTTATAAGATAGGTGAGGGGCATTTTTGAAAGACCTTAAAATGTTAATTTATTATAAATTTATTTTCGGTTTCAAATAGCTAAAAACTGATTTATTTATATTATAATATTATTAAGGGTATAAATATTCTCAACTAATTATTTTTATACATGTTTAGGTCACAAAATTAATCTTATCTTTTTAATTTAACCCTTGGTTAAACAGTTTAACTCTTACTGAGTTTTCTTATCCTTTTATAATATAGGGTTAATATAGTTACTATAAAATGACAAAAGAACCCCAATTGAATAATTTATGAAAATTTTAACATTATAGTAGTTATTTGTATGAACTTTATATTTTTATGAATTTTATAACATTTAATTAAATATTATTTATTTTAAAGTATCATTTACGTCAATTTTGATACTATTCAAAATTTTCATTTCTAAAAATATCAAACCAACATGATAGCTTATAAATAATACTTATAATGTGTCACTAACATGTTTATGTTATCTATAAAATTATTTTATATCGTTAATTAAGTTAAATTATATTTATTTTAATATTTTTTATATCATTTAATTGATTCTTCAATTAATAATTCAATTACAGCATCATTATTGTGTCACTTTTTAATTTAATTAAATATTTCCTAAAATAACTCTTATAAACTAAATTGGACTAATATATTTATTATTTATCTATTGTGACTTTAAAATAAATTTAAAGTAAAATAATTATGTAAATGAGAAGGTTGGTTTTTTAACAATAATGCAGTATTTTTCACTATTCATCAAAAATTAAAACTATTCATAAAAATACCAAAAAATTAACCATAAGCTAATTTTGATATTATGAATTCAAAAATGAAGTATATTTTGAAAAATAAAATATATAAAATTTATATTTTGGTTAATACTATTCATAACCACTTTTTAAATAGCTAGTTTGATAGGTCATGGTTCGATCAAACTCGATGTTGTGTGCAACACAAGCTATTGAATTATTTAAAAGGAAGAATATAATGGAAGCTTGGGGAGTTAAATTCTTACCTCCTTGAAATAATTTCATCCTAGAAATTTCTATAATATTACTTCATAAAAATATTTGGGTGGTTCTTCATCAAAAGTTCTTCGGGTTCCCATATCACCTCTTCTATTTTATGGTTTCTCCAAAGAACATTTACCAGAAGATTCATCTGATTTCTCATCACTTGTTCTCCGATATCAATAATCTTGATAGGCTCTTCACAATAACATAGATTAGGTTCTAGTTTTACTTCTTAGGGGATTACATGTGTTGGGTCTGGCATGTATTTCCTTAACATTGATACGTGGAACACGTTATGAACTTTGGAGAGACTTGGAGGCATTGCCAAATGATAAGTTATAGCTCAAATTCCTTCCAAAATCTAAAAATGTCTGATGTACTTGGGACTTAATTTACCATTTTTACAGAATCATATAACACTCTTCCATGTAGATACCTTCAAAAATCCATGATCTCTCCCTTGAAATTACAAATCCTTTCTTCAGTTACCAGCATAGTTATTTTGCCTACTTTGATCTGTTTTGATATGTCTCTGAATAGTTTTTACCTTTTCTATCTTTTCCTCAACAAGTTATTGTCCTATGAGTTTTCTTTCACTAACATCATCCCAGTAAGTTGGTGTACGACATCTTTTTCCATATAACGCTTAATATGGTGCCATCTGTATACTTGAATGGAAGCTATTATCATAAAAAATTGTACGAGAGGTAAATACTGATCCCACATACCCTGAAAGTCAATTTATCAAGATCTTAACATGTCTTTTATGGTTTGAATATTCTTTTCTGATTGTCCATTAGTTTGAGGGTAGTAGGTAGTGCTCAAATAAATCTCAGTATCTAGGGCCCTCTGAAGACTTCTCCAGAATCTTGATGTAAAATGAGGATCACAACCATAAACAATCGATAGGGGTACACCATCAAGTATTACAACTTCATTAATATATAGTCTTTATAAATGTTCAAGTGGTAAATTTTCTCTTATAGAAAGAAAATGTGATGATTCAGTAAGTTGATCAACAATAACCCATATCACATCATTTCATCTAGGAGTGTTTGGTATCCCCATGAAAAAGTCTATCATAATATCATCCCATTTCCACATGGGTATAGGAAGACATTTCATGACTTCTCTAGGATGTTGTCTTGAAGCATTCACCTGTTTAAAAACCAAACATCTCAATACATAATCAGCAATATCCCTCTTCATGTTGTCACACCAAAAATGTTCCTTCAAATATTTGTACATCTTAGTGCCAACAGGGGGCATAGAGAAATTGGAGCTATGATCATCATCTAATAATTCCCTTTTTAGCTCATGTATAGACGAAACAAAAATCCTCTTCCCAAATTTCAAAATAACATATTCAAATATGAATTCAATCAGTCTCCCATAATTTACAGCTTTAATTTTCTTTTGAAACTCCTCATCATCAGGCTAATAACTTTTTGTCCTTTTCAATAAAGATGTTTTGGAAACCATTTGAAAAATTAGTGACATTTCACCTTCCATGATAATTACAATATCCATATTTACTAGATCCATGAACATAGGATCCTTTTTAACTCTCATTTTGTTTATAAATACATGGTCCTTTCTAATCAAAGGATCATCCACCTTATTTTCCTTCCTTGGGTGATAGTGAATTGTGCAATCATAATCCTTAGGTATCTCAAATCATCTCCTTTTTCTTTTGTTGAGTTTGTTCTGTGAGAAAATATATTTCAAACTCTTGTGATTAGTATATATCTCACATCTTTAATTGTAGAGATAGTGTCTCTATATCTTCAGAGAAAATATTACTACTGCTAACTCTAAATCATGAGTTGGGTAGTTTTTTCAGGAATTTTTAATTTCCCTTGATGCATAATCAATAACCCTATCATTTTTTCATAAGGAAACAACTGAGTCCTTTCCTTAATGCATCACTATAAATCAAAAACCCATCATTTCCAAATGGTAAAGTTGGTATAGGAAAATTGACTGATCTTCTCTTCAATTATTAAAAACGTTTTTCACACTCTTTTTTCCAAATTAATTTAACCCCTTTACGTGTGAGCTTGGTTAATGATTTTACCGATCAGGAAAAATTCTGGATGAAACACCAATAGTAACCTACTAAACCAATAAAAATTCATTCCTTGATTATACTCATCGATACCAGCCATTCTTGGATTGCCTTTTTGTTTGCATGATCAACATAGATTCCATCCTTGGAGGAAATATGGCCAAGAAAATAAATTTCCTAAAGCCAAAATTCACACTTTCTATAGTTCCCATATAGTTCATTTCTTCTAAGAGTCTCCAGAACAATCCACAAGTGTTTCTCATGGTCTTCATTGATTTAGAATTAAACCAAGATATCACCAATAAATACTACATAAAAATCATTAAGATATTTCTTGAACACTTTGTTCATTAGATCCATGAAAACAGAGGGTTCATTAGTCAATCCAAATGGCATTAATGTAAATTTGTAATGACCATACCTCATTTGGAATGTTTTATTTGGAATATATTACTTTTCTACACACAATTGATGATATCTATAATGAAGGTCAATCTTAGAAAAATATTGAGCTCCATGAAGTTGATCAAATAAATCATCAATGTAAGGAAGATGATACTTTTCCTTTATTTTAATACAAATGATTTCTCTATAGTCAATGCATAGCCTTAGTGATCCATCTTTCTTCTTAAAAAAAAGAATTATGGATCCCCATGGATAAATTCTAGGGTGAATAAATCCCTTATTATTCAACTTTTCTAGTTGTTTCTTTAGATATACTAATTCCACAATGGTCATTATATATAGAGATTTTGATATTGGCTTTGCATTAGGGATTAAGTCAATAGTAAACTCAACTTTCCGCTCTGAATGATGTCTAGGTAAATCCTATGGAAATACAACAATATATTATCATACAATAGGTACATCCTCAATTTTAATATTTCTTTCTTCATCCATAGATGTTATTTCCTCTTCCTCCCCAATAATCTCATTTAATAAAGCTACTAGGGGTAGATTTTGATAAGAATCAGGTGATAAATTTTTTGATCTAAAGATAATGGATTATACATCTTCCTCACAAATCACAACTTCCTTCTTCATTCAATAAATTTTCACATCATATTTTGATATACAATCCATACTGAGGATTATATAAAATTCAATCATAGTTATGATGATAAATTCAGTAGATAAAGCACATTTATATTCCATAATGGGAACTACCTGATACATATTTGTTTCAATTAGAATTCCCTTAGGGGTTTGTACTGACAACTCCCTTGTTAATGTGAATTTTAAAAATCTAATTTTTAAAGAAAATATGGAAGATGTAAAGGAATGTGAGGATCTATAATCAAATAAATCTTTGGCTAAACTTGAGGAAACAATTAAAGTACCTGCCCTCACATCATTTGGAACTTCCACTACTAAAAATTTAGGCTATATCCATAGTTTGGAACTATGTCTATAAGCCCAAAAACCATGTCTATAGGTCATAACCATGGTTTAATAAAGCATGGATGGTATTGGCGTGGATATAGGGCAAGGCCTATAGCCACAGTTTCGAACTGTGTCTAAATACCTATAGCCACTGTTCAAACCATGGCTAAAGACCTATAGCCATGGTTCAAACCATGGATAAACCCCTATCGCCACGGTTTGAAACTGTGGTAGAATCTTAAGCCACATTGGGTTTATATCCATGGATTCAGGCTATATGTCTATAGCTGTAATTTTAAACCATGGATATAAGTCTTACTATTTCATAAAAAGACACCCCCAACCTCCCCCCTTCATCCCCCCCCCCCCACTCCCCTTGTGGTAGCATACCCCCTGCAGAGCCCCCCCCCCCCACACTCCCCCCGCATCCACCCTTACCTCCTGTAAAGCCCCCCCCTCCCCCACTCCCCCCGGACACCCCCTCCCTGGACAGACCCCCCTCCTTCCTGGACAGACCCCCCCACCTTCCCTGGACAGACCCCCCCCCCCCTCTTGGATAGACCCCCCTCCTTCCTGTACAGACTCCCCTAGAAATAATCCACCACATACCCCCTACATACCCCCCTTTCACCCCCTTCACACCCCCTCCCTCCTGGATAGACCCACCTCTCTCCTAGACAGACCCCCTCCCACCTGGACAGACACCCCCCCTTTCCTGGATAGACCACCCCCCAGAAAAACCCCATGTGCACCCCCTCCCCTTGTAGACCCCCCTTTCACCATCCCCCCTTGTGCACCCCCTCCACCTACAGACCCTCGTGCACCCCCTACAGACCCTCGTTCACCCCCCTGCAGACCCCACTTGCACCCCCCTCCAAGACAGACCCCCCTGGACAGACCCCACCCCCCTCCCTGGACAGACCCCCCTACACACCCCACCCCACACCCCCACCCCCTGAATACCCCCTTTCACCCCCTCCACACCCCCTCCCTCCTATATAGACCCCCCTCCTTCCTGGATAGACACCCCCCCTGGATAGACCCCACCCCCTCTCTAGACAGACCCCCTACACACCCCCCATCCACCCTGCAGAACCCCCTTGCACCCCCTTCCCCCCTCCCCCCTACAGACCCCCCTCCCCCTACAGACCCCCCATGCACCCCCTACAGACCCCCTTTCACCCCCTCCTTCCTGGAACCCCCCCCCCCCTCCTAGACATCCCCGCGGGACTCTTCTCCCCCTAGAAACCCTCATAGACACCCCCTCCCTCCTAGATAGCACCACCCCCCCCCCCTCCTGGACACCCCCTCCCCCTTGCATGCCACTTGCACCTTCCCACCCCATCTCCCTTGAACCCCACCTTCATGAAGGTAGGTAAATTTACTATTCCATGTAACCACACACAAAACGAAAATAATCATTCCCTTCCAATTAACTTACCTCCAAATAAAGTTTCCATGGTCACTTATGTGACACTATGTTGAAGAGTTTTATGTGACATTTTGTTTTATAATGAAAGTGACAATATATTGGATCCACAGTCAGTATAGTGACCATGTGACATTATTTTAACCAACCATGAGGTGTGAAAATTGAAAATACTATGCATGGGAAAGAAAGTTACCATAATAAGTAGAGATCCAATTAACATTAATCACTTAAAGTGAATGCACCATGAACTCTAAAGATACCATGAATGAAAATATACCTACTAAAAGACTAAAATAAAACATACCATGCATTCAATTTCTAAAGGGAAAGTGTATGAGAAACAAAAATGCTTGTTTTTTCCTCTGAATAATTAAAACTGAAGATCCACCAAAACTGCATCACCTATAAACACCAAATCTCACAATATGACAAGACACCACTGATCCAACACTGAAAAAACCCTCAAACTAGAATTATTGACCAAAATTCATAGAAGGAAGAAATACAAACCATAACCATGTTCCAATTTGAAGAAACCTCTCCCTGTTATAAGAAGAACCCTATTGAAGCTCTGAGATAAGAGAGGATCCAGGGCTGAATTGAACCCACTTCCAGTTACCATATAAATAAGATTCATGTTAACACACTTAATTGAAGACAACATAGTCTGGAGAATGAGTATGGGAGCCTGAAGAATCTATATCTAGTATTAATTTTATCCTGGATGTGGGCACTAACCGAACTTGTTGATGATGACATCTAGGCTTTAAAGAAGATGACAGAAAACAAATCAAGATCTGAACATGTCAAATATCATGAATGATGATATATCATTGAGGAGTGATTATGATTAGTTCATGAATATTCATATATTATACTCAATTTACAATGAAATTATACTCAAAGTGTTAGGATCTAAATTAATATGTCGACACCAAAACCATTGACTAAACACAGATCCAAGTTACACCAGGTGAAGCTTGATATTGGAGTAATAGTTGAAGGCCTAGAACTTAATGATGAAGATTGGTAACCTAAGAATAATTTAATATTAGGGTTTGTTATAACACTAGACTATTCTAAAATTCTATCAAACCAGGGTGATTCAAACATTTTGAATATGACTTGGTCTGTGTAAAAGTGTTTGCAACAATGAGATATTCATGTGTCATTAAATAATCATGCATGAGTTGGAAATATAGTCTTGATCTATTGATTTACACTATTTTAGTTTTTTTATATCTGTAGGATTGAAGTTAGTGGAGGCCTTAAACCATTCCAATAAAGTGGTTTCAATAATGGGTTTGAATGCATTATAGGTGTTCGGTAATTTTCATGTACAAAGTTGGAATCATGGAATCCACACCTTTTGAATGTCATGATATTGTTTTGAATTGGATGGACTACTATTAATGATGTGATGAAATTTTAATTTTTAAGGGAAATCAATTTAATAATCGGGATTCAATGATCTTTATACATTGTGATTCCTATTTTATAGGTGATGAGATCATATTTTGAGTTACACCAATGATATTTCAGTAGATTGAGAATGAATGGTATGTGCAATACATCTAGTTATTTTCTAAAAATCAACTGGAGAGTAATAGAGATCATTTTAAAGATGAGCTTATGATTGATATTTATGAAGCTGGTTGAGGATAAGTATTCTTATGATTAATTTGAAGACATATTATTCATGTGAATGTTAAACTTATGTGAAGACTATTGAAGTAAACATTTTTAAGGTATGGGTATTTAGTGTGAGTTATAATTTCACAATTCAAAACTACAATGAAGGGGAATTAAAGTTAGATAAATTTGAGATTCTAGGATGCTTCAGAAGATAATTGGAAATTTTCAACATTATTGAACCAAATTGGAATCATATCCAGATTCATTAATTATGGATTTTAGAAAGAATGATGTGGGTTTGTAACATTTTGTTTATGATTTATCTATAGTCATGTGAAAGTGATGATAAAAATTAAAGGATTTCCACATGGTAACTTAGTAAATGAGTTATGGAAAGATTACTATGATCAGAAATTCTAAGAGTTATTAATGAAATAGGGTGAAAAATTTTAGTATGGTATTTTTTTGGAGAACACACAAAATATAGAACATACATCAAGATCTGATCATCAATAGAACAATTCCAGAGTATTTTTATGGAGAACTCGAGGTGGTGATTCCCACTGATACATTAATCAATCTAGAGTGTGATGATTCCACCTACTCCATGATGATGTTCATCTAAGTTTAATTTGTAGACTAATCTAGTTAATTCTCATGTTGAATTCTTTTTAAGTGTTATTTCATCAATTATAATGTAATTTTTTCTAAATGAATCGATATTAAATTGAATTTTAGTTTTGATGTTCATTCAATTGGACATAAAGTTATTCATCATTGTTCTATTATATGACCAATATAGCTTTAATATGATTAATTTTATCATATAATGAGGCATGTTGATTTAGTACCAAGTATGAGTTTAAAGATTCATATCCAGGTTTAAGTTTCTCAATCCACAATTAAGTATTGTGAGTACAATAAGTCCCCCCCCCCCCCTCGCACCCCCCATACACACCCCTTGCACCCCCCCTGTACCCCCCTTCCCTCCCCCATCCACCCCACCTGCACACCCCTCTTGCACCCCCATCCCCTCACCCTACCCTCATCCACCCAAAATTACTGAGAAGTAAGTTGAGAATTGTTTAACTATCTAAGTTGAGTGTGATCAAATAAAGGTTACCGAAACAACCATCAGTCTAGAAAGTTCAGAAGAAACATCAGTGGTTGGAAATCCATCAGTCGGATTACTAGAGAGTTTCTGATCAAACAGACCATTGATAGATGGAGAAATTTAAGGAATACAAGTTCCAGAAATGATGTTATAGATTAAACACTAATTCACTAGGAAGGTAAAAAGAATAAGAATTTGATAATTTTGTACTAAGAATAGAAAATAATAACCATAGTCATGACCACTAGGCCAACCTCCTTAGCAGTACAGTCAAGAATTTTTTCTATAAGAGAATCATATCCTTGTATCAACAAAAAACATTCATTGATGCTGACCAAATATACTAACAATGACACAAACCAATATCATACAGAAACATATCATCAATTTTATACCTCTAGTTTGACATCATTAGAATCATCAATATATTCACTATCAACCCAGTCTACAGGTTGTTAATGATAGTAATGAAATGCATTAAAATAAAAAAATAGAAAATCAATATTAAAACCCAAAAGATATCAAATGAATCCCAGTATGTAAAACAACCTCCCTCTCCAAAATGAGAGATATCTCATCCATAATATCCCTTAACATTAGAAAGGCACTAACAACATTCACTATGAATCCTTTAGTGTTCAACTAGTGTAGATTTTTTCAGCTACAGATATTGTAGTGCAAAAGTTGGTGTAGGTCCTATAGTGTTCTGACATCAGATTCCATATGTGTCCTATTTGATCCACTGTCCATCAGGGCCTTCCAGTTTTTTAGGTGAATACCTACATTTATGAAGCTTTAGAAGTGTGGATTTTTAATATAAAATGAATTTACATTTAATTTAATCACATCAGTTTGACCCACTATATGAGAAACAAACATACCTTCAACCAAGCATAGCAGGACCTAGCTTTGCCAAGTCACGCTCCACTTCTTTGTGGAACTATTTGGAATACAACAATATAACTTTAAGAACATCATCAAGGAAACCATGATATATAATTTACCAAAAAAGTAGTGGAAAAAATTTAATATGTGTGACTAAAACTGTCTTAGGGAAAGAAAAATATGACACATGAGAAGAAGAGATGATGGGAAGATCTTGAGGGACTTATCTTGAAGAACCATCCTCAATGATGGAAGATATACAGAGAGAATACAAGAGATAATGGGAAAATAAATAAGGAGACTCATGGATGGTCTGGAAAAACATAATGGGGAAAATCTAGGCTAAAGTTGGACTAAATTGATTAAGTTCACTCTTGTAATTTCAAAAAAATATATATATAAAATTGGGAAGCTCACCATGTTTAGTATCATGGTTTAGAAAACCATATGAAATCCTTATAGGCAACTCTAGATCCAAAACCCTATGAATCCTTGATTTCTTCTAGCTACATATGATTAATCTAAATTTTTTACCTCTAAACATGCATAAACCAAGTTCCTACACAAAATCATAACGTACACATATAAGATTAATCAACTTGGTTTCTTATAACAATGATGAAACCACACAGACTATAAAATTATAAAATATTTGAGAATTATAAACCATGAATTCATTAAATACAATAATATAGATAATTAAATAAAATAAAAACAATATGTTTCACTAGTGTGTGAACATTCTCACCACCATATCACTTTTTGCACACATAAATTCATTTTGGTAATTGTTGATCAAATGATGGATTTGGACCAACTATCTAATTAAAGATACCAGTATAAATATAGAGGGAATCCATGAAAGCCATCAAGGTATGTTATATGAAAAATGACCAAATACAATACTCAATGAACATATGAGGTCGTGACCCAAAACTAGATTATTCATAATCGTTATGATAGTCGGGTGTACGACATGCACTTGACTCCTTTATATATAGATTAACGTAAAATACTCTATATTAGTTTATCTAAAATGAATTAGATATAAAAATACTTCAGATATTCACTATGAAATGTTAGCTCAGAGAAGTAAATACCTTTATTTGATTGTCTTACACCATCCCTGCATTAAGGAAATAAATATACAAAACATGATACAACCAACCATTTGACAAGTCTCAGTTTTATTCCTCTTTATACTACTGTAATTCCCCTCAAAATCTCCATGTATATAGGAAATATGAACCCTGCCACAAGAAATCCAATAATGAATACCTCATCCTTGATATCCTTCTTCACCTCCACTATCTAAGAGGGTAGGATAAATAATTACACTATCATCTGATACCCACCCCGCACCAGCACCCCCCTGCATCCACACCCCCTACCCCACCCCCACCTCCTTTCACCCCCACCTATCCCTAACACATACCCCTCCCAACCTTTCACCCCTCCCCCTGCCCCTTGCCCCCCCCCCACTAGACACCCTCCTAGACACCCCTCCCCTCCTGGACACCCCCTCCCCCCACTGGACACCCTCCCCTCCTTGCACCCCTCCCTCTACCCCTCCACCCCCTAGACACCCCCCCCCAGACACCCTCCTGGACACCCCCCCCCTCCTGGGCACCCCTCCCTTTGCAAATCCCCCCTGTACACCCCCCCCCCCACCCTCCTAGACACCCCTCCCTCCTGATGGAATCTCTTATTTTTATTATTAATATGTTAATTAAGACTAAGATCAATTTCTCAAAAATGAATTGAGAAGAAACCCATGTTTTAGGAAACGCACTCAACTAGATTAAGATGAAACCCATGTTTTGATTTGTTGACCTAACCAAAAAAAATTCATAAACCCAAGTTTGGATTTCAAGGAACCTAAATCATAACTTCATTATCTAATACTATATGCGTACAGTTTCAAACAAATCCCAATAAACAAAATGCTGAATCTTCAAGTAAAAAACCCCATAAGCCTAAAATTTCAATTTAACTAATGACAAAGAAAGGCTAACCCATATCAAGATTGAAGACTTCTTGTGGAGTCTTTTCCAAAATAGAGAGAGCATGCAAACTAGCCTTCAGGTGATGTAATCACGTGCAATAGAAATCTGTAATCCTTCCAGTAAGAGACTACAAGGTGATCTTGTGAAAGTTAAAGTGATGAAGGCATCAAGTAAAACATTAAAAAATTGAAAAAGGGTTTAATAAAGGAGATGCATGAATATATCGCCACAATCATGATCAATCTAAATAAGAATATTACTAGCACTAAGGGAAAAACTGATTTTTGTGACGGGTTATTTACGACGGGAAAATCAACCCATCGCAAATAACTAATTATTTGTGACGGGACTAGGCACCCCGTCGCAAATACCCTTTTGTGTGGTTTGGCGCGGTCTGCGCGCCAAACCACGCGAAAGGGTATTTGAGACATGTAGGAACCTCGCATCGCAAATACCAGGAGGCAGTAAACACTAGTTGTGACGGGGGATCCCTCGTCGCAACTAGTTCGTCCATCGGAGGGTATTTGCAATTAGACCCATCGCAAATACCCGATTAATTATTTGCGACGGGAGTAGGCGCCCCGTCGCAAAAAAACTTACACCCGGTTTGGCACGGTTTGCACGTCAAACCGTGCCAAATGGTATTTGTGACGGGTAGGCACCTCCCGTCGCAAATATCACGAGGCGGTAAACACTAGTTGCGACGGGGGATCCCCCGTCGCAACAAGTCTGTCCGCCAGAGGGTATTTGCGACGAGATTTGGTCCCATCACAAATAGTGCGTTGACATGTTACTTTTTGCGACGGGACCTGTCGCAAAGAATCTTTTAACCGCCGACAGTAATTAATACGGCCGAAGGTATTTGCGGCGGGTCCCGTTGTAAAAAGTACTATATGCGACGGGAATCCCGTCGCAAATAGTCTCGTCGCAACTAATCTAACCTATATATACCCTCATCCGTTTTTTCTTTCCTCCACCTCAATTCCTACTTTCTCTGCTTCTCTAAACTCTAATTTTAGAGTGAAAATTTTTCAGAATTAGTTTGTTTTACGAAGAAGTTGTGACGCTGGCTACAATTATAAGAGATCAAGTTTAAGGGTATTTATGTTTAATTTAATTTAGTATTTATTTCATTTCTTTATATTAATTTTAATTATTGTTGATTAGTTGTAATTAAGTTAGAGTTAAATTGTTTTGTCATCATTATTTATTTGTAATAATAAAATGAAATTATTAGTACTAATTATTAGTAATTAGTATTAATTAATAATTATTAATGATAATTAGTAATGTATATAAATAATTAGCGGTAATTAGTAACTAGTAGCTATATTTTTGCAGTAATTAATAGTAATTAACACTAATTAGTAATAATTAGAAAAAATAGTAATAATTAGAAAAAAATGGTAATAAATATTTACAATTAGTAACAAAATAATAATAATTAGTAATAAATACTAATAATTAGTAATAAATACTAATAATTAGTAATAAATACTAATAATTATTAATAATACTAATAATTATTAATAAATACTAATAATTAGTAATAAATACTAATAATTAGTAATAATTAGTAATAATTAGTAACAAATAGTAATAATTAGTAATAAATACTAATAAATAGTAATAAATACTAATAAATAGTAATAAATAATAATAATTAGTAATAATTAGTAATAAATATTAATAATTAGTAATAATTAGAAATAAATAGTAACAATTAGTAATAAATACTAATAATTAGTAATAATTTGTAATAAATAGTAATAAATAGTAATAAATAGTAATAATTAGTAATAAATAGTAATAAATAGTAATAATTAGTAATAATTAGTAATAATTAGTAATAATTAGTAATAATTAGTAATAAATAGTAATAAATAGTAATAAATAGTAATAAATGGTAATAATTAATAATAAATAGTAATAATTAGTAATAGTTAGTAATAATTAGAAATAATTAGTAATAAATAGTAATAAATAGTAATAAATAGTAATAACTATTAATAATTAGAAATAATTAGAAATAATTAGTAATAATTAGTAATAATTAGTAATAATTAGTAATAATTAGTAATAATTAGTAATAATTAGTAATAATTAGTAATAAATAGTAAGAAATAGTAATAAATAGTAATAAACAGTAATAAAGAGTAATAAAGAGTAATAAATAGTAATAATTAGTAATAATTAGTAATAAATAGTAATAAATAGTAATACTTAGTAATAAATAGTAATAAATTGTAATAAATAGTTATAATTAGTATTAATTAGTAGTAATTAGTACTAATTAGTAGTAGTTAATACTAATTAGTAATAATTAGAAATAATTAGTAATAATTAGTAATAATTAGTAATAATTAGTAATAAATACTAATAAATAGTAATAAATACTAATAATTACTAATAATTACTAATAATTAGCAATAATTAGCAATAAATGTCAATAATTAGTAATAAGTATCAATAATTAGCAATAAATATCAATAATTAGCAATAATTAGCAATGATTTGCAACAATTAGCAATAATTAGCAATAATTAGCAATAATTTGGAATAATTAGCAATAATTAGAAGTAATTATGAGTAATTAGGAGTAATTAGGAATAATTAGGAATAATTAGGAATAATTAGGAATAATTAGGAATAATTAGAAATAATTAGCAATAATTAGAAATAATTAGCACTAATTGGAAGTAATTAGCAATAATTAGGAATAATTAGGAATATTTAGGAATAATTAGGAATAATTAGGATTAATTAGGATTAATTAGGATTAATTATGATTAATTATGATTAATTAGTAAGAATTAGTAATAATTAGGATTAATTAGTAATAATTATAAATAATTAAAAATAATTAGGAATAATTAGAAATAATTAGTAATAATTAGGAATAATTAAGAATAATTTGGAATAAAATCAATTGTAATAAATTGTAATAACTTGGCATAATTTCCAGTGGATCGGTGACACTCTTTTTGCTCGATGACTCTTCTCCTTTCAACTCTCACTGACTCAAAACATTATGAAAAGTATGATTCTATGTATGCATATCCAATCTCGTATGCATGAGTTTGAATATGCATTCCTAGGACCACATTTTTTATAATGTTTTCAAATGGTGACAGTTGCAAGAAGGCGATTAATCGATGAAAAGGGGGATCTTTTTTCTGATGGATCATTTACTTGCATCTTTCTCACACTAAAATCACAATGAAGAATCTTCTTGGAGGTACACCTATATATTCTCGTATGCACGAGAATGGATATGCATACCTCTGAGAAGATTCTTTATTGTTATTTCAATGTGAGAAAGTTGCAAGTAAATGAACCATCAGACAAAAGAGTAGCCGTTAATCCACTAAAAATTGTGTTGCCCGTAATTAATGGTAATTATTAAGAAGTAGTTGTAATTATTTATCTTCTTTTTTTATAGTGTTTTTCTAATTTTATATTATTCAAAAATAGTAATGATTTTAAATTTTGTAGAAAAATATGGAACTAGGAAGTCGACAACAGTCAGTATTAGATGATCTCACTTGGATAAATCAGTGCATAAATCCAAATAGTTCTGATTTAAATCCTGTATATATTGAGGGTGTTGAAGATTTATTATCATTAGCATCATCAAAACGAGAATTTGTTTCAAAAGGCACAATTAAGTGTCCTTGTAAAAAATGTGCTCTGAGAACGTTTGACACATTTGACAAGGTTGGGGGACATCTCTTGCGGTTTTGTTTTCAACCAGATTATGTTTTTTGGTAACACGATGAACGTAGTTCTAAAGAAGATACTAATAACTTGATTTAGGATCCATCACAGTTTCAAAATTTAGTACATGATGTTGCAGGTCTATCTTTTCAACAAATTGAAACTCAAGATGATATTGATTTAACTCCTGAGTTGGCACCATCTGAATTTTATGAGTTGTTAAGGTCTTATGAGGATGAATTATATCCTGTTTTCAAGATAATAAACTTTTAAGTGGTTGAAAAATTTATGGCTATTAAATCAGATAATGTAATGTCAAACAACTATTTTGATCAGATATTTTCTTTAGTTAAAACACTATTACCTGAAGGAAATGTCTTGCCTGCAAATTACAATGAGAGCAAGAGGCTGGTCTGTAATCTAGGCCTTAGTTATCGGACGATTCATGCATGTGAAAATGATTGCATCTTATATTCTGGTGAAAATGAGTCGTTGGGTAGTTATCCTACATGTGGAAAATTGAGGTATAAAGAAGCTCAATCGGGGAATTCTGGATCGATTCATATATAATAGTTGAGATATTTCCCCTTACACCTAGGTTGCAGCATTTATTTATGTCTCAGAACACAACATCAATGATTTCATGGAACAAAACCATGATTTTAACCTGTAAAATCTTGAATTTTCCATCTGATGGTGATTCATGGAAAAATTTTGACTGACTACATCTGTCTTTTGATTCAAAATCCCGGAACATGCGATTGGGTCTTTCTACTGATAGATTATGTCTGTTTGGTTCTTATGGTAGTCATTATTCATGTTGCTCTATCTTTATAACTCCATACAATTTACCTCCATGGATGTTGATGAAGGATACCTATATCTTTTTTACCTTATTAATCCCAGGACATCTGAAAAAGAATATTGATGTTTATTTGAAACCATTGATTGATGAGTTAAATTCATTGTGGAGTAATGGTGTTAGTACATATGATGTTTCTCTGAAACAAAATTCATATTAAAAGCTGCATTAATGGGGATGATTAGTGACTTTCCGGCATATGTCATGTTATCTGGCTAGAGTACACATGGTCCAAAATCATTTCCTTACTGTAGGAAAGACAAAAAAGCCTTTATGCTCGTAAATGGAAAAAAAACTTACAATTTTGATGTCATGCATATTGAGAAGAACATAATTGGGCCAACAGTAAATCAACAGAAAATTCATTTCTTTGGGAAAGAACATAATTGGATAAAACAGGGCACTTTTTGGGATCTTCCATATTGTTCAAATTTGTTGGTCCACCAAATGTTGGATGTCATGCATATTGAGAAGAAATGTTTTGATAATTTATTTCATATAGTTTTGGATATGCCTGGTAAGACCAAAGATAATGTAAAGGCATGATTAGATCTTGCCCAAATTTGCAGACGATCAGAACTTAAACTATTTCAAAATGTCAGATCATAGAGGTTAATGAAGCCAAAAGAAGATTATACACTATCCAAAGAGATTCTCTTATTATTTTGTCAGTGGATTGAAAATTTGAGACTTCCAGATGGTTATGCTTCCAATTTGGGCAGATGTGTTAAGAATGGTCATATTAACGGATTAAAAAGTCATGATTTTCATGTTATAATGGAAAGACTTATACCGATTGGATTTGGAGGTTTGTTTAATTCTATGATCTGGGATTCAATAACAGACATATCATATTTTTTTGAGACATTTGTGTGATGAAAATAAATGATGATGTACTAAGAAAACTGGAAGAATATGTTTTTGTAATTATATGTAAACTGGAAAAAATCTTCTCGCCGGATTTCTTTCACTCAATGGAACATATGATATTATATTTTCCACATGAAGCTAAATGTGGTGGTCCGATACAGTTTCGATGGATGTACCGATTTGAGAGATGCATAGAGAAATTGAAGAAAAAAATCGTAACAAAGCATCAGTTGAAGGTTCAATTGATGAAGCTTATTTGCAAGAGGAAATTTCTTTTTTCTACTCTCATTATTTCAAATATGAATATCACTCAAAACAAAACCACATGGGACAGAATGAGGGGAATTTTGATGATGAAATGGATAATCAATTATCAGTTTTTAATCATCCAGAGCTTGGCTTTGATGGGGTTCATGAACGATGACTTTCATATGATGAACATCACAGAGATCATACAAATGTTCTGCTCGACTGTGAAGAAATGACATCATTTTTATTGTGAGTGATTCTATCACTTATTTTATAATTTATTTTACAGTAAGTAAATTTATTTTATTTCTAGGTTTGATGATAATCATATCAAGAAACAGCTTCCACAAATTACAACAGCTACTCTTGAAGAGCGCAGACAAAAAAAATCTCAATGGTTTCAAAAACTACTAACATAAATTAATGATGGATTAACATATGAATTAAATTTATTATTTATTATATAGATTATTTTTTTACAAATTTGCAGGTGTCTCTACATGCTGATGAAATTGATAAGCGACTGTGTATATTGAGTAACCCACTATCCAAAATAGTTAAATCTTATAATGCATATGTGGTGAATGTTTTTTGATTTCATACATATGCATATGGGGAATAAAAAAACAATGAACATTGGAGTTTTCTTGAGAGGATCACATCATAGAGAAACTGAAGTTAACTTTTACGATATTCTGGATGAAATTATTGAACTATGTTATCTAGGTAAAAATTACATAACAATGTTTAAATGTTGGTGGTTAGATACTGAGAGAGGCTTTTGTGTTCATCTGATTCATGGAATCTTTGATATTAAATATAAAAGTATTCTAGAAACAAATAAACCATTTTTACTAGCTCAACAGGCACATAAAATATATTACGCAATGTATTGTGCTACTTCAAGAGACCTAAGTGATAGGTGGAGCATAATAAAAATTAAATCTTAAGAAAATCAGTTTACTCAAACTGAATGTAGTTCTGATGAAGTACATGGAATTTAATTTTTTCAAGAGACTACTCAAAATACATCTTTTTCACAAAGAGACATGAATAATGATGATGACACCCCACAATTAAGGGTTGATGGTGATGATGATGTTAATGATGTTACAAATGAATTTGAAATGGAAAGTGATGATGAAACTAAAAATCATATGGATATTGATGATTTTGAGGATGAATATGAAGACATTGACATCGTCAGATATGAAGATGATGATGAATGTGAACATTGACACAGTTGAATGCTGGTTATAATCATAACTAATATATATCTATATATAATAGTTATTTTCAACTATCTTCTAACAATAATCATTTTGTGTTTCAGATGGAACCTGATCTATTTTGTGAGTTGGAGGAGGCTAAGTTACCTTTGGATGAGGAGTATTTGGGATCATCTAACCCTCAGCCTACTAGCAGTTCAGGGGGTACACGTAGGGGGCATGGTCTTGCATGACTGATGATTCCTGACCCTATCCCCGAGCGACGTCCACATCTTGGATTCGATCAACGCACTCGGAGGTATGGTATCCTATGTATTTTAGTTATCTTTAATTAATTTATTTATATACTAATTGTTTGATTATTTATTCTTTTTTCATATTTTTTTTCATGTAACTGTTGGACAGGGGATAATTATCTTACGCAATTATTTTTCTCAGTCATGGATCACATGGGAACAGATTATTATTGATGTACAACTTGAAATGTTCAATCATTGGCTGGTATGTAAATAAATAATATTTATTTTGAAATTTATTTCATTAATAACATGATATTATAAATTATTTGTAGGGTTTATGGTATCTCATCGATGATAGAATGTGTGACTCTATCCATGAGGCATGAGAGGTGTCTATGCGTGAGTGTTTCCATCGGTTTTTTGCACAATTTGAGAAGGAAAACTATTAAGAAAGTAGGATTTATAGTATTTGATGAGTTGTGTAGATCCCACCAACCAGAGTACATTTCATCTCATGTTTGGGATGGATTATGTTCACACTAGTTGAGTGGTGGATTTCAGAGGATATCTTCATTGGGCTGGCAGAACTGGGGGAGACAGGAGGTGACACATCGAGCTGGTAGCCGTACATTCAGTACGCATTAAGAGCATCTAGTAAGTATCTTTTTTAAATATTTTATATAACATTAAATATAAACAGTTTATTTTATATTCATATAGGCAGTCGAGCATCCCAATATTACGAATTAAGACATTTATCGGATGATGTACAATGATCCAACCACTGGAAAGATTATAGGTGATCGCCAGCGTCAGATTCTGGTAAGTATTATTTATTTTTCAGTTTGAAAATTAACTGTATATAATATTTTCTCTATTTAATTTCACATTGGAACTGAAGAAGTCATATGAGGATGCGACCTATTAGACACAAATTGAGAGTCAGGCTGAGACGGGTGATCAGACTAGTTCCCACCATTTCAATGAGGTGGCAAGGATGTAGGTGACCTAGTATGCCTTCGAGAAGGGCCGAGTAGTTTGTATCAGTTCTCATATGACTCCTGGGACTTATTATGGTATTTCTATGATGTCAGAATCCAACTCAAGAGGATCTCATGGAGAGACATCATCTTCTGGCTCACAGTATTAGGAGTAGTTGCGAGTTCAGACTGAGCTTATAGAGGGTTTGCAGAAGTAGCTGGAAGAGATGCGTCAATAGTAGTAGATGGAGGAAGAGATGTGTTAGCAGCAGTAGAAGCAATAGTAGCAGTAGTACGAGGAGAATATGTGTTGTTGGCAGCAGCAGTAGCAGCAACACAAGGAGGAGATCCGTCGATGGCACCAGCAGTAGCACGAGTAGATAGAGTATATGTGTCGTCTGACTTGTAGTTTAGGGATGGAGTTTCCTCCACCATCTCATCCATCTCCTCCAGAAGACTATCCCTGCAGTGATTTTTTTGTTATGTTAAAAACATTTGAATTCAATATTTTTTATAATATGAACTATTTACAGTTTTTGTCTTTTATATTGGTGCGAATATTTCATAATTTAATTTTTTTTAATATTTTATTATTTATTATTAGTATTATATTTTTTAATGTTTGTTTATTTTACTAATAATAATAATAATAATATTTTATGATTTTTTTAATATATTTTTGAAAATATAGAGAATTTTAATATTTTTTACTTTTTTATTATTTTAATAATATTAATATTATTTTTTCATTAATCATAATTTTATTAAATATTTTTTTATTAAGTATTTGTGACGGGGCCTTTTGCGACGGGACCCCGTCGCAAATATATTATATATATTTTTTAAAACTTATTTGTGACGGGTTCTTTTACCGTTGAAAATAAGTTTTTGTGATAGGTCCATCATAAAAGGCTTAGGTGTATATAACATATATAAACGGAGAACTATTTGTGACGGGACGACTGGCCCATCACAACTACTTTTGGAAACGGGATCGCCACAACAGGTTCTTATATATATAATGTATTTAATCGGAGATCTATTTGCAACGGGATGGATTCTCATCGCAAATAGTATTTTTTTGCGACAGGCCCATCGCAAAAAATACTAGTTGCGGCGTTGTTTTCTACAACAAGATATTTGCGATGGGACCCCATCGCAAAAGAGTTTTTACAACAGGACCCCGCCACAAAAGAGTTTTTGTGATGGGATCCCGTCACAAATAGACCGTTGTAAATAGCCTAAATTCCAGTAGTGTAGGTATAGATCTTGTCAAACTCAAATTCTACCTTTGTAGTGAGGTATCAAACAATAATGTATCACATTTAGATGAGATTTATAATTAATGGGAGTTTTTAATATATAAAGGATATAATTTTAGAATATTTGATCATAATTTCCCATATTCCTATCCCTGAATAGCCCACCATGCAAAAAAAATGAATGTACATTGATAATTAAAATTAAACTCACAACTCCTATGAGTTAAAAAATGATTGAATTCCCTATATAGGAATACATCAACAATATCCCCCTTTGGTTGGTTAGTATATAAGTATACTCAATAGTTTCCTCCCTAAAAAATATCATCCAAATGTGGAAAATCATACTAAATACTTAGTAAATAATTAACACAAATGACTCATATCCCAAACAAGATCGACTATAAATCTATCTCAGTAATGATTTCTCACCAAATTATAATAATGATGCATAGGTATTAAATCATTAAATTGAATCAAATAATATACCCCACACCTATTTCTCTATTAAACTATTCACACTCATTTCCCAATGATATATTTCACAAAAAAATACATTCATTTACATTATTCATACAATAACTATATACCACATCCATTGTCTACAATTTCATACCACAACCATATGGTATATGTCCACAGCACAACTATATACCATATACTAAAACTACACTACCACAACTTTATACTACATCATAGAGACATACCATTACCATATAACCACACTGCAAACAAAAGGAAGACTATTAAAAGGGTTTAGTTAGTCGTTAGTATATCCCACTTCTATCCTAGTTACCAAAACATGATATGGGCATCAATAAACTTACCCAAATCATGTGGAAAATTTATTAAATTCAAAAACATACAATGGTATATAATATAACACAATCCCAACATAGGGACCACTTTCAATCATGACCACAACATCAAAAAACCATGATCAAAACACAACCTCCATTTAATGATAACAACCACTTAAACATCTTAACATGGAATCAATAAACACCATAACCACATAAACACATCCCATTTCATATTTCATTGTCAATTACACATCAAATATTTTTTAAAATATACTAACATAATTATCCACATTAATTCCATCACTTCTCAAATCACATGAACTTCTTTTCAACATCAACACCTCTCATATTATTATACATTTATCACATAACATATCTCTAACAATTAAATTCAATGATATTTAAAACTAAATCAATTTAACACAAACCAATTCAATCCTTTGTCATTAAATTATTTCATTGATTTATAAAAACCTCATATTCTCATTTAACTATTGTACCCTAACCACACTAACTTCTAAATACACTATTAAAATGAAAAAACCAAAATATAATTCATATTTAAATCAAATAAAACATGTCAATGACTTTTCCACAAACTAAACACTTCAACAAAAAATCTACCATAACAATAATCAAGAAATTATATTTATTCATTACTTACTTATGACATTATTATTTCCTTATTATTATAACATAAATTAGTCAACCAATTTTAGTTTTGTATCTCCTCAACCATGTCTAGATTCTCAAACCTGACCCAAATATGAGTTGGAATGCTACTCAACCCTTGTAATTATCACTTTACTACTAATGGAATAATAGGTAAATAAAAACACCAACATAAAAAATGGATAATTTAAAAAAACTAACATAACATCTATAATATTTTAGAATGACACACAACAGAATAAATGAATGTGAATTCATAAAAAAAAGTAAAAAATAATATATATATATATATATATATATATATATATATATATGAAACATATCCAAGAACAAACCCCAAACTACCAACAATAAAATTACCCAACACTTGTATCTACTAGATATTCTTTGTTACTAAATCCCAACTAATAAAGAGATATATTGATAGCCTGTAGCAAAAAAATAATATCATAAATATATATATACACCACAATTCAAATAAAGGGGGTGTGTAAAGTCTTAATAGAATTTACAGAAAACGTCCTATGAAACCCATTAATTTGAAAACCAACCAAGTTAAAAATTAATTTTAGTAAAAGTTTTCCTATCCCAGGATAATTTATTAGACCTCTTTATGTAATTAAATCATTATTAATAATAAATAAAAATTACATAAAATATGACTATTATAAATATTTCAATCAAAATTTCAATGTTTCAAAAACCCACACAAGTTTAATCAATAGAAAAACCAAGGGATCCATCAGGCATTGAGAAATAACCAACAATGGGTATAAACAACTCAGTAGTGGACCGAATAACCCCCACACCATACCTTATAATTACTAAAAAAATTACCCACACTAAATTTAGATATTTTTAACGTATCGAGGTACCATTACTAATAAGATCCCCAAACCAAAGTGGGATGTTTTCAATCTAATGAATATTCGATCATCTAAATCAAGTCAAAAACATTACTGAATAATCATGAAACATAACATACCTACAAAAAACTATAGGGATGATTTAACTAGTGTTCGAAAATGGGGTTAGTGAGAAATCACATGAGTGGATTCCAAGGGTAGGGTTGGGTTCAGGTGAGAAATCAGGGAGGTGGGGTGTCCATGTCGGAGGAAAAGGTTCACATGGTGGTGGGGTAGCCACATCGTACGAGGACCCCAAAAGGTGGTGTGGCTACATTAGAGTGGCACCAAGTGGTAGAAAGAGACATTAGAGGAGGTTAATATTGAGGTGTGGGGGGTGTCAAAGCTGCATCAGTTGGGAGATAGGGAGGTCATGTTGGTAGGGATGGGCTGGTAGTGCCAGAGCAGCGTCTACAGGGATGCGTCGGAGCTATGTTAGAGCTGAGTTGGAGGGGAGGTGTGTCGGATGCATCAGAGACAAATAGGGAGGATTAATCATGAGTGGAGGAAGTGGGGTAGGAGAATCGGTGAGGGATAAGTATTATTCGATGGGGGATAGGGTCGAGGGAGGGAGAGGGTTTGTGGGTGGATCCTGATTGATTTATGTTTTGATGAAAATTTTGCTACACCCAACTCTTTGGTTGTGGATATATCTCACCCTATAGCCATAGATCATTTAAATTATGTCTATAGATATATGTTTATAGGTCATTTTTCTAGTAGTGGTCAACATCAGTAGTTATGATCGCAAAAGATTAGCCTTTCTCCCTTGGCCTTTTCTAGGGAAAATTTCCTTGACGCTTAGGAAAATCATTTGCATAATGTCCCATATATTTACAATTGTATCACTAAACATTTATATATTCTTTTTTTCCCTTGAAATCATGATATTGGTGTCTTTTTTCTCTAAACTTATAATAAAATATGATCCCCTTTAAGCAAGTACCGAGGTGTTTCTTCCCACAATTACTATAGGGTGGAATGTCATTTTTTCCCTTCTTCCCCTTATTTTATTTTCCAGGGTATTTAGTAGCTCTCTTCTTCTCCTGCTTTCTTTTAAAGTAATAAGGCTTATAGAATTAATTTTCTGTATTGATAACATATGAAACTATATCTTCATATGATGAGAAATATTGTGAGACTAGTTCCCATTAGAGGAATGGTTTTAACCCATCAAAGAATTGATCAATCTTACTCTTGGGTTATGTATGTTGTCTGCAGCATGCCTTCCTAACCTTGTGAAGTTAGCTTCATACTTTGAAACATTCCCATCCTCCTTCTGGATCATACTCAAAAATTTACTCTCCATATCTACTCCTAGATCATGAGGAACGTATTTTTCTAGGAAATTTTCTTTAAATTCCCTCATTCCATATTTTCGGCCTCTTCAAGCTCCTTCATTTTTTGAATTAATGAACACTATTGATCTATATCTCCTAATAGATGATAGGATGACATAAAAACTTTTTCCCTTTTGTTACTCCCCAAAGTAAGAAATATTTTCTCTAAGGAACTTATCCATTGCTCAGCTACAAATGGATTTGTATTCTCATTGAATGTCAGGGGTTTTTTCCTCATCAAGCAATCTAATGTTGATCCTATACATTTTGGATAAGGATGCTCCGTACAAGTAAGGTTATGATTCATAACCTAAGTCGGTTGTCCCAGTGTGGTTATAATCTATTCAGTTCCAGTTGTATCACCAACTCCACTATCATTATCTTTCATAGGAGTTAAAACCCTACATGGATTACACTTATTGATATGGTTTACATACCTTCCACTATGTGTCATTTCTAAATAATGGCATACACTAGATTAGGTTATGAATCATAATTCATAATTCCAAACTAGTAAAATACTTAACATAAATTGAAAATTTTATGCATTTATAATCTATAATCATAAAAATAGTTATTTGGGGACATATTTACTCATAAATCTTTTATAATGGTTCGTTAAGAAAATATGAATTTTCCAAAGTATATCCCCCAAGAGTGTCAAACTAGGTACGCAGTAAGACATGTTTTCATGTACTGGATTACCCTGAGTCAAGATTAGAACACCTTATCAGAGTTATTAATCCTAGGTACATATTATCTAGAATGATGTCCCCTTGTAGTATCTAGACAGGGATTTATTTTCTAAGAATACCCACATAATATCTATTTTACCAAAATTTTAGGATGTTCTTCTATACTTATCCTCAAATTATATCATAGGGTAATGTTCCCTAATCAAGGTTTTTTTTCTAAATCCAGTTTCCAAGGTTTTTAATAAAGTTCCTCTAATACCAATTGTAATGTATCGACCCTAATTACCCAGATTTGGCACATTATTTTATTACATTGGTATGATCACAAGAAATAAAATCTAGAAGGACCGATCAGTTTATTAGCCTCGAAAAAACTAGATACAAACATAAGTTTTAAATTACATCTTGAAATGAAATACTACATATTATCCCCTTTGAAAACTCACATATCCCTTAGACTATCCCTACTGGTCAATAATAATATACTTCATCACATAATAGGGAAAAATGAAACATAAGAAATGGGTGATCTCGGATGCTTATTAAGGTTAAACAATATAGTAGAAGCTATCATAAATAAGCATAAACTTTTAAGGTAAGGTATTAAACTAAAACAAAAAAATTTTAAACATATTATTCAGAATAATATGGCAAGAATAAATCAAATAATGTAATTTAAACATTCACATGGATATTCTACTAGTTAGAAACTAATATTATAATGAGGGAATTCATAATGATAGACATCGTAACCATACCATCAAGGCAAATTTCCAATACCATACATAATTGTACTGTCAAGGCCTTATGACAAGAGAATATTTTCTCTCATGAGACCTATCGATGAATCGAGGGGCTATATAGGGACCCACCCATCACTTACTAAGTACAATACATTTCTCATATGAAAAGGGTGAAACATAATATAAACATTCGTATTAAAACTTGCATATGAAATGTTAATACTTTAACCATAAACTATGAATGGACTAAAAATTGAACATCCACAGTCAAGCATATCACAAAAACTTCAATACAATATGTAACATTGTATCATAAAAAATCAACCTCAATTAAACATAAATTCCAACAAAGGATGTTTACATAGATGAAAATAAAAACTCTTTGAGAGAAATATCCATTTTTTACTTTGAAATTCATTTGAAATCCTGAAAAGTATAAAAGAAAATATTAATTTTTTTAAAAAACCTTTAAATATTGTAAGGTAAGCCTCAGAATGTTAAGGCATCATAATGGTGGAAAATAATTGCTCGCGCTGTATAAGTTTAAAAACCATTATTTTCTTAATTTTTTGAAAAGTTCATAATGTACCTCATTTGGAAAATGAAAAAAAGATTCCTTTAATAGTAAAACATGGGTAAAAATGAATTTAAAAAATTTTAGATAATATTTTGAAATATATTTTAAGAAACATGGACATGGATAATAAAGATGACCCAGAAGATACTTACGTATAAACAATCATAGATAATAAAGAGATTGTGAAAATAACTCTTACTTTGTATTTTCCTTTAGTCAAGGGTTAGTTGACCTCCTATATAATGGTTAATGTATGTTATTAAATTATACCAGAACCATATCTATCTTTTTTATGTCATATATGATCCTCTTATATCTTTTTGTTATTAATATTT
This sequence comes from Viscum album, assembly GCA_963277665.1. Lineage (NCBI taxonomy): Eukaryota > Viridiplantae > Streptophyta > Magnoliopsida > Santalales > Viscaceae > Viscum > Viscum album. The sequence continues at coordinate 1,479,011,220 of OY728127.1, read as the reverse complement.
TATTATTACCATTTTTTTGGGTGTTAATTGCTTCATTTTCCCATTCCAATTTTTTCACGCAAGTCATGTTTGTTATGCATAGGATTTATATTTTATTCATATATATAATTATATTAAGTTAATAAAAATTATATTTACTCATAATAAGAATTTTATAATCATTCTTGAATGGTTAATGGCGAGAATGAATCTCATCGCGTTGTGGAGACTATAGGTCGTACGTACGCACGAGCAACAATATAATTCCCTTGATGGTTAAATGGTATGAAATTTGATGGTGTATTAATTATACAGAATCATTATCATGTTATATTAACTATTTATATCCATTATACTCATCATTATACCCATCCAAATAAAGTAGTGTGGAATAACAAATTACACCATATTGTGGAGACGGTAAGTCATACGTACACACACATGGTGATATTGTTATTCGTATGATGGATAAAATGAGTAATATGGTTGTACCATGATTATAATAAAATCTATGTATATGGATGATATTGGATTTATTATTTTGATATGGAAACAACATATAAATAGGAATTAGAAGAAGAAAAGAACTTTGAAAGAGGAGATAAAATAATTACCACTTTTTCGGGTATCTCCTTTTAGTTTGTACAAAGAGACTGCTTAGAATGGATTACTACCCAAATTATGGCCTCTAGGATGAATTTATGTAAGTTGGGAGCATAAATGGGTATATTTTTTCTGAACTAAATGGATTTATATGTGTGAATCAAATAGAAGGAAGGGTTTCCTTTTATAAGAGACGTGAGAGGCACTTTTGGAAGATCTAAAAATATTAATTTATTATAAATTTATTTTCGGTTTAAAATAGCTAAAAAGTGATTTTTTGAGTTTTATATGAGTATGAGTATAAATACTATTATTAAATTATTTTTAGACAATATTAGGTCACAATATTAACCTTATCTTTTGGATTAAACCCTTAGTTAAACAGTTTAACTCTTACCGTGTTCACTTATCCTTCTATAATATATGGTTAATATAGTTATTATAAAATGAAAAAAGTACCCTAATTGGATCATTTATGAATTTTTTAACATAATACTAGTCAGTTGGATGAATCTAATATTTTTCTGAATTTTATAACATTTAATTTAATATTATTTTTTTAAAAGTACCATTTTTGTCAATTTTGATACTATTCAAATTTTTTATTTTTATAAATATCAAACTAATAAGATAAGTTCAAAAAAATACTTCCAATATTTCAATAACATGTCTATATTATTTATAACTTTTTATGCTATTAATTAAGTCAAATTTTATTTATTTTAATATTTTAAATATTATTTAATTGATTCTTCCTTTAATAATTCAATTACTGCATCATTATTGTTCCACCTTTTAATTTAATTATTTATTTCCTAAAATTATAAATAAATTACCATTATGTATATAATAATTTTATCTTTCTAAATACTATTTATAGTCTACCATATCACTCATATATCCTCTTATTAAAAATAATATAGTTATTAAAATTTTAATATGACATTTTTAACTCTTCTTTAAATAAAATATAATAAAGGTCTTAATCTAACACAAGTTTCTTAAAAAGGATAATATTTTTTACCTAAGGATGATTTTTAAAAAAAAATATACTTATTCAATGAGATTAGTACATCTGTTAGGGTAATATTATATTATTATAATATTATTTTTACCTTTAATTACCTTATTCACCTTTAACTATTGTAAATAAAATTCAAAGGTTACTATTCACCAAAAAATATTTTGATCCTATTAAACCACATTTTTATACTGATTACAACCATGTATGTCTATTTTTTTAAATTCAATTTACAAAAGTGGTAAAATTACGTTTAATGCTATTCTGCAGATGTGGTTAGAAGGTGGGTAAAAGAGACTTTCAAAAGTTTAATAAAATTTTTATATCTAATTCTATTATAAAAATGATTCCTATGAACTAAATTGGACTAATATATTTATTATGTATCTATTATGACTTTAAAATAAATTTAAAGTAAAATAATTATTTAAATAAAAAAGTCAGTTTTTTAACAATAATGTAGTATTTTTCACTATTTATCAAAAGTTGAAACTTTTTAGAAAAATATGAAAAATTAACCATCAGATAATTTTGATATTATGAATTCAAAAATTAAGTCTATTTTGAAAAATAAAATTTATAATTTTCATAATTTTGTTAATACTATTCATATCTTCTTTTTAAACGGCTAGTTTGGTAGGTCGTGGTGCACATGAACTTGATATTGCGTGTAGCGCAAGCTATTAAATTATTTAAAAGAAATCGTATCATGGAAGCTAGGGGTGTTGCAGGTGTGGTCGCTCAGTGGGTTGTCCAGTTATTATTCCTAATCACTTTGAATTATGAAATTAATTTTAATCTTTAATTAATTATAAATTACTTATAATTAATGGATTTGAATGTTTTGGGTGAAATAGGGCCTTGTGTGGAAGTACGATGACTGATTATACTTGGATGAGCTTAGGAAGTTATTGGGTTATTTAATTAAAAAAGGAGTGGATTTTTAAATGAGATGGTTTTCCTCTTGAGAATTCCCTATGGTATTTTCATTTATATATATATATATATGGAATTTAAAATTTGTGGTTTTGCTAATATGGGATATCATCCTTTTTTATTAAATAAATTGTTTAATTTAATTAAAATTTATAGACTAAACAAAGTGCCAAGGGCCATGATGGACTCTTGTTCACTAGCTTGATGTCTCGATGACCAATGCTTGAGAACATAATAATAAATTTATGCCTTGTGATAGATGGGGCTCTTAGGGGTATAATTTAAATAAAGTGAATGTAATGTAGTTTACCTTATGTAATAGTATTAGAAATCTCCTTGTATATAATAGTTTTGGTTTGGAAGTCGTTGAATCGAGTTGGCCTTAGTGGACCTTGAGATTCCTTAGATTTGTAGGGCTAGTACAACAAGAAGGGGGTGAGTGTTTCTTCCCCATTGAGATGTAAGAACTTGGGTAGGTGTGTTGTGGGTAAGGTTTAGATTTTTTGGGTGTGTAAGGACTGAACTAGCGATTTCCTGAGTATTGAGATAGTATTTAAAACTTATCACAATAGAGGTACCAGTATGGATATGTTTGGGAGTCCAATGAGGCCTTGATGATATCTCTTTGATGTTGAGGTATGTTTTTCCCTCTGAGTGATGAGCTTGTACCCAAGTGATGGAAATGGGATAGTGGAACCCAGGAAGGGTTTCTTGGCAGAGATGTGACATAGGTGACCTTAGTAGGTTCCTCGGTGATATATACACCCCTGAGAAGGTGCATGAAAAAATGGGTATAAATGATTTCAAGTGTCACCTTAGAACCCAAATCAGTGATGTGAGCCTTTTATGGATATGATGATTACTGTTCATGCATTAGAGAGGTATACCTCTAATTATGAAATTCTTTTGGGAAAAAGGTCAACCCCAACAAGGTGATACTAAGGAGATCATTTGGGTGGGATTCATTTCCCATTAAGATGTATATAGATACATGGTATTCCTAGGGAATTCTCTTAGTATTTAACTATTATCTTGATACAATCATATTTCCATGACATTCTATTGATGTATGATTATTAATCCTTATTTTATTATATTTCCTTATAATTTCTCCTTGGAATCATTATATGGGTCCACGCAAAGGCCTTCAAAAATCCCCTTGGATTCATCATTTGGGTTTATATGTAATTACCAACATTTTGGGATTCAACATTTGGGTCTACATGATTTCTTAGGACTTTCTCCTAGGTATTGGATTATTCCTGATGAGATGTATAGGTGAGATGATTCGAGAGGGACACACTACCCCCTGAGTGATCGATATACTATGGGATTCCTAGGACTTGATCCTAGGATCTTGTCGTTGAGTCTGATATTACTAGATTGCATATAATTTTCTCAAAGGAATCATCCATTGGCTAGATATTTGTTGGTTTGGTTGTATGACATGTTTAAATAAACTTGATCACAGGAGGAAGTAGGTTTGGGTTGATATCATGTACCACATTAGAACCTAAGGATTAATAATGGTTATTTATTTATGATTATGTTGTTGTATTTATGTATTTTAAGAATATCGCATGTGTATAATGTATTTATTTGTTATATATACAATCATGTTGGTGGTTCCCTACAGAGTTGTACTTACACCCTACTCAGATATCCATGGAACTTGTGTACCTAAGTAGATCTTCACTTATCATGGGATCATATTTGATAGAGGCCCAAGATTTGATCGTTCAGATATATATCTTAGATGGATTCAAGAGATAGATGAGTTAAGGATCAAGTATGGTAGTAGTTCCTTTATTCACAATATTTATTTCATTTAGTGTAATGATACCGGCCCAATGGGTGATGAGTCATTGTATGTTGGCATGACGATGAGTTTTTTTGTACTACTTACTTACATATAACATTTGATATAGCATGTTTTATTTTATTACTTCTATATACACTATTTATTTATTATAGATAGTGCTTGGTAATTTTATATTATTTAAAACTCTATTAAGGGGATATAGTATCACCATGATAACACCATAGACCCTTATTTCTAATCAGTAGCCTCTAGAGTACAGGGAGGTTCACTTGAGGTATCACAGTGATCTGGTCTAGTTATTGTGGAGTGAACTGGGGTGGGTACATTACAAAGTGGAATCATATAATTTAAGTGAGTGATATTATATATTTTATTAGAGTTTTTTTACAATTTGTGGATATTATAGACAAGTGATATAGGAATGTGTTGGATCTTGTGATATACCTTAGACCAGTGCATCATGAACACATTTTCTGATGGAAAGTCTAGGTTACCAGGGTATGGGATTGTTGTTAGTTTTTTTATGGTGGTATGATTTCACCTTGGGTGACTCACTTTAATTTTCTTATATTGTGATTTATTTTGGTTTTGGATATTGTATCATTGGAAATAGTTCATGTACATGCATCATATTTGACACGTAGGATTCACATGGTATACATATGTTGTGTGTGATTGGTATCAATGATGCAAAGGGTTCTATCGTTTAAAGTGAAAGTATAAACTTATATGTAGTTTTCCCATATAACTTTTTGGGATCATTCTACACATATATATTATAGTATATTTTATTTTATGATAGTTTATGTGGATATATGATGAGATATTCCATGATGATGACTATGTAGTCTCTCTGTGTAAGGGTTGTACCTATAGTAGGTTGATAAAGGCATTTGATGACTTAGTAACAAACCCCTTGTGAGTGATTTTGATTTTGGTTACAATAGAGAAATTAGTATGGTTATTTAAAATTTCAACAAAAACCTATAAGGTGTTTTCCCATATAAATTCTTGGTGGAATTGTACTTAACAAAATCATATGACTATAGGCTACTCAAAAAGAATCATGATAGGATGATTACATTATGTGTGTGTGTGTGTGGATGATATCATGATACTTTATGGGTATTCTCATATGCAAATACCCTATAAGGATTAGTAACCTATTAGGTTGATGACCTAGAATGTGATGATTGATGTGTGTGAGACCCTAAATTGGGTAGTTTCCATGTGAGTTGTCATGTGATATTAGAGATGGGAAGCATGGTTAGATGCTTCAGGGTATGAGATAAGTGCATGGTTGGTTCTACCAGGTACATGGGATAGGCATGGACATTTCATGTACTTTTATGATAAAAATCATTTGAGGTTCATTGGTATTGAATTTTGGTTTTGGAGGGAAGGATTACTGTGATTCCTAACCTTATTGATTTCAAATCTCGTTCCTAATAAGATGGTGATTATAGTTCTAGATAGTTGGATCTAGGATGGATAGAGAATGTGTAGACACTTCTAGTTTAAAAATGAGATTAGTTTGTGGGTGATTGTGTGGTAGACCATAGCGTAGTTGAAATGGCCAATTTTTAAGAGACGCGCCAAAGATTCTTATAATTAGATGAGATTGACCTGGGAGAATGGTATACATGAATGATTTGGGAAATCCCTTTAGATCTAGAATTTATGTTTATATGGAATTCTTGGGATGCTTGGATTTGTCATTTGGGTCTACATGATTTCCTAGGACTTACTCATTATGCCTAATGAGATTTGTAGGTGAGATGATCTGGGAGGGTTGAATCCCCCCCGAGTGATAAATATACTACGGTAGTGAAGAAAAAATAAGATCAATGCACAATTAATCGAGAAATTTAAACCCTATAATGTCTATATGCTTAATTTAGACAATCATCCAGACTATGTGAGGTCCAACTAGAAATCCCTATCCAAACTTGCATGTAAATAATGCCTTGTAGATCTCAAAACACTCCTGTCTAGCTCTGCCCTAATAATGATCATAGAGATTCTTGATTGTTCTATATACATCCATGATTTCATGAGTTCATCAAAAATGGATGAAAGAATAAATAATTTTACATTTTTCACATCATCTAAGTATTATTTATAATCAATGACCTATTCCTCAATCACCTTCTTAGAAGGTGGATAAGAAATGGGGGAATCTATCACATCAAATGAATATTTCATAGTAACGTATTGTATAAACATATAAAAAATTGTAGTCAATTTTTTCCCATAATAATGTGCCCATAGTCAAGGAATGATCACAATGTTATCATGGTTGAATAAATTTCCATTTTCTTTTCTACAATAGTTAATCAGATTATTTTGTACTTAAATATGTGAGATGAAATAATTTAATTATCTTATTAGTCTCCCACTATTTTATCAAGTCTCAATAGTCCTCACTGTTGGACTTGGAATGTCTTATTACATATACATTATAGTGGAAAGGATCTATATATACCTTCTTATAACCCAATCAAGGGCCTAGTTAATTACTCAAAGGTATTTAGGTAAGCAGTATTTCTAACTGCTAGTTTTTAGCTCCTTGATCCATTGAGTTGTCACCTAAATCCTAAAATCTTAACTCGAATTTCCTCAGCACTTGCCTCCAAGATACATAAATTCTATAAAAGGATACTCATCTTGATGTAAACATGGTTAAGTCAAACCAGAACCTTAATAATAACTCTATGATAAAATTAAGTGTCTTGAAAAGGGTCATACCAACACTTAGTTCTATAGTTGCATCCTTAATCAAGTTATAAAAGGCATATTCTGACATAATATTTTATTAATGTATTATTTTTATTATGCATAAACCTTATTACTTTATCATTTTACATAACCTAATAATATTATGTGGATTTTACATAATTTATTAACCATACATTGATAAAATATTTACATATAATCCTTTTGTTTTATTCCATATAAACATGTTTTTTCATTAATTCATTTATTTATGTGATTGTGATAAAGCATCCATAAAACAAATAACCATGAAAAATATAGAATAAAATATACATCATGATCATAATTTTTATCTATTGTTTTTTTATTAATAGGATAGTAAACAAACCATTGACGTTGGGGGAAGAAATCTGTGAGTTGTTCTTAACTCAAGTTGGGGTATTCCACCTCCATCATTTATATCCTTGGGGTAGATTTCACCTCAGGTCCATCTTGAACTACCTATAATTTCCTGGGAACTCCATACTTATATATTCTTTACTTACACATGGGTGATGGGGACTAATCTAATGGTTATGGGATTTACATAAAATAAATTGTGGACACAAGGTTACTTATATAATAAGATGATGGGATGACACACATTCCATAATTTTAATTTAATAATAATAATAATAATCCATGAGATAATTAAATTAAAAAAAATACAAACCATACATGGATTGGTCAATCCCATGATTATCCATGCATGCAATAAATACACATTTAATAAACTAGCATTCATTTCAAACATTCTTAATAATAAAAAAAACACTTGAATTAATTAATTAATTAATTAATCTTAATATCCATCCAAATAGTCCCTGAGATTCTCATCCACTATAATTTTAAACAAATAAAATAAATTAATTTTATTTAAAATTAATTATGTACCCAGAATATACATGGAGGAAACACGGCGTATACCCATGAAAACTACTCAGTATTCTCATTATCAGGTATTTTTCGCTCACACAACTTGTATCATACATGGAATGATATTTAATTACATGATGTGTAATATTAATAAATGACACATGGACACATTTTAATTTACATGGTGTGTACTTATTTTATTGCATAAAAAGTACACAATATGTAAGGATAACTATACAAGGCATGTAGTTCTAAATTTAATGGAGAAATTAATTTAGATTTTACCATTATTAATAACCAATCACACGGTGTGAACTATTAATTAATGAAACAGATACATATGTTGATTAGGTTTAATAGCACAAACAATTTTCTTTCTATGTAAATTAATTTACGTGGTGTACAACTTTTCTTGGGGTGTACTCTGCATAAATAAGAAAAATACCATGTGTTTATTAATTACACATCATGTGTGTATTGATTAATTATACATTGTATGGTTATTAATTATATATTTCATTATATTAATTAATTACACACCATATGTATATTAATTATACACCACCTTTATATTAATTAATTACATTTTTGTGTGTATTAATTGTACATTAGGTGTGTATTAATTATATAATATGTGTGTTTTAATTAATTACATGCCATGTGTATATTAATTTCAAATTGAGAGGGTATTAATTACATGACTCATATGTATTAATTATATACAATGTGTGTATTAATTAATTATACACAACATGTATATTAATCAATTACGCAACACATGTGTATTAATTAATTACACACTATGTAAGTGTCAATAACACACCATGTGAGTATTAATTACACATCATGTGTGTGTTCATTAATTAAACACATGGTGTATTAATTATACACTACTTTTTTTGACCACACAACCACTGAATTATGTGGGTTTTCATGGTGTATAGATGAGTCACACAACATGTAACCCTAAAACCTATGTTCCCCCTCCAGATGGTATGCATTCTTCATTTTTTATTTGTTATAATAAGGGGAATAAAGAAGATATCTCAAATTTATTATTAAAAAATGAATTTAACAAACTTAAAAACTAATAAAAAATGTGTATAATTATCAATAAATTAAATAATTATGAATTTGAACATAAGCACTCTGATACCAATTAAAGGTTCTAGATGTAATGAAAGTGCCTATTTAGGTCGATCGAAACTCAATTATTATTAGATTCAATAAATAACCTACAATTTATATAACAATAAAAATTTTAAAAAAACAAATTAAACCAATGAAAATTGACAAAAAACACCATAACACAGGACATGGTCTTTAAAAATTAAATTTATAATTAATTTAAATAAATAATTACATCAGTATTGATATTATTTCTTTGAATAATACCTTGATTGCTCAAACCTATAATAGATTTTGTTAACATTTTTCTGAGATTATCTAAGGTATGATCACTCTAGTAGCGATCCAAATATTCTCCTTTGATCTTGAAGCATCACTAATGGTACTCCAGGTGCTAGCGTGGCTGTACTAATCATATTGAGTCACTTCCTATGATCACCACAAAATCCTTCAATGTTAAATGATTGATTCTTGTTTTCTTGTTCTTAAGAGGAGTAGGAAGGTGTGAGTTTTCTCTCGGTTCTTGATATCAGTATAATGAATTTCCTCTTTAGGGTTAAGATAATCTCTATATGGGATGCACTGTGTACAACAACATCTCACCCAAGGAAATGATATAACCAAGAATTTATAGAGATATTCTAGAGAATAAATAATTTCACATAGTCCCTTAATTATTCACATAATACTTAGTGAACCCCACATCTAATAATAATAATCTTACTATTACTATTACGATTATTTTCTTGACATGTTCATGTCTCAAAGACAAAATAAACATCATTCCTTAAATATATAAATTAATATTTATTTAAATTATATTTAATATATCATTCCTACAAGACCTATTAACACAATCCATGTTTCCTTCTTGTTATTTACTAAACCTCAAATAATAAATATTATTCATTCAATAATGAAATAATTTTCTATAATATTCACAGTCCTTTGAATAAATATTTATTTTTATATTAAAATCACATATGAATATGGAGATGGTACATTTGTGATTATTAAAATATTATTCTAAGTACTAGAGAATAATATTTCTTCCAATAATTAAATTCAGATAGAATTTAATTAAGATCAACAGAAATGCTAAGCATGTGACCCTCTAGGCTTCTTCCTCATTGGAATCAAGTGGGTCTATGTAAAGTCCAATATTAGCATCTCGAAACACATAAAGGCACCCAAGTGGATGAAACTAATGTATCAGTGTCAAAAACCACACATGAATGCATATTGTGTAATATAATCCATTTTTATCGATATCTCATCAAGTAGGTTTCATACTTGTGTCATCAACCTATATGCTTGATACGTCCTTCTTTGAATTACTAAAATGAACTTGTGAGTACACCATGTTCATCAAATTTAGTTTTATGGTTCTATTTCAATCAAAGTGATGAGATATTAACTTCCATAAATATGGAAGGGGAAATACTTCTATAACTTATTCATTAATAACATACCATTTATGATGCACTTAACGTACCCTACTTTCCACAAGAATATGACGTTGCAATTTTGGTCAGTACATCTAAGTACGTGGGTCATGATATATATTTAGAATAATATTAAAATCTAAAGATCATTACACAAGTTAATAGATAAGAATGTCCAAGGATTCATAAACATGTGGATTTCCTACTGACGGGTATGTCCTCATAATATCCAATCTTACATATTACCAAGTCTGAACTTCATGATATGAAGTATCATATGCTTATGAGTACTCACACCTGATAGTTTGAATCATATGTGTCCCATCATATGTTTTAATATAACCTTAGGACATAAAAGTTAAGAATATTATCATAGAATATCAAGGTTCTCATCATAGAGGGGATGCACTATGAACTTTACTCTGAGAAAAATATTCTAGAGCATTATCACATTAAAGTTATGCAAAATAAAAATTAATATAAGATAAGGAATTTATTTAATATACAAGTCTATGAATATACAAGAAATATAAAGTACAAATTAGTTGGTTCTAGGGAACCAAATCTAGAAAACATCACATATTATATGTATTATTAGTTGTTCTTATTTATGAGAATGTATATTAGTCCTTATAATTGATATTATAATTAATGTATATTATGATTTTTGTACCTTGATGTAGGATGAAATCCATTGTGTATTTACACATGGTGAAGTAGATATCATCAATTTCATCAAGATTGATATATATTAATTAAATGTTCAAGATGGGATTTGTCCATTCTAAATTTAGGAAGAATATATCTCTATCTCTTTGATTGAAATGGAAGTTTCAGGTAGAAATTTATGGCCATGGTAGTTTAGAGACAAGTTCATTTGATAAATCTAAATAAATATAAACCAAGAAGTAAGGATGATGTCACATTTATGCATCCTTATTGATGATAAATCGTATAGAAAGGGATTATATTACATATTGAGTTTTCATAGGAAGGTTATCAATACTATAACATTCACTTAATCTTTTCTTTATGGGGTCCTTGATATATTTTGAGATATCGCTCTTGGTTTGTGGGTTGGACCTACTACCACTAAGAAAACATATAGGGTTTCAATTTAAGTGTATCCATAAGCTCATAAATAAATATATATTTAAAGTATAGGAGTATTATTTAGTTAAAGTTTTATTGATCATATTAATTGATAAATATTATTCAAAAGTCAAGTGAATGTAATATTTATTTTATCAAATGAAAATTTATTATTCAAGGTCTAATTATTTTATGGGACGAATCGAATCGAATTTAAAGATTTGGATAATTAAATAATATCAATTAAATAAAAATTTATTTATTTATTTAATTATATTAGAGATAACTTATGTCAAATTTAAATAATGGTTTTAATATTATTTAAAAGGTTTGTGACATGGGATGTTTATTATTTTTAAATAAAATTTGAACTTCCTTGATGAAATTTTATTTTATTTTAACCTATTTATAAATACCATTGTTATTTTAATTTGTTTATTGTTTTGTTATTTTTTTTCTTGACACACACCATTGAGATGTTTTTCTTCCTCTCTTATCTTGATATATAGGGATAACTTCTCTATAATATCAAGGGAAAAAAAGGTGATTCAATTCTCCATGGTAGCATATGATGATTGAAGATTGATGTTCCCAGAGCTTCATGGTTCATGTTTGGATACATATAAAGGGGTTCAAGTTTAGGCTCTTTGGAAATGACATTGACAAAAAAGGGTTAAGTTTAAATTCATGAAACTGAATAAGAGTGGAACAACCAGTGGTATCTTCAATCAAACAAGGAACTATTTGATTTTATTTCCCATTCTTAAATTAATTACACAAAATTCATAGGATGAACAAGGCATTTTGGCATTTTTTTCATATCTTCATAGATTCAGTGTAAAAATATATATTATTCATGCTTCTTCTATGACCTAGTACCTACAAAAGTGTTAGTAGACCTTGTAAAAGTTTCAATGATTGTTTTTTTATTTCTTATTGTGTAATATCTTAATATTCAATAAGATTTTTTAAAGATCATATGTAGTGACCGAAAATGAGAGAAAAGTGTTTTTTATGGGAAGAAGTTTTTTGATCAATAATTCACCCCCTCTAAGTTCTCTTTATCTTCAAATTGGAAAGTCAATAACTTGGATATTGTAAATGGGTGGTAACCCTAGGAATGGTAAATGCTATAAATATTGATACTTTAATTTCATATTCTAGTGTTTTAATTTGAAGTAATGATAACCCTTACTCCTTGAACGTAGTCCCATATTATCGAAATACAAGTAAAATGAGTATGTCTCATATGTGTGTTTTCCTATAGTGAACTTTTATTGTCTAAAAATTTTAATCACATTAACTTAAGAATGTTCCTACATGCATTGAGATATGATCAGATTATTAAGATATAAAAAAATATTAAAAGTGGGGGTGTTCCTAATTAACCCCCACTCTTAGAACCCTCATTGTTAAAACCTTGACATAGTTTCCACTAAGAAGTATATATAGTCATACCATCCCTTATGCACAGTCTCTAAAAACTTTTGAATGTCTTGCTAAGTGTGGGAGTTTTATTTGATTTTTAATATTATACTACATAGTAACCATAGACCTTTTACATGATCATTGTTCCTTATTAAAAATTTAACCAAAACATATATGTTCATCTAATTTTTTTCTTAAGTGTTGTAATATATCTGCACAAATCACATTCCCAATTGAATTTTTTTGAATGTCTACATAGTAGCCTTATTTTATATATATAATGGGAAAAATATAAATTTTTATCTGTCACATAAACCAAACACATTATTAACATAATAAAAATGATTTGGGATTATTGAAACATGTGAAATGAGATAATTAACACAATAATTCATAACATCACATTACATATAAAAATTATTTATTGATTTTTTCAAAGGATTAATTATCATCACATGAGTTAATGGGTTTTAGTATTTTGTTAAGGAGTTTATTTTCCTAATAAACCCATATATTTATGGATTATATTGATTAATGAGTGATATTGATCTTATTTTTGCACTTTTTATAGCTTGTTAAGAGATATAATAGTCAACACAAGTTACATAGTCTCAATAAAGATTGGTTACAACTCTTAAATATTGGATTTGATATATTTAAGATTTGTGAAATTATCAAGCTACTAAATCTAATTGACATAAAATTCAAATTTCATATCTTGATTAGTTCATTATATGATTTATAATAGAGTTTCATGTGTTTTTTTCATTCAACTTTATATTTATATGAAAGGAACACGTATGTATGTTAACTAGATGTACATGTGATTATCACATGTTCTCTCATACCCAAGGTATTTTCATGATTATTTAATATCAAACTCTATGAATTATAGTTTTACCTCATCATGATCATCATGCCTTTCAAAAAATCTAAATGTGGTGAATGATAAGTTCTATAAACATTATAAGAAATATGTAGAGTTTTTTTATAATTAATTACATACCCAAAATCAGTATTTCAATAGTTATTTGGATGAATCAATTTTATATAGTTTAGATACAATTGAAAGTATTTTCAAATATTTTATATCATATATCATATTTAAATATGTTCAATTTAATATGTCTATTTTATATTTAATATATAAAAATATATAAGATTTTATAATTTTTAAACACATCATCCATTGTAAATCTTAAATACATACACTACAAATAATGCACCATTGATGGTATAACAACATTTAACTCTTGTATGTATAGTTTTATTTTTAGTAATAAAATACCATTTTAAATTTAATAATATCAAAATTTATATTCTAATAATAGGATGATTAGTACATTTCTATAAATTATTTTTTTACAGAAACCCTATCACCCTCATAGAAATCACTTTCTTACCTATATAGCCTACCCCCCACTAAAGTGAGTACTATACCTTGAGTCTTGAGTGTGATCCATGAATAAATAGGGTAAAATTGTTCTCCCCACACTTCCTTAGATTGTTGATAATTTCATGTCAATACAAGGTCATTTCTATAGTTTTGACAATTACACACATGTTTAGATTTTTAAAACACAAAAAATATGTTTATGGACATCCTATGAAAACTGCTACTCTAATTAATGTGGTTCAAGTTCATATATTTCAAAATTAAATTTATGATAATTTTCCTATAATCTCGCTATAATATGAGTTCAATTTATTTGTTTCCACCCCCTAAAACATTAAAAAATGATTATTGAGTCATTTTGAGTAAACCGCATGTATGATTAATGTGTCATCTACTCATACACATAAAAAATAATTCATTTATAGTTTTACAATGATTTAATTCCAATATGAGGTCATTTTCTATATTTTTTACAGTTATACACATGTTTTAATGTTTTAAAACAAAAAAAAAGATTCATTTATGGACATCCTAAGAAAACCACCACTCAGATTGATGTGGTGTTAGTTAATACATTCCAAAATCAATATATAGTCATTTTATTTTGATTTCATGAAAATATGATTTCATTTTATTATTTTTGTCCCTCTAACACATATTTTAAAAGACTTTTATATCATTAAAAACTTCTTATTGAGTCATTCTAAGAACACTACACACCAGATTGACATTTCATATGCTTATACACAACAAAAATATTCAAATTTAGTTAAACTATGATTTCATGCAAAATTTAGTTAGTTTTCTATGTTATTGTCCATTACATGCCTATTATGGATTTTTAAAACACAAAAATGTGTTTACAAATATCCTGATAAAACTACTACACATATTGATGTATAATTAGTGAGGTTTTTTCTGAGGCTCTCGACTTCAGTTGAGAGCTTGTAGGGTTTCCATGGATTTCATCTTCCTTGGTGTATAGTTTCATGGTGGATTCGGTGTATCAGCAGCATTTTTGGTGGCATGCGTCAGTCTTTCGATATCGGTGGTGGCTTTGGGCTCGGTGGTGACCCGAGTAGTGGAGATTTACCTAAATGGTGTTTTAGATCTAGTCCAAATCTTGTTTCAGACTAGATATGGTCAGAATTTCATGGCCTTCAGTCAAAGTCAGCAACTCTATGGGGCTTTGGCGATGTAATGACCTCAGTTGTGCAACGCGGTTGTAGTCTTAGAGTGATGATGCAAGGTTGAAGATGAATCTCATGGTGGTGGGATTCCTATGAAATCATATATGGTGGGATAGATGATGGATTCGGATGATGGAGTGCCTCCTATTCAGGTGGTGGTGAAGATTTGGATTTTTGATCAGGGCGAGTCACGGATAGTGAGAGTTTTGATCGGGGTTTTCTCAGGTATATGGTTGTCGGTTCATGAAAAGCAAGGTGGAACCTCGATGTGGATCTAGCTTGGATGGCTTGGTGATGTTCTTATTGATGACCTGGTGAATAAGTAGTTGATGGAAGAAGTTAGTCGCAGGTGGTGATGGACCAGTGGTGGAACGAGATGGAGATGGTCCACCTAATCGGGTCATTGTAGTTGATTCGAGTCGTCCACTCTCTCGGCTTTGTATTTGATTTTGTAATGGGTTTTTCCCTATAGGATATTGGGCCACTATATCTTGGGGATATGTGCCTCTAGGCCTATGGGCTTGTTATGGGTTTTCCCTTACCCAGTTCAAAAGGGGTTCTAGTTTTTTTTTCCTTTTTTTAATAAAGGGGATTTCCCCCAACCTTTTTGGTATATTGATGTATAATTAGTTCCTAATTTTCAAAACTAAATACATGTTAATTTTCATATGATTTCATAGTAATATAAGATTGTTTTATTGACCCCCTAACACATATTTTTAAAGATTTTTATATCATTAAAATTTACTTATTGATTAATTTTGAGCACATTTCTTGTTGGATTGACATATCGTCCACTCATGCATGTCATAAATGATTAAATGATGTTTTACCCTTAATTTCACACCAATATGAGGTTTTTTAGTGTTTTTACCATTAAATGCATGTTTTAGAGTTTTAAAACACAAATAATGTGTTTACTAATATCTTGAGAAAACTACCACTTAGATTAATGTGGGTTTAGTTACTACATTTCATAAATAAATATACAAATTTTTTCCTATGATTTCTGTTAAATAAAAGTTGTTGTCTTGGTTTTGAAAACCTATCATTTGTTTTTTTTAAACCTTCATATCATTAAAAATTGATTATTGAGTCATTCCAAGAACACCACACATTATATTGATGTGTCGTATAACTGTACACATAAAAAATGATTTAATGATATTTTTCTTCTGATTTCATGCCAATATGAGGTATTTTTCTATGGTTTTGATAGTTACACACATGTTTTAGAGTTTTAAAATAAAAAAATGCATTTATAGACTTCCTGATAAAACCACCACATATATTGATGTGTTTTTGGTTTCTACATTTCAAAAAATAATTTATGGTCATTGTCCTATGATTTCACGGGAATTCGATGTCATTTTCTTGGTTTAAACCACTCCACACATGTTTTTAAAGACTTTCATATCATTAAAAACTACTTATTGAGTCATTATGAGAATAATGCGCATTGGATTTAACTACAATATACTCGTGCACAAAAAAATTATTCAATGATAGTTTTTCTATGGCTTTACATTAATACAATTTCATTTACAATGGTTTTGATCATTACATTAATGGTTTAGAGTTTTAAAACAAAAAAAATGTATTTATGAATATCCTGAGAAAACCACCACTCATATTGATATGGAATAAATTCTTAAATTTCAAATATCAGAATATAGCCATTTTCATATGATTTCACAATAATTTTTGATTGTTTTCTTGGTTTTAACCCTTTAATGCATTTTCTTAAAGACCGTCATATCATTAAAATTATTTATTGAGTCATTGAGAGTGAACCACACATCATATTGATGTTTTTTCTACTCATACATGTCATAAATTATTCATAAACAGTTTCCCAATGATTTTATGCCAATATGAGATCATTTTTTATAGATTTGACCATTATAATCATGTTTTAGAGTTTTCAAACACAAAAAATGTGTTTAAGGACAACCAATGAAAACCTATACTCATATTGATGTGGTGTCAGTTACTACATTTAAAAAATCAATCAATAATCATTTTTCTATGATTTCACAATATTTTGAGTTCTTTTTCTTAGTTTTAACCCAATAAAGCATGTTTTTAAAAACTGTTATATCATTAAAACTTATTATTAATTAATTATTAGCATACTTCACATCATATTGATATGTACTCTACTAGTAGACATAAAAATTGACTAAAATATTGTTTTCCAATTATTTTATTCTAATGCAAGGTTTTCTATTATGTTTTTGACCGATACAAGCATGTATTACAGTTTTATAACACAAAAATGTATTTATGGACATCCTGATCAAACCCCCACTCATATTAATGTGGTGTCAGTTAAAAAATTTTAAAAATCAATATATGTATGTTTTATTAGGGTTTTATAGAAATAAAAGGTCATTTTATTATTTTTTACAACCTAGTGAATGTTTTTAAAGGCTTTCATATCATTAAAAATGACTTATTGAGTCATTCTGATCACACGATATAACACCCCAAGTTTTTATAATTTTTTTTCAAATAAATTAAATTTCATTGATGGATTTAATTAAAAAACACCAATTTAAGCTTTTTTATAGGAAACACCATGTTAAACTTGAGCTACATGCGACATTGGCTTAGCTTCTACTACACACAACACTGATTTTTAACAAAACCATGATATATTATTAATATAGTTATTTAAATGTGACCGTTATAACCTAGATGATAAAATTAGTGATATTAATTGTAATAAATACATTATAAATATTATTTATAATTTTTTTTATGTAAATAAAATATATTGATAAAAATTACTTAATTTTTTTCAATAAAGTCTATATGTTTTCTAAAAAACTGCTTTTTATGTATTTTTGTGAACAAAAATATAATTAATTTTTGAAGATTTTAAGAAATTAATTTTATAAAATAAAATTCATTTTTTAATTCATAATTTCATGATTATCCTAGGGTGAAGTTTTGGTTTTTTTTCGAAATGTTTCATTTTTTTATGAATAGCGAAAAAATACTGAATTTTAATTGAAAACTACCTTTTTTAAAATTATTTATAAAGTTAAATTATATTTTAAAAATTACTTAATTTAAAATTAGATAAATTATATATTAATTAATCCAATTTATTTCTTTTGAGATATTTATTTTTGATATAAAGTTATTTTGAACTTTTTAACCTTTTCTCTTCAAAAATATACATTTTCGTTACATCTACAGGATTGTTTTTTTTATTAAATTGTGCCACTTATATGAATTGATTTTGGAAAAATTAATTCCATATTTTTAATTATAGTAATTTATATCATATAGTAAGGTCAAATTATTTTTTGACCATAATTATAGTGAAAATAATTAAAATTAATTATAACGATTAAGGTTAAAATGGGGTTTTGCGCATTACATGTGTTTGTGTTAAAATAAATTTTACACACAAATTGGTTTTTATTTAATAAATTATATTTAATATATAATCATTAGTTATGAATTTTCCAATAAATCTCATATTAATTTTATTATTAAAGGATAAATTACCTAGGTAAATAAAAAGATACAAGTTGTCGTGGTAAAAACAAAAAGGGTAAAATTGAGTAAACTTAAACACTAAGGAATAACATGATAAAATATGTTTATTTTTGTGTTATGGAGGTTTATATTGAAAAAATAAACCCTAAAATTCTTTTTAATCAATTTTTGAGCCACATGAGTTTAGAGTGACTTCCCATTATTGAATACTTTTGAGTATTTACAAAAAATGTCCCTCCTCAATTATAAAAGGCCACCCCTCTCCCCTCTTCTTTACAC
Organism: Viscum album; assembly: GCA_963277665.1. Taxonomy (NCBI): domain Eukaryota; kingdom Viridiplantae; phylum Streptophyta; class Magnoliopsida; order Santalales; family Viscaceae; genus Viscum; species Viscum album. Next base: position 1,478,991,758 of record OY728127.1, on the reverse strand, counting down.
CTTCACACCATTTTGGTTTGTACAATACCTACCCAAATCACTTCTGAAATTACCTCCCATCATCATAGAAGACTTATTTTGGGTATAAATATATCCAAGTAAGGATTTTAGTGCAAACCTAAGGAAGATTCCCGAAGAAGAGGTAACGTTCATCAACGAGCATTTTATTTTTATTTCATCCTCCACCACCTTAAATTTTTATTATAACATGTTTATATAGTAACCAAATTTTGTTACATATAATTATATTTCATTATGTTATGTTAATGACCAAGAATCATCTCCACTTCCATCAAATGGGTTACAAAATAATTGTTCATGTGTATGGTGGACTACCACCTCGTAAACTGATGTCGTTCGTTTTTCCATTACCACATCTAATGGTAAGTAATAATGATGGATTTATTGTTTATATATGATATATATGATATTTATGATGTTATTATGATTCTTTAATCATTATATTATACATACCTTCTTATTTTCCATGTTGTGGGAATACGATAACATCATTCATGTGTACAGCGGACTACCGCCTCCCAAAGTGATGTGATTCATTCATGCTTTACATGGAAGATATTAAGGATTGTTTTAATAAAAATTTGTGATATATATTACATAAAAATTATTTTTTAATGATAATATATATAATTTACCTTTCTTTCTTTCAATCTGACAATAAAATGGAAACAACATTCATGCTTACGTATAACCTATCATCTCCATGAAATGTGTATTTGATTTCATATCACCAAATTTTATAGATTAATATAAATACGTATATATTTAATATATATTATATTCATATCATGGTTTAAATTATGGATATTATGAAACCATGATCAATGTAAGAGGAACAAAAATTACAAGTTAAAACATACATGAAAAACAAAGTAGTTATTACCTGAAATGTAATTTTAACATAGAATCATTAATAAATGTGTAATAAAAGGTCATAAAAAATAATATATCGTATGAAATATAAGAATATGGTTATTCAATATATTTATAATAAACTTATATTTATTATATAGGAGGACTGAATGAGTATGACGAAATTCATGACATAAGCTAAGGGATTTTTGTCTCAATTTTCCTCTTTGAGACATATGTTATGTTATGCACCTATATAATTTCACAACATGTATATACAGACCCTTTGATATGTAATATAATAAATTTATTTATATTCATGATATTTTAAGTTCCATTTTAAGTTATTATTTCATTGGACTTATAATACATAGTTACCAATGTGGTAAATAGTTTATGTTACAATCTCATCATTTATCAGAATTATTTATGATTATGTTTTTTATGATAAAATATAATGATACATATCTCAATAAAATAATTAATTTTATTATTCTATAGTTATTAATTACATTTTCAAGTAACATGTAAAGACCTGTAAATTTCAAGGAAATTTTTTTCTTAAATTCTTTTGGGATTTTACGAGTAGGCAGTTTCTGATGATACCTGATTCTGAGGCCCGGTGTGCCCAGAATCATTTTCCAAAGTTTATCTCGGGTACGTTCAGTTAACAAACGAGCATGTTTTTCTATCTTTTTAACCAGTGCTCAGAATCGAAATCCAAGGGAACCGATGAAACCGTAGCGGTGGTAATTGCTTAAGAGGACCTTTATCAAAGGTGCGTTTGCTCGGGAGGAGTTGTTAAATTTTTGGGATTAATAAAGAATTGAATAAAATTTGTTGTAAAAATTTTATTCCTAACTTAAGTGGTTTTATCCTAGGAGTGGGATTTGGGGTGGGACCCACTAGTTACTAACTACCCATGAGAGGATAAAGGTGGGTTGGGGCCCACACGAGCCCAACCCTTCATATTCCATAACTCCTCTAAACCCCCTCTTAAGTTGTGTAACTCATCTTAACTTGGTTTAACTTCCCCATTAATTGGGTGAATTATTCTCTCCTCACATTAATTTAATGCCAACACACACTAATCTAATTTATTGAATCTTTTTTAATTAATTGAATGATGTGTTTGAATTTTGGAAATTTGAAATGCTTGACAAAATAATAAAATAATGGGAGGCCTTATTTTATTTTGTTGGCGAGTTGTGTGAGGATTTTGGGGATAGAAATCTAAGTCCCTTGAAGAACTTCATCACCTTTGTTGAAGAACGCCAAGACACCGACGAACAACGTCGACTTGGCAGTCCCGATATTCTTCATCATATTCCTCCTTCGCGACAAGGGAGGAGATATCGATGACGACGGGAACAACACCATCATCTGCGGCGCTTGACAACTGCGAATTTCCTTCGAGGTAGGGGTTACCTTCGATCAAGTTTTATTTATCAATCTTCATGGATTTAAATATTACCACTTGTTATCTTCATAATGGGAGGATATCGGACCGCACAAACACGGCCGATCCCCCTCCCCTTTTTATTGTTAATCTTCATTGATGATTTTGGCGAAGGCGGTGTCGTGTCATTGCATCACGCAGGAATGAAGAGGACCGCGTCCGGAGCGGACCGCGGCGGTGGAGTGCGGCGCCGTCGCGCCACGCTGATTTGGCGGAATCAGGTCGCGTCCAAAGTGGGCCGCGGCCGAGGGGCACGGTGCCGTCGTGCCACGCCGGTCGGACGGGAGCTGCGGCCTAAGGTTACGACAGTCACCAGAAAGGACGGCCGGGCTCGGGCGGTCATCGGTGCTCCAGGAGGTGCCCCCCCCCCCCTCGCGGGTCCCACAGTGGTTCGACCGGCCGGCAATAATTGCCGGCCGTTTTTTTGGAAAAACCGGGGGTTGAAACCCTTGGCCACCACACAGGGCGGACCCCTTAGGGTCCGCTGTTTTGGAAACAGGGGGTGCCCCCCCCCCCCCCTTCGCACCCCGCTCGGCCGAGATCCGAGCTGCGGCCGGCTTCCGAGTCGGGCCGTAGGCCGCGTGGGTGGGGTCGTGCCAGCCGGGCCGGGCCACACCCAACCAGGCCGGACCCGGACCCGGGTCTGGTCGACCCGGTTCGGGCCGACCCAGGGGTTATCGGGCCGGGTCAGACCGGGCCCAAACCCCCTAGTTTCGGACCAGGTTCATTCAAACACCCATATCTTGGGATATGGACCTCTGATCAACGCACCGTCAGTTTTGTTGGGATCCTTGGATCGAGACGGTCGTTTAGGTATATTAAAATCTAGCTTTCGGTAAAGTTTGGGTATGTCCTGGTTGGTTCGAACTCGAAACCAACCGGGGCCTTGGAGCGGAAACGCTTATAAATTAACGACCGGACGGCCGAATGACGTGTTGTTGATCACATTGAATTCCTCTTAGTGAGATGGTTCTTTTGGATTACTCCGCTTGAGGTTTGGATGCAGCTGGAGTATGGTCGGTTTGGTTTTAACTTAAAACCCAACCGGGTCCATGGGACGAAAAAGTCAATAACTCTCAGACAGGGCGTCTGATTGACGCGCCGTCCGTCGCATTGAGTTTCTATTGACGAGACGGAACTTTGTGATACATCAACTCTGGACTTCGTGACAGTTAATGTATTGAACCCTTGGCTCGGGGAGCGGACCCACCCAGAATCGAGCGTGTTGTGTGCGGGAACCCTAGAGCTGGCTGCGACCGCGTCGACGATGACAACTGTACTTGGATCCTACGTGGGTTCGGCAGCGAGCAAGACTGTACTTGGATCCTATGTGGGTTCGGCAGCGAGGACGACTGTACTTGGATCCTTCGTGGGTTCGGCAGCGATGGTTATAATACTTGGATCCTACATGGGTTCAGCAGCGACGACTTCTGTACTTGGATCCTACGTGGGTTCGGCAGAGGAGATGATTCAGAGGCTACATCTAATCATCTCCACCCCTCTTCGTGAGTAGTATACCTGTGTGAGCTGAGTCTTGACTTCAATCTATATCATCGATAAGATTAACCTACTTTCCTATGTGGACTGGGTTTTTCTTTCCTGTGTGGTCTGGGTTGTGTTTTACTGTGTGGACTGGGTTGTTCTTGGGCTCGTGAGTTGGATCTGAATAGTAATTGATGACTTAGGTATATGTATGGTCATATACCTAAGTAGAGTTGGTTTTTACTTCGTGTTTGTATCTTTTCCTTTGTGGTTTATCCTTTGTGGATTCTGGGAGACCTTCGGGGGTCTCGGGGTCCCTACTGAGTATCGTATACTCAACCCTGCACGGGTCATGCCCGCACTACGTTGTGTTGGTTGCAGACAATTGACAGCGCTGATCGTGGTTGAGGCTTGTGGAGCAGGACGGTACCCGGAGGTGGACTATCAGGCGGGACGTACACAGAGAGTACGGTCGGACCCGAGGAGTTGAGGAGATCATCTGTACCCACCCTTCAGGTGGGATAGCCGGAGGACGTCTCGGTGGTTGCTGATTTACTTTACTGCTGCTGTATTTCCTTTTCAGTTGTACTGTACTTTCAGTTGGGTTTGTATTCTGGCCCATTTATTTTTCAGCACTTAATTTTTTACTCAGTTTACTTAGTGTTTACTTCATCTTGCATACTCTGTTGTGTTGTTGACTTGAATAAAGGCAATGCCTTCCCTTTTTATCAGGATTTACGCCTTTGGTGCTAATAGCCAGCCCCTGGCCTATGGAAGGCGGGCTTGGGGAAGTCACGGCACGGGCCCCGAGGACGGGTTGTGACAAATTGGTATCAGAGGAGTCGGTTTTACCACAAAACTCAAGACTCTGATAATTTCTTCTGTGTGAAGCAATAGTTTTTAGGTTATTGAGTGTGGTTATCAGTCCAGGGAGTGCAGTGTTGGTGCGGCGGCCGATGTATCCATACACCAGGACCCTGACTTCTAATTTTCGACTCAATGCACGAAAACATTGATTGCATGTGTGTTTCAAAAGTTTTCATTGTGATTACTTTGTGTCAGCTCACCTGGTATACTGTATTAACTGTGGCACATCTGTTTCTTTTCAGAATGGCCCCACGACGACATCCAGCTAGGGTTCCGAGCTTTGTGCGAGACGGAAGTCCACTGAGTGAAGAGGCCTCGGTGCAAGGCCCCATTACAGCGGAGGCACTGGTGGTACCTCTACCCGCCGAGCCACCGATGCCACCAGCCCCAGCAGTTGATATTTCACGTCTCCTGAGTGCACTGCACGAGTTTCAGCGTCAGAGACTGCCCAGGTTCCATGGGGAGACGGACCCTCAGGCAGCCGAGGACTGGCTGGAGGTAGTTGTTCGAGTTTTCAAATTAGTGGGGACACCAGCTGACCTCATGGTGATCCTTACAGCGAGTCTCCTGCAGGTAGCAGCAGGTAGATGGTGGATCCTGATGCTCTAGTTGCACGATGAGGAATCTCTTCTTTGGTCGGACTTCGAGAGCCTTTTCCACTTAGAGTTAGTTCCATCCACCTCCATGCGGTGCGCATCCAGGAGTTACTACAGCTGCGGCAGGGTATCATGAGAGTATCCCAGTACTCGGCGAGGTTTACCGTTCTCTCGCGTTACTCCACGGACATGGTATGGGACCCATTATTCCGGGCCCGGACCTTTGAGCAGGGACTGAGTAATGAGATCATGGCATCGATGATCTCCCTCAGTATTTTGATGCAGGCAGGAGTACTGGAGCGGGCCCTTCTTGTGGAGAGCTTTCTTACTGAGCCTTCACCAGCAGTGAGACCTATCGTAGGGCGGCACATAGTGGAGTCTTCTGCAGCCGGTAGTAGACAGATGTCATAGAGGTCCAAGCGGACCAGACCATCAGGTGGACAACCTCAGGATACTAGTTTGGAGGTGCGGGGAACACGCAGCAGAGCCAGTTATACGAGAGGCAGACAGTGCTATGCATGTGGCGGACAGAGACACATAACTTGTGACTGCCCGACCCATCATGCAAAGGAGCAGCAGACGGTTGAGGGACCACCCAGGCAGAGGCAGAGATTCGACCGTGGCGGTCCTCAGGGAGCAGGCGGAAGAGGTAGAGGATTTGGACGGGCAACAGGTGGTGGGCGACATTTTGAGGCTCTACCACCACCACCACCATGAGGTCCACCCCGACCGCAGGGAGCTGGCGGACGAGGGCAGGCGCAGCTTCAGGCAGTGGATTCCTACGACCACGGTTCACCTGAGATGATTCGAGGTACTATCTGTGTCTACTCCACCCTTGTTGTAGTTCTTATAGATATAGGAGCGAGACATTATTTTATTGTCGATATCCTTGTTCAGAGCTCGGAGATTCCAACGGAGCCGTTGGCTCGTTCCTTATGGCTAGAGACTCCTACGGGAGCAGACCCGACGATTATGCACTGGTGTCGACAGTGTGATATTACTCTAGGAGGCAAGAGCTTTGGTTGAGATCTTCTTGTAGCGGCATCGAGGCCTTACGACGTCATCATGGGCATGTATTGTTTATATACGGTCCATGCTTAGATCGATTGTATTAGGAGCAAGGTACGGTGTGTCCGCACCGATGGGATTAGGTTCACCTTCACCGGCGAGAAGGGAGCCTTTTCAGCGCAGGATGGACTCACACAGAGGAGAGGACATCCAATCACTCATCAGTTGGATAGTCTCATCCTAGGAGCAGTTGACATGCGGAGTCTGAGTTTTCCTGTAGTGGTGGATCAGTATGCAGACATTTTTCCTGACAACGTTCTAGGACTACCTCCTCACAGAGATGTAGACTTCTATATTGATTTGTACCCTGGGACAGCCTCGATATCTACTCCAGCATATCGGATGGCTCCCACTGAGCTTCAAGTGATATAGGTACAGTTGGAGGACTTGCAGGGCAAGGGATTCATTCGACCCAATGTTTCACCCTAGGCTTCCCCAATTTTGTTTGCCAAGAAGGAGGACGGGATTTTGCGACTATGTGTTGACTACCGTCGCCTAAATCAGGTGACTGTGAAGAACAAGTATCCAATTCCAAGGATTGATGACCTCTTCGATCAGCTCAAGGGAACACAATGGTTCTTGAAGATAGACTTCAGGTCAGTCTATCATCAGCTCAGAGTTCGAGATGAGTATGTGTAGAAGATGACCTTCAGGTGTCGGTATGGCCACTATGAGTTCTTGGTTATGCCTTTCGGCGTAACCAATGCTCCAGAAGTGTTCATGAGTCTTATGAACAGTATCTTCCAGCCTTACCTTGATCGATTTTTCGTGTTCTTCATCGACGACATATTGATTTACTCGACTACTGAGGAGGAGCACGCCTACCACTTTCAGGTTGTACTAGACACACTCCGAGAGCACCAGATTTATGGTAAGCTCTCAAAGTGTTAGTTATGGATTCGAGAGATCCACTTCTTAGGACATCTCATCTCTGAGGCGAGAGTTGTGGTGATCCTGCAAAGATCGAGGCAGTGCTAGCTTGGGAGCCACCCAGGAGCGTGACGGAGGTGAGGAGTTTCCTAGGTCTAGTTGGGTACTATCAGAGACTTGTGCCAGACTTCTCCAGAGTTGCAGCACCACTTTCAGCTTTGACGAAGAAGGGGAAACCCTTCGTGTGGTCAGATAGATGTCATCAGAGCTTCCAGGAGCTGAGTCAGCAGTGATGGCTCGAGTTACTCCAATACTATGACTTTGAGATAGTCTATACTCCTGGGAAGGGGAACGTAGTAGCTGATCCTCTCAGTAGGAGGTCGGGCATTCAGCTACTTGGATAGGCGACGGAGCAGCTAGCCGCATTGCAGATATCCTTCGTGGATAGAGATGGGGCAGCCTTTCTACAGTCGCTCACAGTCACTCCTCCACTACTTCAGCGGGTCAGGTAGGCATAGCGTGGGGACATTGACTGTGAGACGCGACATGCACAGATATCCACAGGATAGGCACCTGATGGATTTTCTATAGGAAGGGATCACATCATCCTTTTCAGAGGATGTACCATGGTACCAGTTTCACTACAGGAGGAGGTTCTGAGAGAGTTTCACACTTACACATTGGCAGTACATCCAGGAGTAGCGAAGATGTACCAGGATCTCAGACGACAACACTGGTGGCTGGGTATGAAGATGGATGTGTCAGAGTTCGTTTCACGATACCTCACCTGCCAGCAGGTGAAGGCGGAGCACCAGGTACCAGCAGGCTTGGTACAACCCTTAGAGGTCTTGGAGTAGAAGTGGGATGGGATGCATATGGATTTCGTGACGTGACTTCCACATACTTCCAGAGGACACGACTCCATCTGGGTGATCGTAGACCGACTCACCAAGTCGGCCCACTTTCTCCCTATCAGAGAGTAGGGCTCAGTGGAGATCTTGGGATGCCTCTACATTCAGGAGATTGTACGGCTTCATGGTGTGCCATCATCTATCATCTCCGATAAAGATGCTCGCTATACTTCCTGGCTTTGGACGGGGTTGCAGGAGGCATTTGGGATGCAAATATGCCTGAGCACCGCCTTTTACCCTCAGACGGATGGTCAGACGGAGAGGACCATTCAGACTCTCGAGGAAATGCTTTGTGCATGTGTCCTTGACTTTGGTCGTAGCTGGGATGATCACCTACCCTTGGTGGAGTTTGCGTACAACAACAGCTACCACTCCACCATCGGGATGGAACCATACGAGGAATTGTACGGATGACCTTTCAGATCACCTCTGTGCTGGACAGACCCTGGGGAGTCAGCACTTGTAGGACCAGAGATGGTACAGGCCATGACGGAGAAGGTACAAATCATTCAGGAGCGGATGAGAACTTCTTAGAGCCGACAGAAGTCCTATGCTGACAGGAGGCAGAGACCACTAGAGTTCAAGGATGGTGACCACATTTTCTTATGGGTCTCACCTCGACGTGGATTACAGAGATTTGTCCGGGGCAGCAAGTTATCTCTGCGTTTCATCGGACCATTCCAGGTTCTCAGCAGGATAGGAGAGGTGGCTTATGACCTGGCTCTTCCACCTCAGTTGCACCGAGTGCACGATGTCTTCCACTTATCTCAGCTGAGAAGATACGTGCATGACCCGATGCATATCATTGATCACGGGGAGTTAGACATCGATGACGGGGCGACATTTGCAGAGGTCCCGATGGAGATCGATGATAGATAGGAGCGGGTCCTATGTGGACAGTCGATTCCTCTTGTGCGCATCAGGTGGCAGCACGAGAACCTCCAGGATATCACTTGGGAGTGGGAGGCTCAGATGGGTGCATAGTACCCTCATTTGTTCCCCTAGTTTCTGATGTATCTTTATGGTGACGTAAATCCCTAAGGTGGGAGTAATGTAAAGACCTGTAAATTTTAAGGAAATTTTTTTTCTTAAATTCTTTGGGATTTTACGAGTACGTGGTTTCTGATGACACCTGATTCCGAGGCCCGGTGTGCCCAGAATCATTTTATGAAGGTTAGCTCGGGTACGTTCAGTGAACGAATGAGCAAATTTTTCTATCTTTTGAACCGGTGCTCAGAATCGAAATCCGAGGGCACCGATGAAACCGCAGCAGTGGTAATTTCTTAAGAGTACCTTTATAAAAGGTGTGTTTGCTCGGGAGGAGTTGTTAAAATTTGGGGATTAATAAAGAATTGAATAAAATTTTTGGTACAAATTTTATTCCTAACTTAAGTGGTTTTATCCTAGGAGTGGGAGTTGGGGTGGGACCCACTAGTTACTAACTACCCATAAGAGGATAAAGGTGGGTTGGGGCCCACACGAGCCCAACCCTTCATATTCTCTAACTCCTCTAAATCCCCTCTTCAGTTGTGTAACTAATCTTAACTTGGTTTAACTTCCCCATTAATTGGGTGAATTCTTCTATCCTCACATTAATTTAATACCAACACACACTAATCTAATTAATTGAATCTTTTTTAATTAATTGAATGATGTGTTTGAATTTTGGAAATTTGAAATGCTTGACGAAATAATAAAATAAGGGGAGGCCTTATTTTATTTTGTTGGTGGGTTGTGTGAGAATTTTGGGGAGAGAACTCTAAGTCCCTTGAAGAACTTCATCACCTTTGTTGAAGAATGCCAAGACACTGATGAAGAACGTTGACTTGGAGGTCCCGATATTCTTCATCCTCTTCCTCCTTCGTGACAAGGGAGGAGATACCGACGACGATGGAAAAAACGCTATCATCCGCGACACTTGACAACCACGAAATTCCTTTGAGGTAGGGGTTACCTTCGATCAAGTGTTATTTATCAATATTCGTGGATTTAAATATGACTGCTTGTTATCGTCATAACAGGAGAAGATCAGACCACATAAACACGGCCGATCCTCCTCCCCTTTTTATCGTTAATCTTCGTTGATGATTTTGGCGAAGGCGGTGCGGTGTCGTTTCACCGCGCAGGAACGAAGAGGACCGCGGCTGGAGCGGGCCACAGCGGTGGAGCGCGATGCCATCGTGTCATGCCGGTTTGGCCGAAGGAGGTCGTGGCCGGAGAGGGCCGCGGTGGAGGGTCGTGGCGCCGTTGCGCCACACCGGTCGGACGAGAGTCGTGACCTAAGGTCACGGCAGTCACCAGCAGGGGCGGTCGGGCTCAGCCGGCCACCGGCGCTCCAGGAGGCGGGACCCCCATGGGTCCTGCGGCAGTTCAACCGACTGGCAATAATGGTCGGCCGTTTCCAGAAAAACCGGGGGTTGAAACCCCCGGCCAGCACACAGGGCAGATCCCTTAGGGTCCTCCATTTCTGAAACAGGGGGTCGACGCCCCCCCCCCCCCCCTGTCGCACCCCGCTCGGCCGAGAGCTGAGTCGCGGCCGACTTCCGAGCCGGGCCGCAGGCCGCGTGGGCCGGATCGCCCGCGCCGGGCCAGGCTGACCGTGCCGGGTCGGGCCGCTAGCGCCGGGCTGGGCCACGCCATCCGGGCCAGGCTGCGCCGTGCCAGCCAGGCCGGGCAGTGCCCAACCGGGCCGGACCCAGGTCGGGTCGACCCGGTTCGGGCTGACCCAGGGGGTATCGGGTCGGGTCGGACCGGGCCCAAACCCCCTAGTTTCGGAATAGGTTCGTTCAAACGCCCATATCTTGGGATATGGACCTCTGATCGACGCAACGTCAATTGCGTTGGGATCTTTGGATCGAGATGGTAGTTTCGGTATATTAAACTCTAGATTTCGGTAAAGTTTTTGTATGACCAGGTTGGTTCGAACCCGAAACCAACCAGGCCCTTGGAGCAGAAACACTTATAACTTAATGACCGGATGGTCGAATGACGTGTCGTTGATCACATTGAATTCCTCTTAGTGAGACGATTATTTTGTCTTACTCCGCTTGAGGTTTGGATGCAGCTGGAGTACGGTCGGGTTGGTTTTAACTTAAAAACCAACCGGGCCCCTGGAACATAAAAGCCAATAACTCTCAGAACGGGCGTCTGATTGACGCGCCGTCTGTCGCATTGAGTTCCTATTGATGAGATGGAACTTTGTGATACATAAACTTTGGACTTCATGATAGTTGATGTATTGAACCCTTGGCTCATGGAGCGAACCCTCCCAGAATCGAGCGTGCTGTGTGCAGGAACCCTAGAGCTGGCTGTGATCGCATCGATGATGACAACTCTACTTGGATCCTACGTGGGTTCAGCAGCGAGGACGACTGTACTTGGATCCTACGTGGGTTCAGTAGTGAGGACGACTGTACTTGGATCCTTCATGGGTTTGGCAGCAATGACTTCTGTACTTGGATACTATGTGGGTTCGGCATAGGAGATGATTCAGAGGCTACATCTAATCATCTCCACCCCTCTTCATGAGTAGTATACCTGTGTGATCTGAGTCTTGACTTCAATCTATATCATCGATAAGATTTACCTACTTTCCTGTGTGTACTGGGTTGTGCTTCCATGTGTGTTCTGGGTTGTGTTTTCCTGTGTGGACAGGGTTGTTCTTGGGCTCGTGAATTGGAGACGAACAGAAATTGATGACTTAGGTATATGTTTGGTCATATACCTAAGTAGAGTTGGTTGTTACTTAGTGTTTGTATCTTTTCCTTTGTGGTGTATCCTTTGTGGATTTTGGGAGACCTTCGGGGGTCTCAGGGTCCCTACTGAGTATCGTATACTCACCCCTGTACGGGCCATGCCCGCACTACGTTGTGTTGGTTGCAGACAACGGACAACGCTGATCGTGGTTGAGACTTGTGGAGCGAGATGGTACCTGGAGGTGGACTATCATGCGAGACGTACACGGAGCGGACGGTCGGACCCGAAGAGTTGAGGAGATCATCTGTACCCACCCTTCAGGTGGGATAGCGGAAGGATGTCTCGGTGGTTGTTGATTTACTTTACTGTTGATATATTTCCTTTTCAGTTGTATTTTACTTTCAGTTGGGTTTGTATTCTGTCCCATTTACTTTTCAACACTTACTTTTGTACTCAGTTTACTTAGTGTTTACTTTATCTTGCGTACTCTATTGTGTTGTTTACTTTTATAAAGTCAATGCCTTCCCTTTTTATCGAGATTTACTCCTTTGGTGTTGGTCGCCATCCCCTGGCCTATGGAAGGTGGGCTTGGGGTAGTCACGGCACAGGCCCCGAGGACGGGTCGTGACATAACATTACCATTTTCCCAATCATTGGTACTAGATGATAAAAAATGTTTTTAAGAAAATCCTACTTTATTTCTCTCTTTGTTGGAAATCAGTTTTCTTAAAAAAACAGTGTTTTCTAAAAATGATTTAAATAAAGTTTATTATTATCTAAATGATTTATTAAATACAATTTCACCCATGTTTTTATTTTTAAAAGAAAAATTAAAGGTATCTTCATGTCGTTTTCCAAAATAATTTATTTTTGGATTTTACTGAAAATGTGAAATGAAACTTCATTTTAATGTGTACGATATGAATGGAACTTTCTAACATCATTAACAATCATTCCTTCTAAGATTTATTTATAATTTTTCAAGTTTTTTTCAAATAAAAATCGTTTTCGAAATGTTTTATTTTTTAAAAAGTGTTTTTCAAAGTGGAAATGATATTTTACTCTATAAATGTTTTAAAATATCTTTAAAAATTATTTTCCATCCAATATGGAATACATTGATGTTACATATGTATTATTGGGGATATGATCCAAGGATACCATTCATATTATTTTTCTTAATGGTTTGTGTTTTTATGTAATGATGTTTATTAAATCCATTTCTCTTCCACGGATTATACCATGAGGAAATTCTTATAAAACCCACTTATTTTCACGTGTAATTATATGATGAAATGATTATGAAACCTATCTATTTTCAATAGGTTATGATATGATGAAATTTTTATGATACCCATTTCATTTCATGGGATACGATATGATTAATTTTTAGGATCTTCTGTCACACATATGTATGATTTCATTATGTGATAGGTGGGACCTATATCTCCATCCAATGCATTAGGTAATGATTTACATCTCATGATATAGACAGTACTGGAACAGAGAGTGAACCTAGTTCAGTAAGATATATATGTAAGATATAGTTAACTTGATTCGGTAAATCAATTTTTCCACTTTGATAGTCTTGGGAGTGAACTGTTACTAATATGCAAATGATTTTATATGATTCTTTATATACCACAAATTCCATTTCTTATTAAAATGTTATGCTCTCAGAGATCATGTTATTTTATTCCCTTATGAGTCATGTCTTATAAACTTCCAATATTTATTCCATGACTCATTATTATTAACTTTTATATATAGTTTATGGTTTTAAAATTTTATTCTCATGTTCTCATACCCTTATATTCATGTTATGAATACATATCTCCCTTTTTTACTCTTACTGAACATATGAAATCACTCTTTACTAAGTTTTATTTCCCTAGGTTATAAAGATATGTATTATGTATGATATTTCTAATAAGTGTGATAATTGTGTATAATGTAGAGTGAGATGATTTATCTCACTTATGGATCAGTGTTCATGTTTCCAAATTTCCAAATGCACTAAACTATTATGGTCATAGGGTCTGTATTTATGTAATATAATGAATACTCATAAAAAATGATGTTATATAAATGTATGAAAATCCTAGGTCACTGTAGTTGGTATTATATCATAGGTTTAGTTAAACTTTGGAAATTAGGATGAGAAAAACTTAGTGATATCCCTAAGGATATGTCTAAGGATAAGTTTAAATATGAAACAATTTATAGGAAAATGACCTAAAATTATATTAAAGGATAGAGAAAGTGGTTTCCAAGAAATTACATCCCTATCAAGATAATAAAAATGGATGTATATCTAGAATATGTGTTCCTAGGGGTAACAACCCCAAAAACACTATATTGAGCTAGACTCAATCGGGAACTAGTGCACGACAATGGGCCTTACTACACACCTAGTTTTACACTCCTAGGTGATATGCTTTGGAAATTCCCAAACTCTTTATGAACCTTTAAGAAGGATTTAAATATAATTTGACTATGAATGGCCTAGGATAAACCTAAGTTTTCATATATTAAAGAAGGTTTCATGATTTAAACATCCTATAAGTGGTTTTTTTATGATTATGTTGTTCCCCATCATGATTGTTGTTTCTTATACTATGCTTTTTGGGTTTTAGTCAATGCATAGAACCTGAAGGAATCATGTTAATGTTGAGTGTGGAGTAAAATAAAATGATTTTATTCTTGATAATAAAAACATTCTAGTATATGGAATGAAAAATCTCATTAATATGCTCACAAAACTTTCTCAAGCTACGAATCGTACTAGACTTTCAAAAAAACAAAGGAGGGAACAATATTATGTAGAGTCCTTCATGAGACAACATCCACATTCATACAGTGGATCCATTTATTTTATATTTTATGAGAAAATGGATTAGTACCACTATTAAAATATTTTCCATTCACTAGTTTTGGAATAAAAAAATGTGAATGTCTACCATTTGGAAGGTGAAATGGATTAATGGTGGACTCTTATCAAGAATACAAGGCCACATGATGAAGTTGACTCCATGGATTAGGATGAGTTCAAGAACTTATTTTTCAATAATTACATTCTCTGTATTATTCATACTAATATGGATAAGGAGTTACTTGAGATAAATCAAAAGGATGATGAATCTATTAGTACCTATGATGAAAATTTTACAAGAATTATGAGATACACTCTGAGTATTATCATCCAACCTGAAAGTAAGGTTGATCAATTCTTCAGTGGATTAAAACCAATTTTCTAAAGGGTTTTATCCATAAGAGACTTCAGTATATATGAATATATTCTTCAATGTTTTATCAAGGTGGAAATAGATTTTGGAGTTACATATCAATCTCAGGGTTTTGAAAAGAAAATTTAGATAGAGTTTAAAGGAAAATCCAAAAACCATGGAGAGAATAAGATGAGATTTCCTATATGGACAAAGTGTGGGATGAAGCATGGGGGAAATTATCTTAGGTGGGTTAGTAAATTTTTTAAGTTTAGAAGGCATGTTCATAAAGAAATTGATTGATAAAGTGATGGGAATAAGTTATCTAACTATGTGAATAGAGAGAAAGCCGCATAGAATATGCCTCATGTACTTCGGTGATTCAAGTGTAAGGAGAATAGGAATTTTGATAATGAGTGCCTAAACCCAATGGTTAATTATGATTATCAATTTAAACAACCTCTTAAGCCTAGGGACAAGTGAAAATATCATGTGATCACTATTTCTGAAAAGGGGTGTGATAATGATGTGGTGAAAGGTACAATTCTCATCCACTCTAGAACTAGTAATGTCTTATTTTACTCTGGGTCTACCCATTATTTCATATTTAAATAATTTTATAAGGGTATCAATATGCCAAAAAAATTATTATATGTAGAAGTATAAGTGAAAATACCCAATGTTGTGATGATCACATCTCAAGTTTATGGTTCCTCTTCGATTAAATTTTGTGCGAATGTGATTCTTGAAAATATTTTAATTCTTACTCTGGTGGAATTTTATATCATACTAGGTATCTATTAGATTTATTTTCATAAATCCCAAATCAATTTTTGAGTAAGGGAAGTCATGTTTGATATTACAAACCAAATTATGATCATCTATCAATGTGACGATAAGTATGGACTTCTGATGGAGATTACATCCATTGTACGGGTCTTAATTCCCATTCATAAAGGGTGTTTATATAAAATGGTTGGAGAGAAATTCTACATCTATGATATACTTATTTTTCATATATTTCAAGATTATTTTCTTATTCTTCCACCAAAACATGAATTTGAGTTCTCAATAGAACTCATACCTAGTTCTACGCCAATTTAAAATAATCCCTATAGAATGGCCCTAATTGAGTTGCAAGTATTAAAGAAAAACTCAAGGAAAACCTTAACATGGGATTCATTAGAATAGGTGTGCCATCTTGGGGTGCACCTATTCATTTAAAAAAATATGGATCAATGTGACTCTGTATTGATTTTTTGTAGTTGAGAAAGATCATAATTAAGAACAAGTACCCTCTTCCCCATATTAATGACTTTGATCAACTATATGGAGATCAATACTTTTCCAAGATTGTCCTTCATTCTATATATCATCAATTGAGGGTAAAGAAGGAGGATATAACAAATATGGAATTCCCTAAAAGGTGTAGACACTATGAATATCTATTGATGTAATTTGATCTTACTAATTACTATATAATCTTCATGTATTTAATGAATAGAGTCATTAGAAATTACCCTAATCAGTATTTGGAAGTATTAATAAATGATATTATTATCTGCTCAAAAAGAAATTAAGAGCTTGATTATCACTTGAGAATTGTACTAAAGACGCAAAGGAATGAGAAACTATATGAAAAATTTAAAAATTGTGAATTTTGGCTTCAAAAAGTTTCATTTTTTGGTAATTTAATCTCAAGAGAGGGTATATCAGTAGATCTATCAAAGATGAAGGCTATTAAATGTTATCCTAGACCAACCATGGTAACTAATATCCATAGTTTTCATGAATTAGCTAAATATTATAAATGATTTGTGGATAATTTCTCATGATTCTCTAATATTATGAAAAAGTTAACTCAGAAGGGATCCAAGTTCCTCTAGAAAGATGAATGTGAGGAAAATTTCAAGGAACTAAAGAGAAGATTAGTTAGTGCACCAGTGATTACATTACCCTATAGCAAATAAGGATTTATAATCTATAGTTATAGATTAAATAAGGTATTGGGATGTGCTTTTTTGTAGAATTACATGGTTATATCTTATGCCTAATGACAATTGAAGTTTCATGTGAAAAATTACCCAACTCATGATTTGGAGTTAGCTGTGGTAATTATTTTATTAAATATATGGAAGCATTACCTTTATGGAGAAAATTTTGATATATATATTGATCGCAAAAGTTTAAATAATATATTCACACATAAGGAGTTGAACATGCACCAAATTAGATGGTTATATTTGATTAAATATTATGAGAACTCAATAAATTACCACTATGGGAGCACAAACAAGGTGGTTGATGATTTGACTTGAAAGGATCCTGATAGATTATCTATGATGAGGATGAAAAAAGATACAATATTTATAGATTTTCAAAGGATAGATATTTAAATCCTTAAGGTTAAAATTATTATCTTTCTCAATTGAATGTTCAACCATTTAGGCAAGTGAATATTATATAGGCGCAAAAGGAAGATGTAGAGCGGTAAAAGAAGGTTAGAAATGTTCCATAGTTTAACCCTGATCATGATGAAATAATAAGGTTCAGGAACCCTGTTTGTGTTCTTTCAATACCAAAATTGAATAAGGATGTGTTAGAGTAATTTCATAGTTCTTCATTATCTATTAATATTGGAAGTAAGAAGATGTATAGAGATTTGAAAGAATACTTTTGGTGGGATTGCATAAAGAAAGATATTTCATAGTTTGTATCTCAGTGCTTGGTATGTAAACAATTCAAAGATAAAAGATAAAAGTCTAAGGGAATGTTGCATCTATTACCCATACCATAATGGAAATGAGATAACATCACTATAGATTTTTTCATTGGACTCTCCAAATTTTCATATACAGGTTGTAGTCAATCACCGTAGTAAGTCAGCACACTTCATCACTATTAGAGAATACATATCTATAGATTATCTTTCCAAGATATACATTAAGTAAGTGGTAAGGTTGCATGGAGTACCACATTCCATTGTCTCTAATCAGGATCTTATGTTTACCTCAAAGATCTGGAGAAGTATTCAGTAAGATCTTGATGTAGAGTTGAGTTTTAACACTATGTATCATACTCAAGTAGTTGGTTAGTCTAAAAGAATAATTCAAACCCTATAGGATATTCTTAGATCTTATTTTATGTATTTCAAAGGTGGTTGGGATCAACAGCTTCCTCTAGTTGATTTTTCTTACAACAATAGCTTTTAATCAAAAAATTTGATGGCTCCTTATGAAGCCCTCTATGTAAAGAAATGTAGAGCTCTAATTTTCTATAATGAGGTTGGAGAAATATAGATATTAGGACCTAAGTTAGATGAATAAATGTTATTGAAGATTAAATCCATTAAGCAATATATCAAAGCAGCTCAGAGTCAGCAGAAAAGTTATGTTGGAAATTTTCAGTGTGATCTAGAATTTGAAGTTGGTGATAAGTTGTTTCTAATAATATCTCCATAGAAGAAGTTTATGAGATTATGGAAGAAATGGAAACTAATCCCAAGGTATATCGGCCCCTTTTAAATTATTCATTGTACTATAAAATAAGATATCACTTAGAAATTCCACTAAACCACTCTCAATTACATGATGTGTTCCATGTATCTCTCTTAAGGAAGTACACACCAAACTCTTCACATGTACTGAACTTAGAGGTCATACCTCTAGAGTAAGATATTTTTTATAAGGAAAAAATAATGGATATTCTAGATTGTATAGAGAAAGTTCTATGAAACAAGACCACTCACCCAGTCAAAATTTTGTGGAGAAACCACCAGTTTTAAGAATATATATTGGAACTTTAGGATATGATGAGGTATATGTATTCTCTATTTTTGTATCATAATGATGCATTTTTAGGAAGAAATTCATTTTAAGTGCGGCTAGAATGTAACACCCTGAGTTTTTAAGAATTATTTTTTGAATAAATTAAATTTATTTGATGGATTACATTACATGAAACACCAATTTCATATTTCATTACATGAAACACCAAGTTAAACTTTCACTACACATAACACATTCTTAGCTTGTGTTACACACAACACTCAGTTTTAACAAAACCATGATATATTATTAATAAAGTTATTTAAACACGATCGTTATAACATAGCCATTAATCTAAGTGATATGAATAGTAATAAATACTCTTTTAAATATTATGTATAATTTTTTTATATAAAGAAAACTTATTGATGAAAAAATACTTAATTTTTTTAATAAAGTATTTATATATTTCTCAAAAAAATATTTTTATGTCTTTTTGTGAAAAATAATAAAATTTATTTTTGAAATTTTTAAAAAATTTATTGTATAAAATAAAATTAATTTTTGAATTAATTATGTCAGAATTATCTTAGGGTGAATTTTCAGGTTTTTTCTAAAAAGTTTCATTCTTTGATGAATAGTGAAAAAATACTGAATTTTAATTAAAAACTGCTTTTTCGTTTAAATTATTTATAAAGTTAAATTATATTTTAATTATTTTAATATAAAATTAGATCAATTATATATAAATTAATCCAATTTATTTCATGTTAATAATTTTCATATTGAATATTTATATATAACCATTTTAAACTTTTGAACATTTTCTCTTTAAAAATCTGTATTCTCGTTGCGTCTATGAAATTATTTATTTAATTGAATTATGTCACTTTTATGAATGGAATTTGAAAAAATGGATTCCTTATTTTCAATCATCATTATTTATATTATCAAATAAGGTCAAAAAAATTTTCCCATAATTATAGTGAAAACAATTAAAATTAATTATTGTGATTATGGTTAAAATAGGGTTTTGTGCATTACATGTGTTTGTATTAAAATTTACTTTACACACATATGGGTTTTCATTTAATAAATTGGATTTAATATATAGGAAAAATATTTATAAAATATATAATAAATCTCATCTTAATTTTATTCTTAAAGGATAAATTACGTAGGTAAATAAAAATATACAGGTTAGCGTGGTAAAAACAAAAAGGGTAAAATTGAGTAAACCTAAAGAATAAGGAATGAAAAGATAAAATTATGTTTCTTTTTTTATGGTGGAGGTGTTTCTCGACCACATAAACCCTTATATACTTTTTTAATCAATTTTTTTATCCACATGATGTGATAGTGACCTACCGTTATTTAATACTTTTGAGTATTCAAACAAAATATCACTCCTCAATTATAAAAGGCCTCCCCCTATCATATCTTATTCACACCTTCACTCCATTTTGGTTCAGCCAAGAAATAAAAAAATCACTTCTAAAATTCCCTAACCTCATATTATAAGCCTTATTTATGGTAGAAATCCATCCTAGTATGAATTTTAGTTCAAACTTAAGGAGGATACCCAAAGAAGAGGTAACGTTCATTAATGATCATTTTTTATATCTTCCTCCACCCCGTTAAATTTTTATTATATCATGATTATATAATAAAAATAGTATCTTACATACCTTGAGATTTTTTTATTTCAAGTTCATTACCTAAAACCATATCCACCGTCATTAAATGGGCTATGAAATCATCTTTGTGTGTACGGCAGACTACCGCCTTGCGAACAGATGTTGTCCATTTTTCCACTGTCACCTCTCACAGTTGGACATAATGATGGATTTATTGTTTATATGTTAAATATATTATATTTATGATGTTATTATGATTTTTAATCATTATATCATACATAAATTCATATTTTCCATTTTGTGGGAATACGATATCATTGTTCATGTGTACGGTGGATTATCACCTTGTGAAGCGATGTGATTTGTTCATGATTTACATGGAAGGTATTAAGGATGGTTATAATATACATATGTAACATATATTACATAACATGATTCTAAAATGATAATTTATATATCATTTACCTTTATTTCTTTCAATCCAACAAGAAAATGGAAACAATGTCCATGCGTACGTACGACCTAATGCCTCCATGAACGGTGTATTTCATTTCTATTCACTAAATTTTATGGATTAATATAAATACATATATAATTAATATATATGATATTTATATTATTATTTAAATTATATAGATGAAAACCCTATGATCTATTTAATAGGAACAGAAATAACAAGTCAAAACATACATGAAAAACAAAGTAGTTATTACCCAAAATGTAACTTTAACATGGAATTGTTAATAAAAGGGTAATAAAAGGTCATATTAAAATCATGTACGATATGATATATATGAATAAGGTTCTATAATATATTTATAATAAAATTATATTTATTATAAAGTAGGTTTGAACGATTACTATGGAATTGAATACTGAAGGTAAGGGATTTTTGTCCTTATTTTCCTTCATTGAGACGTACATTATATTATGAACCTATATTATTTAATGAGGTGTATATAAGTCCCCTTTTAAATTTAATAATATGAATCTATTTATCCTCATAATATTTTAAGTTCCATTTTATATTATCCCTTCATTGGACTTATGATGGAAAGTTACCAAAGTGGTAATGATTTTATGTTACAATCTCATCATTTATTGGGATTGTTTATGACTGTGTTTATGATGATAAAATATTATAATCCATATCTCAAGAAACTCATGAATTTTATTATCCTCTGTTTATTCATGAAATTTTCAAGTAATAGTACCATTTTTCACTCTTTTCTACTAAATATAATATACAAAAAGTTTTTAAGAAAATATGACTTTATTTCTCTCTTCGATCGAAAATATGTTTTCTTTCAAAAACATGTTTTATAAAAATGATTTCAAAAATGTTTTATTATTATCAAAATTATTTATTAAATAATTTTTTCCCATGTTTTACATTTTACAAAAATATTTTGATTAAAATATTCATGTCATTTTCCAAAATAATGCCCATTTGTATTTTACCAAAAATGTGAAAGGAATCTTCATTTTAACGTGTACAACATGAATGGAATTTTATGAAATCATGATCAATAATTGATTTAAATATTAATTTATAATTATTAATGATTTTTTTTCAAATAAAAAGGGTTTTTAAAATGTTTTATGTTTTAAAAATATTTTTTTAAAGCATAAATTATATTTTCCTCAAGAAATGTTTTAAATGATCTTTGAAAACTATTTTCTATCTAAGATGAAACATGTTGGTGTTACTTATGTTTTACTAGGAATATAATCCAATGATATCATTCATATTATTTCTATGAATGGCTTAATTTTTTATGGAATGATTTTTAAGAAATCTCTTTGTCTTCCATGGGTTATACCATGAAGAAATACTAATGAAACCCGCTTCTTTTCATAGGTTATTCTATGATGAAATGATTATCAAACTTTTATCATTTATATAGGTTATTATATGATGAAATGTTTATGATACCCATTTCATTTAATGTATTATGATATGATGAATGTTTATGATCTTGTGGCACACATATGTATGATTTCATTATGTGACGGGTGGGACATGTATCTCCCTCCAATGCATTGGGAAAATATTTATATCTCATGAGATAGAAAATACTATAATTAGGAGTGAACCTAATTTATTAAGACAATGATGGAATATGGAGTGAACACATTTCAGTAAGATAGGGATAGAATGGGGAGTGAACCTGGTTTAGTAAGATAAGGATGGAAAAGGGAGTGAACCTAGTTCAGTAAAGGAATTTGTCTACTATAATAGTCTTGGGAGTGAACCTTGAATAATATGGAAATAATTTTATATAATTATGTGTATGCCACAAATTCCATCTCTTATTCCAACGAGATGCCCTCATATATCATGTTATTTTATTCCCTTATGATTCGTGTCTTATGAACTGTCAATATTTATGTCAGGGGTCATGATTATGAACTTTGATATACAGGGTATAGTTTTCAAATGTTATGTTTATGTTCTCATACCATTATGTTCATGTTATACTTACATATCTCCCTTTTTCACCCTTACTAAGCATTTAAGTCACCCCTTTCCAAATTTCCCTTTCCCCAGGTTATAAAGATATGTATTTTCTATGATATTTCTACAAAGGGTTCTAGTTGTGAAGAACATACTAGGAGATGTTGTAGCTCAATTATGGATCATTGTTCATGTTTTTAAGTTTCCAAAGGCACTAAAATATTACAATCCTTGGGTGTGTGTTTATTTAATATAATTAATATTCATCAAAAATGATGTAACATCTATATATGAAAATCCTAGGTCACTATAGATGGTATCAAAGCATAGGTTTAGTTAACCAATAGAAATGAGGATGATAAAACCTTAGTGAGATTCCTAAGGATATGTCTAAGGGTAATTTTAAGGATGAATCAAAGTATAGGAAAATGTCATGGGATTATGGTAAAGTATAGAGTAATTGTTTTACAAGAAATTACATCCTAGTATAAATACTACAAGTTGATGTGGATCTAGAACAAATGTAACTAGGGGTAACAACTCTGAAAACAATGTATTGAGTTAGACTCGATCGGGAACTAGTGCCTAAAAACAGGCCTTGATGCACACCCGATTTGAAACTCTTGGAGGTTATAAATTGGAAATTCACAAACTCTTTATAAACCATCATGAAGGATATAAATATAATATGACTATTAATGACCTAGGATAAATATAAGGTGTCATATATTAAATAAGGTTTCATGATTTAGACATCTTATAAGTTATTTTTCATGATTATGTGGTTCCCCATCATGATTATTGTTTCTTACATTATGATTTTTGGTTTTAGTCAATGGATAGAACCCAAAGAAACTGTGTTAGTTATGAGTGCTATGGAAAATAAAATGATTGTCCTCCTAAGAACCCAAAATTTATGGGAACTGGAATGAAAAATATCATTATTGTGATCACACAACTTTCTCAATCTATGAATTATTCTAGACTTCCAAATGGACAAAGGAGGGAACAACATTATGTTGATTTCTTTATGAGGTAACATCCACCTTATTTCAGTGGATCTACTAATCCTCTAGTTGATGAGAAATGGATCAGTACCATTGAAAATATATTTTTTGTTTTCTATTATTCAGAACATGAAAAAGTTATATTGGCTCTCTGTCGTTTGGAAGGTGAAGTAGATTAATGGTGTACTCTTATTAATAATATGAGGAAACAAAATGAAATTAACTTCATGTATTGGTACAATTTCAAGAAATTATTTTCAATAAGTACTTTACTCATATTCTTTATATGAATATGGAGAAGGATTTCCTTGATCTAAATAAAAAGTTTAATGAATTCATTGGTACATATGAGAAAATTTCTATAAGACCAGTGAGGTACGCTTTGGGTATTATCATCCAACCTGAAAGTAAGGTTGATCAATTATTCAGTGTATTAAAAAAAGTCTCTGAAGATATTTATCCATAATATTATTCATTAGTTATGAATATATTTTTTGATTTGATATCAAGGTGGAAATATAGGTTAGATTTACGTATCAATCTCGTGATTTTGACAAGAAAAGGTAGATGGAATTCAAAGGAAAATCTAAAAAAGATTGATAGAAGAATATGGAATTTAATTTATGCTCAAAGTGTGGGAAGAAGCATGGAAGAAATTGTATTAGGGGTATAAGTAAATGTTTTAAGTGTTAATGGGAAGGTTATCAGACAATTGATTTCCTAATTGATGAGAATAAGTTAGCTAATGATGTGAATAGAGAGAAATATACACAGAATACACCTCATGAACCTTAGTGATTAAATTGTAAAGAGAATGATCATTATGATAATAAATACCCAAACCCAAGGGTTAATGATGATGATCTCCATAAGAAACCTCTTAATCCAAGGAAAAAAGTTGTAATCTCATGCGATCACTATTTCTGGAAAGGGGTGAGATAATGACATAGTGAAAGATACACTTATTTTCCACTCTAGAACAACTAATGTATTATTTTAATCTATATATACACATTATTTTATATCTAAATAATTTTATAATGTTATTAAGATTCCGAAAAAACAATTGTATGTGGAATTAGCAGTGAAAACCCTTAATGGTATGATGATTTCATCTCAGGTTTATGATTTCTCTCTGGTTAACATTTATGGGAATGTGCTTCCTGAAACTATTTTCATTCTTACTCTGGTGGAATTTGATGTCATCTTAGTAATTGATTGGATTTCTCTACATAAATGACACATCAATATTCAAGGAAGGGAAGTCATTTTTTACATTTAAACCCAATCTATTACCATATATCAATGTGACAATAAGTGTGAACTTTTGTTGGATATTACATCCATTGTATGGGTCTTAATTCCCATTCAAAAGTGGTGTTTATATAAAATGGTTGAGGAGAAACTCGAAATCGATGATATACCTATTATTTAGGAATTTTATGATGTCTTTCTAGATGAGTTTCCTTGTATTCCATCAAAACATGAAGTTGAGTTCTCAATATAACTCATCCTTAGTTCCAAACCAATTTCAAAGACTCCTTATAGAATGGATCCAATTGAGTTGTAGGAATTAAAGAAGAAACTCTAGGAAAACCTTGAAAAGTGATTCATTTGGCTAAGTGTGTCACCTTAGTGTTCACATATTCTTTTTGTTAAAAATAAATCTGGATCGATGTGACTTTTCATTCATTATCAGGAGATGAAAAATATCATAATTAAGAACAAGTATCCTCTTACCCATATTAATGACTTGTTTGATCAATAACACAAAGCTCAATACTTTTCCAAGATTAACCTTCATTCTTGATATCATTAATGAATGGTCAAGAAGGAATATATACCCAAGATGACATTCCATACAAGGTATATATACACTATGAATATATACTGATTTCATTCAGTATTTCCAATTCCCCTTCTCTCTTTGTGGATTTAATTAATAGTGCCTTTAGAGATTAACTTGATCAGTTTGTGGTAGTCTTTATAGACGATGTTCTTATCTACTCATAGAGAAAGGAGGAGTATAAATATCATTTGATAATTTTATGAAAGACCCTATGGAAGGAAAAACTATATGAAGAATTTACAAATTGTGATCTTTGGCTACAAAAGGTTTCATTTTTGGGTTATATAATCTCAAGAGATGGTATATCAGTAGATCCATCAAAGAAGGAGGATATTTAATGTTGGACCTGACCAACCATAGTGATTGAGATATATATTTTTCTTAGTTTAGCTAGATATTATCTATATATTGTAGAGAATGTATCAGGACTATCTAATCCTCTGACCAAGTTAACTCAAAAGGGATCCAAGTTCCTTTGGATAGATGAATGTGAGAAAAATTTAAGTAATGAAAGAGAAGATTAGTTAGTGCACCTA
Source organism: Viscum album (assembly GCA_963277665.1). Taxonomy (NCBI): domain Eukaryota; kingdom Viridiplantae; phylum Streptophyta; class Magnoliopsida; order Santalales; family Viscaceae; genus Viscum; species Viscum album. Next base: position 1,478,965,458 of record OY728127.1, on the reverse strand, counting down.
TTCTTACATTATCCTATAATAGATAAGGGTTTTTAATCTATAGTGACACATCCACGAAGGGATTGGGATGTGTTATTAAGTAGAATAACAAGGTTATAGCTTATTCCATACAACAATTGAAGGTTCATGATCAAAATTAACCAACTCATGATTTTCAGTTAGTCTTGATAATTTTTACATTAAAAATATAAAGGTGTTTACTTTACATAGAAAATTGTGATATATATACTGATCAAAAAAGTTTAAAGTATATATTCAAATAGAAGGAGTTGAACATGCACCAGAGAATAAGGTTAGATTCAATTAAATACTATGATTGCTCAATCCATTAGCACCCTAGTAAAGAAAACAATGTAGTAGATTCTTTGAGTTGAAAGGATCGTGCTAGATTATCCATGATTAGGATAAAAAAAGATCCAATATTTTTGTATTTGCAGAGGATGGATATTGAAATCATAAAGAAATGGGAAAAGTATTATCTTTCTCAATTGAATTTTCAACCATCTATCCAAGTGAATATTATATAAGAATAGAAGGAAGATATAGAGCTGAAAAATAAGGTTAGAAATGTTCTTGGGTTTAACCTTTATTATGATGTAATGATAAGGTTCAAAAACCATGTATCTGTTCCATCCATACTAAACTTAAAGAATGAGTTGTTAGAGGAATATCATAGTTCTTCATTCTCAATTCATACTATAATTATGAAGATGTATAGAGATCTGAAAGAATACTTTTTCTGGGATGGCATGAAGAGAGATATTGCAGAGTTTGTATCTTGGTACTCAGTATGTTAGCAAGTTAAGGATGAAAGAAAAAAATCTAAGGGGATATTGTATCAATTACCCATACCAAAATGGAAATGGGATAACTTCACTGTGTAATTTTTCAATAGACTCCCCAAAATTTCTAAAGTGAATAATGATATATCTATTCTAGTTGATTACCTTAACAAGTCATCACACTTCATCACTATCAGAGAATACTTATCTCTACATCAGATTTACAAGATATAAATTGAGGAAGTGGTAATGTTTAATATATTATCACATTCTATTATGTCTAATCAGGATCCATGGTTTACCTCAATGTTCTGATGAAGTTATCTGGAAGCTCTTGAAATAGAGTTAAGTTTCAGTTCTGTGTATCATCCGCAGGTACATGGTCAGTATAAAATAATAATTCAAACTCTAGAGGATATATTGACATCTTATTATTTGGATTTAAAATGTGTTTGGGATTATCACCTTTCTCTAGTTGAGTTTTCTTCAAAAAATAGGTTTCACTCAAGAATTCAGATGGATCATTATAAATACCTCTATGGAAAGAAATTTATAGCTCTAATGTGTTGGAATGAGGTTAGATAAATAAAGATATTGGGGCCTAAGATAGCTGAAGAAATGATAGAGAAGGTTAAATCCATTCATAAATATATCAAGGAAGCTTAGAGTTTTCAGAAAAGTTATATTGAAAATCACTAGCATGATCTAGAATTTGAATTTGGTGATAAGGTGTTTCTAATAATTACCCCATGAGAGAAGGCTATGAGATTCAGGAAGAAATGAAGACTACACCCTAGGTATATCGGTCCCTTTGAAATTATTGATCATATCAGGATGGTAGAATATCACTTGGATCTTCCACTAAACCTCTATTGAGTTCATCATGTGTTTAATGTATCTCTCTAGAGGAATTATATATCAAACCCTTCATATGTACTGAACTAAATGGTCATATCGCTGGAGTAATATCTTTCTTATAAGGAGAAACCAGTGGAGATTCTGGATCACACAAAGAATGTTCTACAAAACAAGACCACTCATTTGGTAAATGTTTTTTTGATAAACAACTAGTTTGAGAAATCTACATGGGAACTTGAGGATATGATGAGGTAGAATTATCCTCATTTTTTTATCAAAATGACGAATTTTAAGGGAAAAGTCATTTTAAGGGGGGTACAATGTAACACCCTAAGTTTTTATGGGTTTTTTTTCAAATAAATTAAATTTATTTGATGGATTGTGTTACATGAAACACCAAGTTAATCTTTCATTATACCTAACACTAAGTTAAACATTTTATAAATGCAATACTGGGATAGCTTGTGTTACACGCAACATTGAGTTTCAACAAAACCATGATATATTAATAATATAGTCATTTAAACGCAACCATTATAACCCAATAATTAAACTTAGAGATTTGAATAGTAATAAATACTTTTAAAATATTGTGTATAAAGTTTTTATATAAATAAAACATGTTGATAAAAAAAATAATTAATTTTTTTCAACAAAGACCTTATAAATTTTCAAAAAAAACTATTTTTTGTGACGTTTTGTAAATAATATTAAAATCAATTTTTTAAAATTTTAGAAAATTAATTTTATACAATAAATTTAATTTTTCAATTCATAATGTAAAAATTATCTTAGGTTTAATTTTAGTTTTTTTTTGAAAATTTTAATTTTTTGATGAATTGTGAAAAAATAATGAATTTTAATTGAAAAATGCCTTTTTGTTTAAATTATTTATAAAGTTAAATTATATTTTAAATTATTTTTAATGTAAAATTAGATCAATTATATATCAATTAATCAAATTTATATCATATTATTAATTTTCATATTGATTTTTGATATTAAAATATTTCAAACTTTTGAAAGTTTTCTCTTTAAAAATCTACATTCTCGTTACGACTGTGGGATAATTATTTTTTAATGGAATTATGCCACTTATATGAATTAAGTTTATAAAAATGGATTCTATATTTTGAATAAACGTAATTTATATTATTTAATTAGTTAAAATTATTTTTTGATCATAATGATAGTGAAAAAACTTAAAAATAATTACCATTATTATGGTTAGAACTGGGTTTTGTGTATTACATGTGTTTATATTAAAATTAATTTTACACACACGTATGTTTTTATTTAATAAATTGTATTTCATATATATAATCAGTTTGTATAAATTATATAATAAATCTCATTTTAATTTTATTTTTAATAGATAAATTACCTAGGTAAATAAAAAGATACAAGTTATTGTGGTTAAAACAAAAAAGGATAAAATTGAGTAATCTTGAAGACTAAGGAATAACATGATAAAAATATGTTTATCTTTGTTTGATGGAGGTTTTTATTTACCAAATAAAACCTCCCCTAATTTTTTAATCATTTTAGGAGCCACATGAGGTGATAGTGACCTCTGATTCCTGAATACATTTTAGTATTTAAAAAAAATGTCACTCCTAGATTATAAAAGGTCACCCCCTCTCCTCTCTTGTTCACACCTTCAAACCCTTTTGTTTTAGAAAATACCTTCCCAAATCACTTACCAACTTCCCTAAACTTATCATAGAAGCCTTATTTTGGGAATAAATCCTTCCCAGTAAGGATTTTACTACAAACATATACAGGATACATGAAGCAGAGGTAACATTCATCAACGATCATTTTTGTTTTATTTCTTCATCCACCCCCTTTAATTTTCACTATATCATGATTATATAATAAAATTATCAAATGGGTTAAGTTAATTACCTACAACCATCTACACTTCTATCAAATGGGTTACAAAATCATTGTTCATGTGTACGATGGATTGCTGCCTCGCAAACCGAGGTCATTCATTTTTCAATTACCGCTTATCAAGATTGGATATAATGATGTATTTATTGTTTATATATGCTATATATTATTTTTATGATGTTATTATGATTATTTAATCAATATATTTCACATGCCTTCATATTTTTCATTCTGTGGTAATATGATATCATCGTTCGTGTGTACGGCGAACCCCCGCCTCACGAAGCGATGTGATTCGTTCACTCTTTACATGAAATGTATTAAAGATTGGTTTACTAAAAATATGTGATATATATTACATAAAAATTATTATTTAATTATAATATATATATCATTTACCTTTATTTATTTTAATCAGACAAGAAAATAGAAACAACGTTCATGAGTATGCACGACCTACCGTCTCCATGAACAGTGTATTTCATTTCCTATCACTAAATTTTATGGATTAATATAAATAAATATATACTAAACATATATAATATGTATATCATGGTTTAAATTTTTTAGATGATTAAACCATAATCGATGTAAAAATATTAAAAATAACAAGTCAAAATATACACAAAAAAATAAAGTAGTTATTACCCAAAATGTAACTTTAACATGGAATCATTAATAAACAGGTAATAAAAAGAACATAAGAAACTAATGTATGGTATGATATATGTGAATATTTTTCTTTAATATAGGTAAAATAAACTTATATTTATTATACATTAGTCTTGAATGAGTACAATGGAATTCAATACTTAATGTAAGGGATTGTTTCTCGATTATCCTTCTTTCAGACGTATGTTATGATATGCACCTATATTATTTCACAAGGTGTATATAAAAAATCACTGAAAAGTAATATCATGAATTTATTTATCCTCATGATATTTTAAGTTCCATTTTTATGTAATTAATTCATTTTAATTAAGATACAAAGTTACCAAAGTGGTAAAGATTTTATATTACAATCTCATCGTTTATCAGGATTGTTTATGATTATGTTTCTGATGATAAAATATTATGATCCATCAATAAACTCGTGAATTTTATTATACTATCATTATTCATGACATTTTAAATTAATGTTACCATTTTACCAATATTTTTTGCGTAAGATAATAAACAAAATGTTTTTAAGAAAATACGAATTTATTTCTCTCTTCGGTCCAAAATCTATTTTCATCCAAAGCTATTTTTTCTAAAAATGATTTAAAAAATGTTTTATTATTATAAAAAAATTATTTATTAAAGAAAATTTTACCCATGTTTTAATTTTTTTCAAAAAAAGGAAAGGAATCTTTAGGTGATTTTCCAAAACAATGTATGTTTGGCTTTTTCTGAAAATGTGAAATGAATCTTCATTTTAACGTGTACGACATGAACATAATTTTTTGAAGTCATGAAAAATCATTTATTAAAAGCTTAATTTATAATTTTTCAAGTTTTTTTTCAATTAATAAGTGTTTCAAAAAATATTTATGGTTTAAAAAGTTTTTTTCAAAGTTGAAAGGTTATTTTCCTCAATAAATGTTTTAAATGATCTTTCAAAATTATTTTTCATCTAATATGACATATGTTGGTGTTACATATGTCTTACTAGGGATATGATCCAAGGATACCATTCATATTCTTTATTTAAATGGTTTATTTGTTGATGTCATGATGTTTATGAAACTTGTTTCTATTTCATGAGTTTTACCATGAGGAAACGCTTACGAAACCCATTTTTTCATTAATTATTCTATGATAAAATGAGTATGAATAATGTATCTTTTCCATAGGTTATGATATGATGAAATGTTTATGATACCCATTTCATTTAATGGGTTATGATATGATAAATATTTATGATCTTAAGGAACACATATGTATGATTTCATTATGTGATGGGTGGTGCTAGTATCTCCCTCCAATAAATTGGCTAAAGATTTATATCTCATGAGAAAGATAGGACTAGAATGAGGAGTAAACCCATTTCAGTAAGATATGGCTAGAATAGGGATTAAACCAAGTTCATTAAGAATAGACTAGAATAGGGAGTGAACCCAGTTTAGTAATACATGGCTATAATGAGGAGTAAAACCAGTTCAGTAAAGGAATTTGTTTATAATGATGATCTTAGGTATAAACCTTGACTCATATGGAAATGATTTTCTATGATTATGTGTATGATACAAATTCCATGTCATATTCCAATGTTATTCTCTCATGGATCAAATTAATTAATCCCCTTATGATTCTTGTCTTATGAACTTCCAATATTTATTCCATGACTCATTATTATGAACTCTGATATGTAGGGTATGTTTTTCCTCCAATGGCCTCAAGGCCTTCATTTTTTATTGATTTTTGATAATCCACCTTTCAAGGGGTGAGGTGTAACCCTTACAAAGCCCGTAGGCATAAGTATTACATGGCCTATAGGACTTAGAGGAATCCATTTCCCATAGGCTTCAAACATTACATACAACCCAGACTAACTACTTGGAACTGCTCCTCCCCAGCATCTTCATTATGAAATCAGCTCTCCACCTTCACAGGGTTGTTCGACTAGTCTTTCCTGTGCATACACAGGCTTGTCCTGATGGCAGTTGTTATACCCTATCATTATTTCAATTCATTTAGCTTCTACTATGGTGAACACTGCTTGCTCATCCTTCTTCTATAGCTTTGTTCCTTATAGGTTATCTGGTTTTCATCTGCACTTTAGGGTGACCCTAAGGCCTTAAGGTGGCCCAAAGGCCTTGAGGTGACCCGAATGCCTTACTAACCCAAAGTTCTGGGTGGCCTGAAGGCCTTAAAGGACTTGGGGACCAAATCAGTGGCCCAAAGGCCCAAACAGAGGAATATTCTCGGTTGCTACATTGCCAAATAGTACCTGCTATAGTTCCCTCTACAGTATTACTACAGTACTTCTACAATACTACTATAGTACTCGAAAAATTATGCCTCTGCCTGTATTTGATCCCGAGTCGCCTGGATGCACTTAATAAGTCCTCACCAACCAGGCTAAGACTCATGTTCTATAAGTTATGTTTTTCAAATGTTATTCTCATGTTTTTATACCCTTATGTTCATGTTATTCTTACGTAACTCCCTTTTTTACCCTTACTAAGCATCTGACCTCACCCTTTCCTATGTTTCCTTTCTCTAAGTTATTAAGATATGTATTATATAGGATATGTCTAATAAGGTTTATATTAATGAATAAAATAGTGAGAGATGGTGTAGCTCACTTATGAATTGGTGTTTATGTTTTCATGTTTCCAAAGGCACTAAACTAATACAATCGTTTGACATTTTTTTATGAAATATAATGAGTATTCATAAAAAATAATTTAATATCTATGTATGAAAATAATGGGTCACTATACACAACACATTATATTTACATTTTATCTTGTTGTACAAATCACAAATGATTCAATAAAATAAATCATATGATTTCATGTCAATTTGAGCTCCTATACTATGGTTTTTACTATTAAATGCACGTTTTGGGGTTTTAAAACACAAAAAATGAATATTTTCACTTAGTGAGAAAATATTCACTCATATTGATTTAAAATAGGTTTTTGGATTTCAAAAACCAATCTACGGCTAATGTCTTATGATTTCACAAAAATATGAAGTCATTTTCTTGTTTTTGACCCCCTTGTGTATATTTTTAAAGACTTTTGTATCATTAAAAATTGCTTATTGAGTCTTTCTGAGAACAATGCACATCATATTGACATGTTTCATTATTTTATACATAAAAAATTATTCAATGATATTTTTTCTATGATTTTATTCTAATATGAGGTTATTATCTACGGTTTTAACTGTTACATGAATTTTTTAGAGTTTCAAAACACAAAAAATGTGTCTATGGACATTTTGAGAAAACTATCACTCATGTTTATGTGTCACTAGATCCTACATTTTCTAGAATAATCTATGGTTATTTTACTTTGAGAAAACTCATCTCACATTACCCTAACTCCCTATCATAAAATCATCCCTAGCAAGATACAATGTCATCATAACAATAAAGAAAATAATCATTAATACATTTAATGGATTGAGTTTAGAATTTACCTCTAAAGGATGAGATATAAGAGTAAACATTTCCTCAGGGATTATTCTCATCATCCTCTAGAATATAGAAAATAAATCATTTTTCATGGATGATCACTAATGATCTTTTTTTCCTATATAATTTATGTTCTTGCACTTTTTCTTTTAGCCTTGAAATTTCCCTTTATGCTTCCCAATCAATGTCACTACCTAAACCCACACTAGATAGTATAGCAGTAAAGGATATTGGTTACCTATCAAATACATTTGATAGAGTAGGACCAAAACTCATACCCCATATATGATCATGATACCCCTTCCCTAAAATAATTGCAATCGCATTGTTCTAGGAAACTAATGATGATTGTGTAAGGTTTTCATCCTGAGCTTCTTGAATTTTAAACAGTTAATATAATAATATTAAAAATGGTTTTATAAATTATCAAAACATCATAATATTATATATTTAATTTATTTTTCATTATTATGTTTTTATAGTAATTAAATAACATTAAATTTTAATGAAAAATAATTAATCCAATGTCTCTAGTAGGTTTATTCATGAAATTATCATCAGATTTCCAATGAACATTATCCCACGTATTCATTTTTCTAAATGGGTTACCTAAACCATGAGAATTTACAACAAAGTATATATATAAAAATTTATAAAAAAATAACTATAGAAATAATAAAATAGTATAATTAATAATTAATAAAATATAACTATGTGTTTTCTTTTTCTATTAAAACTATGTGACCCAATGATATGAGGAATGAATTGTTTTTCACGATTCATTGTATTTTTTATATAATTACTATAAAAAATAGTATCATTAATCAAAATTATAATTTTATTATTTTTTGTCACCAATTTACTGTAAAATATGTAAATACCTAATGAGATATAACCTTATTAATATCAGAAAAAAACTTCTACTACTCACAATACATGTCTTTAAGAACTTTATCATACATTTTTCAAGTGCTTGTATAATTTTAATTGAAATAATTCCATAATCTCACTTAAAGTGTATCCATTTTTTCCAAATACTTCATATTTCATGGGAGTGAAATGGATTTTAGGATTTCTAAATGAAAAAAAAACATCTAGAATTAAAAAACATAGCACTTTATAAATATATTAATGATTTTACTCATACATTTTAAATTAATCATCAATGAATATTAAATTTTCATTATATTTATTTGGTTTTCAAATATCTAATTCTTCTAAGATATGGTGATATACCTCTAGTATTTATAATTAATGGGAAGTCTCATTATATCTCAAGAAACATATAAAAAATATTTCCATATTTTCCAAAAGCACCACCAACAAACACCCTATACTCTTAAAATGGAAAGATAATATTAAAGTCTTCTAGATACCATATATCTACTATATTCATATTTTTGTCTCTTTTATTGTTATATTTATCTATTTGAAAAATGAATTAAATAGTTAATAAAATATATAGTGTTTTTACAATTAAAACATACCAGTAATGATAACCTAAAAATATACCCTAGATAGAAGAGTGACCAAATTCTATACCATCAGAGGCGCATTATATGGTGAGATATCAACTACATATAGAAAAACTAGTGGCTCACTTATAGTATTTGGTATAGTGGAATCATTCAGATCCCCTGAAGGTGATGGTAGAGATGGCGTGCTCTGGGATGATGATTAGAAAGGATCTCAAAACAATTATCAGAATTCCTACATTTCAAATGGATTAGTATTATATTCAATATAAAAAAATTAAATAATTTTAAAAATCAAAAAAATAAAATAGAATAATGTATATATGTATGAAACACTTATATATGTGAAATTGTAATATATTTTCATTACTAATTTATACGTTCAATTATCTGATCTTAATTATCCTCATTATTATCAACCTCCATTATAAAGATTAATTATTTATTTTTACCCTCTCTTTCAAGTTCTATTGTTTCCATATTGTCATGTAAAACTATTTAATGTTTTTTGGTTGATGAGGTTCTCTATTACAAATTACCAATTAGGAATCATCACTTAAATCATACAATTCTCTCTATTTTAAGAGTGAAATAACACTCTAAAATTCATTTACTTCATTTTCCACATAATAAATCATCTTCACTTGTGAATATAAGATAAATGGATCATTCTCTTTACACTCATCAATATGGATCATGCAACAACCCTTGATCTGTAATGATCTCATGTGGCCAAATCAAGATGGTTACTGGACCTCAAACATGCCTTCCCATATTTCTGAATACTAGTGGGGTGTACAGAACATAGTGGGTAGACTATACCCTGTAGTATATAGTTATAATACAGTAGAAATAAAAAAATATCAGAGTATCAGAAATGGTAGAAATAGTACAACATACAACTTAAAGGTAAGGGATGAACCAAGTAAACTAATTAATAATAAACTAAGTAATGTCAGGATAGAATGTATCTAAACTTAAAACTAAAAGTAATGTAGATAAAAGACTATGCTAACACAAATAAAATCAAAAGTCCCTGGTCTTGAACCACATGTAATTCTCGTCTCTGAGCTCCAACCCATCCAACAAGCAACAATCAACAACAGGGTCCTTTTCCCTTGTCCAAAATTACATCCATGTAATCTTCTTAGGTACCAAATAGGGTGTGGTTAAAAATCAGTAGTTCAACACCACTATGTCTAAAAATCCAGTATGATAATAAGTGTATAAAATAAAGTGATAAATAGGTGTATTAATTAATCAATTAATACTATAAAATAATTAACATACTTCAACACCATGATGGAATATCTATTAGAATTTATCATGACCATTCCAACCATAACCACAAGTCAATGTCATGATCACATAACCGGTTCAAGTATTATAAGCATTATAGCATGAATAGGAAAGGCCCTTTATTTAATAATCTCAACATAACCTAGAAAATACCATTATATATTAATTTTAGTATCACTGGGAAAATCCATTTATATAATCATTTCAGAATCACCAGGAAAATCCCCTTATATAAGAATTTCAGTATCATCGGAAAAAAACCCTCTATATAATCATTTTAGCATCATCAGGAAAATCCATTTATATAATCATTTCATCATAATCGGGCATATCCCTTTATATATTAATTTTAGCATAAATCACAACACAAGTCATAACAGCAAGAATAACACAGCATAATATCATAATCCACAATGGTCAATTCATATGATTACCATTTGTCTTTTAATTACCCATTCATTATTTAAATCATATCTTAAGTCATTTCCATGTCATTTTGCACACCCATTTTATATCCAATTATCACTAGTAATTCAATAATCATGTAATCCATTTTCCAAGGTGAATATATCACAAGTGATCACTTAAGGTCTCATGTCATGATAAATAATATTTTAAGCCATTATCCAGTTCATTTGTTCTAGGGTAGGATCACCCTATGAGTATCTGCAAGCCAGGTCTCATGCCATTAGATCTAAATGGATCCAAAGAGTAGTCCAAACACATGATTATCATCACCCATTATTCTATTTTTTAATGGTCACATTGAGTCGGTGAAATCAAAAAATATTACACATACTTGAATAGATATAAATAGACCATAGGGTTATATTCTAGACCACCTACCTTTATCTGGATATTTAAGAAACACTAAACAAATGGGAACACCAATGAGGAATAAAGGTGAAGGAGATCACAAGGAGAAACCTAGATTACACAAGATCACAACCCTATTTAATAGAGGTTAAGATATTACACTATGATAATGGAGAATAAATGGAAAGGAGGGGAAAACCAAAGCGAAAAATACTCATCAAAGATTAAACACTTGATCAAGATTCCCATAAGGGAATAAATGTCTCCAAGATCACTTGAAGTCACTATAGGGTCCAAGAGGGTAAGATTCATACTAATGAGAAATAAATCATACATTATGTGGGATTTAAAATTCCTAAGCCTAAGAGATTCATTATGTGAAACCCTTTCACGACATTAATTTCTCAATTTAAGAGATATTCCAAAAAACATGTTGCCTCGGGTTAAAATAACCTTGATCGATTATTTCGTGATGTGAACCAGTTTCATGGTGTGTAATAGTTTCACACCCTAAACTAGTTCATGACATCTTCCAAACAATAGTTTCACATCATGTAAACTATTCACAATGTGAAAGTTTCTGGAAGACAACATTCAACCTAACTTTCATAGGAAAAACCTGAACTACCTCCAAATCCTTCCAAAATCATGTAGAACCCTCATATTCCCTTAACATGTTTATACCTAAACTCCATTAATTCAAAAAAACATACATCCCTAAACTTTAGGTCATTTTCCCCATCAAATGATCTTCATCCCCAAAAAGGGACTTAACCACCAAGGTTTAAAGAATAGAAAAAACCAACCAAAAAAGATTCCAACAAAACTCAAAGTGGGGCATACCTAGAAATAGATGGGATCTTATAACCTCCCCACCATATAACATCTCATCCTTGAGCTACTATAAGAATTACTTTAGGGTCTTGGAAAAAACAATTTGGCCACTGTGCTTGCATATCTGATTCCATCTCCCATGTATCGTATCAAACATGCCCATGCTTCCACTACAATTAAACTAAAGGTATGGTCCTACCCCAAAGATGCTTCCCACTATGGTCCAAAATCCATGTCAGGTGCTCCTTAAAAGACTCATCTACACAAATCTTGACTTCATCAATGTTTATTATATGAGAATAGTTTGGGTGATATCTTTAAAGCTGAAATATGTGAAACATATCATTCATGACACTATAGCACGGTGGAAGGGGAAATAGGTACACCACTATATTAGACCTTTCCACTATCTCATATGGCTCAACAAAACTAGGTTATATCATTCCATGTTTACTGATACAGAGTCCCCCCAACCTAGGAAACACCTTAAGGAAAGCACAATGACCAACTTCAAACTCTAGAGGTCATCTTCGATGGCTAGTATAATATTTATGCCTACTATATGCTGTCACTAACCACCTACTAATCAATTGAACCTTATTAAACATATCCTTCATGAGACAAGGTCCAAAAAGCACTGACTCACCTTCCTCCAACCAATAAAAAGGTGAACAGAATGGTATTTCATACAGAGCCTCAAAAGGTACCATTTAGATCGATTCATATAAGATATTATTATAATAAAACTCTATGAGTGATAAATGTTTCTCCCATGAAACACCAGAATTAAAAATATAGGCTTGTAACATATCCTCTAGAATTTGAACATTCAGTTTAGATTAGCTGTCAGAATATGGATGATAAGATGTACTCAGAAGAAACTATGATCCCAAGTCCTTCTAAAGACCCTACCAGGACTGAGAGGTTAAGCGAGGATCTCTATCATAAATGATAATCCATAGAACACCATGCTACCTGAATATCTCTTTCATATAGAGACAACCCATATCATCAATAGTGAAGATATGCTTGATAAGAAAATAATAGGATACCTTCATCAACTGATCTATTATCAACCATGTTGCATTATTCTTTTGAGGTGTCCTAGTTAATCTTGTCTCAAAATTCATAGTGACATCATATCATTTCCATTTAAGAATGGGTAGAGGCTACAACAGCTCATTTGGCCTCTAATGTTCGGCCTTCACCTGCTAATAGGTGAAACATATTACTACAAATTCTGATAAATCATTCTCCATTCTTGGCCACCAATATTATCTATAGAGATCAGGAAATATCTTTATCATCCCTAGAAGTACCACCCATTTAAAATCATTGATATCTCTCATCATCTATTCATGTAATCCCATAACAACCCATACTTAGGCATGGATAAGAATAAAATTAGTGCTACCAAGAGACCATCTTGGTGGATCCCCACCATATAAGATATCTCTCATAGCTAATCCCTACAGATCAGATAACTTATTTTTCTTAATCCAGTCAATAAGCACAGGTATAATCGATATCGAAGTTAGAGCTACTCATACCTGGGTCTCTTGAACATCTAGTTACATATCTACAAAGAGAACTGACAATAACAACTCATCACAAGCCTCCCACACTACCTATATCATCATCTTTCATCTCAAATCATCAGTAATGATATTGACCTTACTTAGTGTATAATCCAACTCAAAGTCAAAATACTATAGATACTCGACCCACATCCTCTTTCGAAGGTTTAGGTCTTACTGAGAAAAGATATACCTGAGGCTTTTTTATTCCATTTACACCAAAAATCTCACTCCCAAAAGATAATTCCTCCAAAATCTCAGGGCTTGTACCACCACTACTAACTCCAAATCATGAGTAGAACAATTCCTCTTATGTGGTCTCAGTTGTCTGCAGCCATAAGAGGCCATGCAATTCTACTTCATTATAACTTCTTTGAGTCTAACTCTAGATGTGTCACAATGCACAGTATATGAATTAACCATCAAAAGTAGGTGAGGATTTGTTCTAAGTTCATCCTATTCTTTAGATCTTTAAAAACTCTTTCACAAGCATCCGAGAAAATAAACTTCACCCCTTTCTTGGTCAGACCATAATTCGATGCTTTCAAATAGGAGAAGTTCTGGATAAAACACTAATAATAACCTGCTAAACCAAGAAAAATATGAATCCAAAATACATTATTGTTCTACTTTCAAGATATCATGTCTAAAACCTTCTCTAGGTACACTAAAAATCCATACTTTGAGATGACATGGACCAAGAAGTGCACTTAATCAATCTAGAAACTACATTTGTTTATCTTGGCATAAATTTGATTCACTCTCAATGTACTCAAGATTATGTCAAGATGTTGGGAATAATCATCTACTGACTTGGAGTACACTAATATTTCATCGAAAAAACACCATAAAAAATCCATAAAAGTATGAAAGATATAATTCATCATGGTCATGAATACCACGGGTTTGTTCATCAAACTAAATGACATCACTATGAACTCATAAAAGACATACTTACTCTTAAAATCATACTTAGGTATGTATGATGGTATCACACTCAAATGGTGGTTTCTTAATCTCAAATAAATCTTAGAAAAAATCTATATACCTTTCAAATTATTGAATAGATCTTTGATGTGTGGAAGGGGGTACTAGTTTTTTACCGGTGTCTGGTTCAATATCTGATAATCCATAAACAAGCATAAAGTCCCATAAACCTTCTTGGTGAAAAGAACTGGAGAACCCCATAGTGACATACTAGGCCATATGAATCCCTTATCTTCTAGATCTTCCAACTAAACTTTCAACTCTTGATGCTCTATTGGTGTCATCTTGTAAGGCAGAATAGAAACCATCTCTGCTCCCGACACCAACTCAATCATAAACTCAATCTCTTTCTTGGGTGGTATGCTATAAAACTCATCAGGAAAAACATCCTGAAAATGGTATACCACTAGAAGAATATTATACTGCTATATTCCTCCATAATCCAAAATAAGGCTTGCTATCTGAGCCATGATACAATCCAATCTATATTGGATTGGTCCTATACAACGAGCCCAAATATCCCACTCACCCTATTGAAAATAGTTTCCTCCTTATAGAGATAGAATGGTAACTCTCCTTTAGTAACATTTGATATGATCCTAGTATATAATTATCCAATAAATAACAATAATAAAATCAAAACCATTAATTTCTAGCACAAACGGTTCCCAAAAGAAATGATGACCACCAATTTCTAGAGAACACACCTTACGATATTTGATATTCTCTGACAGCACTCCCAACAGTTTATTGATGGTTAAAACACCATCCAGTATTTCCACAACCAAGACTAAAACATTTTCAAAAAGAGCATATATAAAAGAATTTTATTCTCCTATATCAAACAAAATAAAATAAAGGTTATATGATATAATAATCATACCTCTGGCGGTATAATATTTTTCTTCCAAACTAGCTAGAGTAGGATACATAGAATGAAGCATACGTGCTTCTCTACCTTGGAAACTAGTATGAAGCCCATGCGTTACTCCCTCTACCTAGTATTACTGCTCCTGTGCTGGGGTACCACATCCCCTACCTCGATGTGAATGCCCAGTGGAACTCCAGATACCAATCTTCTTAGGGGTAGTTTTGTCCTTAGTAGACTCCAGTACCTGACTTTACCACCTACCACTACTCTCCTACTGCATTCCCCTATAAAACCTCTGAAGGTGGACCAACCTACTATAAGTATGACACTCCAAAGTATGGTAAGGACACTAAGGCCACTGGTCTCCAAAATTTCCACACTGATAGCACTATAATATAACAAATCCTTGAGATGGTTGCTCACTACCATGGATGATCCACTCACTATTTCCATAGTGATAACTATCATAGAGTCACTTCTTACCACCAAAATAAGTGCTCTTATTTTTTCCTACTGAAATAGCATGTATTTTTTTCAAGGAATCTCTCATATTCTCTTCCATAATGAGAGATCTATTTGTCATGTCTAAAAATATACTCAATCAAAATATATTCACCTATGACCTACTCTCATAGAGAATCCAATATTGAGAGTGACTCGCACTAGAAATCTCATCATCTACTAAAGATAGCGCAAAGCACTATAAGTAGGTGAAACATCCAGTTTAATCCATCACTAACATGCCCTATTGTGTTAGGTTAATGAACTTGTGATCCTTCTCATCCCTCAATGATTTAGGATGGAAGTGACTCAAAAACTTCACCTTTAATTCCTTCCAAGATAACTTCTATTACTACCCAACTTTCTCTATAGTGTTCCACCAACACTTGGCTAGTCCATGAAGTATATATGAATCAAGATTATCTCTCCTATATGTGGGTGTATTGAGGTGCTTGTAGATTATATGGATGGAATTAATTCAAAACTTGGATACCTATGGGCCTCCCTTTCTAGTGAATATAGGTGGATGTTGCAGCTGAAACTCTCTCATCATCTCATAAATCGAAGGCACGGTGAAAAATGTCTCCCTTTCTAGGGATCACATTGCCCTTAGGAAGTTGTCATGAAGCTGAACATCTATCTGATCCTCAGGAGATATAGGTAGGTCTAGTTTAGCTGTGTTAGGAGTGTATTGATTCCCACTCTCCTAACACTCAATTCAAAGATGACAAGGAGGCATTTTCTCTATAAGAAAAACACACTCCTTAGAACACTGGATAACAACAAGTTCAACCTCAACATGTGACAACAATAAAGAACAACTAACTCAGGGTATCTCTAGACATGGATTAACAAGTGAATTATCATGAAATAATAGATCTTTCATTTCATTTATCAGATATAATAGGTATCTCATTTCACAATTCATAAAAGAAAATATATCACATGTAATAAATATGTCCCTGTCAGGAATTATGCATGTCAATATAGATCCCTATGTGCCTATCATGATGAATTCATAATAATATTATTCCATACTTGGCCACAAGGAAAAATCTCAATAAATAATAACATAACACAACATGTGAATCACCCAAGATGGAATAACATCAACTATAAAAAAACATCATGAACAGTAATCTTATCCTTAGGTACTCAGATTTTCCCCCATACATGTGTTAGATACTCCCATGCACAAGATCATTACCAATTATATATGCATCCTAGTCTTCTTTCTACATTTACAATACAGTAAAGTGATGTAAAAGAAAAACCTTCCCCTCTAATACTACTTTGTAACGTCCCCCGAACCGTTAATCTCTCATATAGCCAAATCAAGTTAGTTACTAGACCTCAAGTGCACCTCCCCATATTCCAAAGGCTAACAACTCATATTGAAGGTGTAGAGAACATAGTGTAGATATTATACCCTTTGGTATAGAGTTGTAATATAGAAAAAACAAAACAAAATCAAACTAGTATAAATAGAAGAAACAGTGCAGCATACAACTAGAATGTAAAGGATGAACCAAGTAAACCAAATAATAATAAACCATGTAACATCAAGCTATAATGTATCTAAATTTCAAAATAAAAGTAATATATATAAAAACTATGTTGACACAAATAAAATAAAAATTCCCTTGTACCGAACCCCATGTTGGTCCCATCTCCAAGCTCCAACCCATCCAACAGGCAACAATCAACAACAATGTCCTTTTACCTTGTCCAAACCTATATCCATGTAATCTGATTGGGTACCAAATGGTTGTCTGAGTATGGTGTCAGAAAAACTCAATAGGTAAACACCACCATGTCTAAACAAAACTAGTTTGATAATAAGTTCATATTATAAAGATATAACCATGTGTATTAATTAATCAACTAGTACTATACAATAATTAACCTGCTTCAACACCATGCCAAAATATCTCTGAGCATGTAACAAAACCATACCAACTATAACCACATGTCTAAGGAATAATAACCCAACTATTTCAATCCCTATAATAATTATAATATGACTAGGAAAAGACCTTTATATAATCACTTTAGTATAACTGGGAAAATATCTTCATATAATAATTTTAGAATCACCATGAAGATCCCTTTATATAATCATTTCAGTATCACCAGGAAATGACCTTTCTATAAACATTTCAATATAACCTGGAATATCCCTTTATATAATAATTTCATCATAAATCACAACACAAGTCATTACAGACATAATAACCCAACATAATATCATAAGACACAATAGTCAATTCAACCAATTACCATTTGTATTTCAATTACCAATTCATTATTTGAATTATATCTTAAGTTGTTTCCATGCTAGTTTTCACACCCATTTTATATAAAATTATCTCCAATCATTAAATAATCAAGTAATCCATTTTCCAAGGTGAATTTATCACAAGAAATCACATGAAGCCTTACGTCATGCTAAATCGTCTTTTAAGCCATTAGCTAATTCATTTGTTCTATGGTAGGTTCACCCTATGGGTAGACGCAACTAGGTCTCAAACCATTGGATCCAAAGGGATCCAAAGAGTAGTTCAATCACTTTATTATCATCACCCATTATTATATTTGTTAATGTGCATGTTTTTTTGACGCAATCACATAATATTTCATGTACTTGAACAGATAGAAACAGACCATATGGCTTTATTATGGACCACCTACCTTTATTTGGATATTTAAGAAACACTCTCAACTAGGAACTTTATTGAGGAACAAAGGTTAAGGATGTCACAAGGAGGAACCTATATCACAACTTAGTTCAACAATAATCATTATATTACACCGTGATAACAGAGAACAAATAGAAAAGAGTGGAAAACCAAAAAGAAACAAGTCACTGGAGATTAAATTATTGATCGATGCATCCAAAAGGGAAGAAATGGATCTAAAATTTCCTAGAGTCACCCTAGGGCCCAAGATGAGAATGTGGGCATAGATGAAAAATAAATCATATGTGTTTCGGGATTTAAAATAACTAAGCCAGATAAATTTAGGATGTGAAAACATTTGACGATGTTAATTTCTCAGTTTAAGTGATACACCAAAAAACATGTTGCCTTGGGTTAAAATTACCTTAATAAACCATTTAATGGGGTGAAAATGTTTCACGGTGTGTAACCGTTTCATGCCCTGAACCAGTTTACATCATTTTTCTGACAACAGTTTCATTTCGTTTAAACTATTCACAACATGAAAGTGTCCATCATACAACTTTTAGCCTAGATATTATAGGGAAAAACTGAACCACCTCTTAATCCTTTAAAAATCATTTATAACCCTCATATACCCTTAACATGTTTATACTCAAACTCCATTAATTCAAAAAAACATACATCCATGAACTTTATGTCATTTTACTCAGAAAATGATCACCATCCCCAAAAAGGGACTTGAGAACCATTGTTTAAAGAAGGAAAATCTGTAAGAACCAAGATCTTTTTTTTCAGGTATGAATCTTGTTTTCTGGTGTTTTTGAGAAAAAGTGGAGAATCTGGAAATTTTAGGAGTACACGTCGTGTACTTATAAGTACACGTCGTGTACTCGGTTGTCGCGGGTCACCACGTACTGGATATGTAACTTCCAAGTACAGGGTCGTGTAAAGGCCAAGTACATGGCCGTGTGGGGTGACCTGGAGACCACCTAAAGAGGGTACAAGTAAAGGAAAGTACATGCCATGTACTTTTAAAAGACACGTCTTGTACTTTATTTTTATTTCATTAAACAGACCGAGGTCGCATCTAATTGATAGAACACCCTCCTTCTAGGTCTATATCATCCAGGAGCATCTGTGGCCGACAATTTTTCTATGAGCCCCCAAATCTCCATCCTTTCTATGAATCGACCGTCGTCGATTGCATTGGAATTTCCACGATAATCTCTTCCTTCTTCTAGATCCTTGTTCCTTGATTCCTCTTCGTTTGTGAGTTATCTTCAGTTGAATGTTTTTAGAAGTTTTGTAGATCTACATCGTTCTATGGAGATTCAAGGCTTGAGGTTTACGTATATCAATCGTACAATGCTGAGGTAGGTGGTTTGTGTCTTTCCGTAGTTATTACTTGAGTTATATGTGCAAAAGCTCCCAATACCCTAGAACGGGGTATTGTGTGTTCATTGTTATTAGCCATGTTATTTCCTTATATGGATTGTGTGCTTGAGTAGAGGATTTATGATTATAAATAGGGTTATTTACCTTGATATAGATGTGTTTCCCATGCTTTCTTGATTTTGACTGTTTGGTCTACCATTTCCTATTAGGCTGTTTTGTTTTCTATTCCTAGTATTATTAGGATGGAGTGATTTTATTTGACATGTTGTGATGTGTTTTAAACTGTTTATCCAAGTAGTTATTGAGTTTTACTTTGTCTTCCATATACCATTTGTGCACGATTGTTTACATAGGGTTGTGGGAACCTGGTGTAATAGACCATAGGGAGAATGGACGCTGAAGGCTTCTCCATAGTGTTTATTTACTTTAAGTTGCGGGACCATAGGGGTATGGACGTAAGTTATCCCTCAGAGTGTATTTATTTTCATGTTGTGAGACCACAGGGGAATTGGATGTTTAGTGCTTCCCCAGAGTGTTTGTAGTTTACCTATAAAAGACCACAGGAGGAATTGACTGTGAGTGCTTCCTCAGAGAGTCTTTGCTAAAGCTGAACCAAAGGGGTTAGACTATGAGTACTTCCCATAGGGTTGCTTATGTTTGTTTGGTTGAACCATAGGGGATAGATTGTGAGTACTTCCTAGGGGGTTACTTGGTTTTTATTAGCTACTTACTTGACATATGAAATGGAATGCATTTATACTTTAGGATTGTTTACTTTTGAGTACTTCCTTGTCTACTGCTTCTTTTTTCTTATTGCTTTATATTTATATTCACTGACCATTAGGCATAGATCTTTGGGTGGTTGCCTACTGGGATTTGTCTCGTACCCTATTTGGGTCATGATTTTGGGCCCAAATAGATTATATTGTTGTAGGTCTAGATAAGGGAAAGCGCCCTTCTACTTTAGGTACTTGATTGTTATGGAGTTGGGGATCATGGGACCAAGCTGAGGCTTGTGATGTTGCGGACCTGTTTACTTTCTTTTCTTTTTTACTTTGTTTTAGTATTGTATTCCAAAATTGTGAATTGTTTGGATATTTTCCTAGACATATGTATCATGCATCATTTATATATATATGATCCAGTTTATTACTTCGAGTCTTCCACTACTTATTTATTGCATAATTTTATAACTTTCTCTATTGTATATCTATTTATTTCCATTGTGTTACTCTGACAATGAGGGAATATTTTCCCCATTATCACACCCAAGTCCATCGCTACTAGTCGGAAACCTCTGGCATTCAGGGAAATGCGCCTGAGGCCATGTGGCCAACTGTGTACGGGGCACCTCTGGGTGGCACCCAGAACCGAGACAATACAAAGTGGTATCATAGGTAGGTTCTTTTCTTCTTGAATTACTTTTTGGAGCCTATATCCAGGGATAGAAAGGAATGGGTACTTGGTAATAAGTTGTTCCTGGGATTATCTAACCCATGTACAGGGAAAAGCCAATTTACCTCATATTTTATGTTTTTTCTAGTTTTTCAATTATTATCGTTGATTTGATTTCACTATTGGGTGATTCATATATTTTGTGTTATTATTGTTGATATTATTGAGGTTCTATTTCTGTTTCAACCTGATGAGATGAGGGTATGTCATCTCATGCATCATATAAGCACTTGATAGAGATTACATGTTATGCATTCTTACCATGCCATTTAGGGTGCATTACCGATTGCTTGTTTTTGTGATAGATGTTGTGATAGATATTCATGCTATTGTGATAGATTCCTTCATAGAATACCTTCTATTTGATAGGGTATTGGATTTTTTAGAGTTTTGTTTGAATAAACGCCAAACTTTGGTTCTTGAGGTGTTATGGGCCCTCATGGACCGGAATTTGGTGGATCATTGCCTTGTTATTCTAGTATATGACATGTTTAAGATTCCAAGATTTGATTTGTGGGGAGTATGAGCTTTCACAGATCAAAATTTGGCACTTTAAAGTTCAGTTCAGTGTTTTCTGGGTTTCAGAGTAGTTTCTGAGGATTACTGTCTGGAAAAACCTGGAATACATAGTGTGTAATGATAAATACATTTCATGTGTCCTTCTGTTCGGGAAGGAACTATTTTTCTTAAGTACATATTGTGTACTGTAAGTACATGTTGTGTGGTCTCTAACCATGTCACTGGCTGTGTGGGCAGAGACATTGTGTTGGGAAATCTTTGGTGGGATATGCCGTGTACCGGATGTACACGTCGTGTTGTGTAGACCATGTGTCCACCCATGTGACTAACGACATGGATGGATAAAAAATAGGTTATACACATCGTGTCAAGCTTTAACATGTTGTGTAGTATAACCCTTGTATCTAGCCATGTAACGAACAACACAGGGTGATGGAATCCTTCTAGTATACATCGTGTCTGGCATAAACACACCGAATAGAGACAGTTGTGTGTCTACCCATGTGACTAACAAGACTAGCAGTTGAAACCTAAGTGGTACACACCGTGTCTGGAACAAACATGTTGTGTAGTCATGTCCTGGGAGAACCATGTGGGTTAGTTGTGTATAAGAACTCAGGCATGGTAAACGAATCAAGTACACGCCATGTCTTGGGAGAACACACCATGTGTATGGAGTGTTACATGACCAGTTTTGGCAGATGTACACGCCCATGTGAAGTCCCAAAGGAACACATCGTGTAAGGGTTATACATGTCATGTATCTATGTTTTGAAAAACTTTAATGCTTTCCTTATCCTATTCCTTTCTTGCACTTCTAAGTTTCAGTTCTTGAGAAATATTGATCCTAAGGTGTGTGTTTGGCCTTGTAGAGTCATGCCACCAAGACATCCTCCAGTTGTACGCCAGATACAAGGCAGTGATCAGACACCGGACATGGATAATCAGGGACTACCAGTGGATCCTCCTGTAGTGTCAGTCTTGGAACCAACAGTCATTCTGAACACAGGTGATGATTCACAGTTCCGAGAGGGCTTTATTAGGTTCATGCAAACCTTATAGGGAGAACCGCATCCTACCCCATCAATGGAAGAATTGACGTGGGTTTTCTAGCAGCAATATCCTCCCACCTTCATAGAGGAAGGAGGACCTCAGGATGTAGAGTCATGGCTAGAAGTTGTGATTTCTATATTCGAGAATATGGAGATGCCTCTAGGGAGGAGGGTGAGGCTCTCTACGTATATGCTTCGGGACTCCTCCAAGAGATGGTGGGATGTGATCTCATAGGAAGGACACCAACAAGGTATGGATTGGGATGAGTTACAGTGTTCCTTCTATGAATACTTTTACCTAGAGACTTTGAGGGCCTACCGATCCCAAGAGTCCATGAGTCTAGAGCAGGGTACTCTTTCAGTTATAGAGTATTCTTCTCGCTTCACTGAGCTGCAGCGCTTCACACCCATCCCAAGATGTGATGTGTTATTTATGGAAAGAAAGTTTGAGGATGGTCTCAAGAATGACTTCTGATCTTAGGTGAATATCTTTATGTTTACTTTCATTACTTCTATAGTCAACTAGGCACTGATCACAGAGCACAATCTAAGGGATTCTAGAGCTGTGAGCCAGGGCGGCTCGACATTCGAAGTTGGTACCCATCTTAATGACAGCAGGAAGCACCATAAGGAGTTTAAATGTAGAGATCGTAGTATGCAGGATACTTCTTCTAGTGGCCAGGTGGTGTGCTACCAGTGTGGGAAGAGTGGGCATACAAAGCCGCATTTCCCAATAGACCCAGTGGAGTGCCGATCTTGTGGAAAGATGGGTCATATTCAGTGTTTCTATCGGTTTTTATCACCAGTATTTGGTGATAGGGGTTCTTCTATGACTCCTCATTCAAGGGAAACACCACCAGTTTCATATCAGTATGGGAATTGGAGTTCTTTTAGCCGTTCCGGCTGAGGTAGAGGTCGCGGTCGTGGTATCCAGTATGCAAGATTTTAGCAACAACAAGGTGGATTAGCTCAGGGTGGTTGGTCAGGGTCATAGGGCCGTGGTGTAGGCCAGACTTTTGCAATGGAGCAGACCCAGCAGGATCAGGATCTTGGTCCCTCTATAGTGTGAGGTAAAATCCTAGTTTCCCCATGTTTAGCTTCTACAATTTTTGATACAGGGGCTTCCCATAGTTTCATATAGGTTGCTGTTGTGTAGAGCCTTGGCTCTATATCTTTACTTCTTCTGATGACTTGATGTTGGACACTTCATTTGGGATAAGAACGGCTAGTATACGTCAGTTCAAGGAGTGGCCTCTTGAGGTCAGTAGATGTCACTTCTTATGAGACCTCTATGCCTTATAGATGACGGGCTATGATTTCATTCTCGGAATGGACTGGTTAGTTCCCTTCGAGTAAGTTGTTGACTGTTATCACTATAGGGTTATTTTCACATCACCAGATGGTGGATCGCTTATTTATAAGGGTGAATGGGATGTCCAGATGAGTAGAGAAAGAACTGAGCATCCTGGGTTGGGAGGAGTTACATCCCAGATTGCTAGTCGATATCTGAATGACCAGGGGACAACAAAGTTGGACTTTACTCTAGTGGTGGATCATTTTAGAGATGTCCTTCCAGAGGACTTTTTTAAGTTTTCCTCTAGAGAGATAGGTGTACTTTTCTATTGATCTTGTGTCAGGAGCGGCACCAGTGTACATTCCTCTTTATAGGATAGCTATACCAAAGTTACAGGAGCTCAAGCAGCAGTTAGAGGAGTTACAAGCTAAGGGTTTCATCTGACCTAGTACTTCTCCTTGGGGTTCTCATGTCCTATTTGCGAAGAATGTAGAAAGTACCCTTAGACTTTGTATGGATTATTGTAAGCTAAACCAGTTGATGGTCAAGAACTAATATCCTTTACCGAGGATTTATGATCTCTTTGATCAGCTTCGAGGAGCTCGGGTGTTCTTGAAGATTGACTTGAGATCTGGTTATCATCATTTTCACGTTAGACCATCAGATATACCTATTATAGCCTTTCATAGTAGTTATGGTCTATAAGAGTATGTGGTTATGATGTTCGGTCTCACGAACTCACCTGCAGTTTTCATGGCTCTGATGAACTGAGTGTTCCATCCATACTTGGATTCTTTCATTGTGGTCTTCATGGAAGATATCTTGGTGTACTCTCACACTCAACACAACCATGCCACACATCTTGAGATCATTTTTTATTACACTGAGATAGCATCATTTATATGCTAAGCTCTCAAAATGCCACTTTTGGATGGACCTGATTCACTTCTTGGGTCATGTTATCTTAGAGACAGAAGTATCAGTAGATCCATAGAAAGTGATAGTAGTAGTTTCCTAGGAGAAACTGAAGAATTTCTTTGAGGTGTAGAGTTTTCTTTGGCTGGTTGGTTACTTCAGAAGTTTCATACAGGACTTCTCATGCTTAGCATCGCCACTGATGGGCCTGACTAAGAAGGGTGCAAAGTACTTGTGGTCAGATTCTTGCAAGTCATATTTTTAGGAGTTGAAAGAGAGGTTGAATTTAGAAGAAATACTAGTATTTTCAGAGTCGGGAAAGAGTTATACTATTTACTGTGATTCATTTGGTATTAGGCTGGGAGCAATGCTTATGTAGGGGGAAAGAGTTGTTGCATATGGGTCTCTGCAGTTGAGGCCACATGAAAGAAATTACCTGACGCACGATCTTGATTTGGTTGCAGTTGTTCATGGATTGCGCTGTTAGAGATATTATTTGTTGGGAGATAATTTTTTGCTTTTCATTGACCACACAAGTCTCAAATATATCTTCACTCAATGCAATCTGAATTTGAGACACTGAAGGTGCGTTGAGTACCTTCAGTCCTTTGACTTTGAGCTTGCCTATACTCTTCAAAAAGGCAATGAAGTAGATGATGTGTAGAGCAGGAGGACTCAGATACAGGAAATTCAGGAGACCGGTAGTGAGTGGAAGCTCGTGGATCTATTCTCTAAGATGCATTTGGAGGAGCCTGAAAGACAGGGGCAGAAGTTTCTTTCTTCTGTGGATGTTACCTCTACTCTTCTTGATCGAGTTAAAATGAGGAAGCTCTTAGATTTTTAAGGCCTAGTCCTACAGAAGAGTGTGTCAGGGGAGGATCCTATTCCTAGATGGATTGTAGGTGAGGATGAGATCTTGAGTTTTCATGGACGTGTATGGGTGTTATTAGACATGCGCGATGAGCTGATGTGAGACTTTCATTCCTCAGTTTGGGTAATTCATCCTGGTGTCACCAAGATTTATCGTGATCTACACCGTCAGTATTGGTGGCCAGGTATGAAGAGAGATGTTTATGGGTTTGTCATGAAGTATTCCATCTGTCATCAGGTGAAGGAGAAACATTAGTGACCAGTAGGGATTTCGCAGCAGTTACCCATTCCTGAGTGGAAGTGGAATGATGTCGTGATGTAATTTGTGACAGGGTTACCGAGGTTTCCTCGAAGGAATGATGCAGTTTGAGTTGTCATTGACAGACTCACGAAGGTTTCTCACTTCTTACCAATCAAGGAGACCTTCAGTGTTGATTATTTGGGAAGGTTGTACATCTAAGAGATTGTACGTTTACATGGGGTTCCACACCCCATTGTTTTAGATAGGGATGTATGTTTTACTTCTCAGGTATGGAAGGGACTACAGAATGCTTTGGGTACACAGGTACTTTTGAGTACAGCATACCATCCCCAAATAGATAGCTAGTCTAATAATACAATTTAGGTTCTTGAGCACATGCTAGAGAATGAATCGTAGATTTTGGAGGTTCTTGGGAGAATCCCATACCTCTTGTGGAGTTTTCCTATAATAATAGTTTTCAAGAAACTATTTAGATGGCATCTTATGAGGCTTTGTATGGTAGGCCATGTCGATCACCCTTATGTTGGCTAGAGGTAGGAGAGGCAGCTATGCTGGGACCTCGTCTTGTTCAGGAGACCTCGTAGAAGATTGAATTGATTCAGAAGAGGATGGATACTACACAATCTCAAAAAAAGTCTTATGCTGATAAATGGAGAAAACCTCTAGAGTTTGATGTCGGGGATCAGGTTTTTCTACGTGTCACACTGAGGTTAGGACACAAGAGGATTAGGAGATAGGGTAATCTTTCACCGAGGTACGTTGGAACGTTTGAGGTTTTGGAAAGGTTCGGTCTAGTTTCTTATCGGTTGCAGTTACCTCAGAGGTATTGGGATATGCATGACTTATTTAATGTTTCTCAGCTATGATGTTACTTCTCAGACTTGTCTCATGTCTTTCAACCTGAGGAGGTCGAGCTAGTGGTGGAAACATCGTTCAAGGAGCATCCTATCCATATTGTTGATCTTAGTGTGAAGTTTATCCATGGCCGGTCTGTTCCTCTAGTATGAGTGCTATGGGAACACAGGCAAGTATAAGAAAAGACTTGGGAGAGGGAGGTAGATGTACGATCATAGTGGCCGGAGCTGTTTTATGATTGTTCTTATCCGCCTCCTTGCTAGGGAAATTTGGGGATGAATTTCATTAAGAGGGGAAGTTTGTAAGAACCTGGATCTTCTTTTCATGTATCAATCTTGATTTCTGGTTTTTTGAGAAAAAAAGGATAATCTTGAAATTTTAGGAGTACACGTCATGTACTTATAAGTACACATCGTGTACTCGGTTTCTATGGGTGGCCATGTACTGGTCATGTAACAGCCAAGTACATTGTCGTGTGGGGTGACCTGGAGGCCTCCTAAAGTGGGGCTTGGTAAAGGTAAGTACACACTGATTACTTTTGAAAGACACACCATGTAATTTATTGTTATTTCATTAAACGTACTGGGCTCACGTCTAATCTACAGGACAACCTCCTTCTAGGTTTGTCTCGTCTAGGAGCATCTATGGTCGGTGATTCTTCTTTGAGCCCCCGACTCACCATCTGTTCTCCAAATCGATCGTCGTCGATTGCGTTGGAATCTCCACGATAGGCTCTTCCTTCTTCTAGAGCCTTCTTCCTTGATTCCACTTCTTTCATGATTTATCTTTCGTTGAATGTTTTTAGTGGTTTTATAGATCTACAACATTCTAGAGTGATTCAAGGCATATGGTTCACATATATAAATCGTACAATGCCGAGGTAGGTGGTTTGTTCCTTTCCATAGTTAGTCCTTGAGTTATATGTTCAAAAGTGCCCAATACCCTAGAATGGGGTATTGCGTGTTCATGGTTATTAGCCATGTTATTACCTATTATGCCTTGTGTGATTGAGTAGAGGATTTATGATTTTAAATAGGGTTATTTACCTTTCTATAGATGTGTTGCCCATTCTTTCTTGATTTTGACCATTTGGTCTAGCATTTCCTATTAGGCTATTTTGTTTTCTATGCCTCATATTGTTAGGATGGAGTGGTTTTATTTGACATGTTGTAATGTGCTTTAGACTGTTTAACCAAGTAGTTCTTGAGGTTTACTTTGGCTTCCATATACCTTTTGTGCACAATTGTTTACACAGGGCTTTGGGAACTTGGTGTAGTAGACCATAGGGAGAATGGACGCTGAGGGCTTATCCAGAGTGTCTGTTTACTTTATATTGCAAGACCATAGTTGGGATAGACATAATTACTCCCTCAAAGTGTCTGTAGTTCCATGTTGCAAGACCATAGTGGGAATTAGACATTGACTGCTTCCTCAGAGTGTTTATAGTTTACCGATAAAATACCATAGAGGGAATTGACGGTGAGTGCTTCCTCAGAGAGTCTTTACTAAAGCTAAACCAAAGGGGTTAGACTGTGAGTACTTCCCAGAGGGTTTCATATGTTTGTTTGGTTGAACCAAAGGGGATATACTGTGAGTACTTCCTAGAGGGTTACTTTGTTTTTATTATCTTCTTACTTGATATATGAAATGGAATTCATTTAAACATTATGATTGTTTACTTTTGAGTACTTCCTTGTCTACTGTTTCTTTTTTATTATTGCCTGCCATATATATTCACTGACTATTAGAAATAGATATTTGGGTGGTTTCCTACTAGAATTCATCTCACACCCTGTTTGGGTCATGATTTTGGGCCCAAAAAGATTATATTTGTGTAGGTATAAATAAGGGAAACCACCCTTATACTTCAGGTACTTGATTGTTGTGGAGTTGGGGAGCATGGGACCAAGATAAGGCTTGCGATGATGTGGAGTTGTTTGCCTAAATTTCTTTTGTACTTTGGTTTAGTACTTTATTCCATCATTGTGACTTGTTTGGATATTTTCCTAGACATATGTATCATGCATCATTTTTATATATATATATATACATATGCTCTAGTTTATTACTTCTAGTCTTACACTAGTTATTTATTGAATACTATTACATCTTCCTCTATTGTATATCTATTTATTTCTATTGTGTTTTTCTTCCAATGAGGGAATAGTTTCCCCATTATCACACCCAAGGCCCTCACTGCTAGTCGGTATGCTCTAGTGTTTGGGGAAATGTGCTTGAGGCCATGTGGCAAAATGGGTACGGGGAACCTCTGGGTGGCACCCAGAATTGAGACATTACAAAACCAAACCAAAAGAGGTTCAAAAAAAACTCAAAGAGGGACGTACCTGGAAAAATATGGGGTCTTACAGATCAAGTGAGAGAATTTTATAGAAATAAAATGTATCAAATCGTTCGTTATACCCCTATTAATGTTGATTAACTTGTATTTGAATAAGATAACTTAAAATTGACCATGATAGTTTAATTTGATGATATCAAACATAATTCCATAGTATCCCACCTCTTCGAGGGTAAATTCACCACTATTTTGAGTTTTCAATCCTTCATCATGATTAATTGTATGAAACTCAAAGCCACAAATATTGTAGTCATTGAATCTTTTAGCTTGCATTTGAAGACCTCAAACCAAATAATTCAAATCATTTTACATTTTAGAACAATTCTCAACATTAATTATCTAAAAATGAATATATAAGGTATTTATTTTAACATAGAAAAAATAAAAACATGACAATAATATGAATATGAGTATGTACTTACATGATGGGAAAACCATTTGACAATCACCTTATTAGCAGTTTTTGTTCATTCTATCCCATTTCTAGCTTCACCCCTTAGTAATATCTCTATTTGAAATATAAATTATTTAAAAAATGGATATACAATAAGACTATTAAATAGAATATATCTATGTGCTTTTAGTAACTCCAATTAAATTAGCTTCAAATTTGAGCCCTTTCCAACTGGTTATCCTATAGTTGTAAATACTTATGACTATTTTTTAGAACGAGAATTATTTGAGTTGTACTTAACACATCTAATATGATTGAATATAGTCTCAATTTATTCAAAATACATAGAATAGAAGTATATTCACTATTTTTTATGTATCATTTAAAAATAGAGCCTTCTAGTTAAGCTTTATTCCTCACTTATGAATTGAAAGGACTTAAACACCTGATGAAAAAAATGAAATAAACATACAAAAAAAACTTTACATAATGGTTTGATAAAATTGAATTAATAAATGAAAATAAAAATAATATTAATGTACCTCTCAATTGGATACATCTATCAATAGTATACCAGTCTACCAGGTTTAGCTTCCTCAACCAAATAAACTGTGAAATGAATCATGGTGGTGAAAAATAAGGGGGAAATAATATCTCCTAATGAAAAATTATTAACAAAATTAGTTCTTAAATATTTTAAAGATCATTTTGATTTGTATTTTTTTCAAAAATATCAATTAATAAGGTTCAAAACTCAAATAAATTGAAGATACATTTTTAGGAAACATATTATGCAATTAAAAGGGTGGAAATTACTCCATCAGAATATGTGAGTCATGGATTTTAAATCAATGTAACTTTCAATGATTTAAATAAAGGCACCTTGAAATGTTACTTTAATATCCATCTGAAACTTTTATATTCTTTAATTTTTGAATAAATAAACTTTTCTCATGATTTTACATTGCAAAAATAGTATAAGGATATTTATATTCTCATTTTCCCACAAATCATGATTTATAATCATTGATTCCAATTCCTTATGAGCATTAAGTTGATCCTTTGATTTACCATTCTTATTAAGCAATGTAAAAATTACATTTTCATATATGATCTTCTCAATATACATTACATCAAGATTATGGCATAGAAAATTAAACTCTCAATAAAGAAGTTTAAAAAATATTCTCATTTTCTTTCACTATTGTATTCCAACTAGTTCAAATATTATTCCTCATACCCTTTCCCCTCCTTTAAACTGATTATATTTTCTAAATTATACCTTTAAATTCATTAATTATCCAAAAAAAATTAACCAAATAACACTTTTAGTGACTTTATCAATTAAATAAATCTATTGAATTGTGTCTTGTTAAACATGAATTTATAAGATGCATAAATAAATAAACAATGACACATAAAACAACATTTTCTACTATGAGGTAATCATTGAGGTTCAAAATAATAATTAAAAAATAGACAATACAAACTGGTGTGAGTGTTCCAACCAAATATATAACACCCCATGATTTTAGAATATATTTTCCTTTAGAAAAATTGATGAATTTAATATATTGTGATGCATGAAACATAAAACATAAATGAATAATTATTTAATGCTAAAAAAAATATAATAAATTACTAGATAGTTAAACAAAATTGACAAATAAATATCTTTGTAAAATAAAAGGAGAAAATTTTACTTAAGAAAATACAATTGATTCGAAAGAGAATTTTTTGAACTACTTTATTAGATTATACATTTTTGTTAAATTTAATACTTTTAAGGAATGATATAAATCAAATTTATTAATAAATATTCAATAAATTATTATTAAAATTAATTAAGGACATCCATGAAATAGTTAATTAGTGATAAGGAATACTAGTTTAACAGTTCTTGGTTAAACAAAAATGTTTTCTTTACAAACATTGTTTTATATGTTTTATTTTAAAAATAATAATTTATCTTATTTATAGTATTAAAATAATGTAAATTTATGTTTTATACATTTTTAAAGATAAATAATCATTCATATATTGATTATAAAATGGTTATAAATGAAGATAATTTCATTTGAAGGTAAAAAATAGATATTTTCAAAAAACTATTTTTTTGTGTGCGATGTGTTTTTATCTTAATAAATTAAATTATCATTATTTATGAATTATTTTAATAAATATTTTTTATAATATAAATAAATTAAAATAAAATTCATTTAATGGTTATTATTAGGCAATTAATAATAATAAATTCATTTTATGATTCAAAAATACATTTTTTCTAAAAGTGGTTTTTGTACAATTTATTCCAGGATACTAGAATTAATTTACACCAATTTAGAAATATAATATGATAAAATATATTCTCTATTTTCAATTATAATTTCTATATTTGTTTATAAGTTCACATTTATTTTTAGTCATAAAAAATAGTTACCATGGTAAAAGTTAAGTCATCACAGTAAGGGTTAAAATGGGTTTTAAAGGGTTAAAATTAAAGGATAATGATTTTAATATCTCAAAATATTATATCTAATATTATTCTTTTAGTTTATTTATACCTCCATAATATTATATTTTAAAATTGTCCTTTTTTCACTCTCCATGAGAATGGAATTATTATATTTTAAAGTTCTTAATATTTAAAAGGGTGTCGCTCCCCTAACTTATAAAAAGGAACCTCCAATCCTAACTTCTTCATACAATTTGATCACATTATATCAACCATGATCTACCCAAACCACTTTCCAAAACCCTTATCCATTAATATATATTTTGGTATCACCAAAATATCATCACAAGAAGGCTTGAGGGGGGATCCAAATCAGGATACCCAAGGAAGAGGTAATTGACTTAATGATTAATTTCAAGTTTATTTCTAATTAAACATATTTAAAATATTATATAAACACCTAAAAATATTGGAATCATTATAATTAGTATACTTAAATTTTTTTATGTTGATTTAATAATCATTATCTACCTCTTTTCCAACCAATGGAAAATGAAAATGTCATGTATGCGTACGTGTGGACTACCACCTCCATGAAAAGATGTAATTAATTTTTTATTAACACATATCACGGATAGTTATATAGATGGATTTAATGAATATATTTTATATTTATTAATATTATGACTCTATAAAGATAAAATATTATCTAATTTTCTTCCCATCCATTGGAAAATGGAAACATCGCTCGTGTGTACGTGCAAATTACCATCACCATGAATAACATATCCCATTTTTTATCACTATATTAAATGGATGATTATAAAAGAATATATAATAAATAAATATGACATTTATTACATGATTAATATTCTATATCCATGACCAATGTGCAAGTATTTGAATCATTGGACCGAAACATGTGTGGAAAGAAGAATAATTGACACTCGGATATTGATTTTAATGAAGAATAGTTAATAAATGGGTAATTGAAAATTATATGTGAATGATATATAGTAATATAATTATTAATATGGTTCTTATATATGTTTATAATAAATCTAATTTTATTATATAGTTGGTTAGAGCATGTATGAAGCAAGTCAGGATTTGAGGTAAGAGTTTACGTTACAATATGACTTTTTATCAGGTAAATTTATGTTTCAATTTATATTTCATGAAATTGTATATTATTTCTCTCATAAAATCCATATATTTACTTATTATATGTTTAGGGTTTTTCAAATATTACTTCCATTTTCCACCTCTTTGGTACTCAAAAATACCAAAGGATGTCTTTAAGCAAAGTCAACCTTATTTCTTCCGTAGAGAGGAAATATTTTTCTCCCATGTCCATGTTCTTTATTTAGTTTCAAGAATGTTCTTACCTATAATAAAATGTTTTTTAAGTT
The DNA here is from genome assembly GCA_963277665.1 of Viscum album. Taxonomy (NCBI): domain Eukaryota; kingdom Viridiplantae; phylum Streptophyta; class Magnoliopsida; order Santalales; family Viscaceae; genus Viscum; species Viscum album. The sequence goes on along the minus strand of OY728127.1, from coordinate 1,478,931,512 downwards.
AAATTTCAAATATATTTTACTTTTTACAAAGTTTTAAAAATGAATCTTTTTAACATTTTCTATATTGGTCAATTTTAACTTTCTTTATAAAGGTGGGAAAAGAATTTTTTTTAACATTTACTACTTTTGAGACTTTTCCCACATACATGAACATTATTAATTATCAAGATTACTTTATAATTTTCCATGGGTTTTTAAATAAAACCTTATTACTATTATTCTATAAATTTTTAGTTTTTAAAAGTTTCCAATAGAAAAGAAGTTTTCATCTTATTTTTTAAAGTATATTTTTAATGATTTTATAAAATTTATTTTTTTTATGTCAGTATCCATTGATGATTATGATTAAATAGGTATATTATCTAATTATATCATCCAAATTCTTTCTCTAGATGACTCATATGATGTTTTAAGGATGTTTTTTTAAATCGTTTCTTTCCCATGGGTTAATTAAGCTGTGATGAAATGATGGATGTTTTTATGATCTTATGGAACACATATGTATGGTTTTCATTATGTGTTTGGTGGGACTAGAAATTATATATCCCTCCAATTAATTGGGTAAATCATGAAAACTCGTGAGATAATATTAAAGGGTGTGGTAAGTGAACTAAATACACTATGAAACTTTTTTTACTATGTTTATGGGAATGGGGAGTGAACTCAATCCATTATAAGACTCTATCTGCTATGTTATGATGGTATTAGAAATTATACATGACTATATAAATGATTTTATATACTTATTTATATTCCAAAAATTTATTTTTTATACTTATGATATTTATTCATGGCTCGTGATTGATTATTTATGATATTTTACTCTTATGAATCATGTCTTTTGTAATAATAAAGCCTTATGTCATTACTCATGATTTATGGTCCATGAATTATTGTATATGTTTTAGTAAGTTATGATCATGTTCTTATAACCTTATAATCATATTATGATCACTCGTGATCTTCGATTGATATCTCTCATGGTTACCCTTACATATTTTCTAATCTCACCCTTCTTATGTTTTCATTTCCCTAGGTTATGAAGAAGGTTATTAAGTATGATAAGTTTAGAAGGGTACCATGTTAAAAGAATGTTTGTGGGAAATGTTGAATATTTTTCATAAATATGTTTTCTTATATATATAGTAACCAAATACACTAAACATTTATGGTTCTTGGGTGTGAATTATTGTGAGATATATTAATTTTTCATCAAAAATGATGGAATATATATGTATATTATGCTCAGGTCAATTCAGTTGGTATTAGGGTAGGGTTTAGTTATTTTTGGGGATTAAGATTAGCAAAATTTAGTGATAACCCTGGGGATATGTATAAATATAATAAATATCCTAAAATTTGGTAAAGTATAGAGTGTGTGGTTTCCTAGAAATGGCATCACTGTTTGGATACAAACAAGTGGATGTAGGTTGTGGCATAGATGCACCTAGGGTTTATAACCCTAAAAATTTTGGTTATGTATTAACTTGATCTTCACTCAGTGTATCACAAATATTCCTAGCTATACACTAGTTTGACACTCCTGATGAATATTCTTTGGTTGGTTCATATTCTCTTTATGAACCATTATGAGGTATTTTTATATATTTAAGTTATAAATCCGAATAGAAAATAACCATGTATTAACCTAGAATTTCATGGGATGAAAGAAGGTTTCATAAATCAGGATATATTAGGAATTATTTTCACTATTATATGACTACTCAGACTAATTATTTTTTCTTGATTCTCATGCTAACTTTTTTGGTGTAAGTTAAATATGAGAACCATAATCAAATGGAAAAATGTGTTCTTTTATACATTCATAAAATTTAAATTTCATATTTGTATATGGTTATAACCACTTTTTTATATTTATATAATTTAATAAAGGTATCACATCACTAGCTACAAGATTGGATATTTACCCATATATGAAAAATATTAATGGTATGATGATTTCATCTCAAGTATATAGATCCACTCCAATAAAAATTTATAGGAATTTTCTTCCAATAAATATTATTATTATTCTTATAGTATGATTTGATATGATTTTGGGAATGGATCAGATTTCTTTATATAGAGACCATATCAATTTTCAAAGAGGAGAATCCACATTTTATATTTTGAATCACCCTATGATTTTATTTTAGTGCAATGATGAACATGAAATTATAATGGAAAGTATATCCATTATATGGGTCTTAATACCTACTCATGAGGTATATAAATTTAAAGTGTATGGGTAGAAATGAAACCTTGAAGATATTCCTATTGTTCATGAGTATGTAGATATATTTCTTAATTATTTTCCTAGTCTTCCACAGAATCATGAAGTTGAGTTTTCAATAGAACTCATATTTGGTGCTACACCTATTTCAAACACACCTTATATAATGGCCCTAATTGAGTTGCAGTAATTGAAGATGAAAATATAGGATAATTTATAAAATTTATCCATATTCTCTAGTGTGTCACCATAGGGTGAACCTATTATTTTTATTTAGAAGAAAAATGGGTCAATTTGTCTTTGGGTTGACTATGATAAATATAACAATATCATTATCAAGAAAAAGTATCATTTTCCATATATTGATGAATTATTTGATCAACAATGAGGATCTTGATACTTATAAAATATTGACCTTCAATATGGATATAATTAATTAAGGTTAAAAAGGGAGGATATACCCAATACATCCTTTGATATGAGGAATAGACACTATGAATTTATAATTATTCCATTTAGAATTACCAATACCACCACTATCTTCATGGATCTAATGAGTAGAGTCTTTAGAGATTACCTTGAAGGGATTGTGGTATTCTTTATAGATGATATTATCATATATTATAAGAGATAGGGAGATCATAAAGATTATTTTAGGATTGTGTTGAAGGCCTTGAGAAAGGATAATGTGTATTCTAAATTTAGAAAATGTGGATTTTGGATACATAGTTTCATTCTCAGGTCATGTAATCACAATCATGGTTATATCTATAAATCTTACAAAGATTGAGGTTTTTGTTTAATGGACCATACCAACCACTTTAACTAAGATCCATAGTTTTCTTGGATTTTTTGGATACTATTAATGATTTGTGATAAATTTATCATGCCTATAAAATTCACTAACCAAGTTGATATAGAAGGGAGGCAAGTTAATGTGAATAAAATTTCAAGGATCTAAGAAGGTTGGACAGTGCACTTGTTCTCATAGTACCATGTAGTGGATAGGGGTTTGTGATATATATTGGTGTATCAAACAAGGGACATGGATTTTTTCTCATAACAATTTACACAATACTATAATATGACTCACTTCAATTAAATATTCATGAGAAAAATTACCCAACTTATTATTTGGAGCTGGAAGTAGAAATTTTTACATTGAAAATATAAAGGCATTATATCTATAGTGAAAGGTGTGATATATATATATATATATATATATATATCATAAAATATTAAAGTATATATTCACATAGAATGAGTTAAATACGTGACAAAGGAGATGGTTGGAGTTGATTAAATATTACAACTGCTCAATACATTACCACCCTAGGAATGAAAACAAGGTGGATGATTCTCTGAGTCAGAAGGATCATGCTATTTTATCCATGATGAGTTTTGAAATAGATCCAATACTTAATTATTTGTAGAGTATGGACCTTAAAATCATGGGGGAAGGGGATAAATCCAATCTTTCTCAAATTAATGTTCAATTATCCAACCAAGTGAAGAATAAAGAGGCATAGAAGGATGATTTAGAGCTACAAAATAAGGTTAGGATTATTTTGAAGCTTAATCATCACCATAATAGGATGATATGATTTAGGAACTAGATATGTGTCCCTTAAATACCAAAATTAAATAAGGATCAATTGAATGAAAAACATATCTCATCATTATTTATCTATCCAAGAAGCACAAAAAATTTATAGAGATTTCAAGGAGTATTTTTAGTGGGATAACATGAAGAGGGATATTGAAAAGTATGTAAATAAATGCCTGGTATGTCAAAAAGTTAAGGGTAATTATAAGGGGATGATGTAACCATTGCCCATACCTGTATAGAAATGGGAAAAATTAACCATGGATTCTGTCAAAGAAGTCACCAAGAAATTTAAATGCCATAATTTTATTTAGTTTGTAGTCAATCACCATATAAATTCATCATATTTTATTTCTATTAAATAATATTTCTCACTTGACCAACTTGCTAGGATATATATTAAGGTAGTGGTAAGGCTTCATGGAGTACGAATCTCAATTGTATCTAATCAAGATTTGAGGTGTACCTCAAAGTTCTAGATAATTCTTTAGTAAACACTGAATATGGATTTGAACTTTAAAAAAAATCATCATCAGATGGATGGTCAGTCTAAGAGGACCATTGGAACCCTATAATTTATGATGAAATCTAACTTTATAGATTTCAAAGGTGTTTAGGATCAATGTATTCCTCTAGTAATATTTTCTTATAATAATAGATTTCACTCAATCATTCATATGGTCACTTGGATAGAAGTGTGGATCATCAATATGTTGGGATGAAGTTGTAGAAAAAAGTATATTGGGATGTGATATGGCTAGTGAAATTATATATAAGTTTAGAGTCATTCAACAACATATCATATCGGCTTAGAGTCAATAAAAGAGTGATTCTAATAATAATCAATAAGATCTAGAATTCAAAGTTGCAGAAAATGTATTTTTGTAAATATTACCTTGGAAGAAGGTTACAAGATTTAAAAATAAGGTGAATTTTATCCCTATATATATATTCTTATGATATTTTTTTATTGTATCGGGATGTTAGTTTATCGCCTGGTGCTTCCACCAAACCTCTCCCATGTTCATGATGTGTTCTATGTATCTATTATGAGGAAGTACATGGATAATCCTTCACATGTACTAATATCATAAGTTGTACAGCCATAGAATGATATTTCTTATGTGGAATAACTATTGGAGATTCTAGATCAAAGAGATAAAGTATTGTGGAATAATACTACTCACGTGGTCGAAGTATTGTGGTAAAAAGAGATATTTTTCATAAAAAAATTTATGTGCACAATGTATTTTTATATTAATAAATTGAATTAATCACTATTTATGAATAATTTTAATTAAATTTTTAGATAATATATTCAATTAAATAAATTAACATTCATCTAATGGTTATTATTAGGTAATTAATAAAAAAATTCATTTTATGCTTCACAAATACATTTTTAATGGTTTTTATGTGTTTTGTGCGTGGATATTAGAATTAATTTATTCCACCTTTAGAAATTCAATTTTATAAAATTAATTCTATATTTTGAATCATCATGTCCAAAAAAAATATAATTATAATTTTATTTTTATTCGTAAATAATAGTTATCATGGTAAAAGGTAGGTCATCACGGTAAAGGTTAAAATGAGTTAAAAATGTTTAAAAAAAAGGATAAAGATTTAAATATCTCAAAATATTATTTATAATATTATTGGTTGAGTGTATTTCAACCAAAATCACATTATCTTCAAAAATTGGCTATTTTGTACCATTATCCTTGATAATTACATTTATTTTATTTAAAAGTTCTTAATACTTACAAGGGTGACACTCCCCTCACTTATAAAAGGTAACCTCTTATCCTCACTTCTTCATGAAATTTGGTCACCTTATTTTGAAAAATATCTGACCAAATCAATTCCCATAACCCTTATCCATGACCTAGATCCTCTAGTATCTCCAAAATACGAACTCAAGAAGACTTAAGGAGAGATCCAAGTTAGGATACCCAAGGAAGAGGTAATTGTCTTAATTGAATTATTTCAAGATTACTTCTTCTTACACCCCCTAAAAATAATCTATAATCACATAAAAATAATTGAATAATTATCATTAATATACTATAATATTTTTATTTTTATTTAATAATCATTATATACTTCATTTCTATCTAATGAAAAATGAAAATGTCTCTCATGCATACATGCGAACTACCACTTCCATAAAGAAATGTATTTCATTTTTCATCACCACCTATTGTTACTGGTAATATATATGAATATAATAAATATATATGATATTTATGACATAATTATGATTCTTTAAATATAAACTATTATATAATTCCCTTCCATCCCATCCGTTGGAAAATGGAAACCTCGTGTGAATGTATGGACTACAGCCTCTGTGAACAACGTATCTCATTTTTCACCCCCACCTTACATGGATAGTTATAAAAGTGTATATGATAAATAAATAAAAAAATTTATGAAATTATTGATATCCCATAATCATAAACAAGGATTAAGTACCTGAATATTTGAACTGAAACATGTGTGGAAAGCAGAACTGTTAACACCCGAATATCGATTTTAATGAATAATTGTTAATAAATTGTTAATTGGAAATTATAAGGAAATAATATATATTAATATAATTAGGAATATTGGTTATATATATAATAAAATTAAATTTATTATATAGGATGTTAGATTGTGCATGAAGTAATGTTTCAATTTACATTACGAGAAATTGTATGACACCTCACAACTTAAACAACTAATAATTACATGATTTATAACAAGGGTTTCACTTTATTAAATTTTAAGGATATTTTTTGTCTATATATTTAGATAATTAAATAAAACATCGCATAACAAAGTGTATATTTACACATAGTGTACGTTTTTTCAATAAAAAAGGTTCTTATGTTTACACTTCTATTTCATTCATGAAACTTTTTCTTCATTCAAGATGTGTTTCCATTACTCTACACGTCCTTAAAACTTGTGAAAAACATTTTAAAATGTGGGATGACAAAAAAATATTAGTAAGGGATATAAAAAAATGGAACCTGTTAATCCATTTTAAATTCATGAAAACCCCTAAAAAAGTTTTACTTTTATATAATAAACTTTAAGCACAAAATAATCATGTGATTAATCATTAAATAAACTTTGAATACCAAATTTTTCATCAAACAATTTATAATCAATCATAAATGAAAAATAATAATTAAGGTGGAAACTTTGGAAAACATGATAACTAGTGAAAACTTTTCCTTGAAAAATAGACCTTTCACCTTTAGAAGATCATAAAGATTAATTTAATAAATAGTTAATTTTATTACCTTATAAAATCAAATATATCCTTTAAAACCCATATAAATAATTGAAAAAATATGTAGGTATATTGGTAAATTTTCCTTACAATCACCCTTTCAAGAACCCTTACAAATGAATAACCATTATGATTAATTATAACATATATCTTAGGAGTAACTTATTTTCAGTTAACTTTGTAACATTACCCAATGCGTTGGAGATAAATATCATGATCACCCATCATTAGAGATATATCATACTGATCATAAAAATTGTCAATTTATCCTAAAATAAAAAAAAACACTTATTGTTATCACAAAATGAGAATAAATATCATTTTATTTTGAAAACATTTTGAAGCTAAAAATTCTTAGAACAATTGGAATATAATCTTATTTGAAAAAAATAGAAACTAGTATATGATGATTAATAATTAAAAAATATATTGTGGAAAAATTCATTCATGTTTTATAAGTTAAAAACATTCTTTTTACAATCTTTATAAATAAAATCAAAAACAACTTGTTTGGAAAATTTCAAAGACATTCCTTTTAAAACCTTTAAAAATAAAGTAAAAAGTAGTTGAAATAGAATTTTAACAATAATTGAATTATAAATAAGAATATTTTTGAAAAAATTAAAAGGAAATGGATATGGAGGGAAAATAATTTAAAATAAACATTGATGAAAAATCTCATACCTCTCATCCCAACTAGCCACGTGCGTTTTTACTTTACAAAATAACAAAATTTTATTAATTTTCTACTTAATTCATATCATTTTTTATTTTTTATTGATTTATTATTATTCCATTTATTTCAATTATTAATTTTTTTTATTTATTTACTAATTCTCTTAAGTTTATTTTGGACGTTTTGAGGTCATTCATTTCAAAATCTCCAAAATTAAATTTAGTGCAATGGACATGGTTAAAAGGTTCATGGTTCCATTAGCTAAAAAATATTAAATATGTTATAATTATCATGTTTATACTTTCATTATACTTTTAAAACTATCCATGTAAGGCTATCATGAAAAATTAATCACATCATTTCATGGAGATGGTAGTTTATACGTACGCATGGATGACATTTTAATTTTTCTAATAGATGGAAATGAAATAAAATAGATAAAGGGTTACCTTTTATATAATCATAATAATATTATAAATATTATATTTATTCATTAAATTCATCCTTATTACTATCCATGTAATTTGTAAATGGGAAACGAATTACATCGCTTCATGAAGGTTGTAGTCCACACATATGCACGAGCGACGTTAACGTATTCCAAGAGATGAAATGGTTAGAAAGTAGATAATATATTATCTTTATAAAATCATAACAATGTTATAAATATCATACATATTTATTAATTATATCTTTATAACTATCCATATGATGTGGTTTTGAAAAACAAAATACATCACTTTGTGGAGTTGGTAATCCATATGTACGCACGAGTGATGTTTTCATTTCTCATTGGATGGAAAGGTGGTGGAAAAAAGTTATTCCATTATTATAATAAAATTTTAGTGTGGTGAAGATACTGATGTTATTATTTTAGTATGGTTATGATATATTTAAATTATTTAGAAGAAGAAATAAACTTGAATGAATTTGGCTGAGACTTACACCTCCTCCTTGGATATCTTCTTTTTCCTAACACCATAATCCTTCTAGGATTGGAATTTTGGTGAGATCAAGACTTCTAAGACATAGGGGATAGTTGGGAAGGTATTTTAATAGATCTTGGTTTATCTAGAGTGCTCAAAGTGTGTAAATAAGTAATGAGAGTAGGTTCCCTTTTTTAAGTGAGGGGAGTGACACTCTTGTGAATATTAAGAACTTTAAAATAATATAAATTCATTTTCTTGGTAAAGTGGCACAAAGGAAACCCAATTTCAAAGATAATATTTTTTAAGGTCAAAATTAACTCATAAAATCATATTTAGACATGTTTTTGATATATTTTAAACCTTATCTCTTAGTTTACCCCCTATAAACCCCTTTTATATTTATTTTGATAACTTAACTTCTTTCCATGATAACTTATTTTCATGATCAAAAATAAAATTTAACTTATATAAAAAAATTAGAAATTATGATTCAAAATATGAAATCCATTTTCTATTATTCAATTTACTTAATTTTTATAAATTGGTTCTAATATAATCACACAAAACACTTAAAACCATTTCTATAAAAAATATTTTTATATGTAAAAAAATGAAGTTATACATATTTCAGCCAAAGAATCCTGATCAGAGGTTCTTACCATGAATTTATTTGATTTTTATTAAAAAAATTAAAGTTTCTTTGACATTATAAACATTCCAAAACCCAATGGTACCTTCAAACTGTAGCAATAAATGTGAACAACCAAAAATAGTTTTTTATTAGAATAAAATATAACTTAGGTTCCAAAAAATTCATGCATGGGTTTCCAGATTCAAAATAATAGTTTTTCATGATTTATTTTACTCATTAAAAACATATATGTTTGATACAATGGTTTTATATATTTTTAATTCATTATTATTTCACAGTGATCCATAAAATTATAGTATCTATAAAATCAGTATTTTTACTATTTACCAAAAAATAAAATTCTTCAAAAAATACTTAAAAAATCACCCTAATATAGTTTTTATATTATAATATTAAAAATTTAGTTCATTTTATTGAATGAAATTTATAAATTTTACATAAAATAATTCTAATGTCTACACACAAAGCACATAAAAACTATTTCTAGAAAAAAAATGTGTTTTCAAAGCATAAGATGAATTTATTCCCATTCCTCGCCTAATAAAAACCATTAGATGATTTTTAATTTATTTTATTGATTAAATTATCAATAAATTTCATCAAAATAATTAATCAATAGTTATTATTTTAATTTATTAATATAAAAATACATTGCGCACTTAAAAACAGTTTTCTGAAAAATATCTCTTTTTACTATCAAAAGATTTTATCTTCATTTATAATAAACTGATAATAAATGTATGGATGATTATTTATTAATTTTCATATATAAAAAATACTTTTTAAATAAATATAATACTCTAAATAATATAAATTTATCTTTTTAATGAAACATATAAAATATAAATAAATCTTACATTTTTATAAAATGCCCCTTTTAAACTTTAACTATTCTTAACCTTGTATGATTTAATTCTAATCATTCAAAATTGAGTATTTATTTCCAACGAATTAACTAATAAATTTTTATTAGGAAAACTTTTCTACATATATTTCATACTTTGGTTACTACTATTCATATCCATAAATCCAACAACTAGGTTATAATGACCATATTTAAATAACAATATTTCTATTATACATCATGGATAATTTAAGCTTAGTGTTGTGTGTGGTACATGCTATTAAACATAATATTAATTTAAAGAAAAATAAACTAAAATATTGAGGTGTAACATCCCTCCACTATAAAGAAATTTCATCCATCTAATTTTATCTCATGTTTGATAAAAAAGGTTTAAAGCATTTTAAAAATAAAATATAATGAGAGGTAAAAAAATATACATAATTGGAAATAAATGAATTTTAATTCACATATATAACATATAATTTTTAAAAAAACTTTAATTTCTATGTTAATACTAATAAACTTATCATTTTCTAAATATTTCTTAAACCATATATTTTCCATTATGATACTTGAACTTGTAAAAGAGTTTCTAAAATTGTACCTTAATAGTTTAATATTGTTTTCCACATAATGCTCAATATATTTAACTTCCTCTTACTTGAGTTTGGTAATTATTTTATAATTGAGATAGAGAATATGATATAATATACTTACTTGATTTATTTCCATTCCATAAGAAAAATATTTTCCTTTGGTTATGCTTAGAGCTTTTTTGTATCTCTACTTCATCTCACATTCTAAATGACAAATAACCATGATGAATTTTTATGCTTTAAGAACTAAAATTAACTTTTAATAGATCATAAGATCCATAAAATGATGAAAATTTATTTCTAATATCTTTAGACATTTACTAAAACTAAAATGGTTAGAACAATGTAAAATAATATCCAATGTGAATAAACCTTCATACATAAATCTCCAAAACCTCAACAGTAACACCCAAAAATCAAATTAAGTATTTACATAAATAACTTACCTTAAAACTCTTCAAAATTTTAAAAAACAAATTTAAAACCCAAATATTATAACTGTTTGATCACATATCCTTCTAAAATCAACTTAACATTTATATCAAAACATTAATCACTCATAAAGTCACATACAAAAAAATGTATACACCCTAATCATATATTCTCAAATAATATTATAATATTTCCAAAATAACATAAATCACTATAAAAACATAAAAAATGATATATTCTTCCAATTATTAAATCATCCTTTATTCCATAAATAAAATATCATCTTATCCAATAACATTTTATTTACCTTAATAATATAATGTTCCTAATATAGTGAAATTATTTAAAGATAAATTTAATAACTTCGTCACCAAATCACTTTTCAATATCATGGTTATCTATATAATAAAACATATATTCTAAAAATTCAATAACCCTTTAAACATAATTACCTCAATATCATAGATCATTTTAATCCAAATTATATACTTAAATCATATATTATTCCTAAAACCCAATAAATATCACACAAAATATCATTAATCTCCTATGATCACATTCACATAAGACCAAAAAACGCTATCTATACCTTTGAACTTATAATGTAAAACCCCGACATTTTCTAGAGATGTCTCAGGCTCATTTACAGGTACTATTTTTTCTTGTGTTGAGTTATTTTCATTTGGGTTTTACCTTTGGGTGTGTTTGGGTGAAAAGTTGAGAAAAATGGGTGAAAGAGGGTAGTGCATGGTTGGCACACAGTTTTCCCTAATCGTGAACACTAGCCCAGCAAATCGTGCAACCCTATACGGAGGGGATTTGCATGGATAGTGCTTGGTTTTTCAAATTGTGCACCCTAAAAGGAGAAACTATACACCCCCCCCCCATAATAGGTTCATGTTTAAGGTACATGGTTAAGGGAAACTATGCACCCTAAATAGAAAACCACGCAAATGGGATTTTAATCCCCTGAAAATTAATTTTAAAAGTTTATGATCCCCCCATTTTAAACCTCATTTAGACCTTACTCAACCCATAATTCCTTTTCATGATTTTGGATCCTCCCAGATAGATTCTAAGCCATTTTGACCTCAATTAATCACAATCTAAATCCCTGAATAAAGATCTTCACCCCTCCCAGTTTGAGGATCTCATCCCATTTGGGTTCCCTTCTCATTATCATTATTCTTCCATATATTAGAGGGTTGTTCTTCCCTATTTTTAGTTGGATATAGATATATGATTTTGAATCTAGATATTGGATTTTGGAATCTTTATTTTTAAATCTTGAATTAGAGTTTTTAATCTAGATCATGTTCTTTATCATGTTCTTGATTGATCCTCTTTAAATTGGGGATTTTCTTTGGGTGATTGCTTGTCAAAAAATTGAGGTAGGTGTTCTATTATTCAAATATCATAGTAATGATCTTAATCTCATTTATTTAATTTTAGAATTTATAGGGTTTGTTTAGAAATTTAATTTACTATATTGAATTAATTAATTATCTAAATTAATTAATTTAGGGATTTTGAATTATATCATTAATTGTTGAATTAATTATGGGGTATTTTGATTTTGAATTGGATAATTAATTGTTAAATTAATTATGGGATATTGGGATTGTGAATTGAATAATTAATTTTTTAATTAATTATGGTCTATTAGGATTGTGAATTGATTAATTAATTTTTGAATTAATTAATGGATAATGTGGTGTTTATGTAATTGAACAAATTATATTAATTAATTATTGAATTAATTAATTATGTTTTTCATGATTATATAATCCTTGATGTGATTAATTTATTTTTGGATTAATTAATGGAATTGATGTGATTAATTAATTATTGGATTAATTAATGGAATTATGTGAATATTAAAATTTTGAGTTGGATTAATTAATTTTTGAATTAATTAATGTGATATTTTGGTATATGTGATATGTGTGATTTTTTGATATATGAGTGTGGGACATGTAATGATGCTCCAAATACCCATATGTGATTGATTGAGAAATGGGTGTGGGACACTAACTAGTGCTATAAATAACCACGTGGTCCTAGCCATGATGTTCTAGGACCCAATGTGTGAATGAAAATTTTATGGGATAGGTACTGATGCTCCAAATACCCATGAGGTGTGAGATAGGGACTAATGCTCCAAATACTCACAGGGTGACAGACATGATGTTCTATACCCATTAATTAGTATTAGACTACGGTTCCAATTAGTCATTGTATGAATTGAATTAAAATGGATAATTAAATCACATGTGATACAATGATTTGTAAATTAAATATGAGATACCATTCAAAATCCATCACGGGATGAAGTAGGTATTGAAGTGCAGTTGTTCTTGGGAACCTGGGGGTTATATGGTTAAATAAAGAGTAAATTAATAAATGTAAATTGTTTACTTTATTACTTTTATTTATTCTTTATAAAATTGCATACACTATTTTGACTAGATATTGTTTTAGATGTCATTGGTGGTGGCCTGCTGCATTGTACTCACACCCTACTCAGGATTCCTGATCAGTACCCGAATAGATTTCATGGTTTCAGGATAGGATATGGGAAAATTGTATATGTTATATGGATGATTTTGGATGGAGTATGGATGAGGGAATCAGATGTGGTTCAGGACCCACTTAGTAGTTGTTGGTGTCTTTACTTTTGAGTTTCATTTTAACACTTGACACATACTTTATTATGGAATATCTATTGTTTAATTTTGATATTGTATTTCTAATTTTACCCATCATGTGATATTGGTATCCTTCTGGTTATGGTAATATATTTAGTAATTGTTATTTATTTTCCATTGGTGTTTTACTTTGATAAATATAGTAAAGTCTCCCCATGATTGATAATAGATCATTGCTTCTAATTAGCAACCTCTAGCATACGGGGAGGCATGCTTGAGGTCATATGGATATCGGATCGGGGCACCGGCATGTGGCACCTGGTATAGAATGTTACAAATTGGTATTAGAGGAGTTTTATTTTATTTTATTTTGTATTATTATTTGGGAAAGTAGATAGGATACTAAGAAGAGTTAGTCCTTTGTTATGATCTCGTTCAGGGGAGTAGCTAACCCATGTACAGGGTAAAACCCAAGTACCCAGGGTGGGATGATTGTTATTGGTATTTTTCATTATAGTTGGATGTTATTTCACCTTGGGTGATGCACTTGTTGTGTGATGTGATTGTTGTTTCAGATATTTTTTGAGATTCAACTCATGGTCCGGTATGGAATGAGAGTTGAGTATACATGAATAATTATAGGCACTCAAGATTATTTTTTTGACATGCATCATTTTAGTCACGCATAAGAAAATGGGTTTTGGGTAAGTTGTTGAACTTGAATTTTTTTCCGTATGTATGAAATTGAAATGAAAATGTGCCTAGTATGAAATTAAAAAATTTAAAATGATGAAAAAATGTGAATAATTGGGTTTCTAAATGAGAAACTTTATTATGAGAATGATTTTACCCTTTGTTAACCATGACCTAGATGTAGGATAGTTAAGGGTGGTGATGTCTCCTCAGTTTTGACCGTGTGGCAGGGTTTAGGGAAAAAGACTTTTTGTGTCTTGTTGTGTTTTCCTCTTACATAAACAAGATAAAGTAGGGTTATGTGTCCTGAAACATGTGTTTAGAATTGTAGATATATTCCTACAAGATAATGTCTGTTGATAGGATGACAGGAGGACATGTCTAGGGATGATCCACCAATGGTGGAACCTAAGGCACCGATAGTGTCGGGTGAGGAAGCTAGAGTGCAGTTCCGAGTGAAATTTTCTCACTTCATACAATTCAAGGAAATATACACAGGGCAGTTGTGAAAATAATTTATGATATTACATGGGAGTTTTAGTTTTAGTACCCATCAAAATTTGCTGGAGAGGGTTAACATAAGGAAGCTAAGTTCTAGATTGAGTCTATCCATACTATACTTGACCACTTAGAGACTCCTATTGAGAAGAGAGTAAAATTGGACACTTATATGTTGTGTGGTCAAGAAAAGTGTTGGTGGGACATCCAGAATTAGGATATATAGCTGGAGACTATAGAGTGGAAGGACATTCAAGATAAGTTCTTGGAGCACATTTATCCTAAGACTCTAAAGTAGGAGAGAGCTTCTAAGTTCATGATATTGACTCAAGGGAGTATGTCTGTGATGGACTATGTTGGATTCTTTACAAATTTGTATCACTTTGATCTAGCATTGTAAGTGGATTATTCCACTTCAGTAAAAAAATTAAGATGGAATTAAGTGTGAAATTAAGTCCTAGGAGAATATCTTCAGGCCGAATAAGTTTTCAGAATTGGTGAATCAGGGTCTCATATTTAAGGGGAACCTGAAGGAGTCTTACATTGGTGGATACGAAATTTCCTTAGGTCAGTATGGATGTATATATTTTGAGGGTAGGAAGCATCTCTATGATAGTGTTAGCCAAAGTAGTGGAAATCAGAGTGGCTATGGGGAAGGATCAATTACTCAGGATCTTACCTGATTGTTTTTTCACTAGTTTGGTAGGTCATGACACTTTTGTAAACATTGTCCCCAACCACCAGTAGAGTTTTGATCTTGTGGAATTATGGGACATCTGCTGAATTATTTTATGAAACCATGATATATGAGTAGTGAAAAAGGTTCTAGATAGAACTAGGTTGCAGGAATGGGATCTTATGCACTATATCAATTTGGTAGCTGGAGTTCTACTGGATGAGGTGGTAGAGGTAGTGGACATGGTGATTTTAGGAAAGAGCACCCATATTAGTAGAGTGGTGCAACATAGGGGACTAATACTGCATCACAGGGAAGAAGGGAAGGATAGTTTCATGTGGTGTAGCCTACACTTGTGGATAGCATGGCAGGACCATCGATAGTGAGAGGTGCTATTCTTGTAGCTTCTACATTAGCTAGTTCTTTATTTGATATTGGTGCCCCTCATTCCTTTATTTATTCAAAACTTATTAATGGTTTGAGCCTGGCGGTGGAGTTCATGTGTGGGGTGTTGACTATAGATAAACCATTAGGAGTACAGTCGATAGACATATTCTTATAAAAGGGGTGTTCTCTCAAGGTTGAGGAGTATTTTTTTCTATGTTATCTTTACATCCTAGACATGCCAATATTTTATTTTATCAAGGGTATGGACTGGTTAGTATCATACCCAGACCACGTTGATTTTTACCATATTTATACTTTTACATCTCTTAAGGTTGAAAACTATATTCACTGTGGAGAGTATGATATCCAGGTAGATTGAGCAGGGCCAATTACTCATCAACTGGGAGAGCTCACAACCTAGGATTATAGTCTATTATTGGATGATGGAGGTATAAAGTAGGATGTCTTTCCACCTATATTGGACTGGTTTTACGATGTGTTTCCTGAAGACTTATTAGGGTTTCCACCTAAGAGAGATTTTGAATTTAGTATTTATCTTATGTTAGGTGCTAAGCCAGTTTCTATTCCATAATACTAAATAGAACCGATTGAGCTTCAATAGGTCAAGACTTAGCCAGAGGAGTTGGAGGATAAGGGGTTTATCAGGAGAAGGTATGGCCTAAATGAGTTTGTCGTAATGCTTTTTGGGTTGAAAAATGCACCAGTAGTATTTATCGACTTGATGAACAAAAACTTACATCCGTACCTAGATCAGTTTGTTGTAATATTTGTGGATGAAATATTGGTGTACTCTAAGACTCATGAGGATCATTCCCAACATCTTGACATCATCCTGAGTACACTAAAAGATAATTGACTATACGCTAATCTGTCTAAGTTTTATTTTTGGATTGGTTAGCTATAGTTCTTGGATCTCAGAGGAAGGTGTGTCTGTGGACTTATGCAGAGTTCAGGAAGTTGTTTCTTGCGAGATTCCCAATAATTTATTTGATATTCATATCTTTATAGGATTAACTGGGTATTATTGGAGATTCATCCAGGACTTTTCCCAATTAGAAACACCTCTTTTTGTCTTGACTAATAAGGGGATGAAGTTTTAATGGTCAGAATCAAGCGTGAATTCCTTTTAGGAGTTGAAGAAGTGGATGACATCGGCACTAATATTGATCCTACCTAGGATAGGTGATGAGTACATAGTTTTTTTTATGCTTTTAGGATTGGAATTAGATCTATGTTGATGCAAGAAGATCAAGTTATGGAGTAAAAGTCTTGGAAGTTGTGGTCACATGAACAGAATTACCCTACGCATGACCTCCAATAAGCAGTTTTGGTTTATTATTTAAAGTGTTGGCGCAATTATATTTTGGGAGAAATTTTTACTGTGTACAATGATCACATGATCCTAAGGTATATCATATCCAAAGTAGATTTGAATCTTTGGTAGTGGATATGGTTGATTATATGCAGTCCTCTGATTTTTAACTAGCATATATGCCCAAAAAGGGAAACAATGCTATTGATTCTTTAAGAAGGAAAACTCATACTCACACTATTCATGAGTCCAGTGTTGAGTGAAAGATGATGAATCTACTAGCTAAGATTCATGTTGTGGTTTAAAAGAGTTAGGAGTAGGTGAATCTCATATTAGTTTTAGTGGAGTTTTTACTTTTGAGAAAGATTAAAGATAATAAGTATGAGGATCTGTAGTTCTTGTCCCTGATGGAAATCCATGAAGGTAGGGTGTTATATTTTGATTGGATCATAGATGAGGATAAGATCATCTATGTTAGAAATCGGGTTGTTATTTCTATGAGTATGTGGGAGGAGCTGATGTGTGGGTTTTATACCTCGAATTTGGTAGTACATAAAGGTGTGGCCAAAATGTACCATGACCTACGACAACATTTTTGGTGGTCGGGCATGAAAAAGGAGATAGTAGGGTTCATGACATGATGCTACACCTATCAGCAAGTGAAGGTTGAGCATCAATGACCTGGTGGTTTACTATAACTATTTATCATTTTAGAATGGAAGTGGGATGATGTGACTATGAACTTTGTGGTGGGTATCCCGAGGATTCCTCAAAATAATGATGCTATATGGTTGATTATGGACATACTAATGAAGGTAACACATTTCTTACCTATACAAGAGACTTTCCCGGTGAAGCAACGGGGAATTTTCTATGTTTGGTAAATAATACACCTGTATGGGGTGCCTGGACTATTGTTTCAGACCACGACTCATGTTTCACTTCATTATTCTGGAAGGTCTTGAAAAAGGTTCTTGGTATATAGGTTTTGTTGAGTATGGAATTCCACCCATAAACAAATGGGCAGTCATAGTGTACTATATAGGTTCTTGAGGATATGTTGTGAGCATGTGTACTTGACTTTGTTAGGTCTTAGGAGAAGCACTTAGATTTAGTGTATTTCGCCTATAATAATAGTTATTTGAAAAATATTCATATGGAACCATATGAGGCACTTTATGGTAGGCTATATAGATCACCTCTATGTTGGATGGAGGCAGATGAGTCAGAACTATTGGGACCGAGTCTTGTTCAGGTGTCATCGGTGTGGGTTCAGTTGATTAAAAAGCATATGGATACATCTTAGAGTAAGCATAAGTTATAGGATGATAGCATCTGATTACCCCTAGATTTTACAAAGTGTGGTCATATATTTCTTTGAGTGTTGCCTAGATTGGGTCACTGTAGGAAACAAAGGTAGGGTAAGTTGGTACCCAGGTTTTTTGGACCATTTAAGGTTGTGGAAAGAATCAGGCCAGTGGTATACCTATTGGTTCTTCCATAGAGATACAATTTTATGAACGATGTTTTACATACGTCACAAATTTAGAGATATCATATTAACCATTATCATGTGATCAATGTGAATTATGTTGAGCTTAATACTGATTCATCCTTTGAGGAACATTCGATACGTGTGTTGGATCATAGTGATAAAGTCTTGTGGTGAAAGATTCTACTGATAATTCATATATTGTGACAACATGGCCATGTTTAGGAGGAAAATTTGGAGAGAGGAGAAAATATGAGGGCTTAGTGGCCCAATCTCTATGACTCAGAATCTTAGAGATGCTTGGGAGTACAACTCAAGGATAAGTTGTTATAAGGTGGGGAGATTGTAAAACCCCTTCTTTTCTAGAGATGTCTCAGGATCATTTATAGGAACTCTTTTGTTTTTTTTTTTGAGTGCTTTTCATTTGGGTCTTATCTTGGGGTGTGTTTGGGTGAAAATTTGAGAATAATGGGAGAAATATGATAGTGCACAATTGGCGCATGGTTTTCCCTAACTATGTGCATTGGCCCAGAAAACTGTGAAACCCTAGACAAAGGGGATTTGCAAGTATGGAACATGGTTTTTTAAACTATGAATCTTAAAAGGAGAAACCATGCACCCCCCCCCCCCCAGAAGAGGAACACACTTAAAGTGAATTGTTAAGGGAAATCTTGCACCCCGAGCAGCAAACCATGCATATGATATTTTACTCCCATGAAATTAGTTTTGAAATTTCCTAAGCCCCCATTTTAAACCTCATTCATACCAAACTCAACCCCTAATGCCTTTTCAGGATTTTGGAGCCTCCCGAAAAGATTCCAAGCTATTTCAACCTCCATTATTCATGATTTGAACCCCAAATTGAAGATCTGCACCTCTCCTAGTAAGAGGATCTCATCATGTGTGGGTTCCTTTCCCATTCTTGTTCTTCCATCCATTGGTGGATTTTTATTCCCTATTTTTGGTTGGATATAGATCTAGGATTGTGGATATAGTGGAATATTTATTATTCAATCTTGAATTAGTATTTCAGATCTAGATCATGTTCTTCTCTATGTTCTTGATTGATCCGATTCAAATTGGGGATTTCTGTTGGGTGATCGATCATAAAAAAAATTGAGGTAGGTGGTCTATTATTCAAATCTCATAGTCATGATATTAATCCCATGTATGTAATTATAGAATTTATAGGGTTTTTTAGCAATTTAATTTTTATATTTAATTAATTAATTAGGTAAATTAATTAATTTAGGGATTTTGAATTGTATAATTAATTGTTGAATTAGTTATGGGGTATTGGGATTATGAATTGGATAATTAATTGTTTAATTAATTATGGGATATTTGGATTTTGAATTGAATAATTAATTTTTGAATTAATTATGGGATATTAAGATTTTGAATTGATTAATTAATTGTTGAATTAATTAATGGAGAATTTAGTGTTTATGCAATTGAACAAATTGGACTAATTAATTGTTGAATTGATTAATGGAGGTTAACATGATTATGAAATCCTTGATGTGATTAATTAATTGTTTGATTAATTAATGGAATTTATGTGATTAATTAACTGTTGTATTAATTAATGGAATGATGTGAATATGAAATTTTTTAGTTGGATTAATTAATTGTTGAATTAATTAATGTGATATTGTGGTGCATGTGATATATGTGATTGTTTTATATATGAGTGTGGGACACTAAATAATTCTCCAAATACCCATATTTTATTGATTGAGAAACAAGTGTGGGAAACTAACTGATGCTCCAAATACTCATGGGGTCTTATCTATGACATTATAGGACCTAAGGAATACATGAAATTTTTATGGGGTAGGGATTGATAGTCCAAATACCCATGAGGTGTGAGATAGGGAATCATGATCTAAATACTCACAAGGTGATAGACATAACATTCTACACCCATTAATTTGCATTGGACTATGGTTTCAATTGGCTATTGTATGAATTGAATTGAAATGGATAATTAAATCTTGTGTGATATAATGATTTCTGAATTGAATATGAGATACGTTTCAGAATCCAGCACGGGCTGAAGCAGGTATTGAGGTTTGGGTGTCCTTGGTAACTCAAGGGTCATGTTTTTAAATAAAGAGTAAATGAATAAATGTAAATTATTTACTTAATTAATTTTATTTATTCTTTATAAAACTACATACACTGTTTTGACTGGATATTGTTTTAGACATCATTGGTGGTGGCCTAATGGGTTGTACTCACACCCTACTTGGGCTACCTAATCAGTACTCGAATAGATTTCATGGTTGTAGGACGGGATAAGTGCTAAGGCCCTATGTTAGATGGTTGAGTTGGGATGGATCATGGATGAGGGAATCAGACATGGTTTGGGACCCGATTGGGAGTTGTTATTGTCTTTACTTTTGAGTTTCATTTTAACACTTGACAGATACTTTAACATGGAATATCTATTTTTTAGTTTTGATATTGTATTTCTAGTTTTGGTCATTGTGTGATATTGGTATACTTCTGGTTATGGTTATATATTTGGTTATTTTCATTTATTTTCTGCTATTTTTTTACTCTGATAGAGAGGGTATATTCTCCCAGTGATTAATAATAGACCCTCACAGCTAGTCGGTAGCCTCTGACATACAGGAAGGCACTCTTGAGGTCATGTGGAAACTGGCTCTAGGCACTAGCGTGTGGAAATCGGGATGGTACATTACATATGATCATCTTTAAATTTAGCAACCCTTAAATAAAATACCACTACATCATAACTCTTGAAACCCTATATGTAGACACTCCAATCATTCAAATTCCTTCGTAAACATTTAAATGTGATTTTTAATCTTATTTATTAGTACTTCCTATAATAAAAAATAAAAAAAAATTATAGTATTTTTTAATCACAATCTAATTATGTTTCTCACTTTAACCATAAAAGAAACTCTTAAAATAATTCATACCTTTTATATGTTATTATCAATTTCTTAATATTTGTTTGTTTTTCATATGACTTTAATAAGCCCTTATTCATACAATCTTGATGATCCCCTATGTAATAATTCATCCCGGGACACTGATTTATATAATTCTTATACTCCCCACATTTGAAACATCTTCATATTCCTTTTATACATTTTCCTGGGTGATTCTTCCCACATTATTGACATGTAGGATGGTAAATATTTTTACATTTATGATATTTATCACCTAAAATTCCATGAAACTCTATTTTTATATTATTTGGTTCATTAGGAAACTCACTGAGGTTTGATTTATTAATCATAACTCAATATATATGATTAGGTATAACCATAGGATTTTTCACTCTAGCTACAATCTCATTCAGTTGCTTGTTCTGAAAACCACCACATTTTCCTCCACTTCCATTGTTAGCTTGGTTCTCACTAGTTCTAGCCATTTATTGAAACCAAAATGGTTAGTGTGATTATATCAAATAAAATCTTAATAAACCATCTTATGATGATGATAAATATTAATATATCTGTAATCATGTCATATTCTATCAAAATATTTTGATTTAGTAAAAAATAACTATAATTCTTCATAACATACTAACCTTTGAGGTTATAAAATACTTTTAAATTATGATTCCAAACCATCATATTAATATTTAAAGGTTTCTAAATATTTTAAATTATTATCATTTAATAAAATATTAACCTCTAAAGTTATCTAAACATTTTCTTTGATACCAACTATGACACCATGTAACTTAAACAACCCATAATTACATGATTTATAGCAAGTTATGCACTCTCTTATATTTTAGGGATATTTTAGGCTTAGAGTATTAGATAATTGAGGAAAAAACATTACATAAAAAAGTGTACATTTCTATATAGTGTGTATTTTTTCCATAAAAATAGGTTCTTATGTTTATTCTCTCAATTTATTCATGATAATTTTTCTTTATTCAAGACATAACACCATTAAACATGATATAATCCCTACACATCATTAAGTCCTATGAATTTTTTTTTTAAATTTTGGATGAGAAAAACAACTTAGTGTGGGATATAAAATAAAGGTCACCCATTAATCCATTTTAAATTCATGAAAATAAGAAAGTTTTTTACATAAAAAAATTTGTGCTCAAAATAAATTACTCATGAAATCAACATTAAATCCTAAAGTTTTAATAAAACATTTTGTAATCAAGCATGAAGGAAAAAATAATAATCAAAATGGTTACTTTGGAAAACATTAGGACTCATGAAAACTTTTCCTTGAAAAACAAACCTTTTAATTTTAAAATATTATAAACTTTATTTTAATCATGAGTTCATTTTATTACCTTATAAAATTAATGATTTATTTTTAAACCCATAATAAAAATTGTAGATATATTGGGATAGTATCCTTACAATAACCTTTATAAGAACCTTTAAAAAGTAATAACCCATATTTAATTCCAACATATCACTTAGGAGTAACTTATATCCAGTTAACTATTTCACGTTACTAATTCATTAGAGAGATATATCAGGATTATCCATCATCAAAGCTATATAAGGCTCACCCATAATCATATAAGATGTCCAAAAACCATATCCAATATATATATATATATAATATTACATTTCTATGATAAAAAACATAAAATATTTCATTTCATACCAAAATAGAAAACACTTTTAGTTATCTCAAAATGAGAAGAAATATCCTTTTCTTTTGAAAAAAAAATTAAACTAAAAATTATTAGATTAATAAGAATATAATATAAGTTTAAAACCCAAATAAACTTGTAGAAAACTCTTAATAATTAAAAAATATTTGATGGTGGGAAAAAAATTCAATTCATAAATTTTAAAAATATTGTTTTAATACTTTTTGTAAAGAAAGTCAAAAAGAACTTATTCAAAAAATATTGAAGAAATTCTTATTAAAACCTTTAAAAAAATTAATAGTAGTTAAAATTTAATATTAAAAATAATTTAAGTATAAATAATATTATTATTTAAATATTTAAAATAACATGGGAATGGAGCAAAAGGATTTTAAAACATTTTAAATAGTATTTTAAAGAAAAAGACCTTATCTTGTGTCCCGATGCAAGACATACATCTTTTATTTTCCTATATAATAAAATTTTACTAATTATATAATTACATAAAAACATTTTTTAATATTTATTATTTTGTTAATATTCCTTTTATTTAATTTATTACCATATTTTATTTATTTACTAAGTTGGTTAAGTTTACATTAGATGTTTTGATATCATTCAGTTCATAGTCTCCAAAATTAACTTAGGTGTGTTAATTTTGGTTAAAGGGGATATGGTTCCATTATATCTAGAATATTAAAAATTTTACAATTGAAATTTTTATATATTCAATATAATTTTAGAAACATCCATTTAAGGCAGTTATGAAAAATGAAGCACATCGTTTCATAGAGACTACGCACGCATGAAATAATTTTTTATTTTTCTAATGGATAAAAAGGAAATAAAGTAGATAAAGGTTTAACTTTAAATAATAATATTCATATTATAAATGTAATATTTGTTTATTAAATTCATCCTTGGGACCATCTATGTAATTAAAAAATGAAAAATGAATCACAACGCTTCGTATAGGTGGTAGTCCACACGTGCGCATGAGCGATGTTATCATTTTCCAACGGATGGAAGGGTAATAAGATTGATAATATATTATATTTATCTCATAATAATTTCATTAATATCATGTATATATTCATTAATTTTATCTTTATAATCATATGTGTGATGTGGTGATGAAAAATGAAACATATCACTTCATGGAGATGGTAGTCCACACGTGCGCATGAGCAATGATTTCATTTCCCATGGGATATAAGAAGGTGGAAAAAGGGTTTTTTGTAATCATAATAAGATTTTAGTATAGTGAATATACTGATTTAATTATGTCGGGATAGTTATAATATATTTTAAGGAGGTATAAGAAGAAATAAACATGAAATAATTCATTTAAGACTAATACCTCTTCCTTGGATGCCTTACCTTCGATTGCACATTAATCCTTCTAGGATTATTCTTTTGGAAGTACCAAGACTTATAATACATGGTAATGGTAGTTTTTAATGTATTTGGGTAAATCTTGGTTGATCTAGAGTTCTCAAAGTGTATATAAAAGTTAGGATAGGAGTTTCCCTTTTATAAGTGAGGGGAGTGACACTCTTGTAAATATTAAGAACTTCAAAATAATATAATGTCATTTTAATGGGAAAGTGGCACCAAGGAAACCCAATTTATAAGATAATATTAGGTAAGGTCGAAATACACTCAAAAATTCTTATTTATAAAAGTTTTTGAGACATTGTAAACCTTATCCCTTAGTTTAAACCCCTTGTTAACCCCTTTTACCCTTACTGTGATGACTTAAAAATAATACCATGGTAACTTATTTTTATGATTGAATATCCTTTTTGTTGTTTTTTAATGAGTTTTTATTTGTTTCCAAAAAAATTGATTTTTTTTAGATAATAATGTGTTTCACAGGTTAATAAACTTTCCTTATATAGGTGGGAAACTTTCCTTACGAAGGTTAAGAAAATTTTCTTATAAAGGTTAAGAAAATTTCATTATGAGTTCCTGGATATGGATAAGAAATTTTCCTTACCATGTCAGACAATGCTCTGTTGATCTTCAAGTTACTAACATTATTAAGATACTCATGATTCTAGCAGGGTTTGTATGAGTTTTTATAAAAGGAGATAAGTATAAGTTTTATCTATAAAGTTTATGTTACCTAATATATGAAGTTAAATTAAAAAAAATTATGTCACAAGTTTTAAAAAGTTCATGTAATGAAGTTTATGTTTCAAGTTGTACAAATTTAGAGTTATAAATTCGAAGTTGCATTCATACAAAGTTTGAAGTTATAAAGTTGCATTTGTCCCAATGGAGAATTTATGAATAGTATATAAAATTGATAAATAGTACACCAGAAAGAGGAACAATACATCAAATTGATAAATAGTACACCAGACAGATAAACAGTATATTAGATTGAGGAATAGTGCACCAAGGAAATGAGTAATACATCGGACTGAGGAGCAGTACACCGGACAAATGAACAGTACATCAGAAAAAGTAATAGTGCATAAAATAGATGAAAAGTACATCAATATAAGTAATGGTAAATCGAACATATAAACAGTACAGAGGACTAAGTAATAGTACACTAGATAAATGAACAGTACAATAGATATAGGAACAATATAGCAGACTGAGGAGCAGTCACCAGATAGAGAATTTTATAATGAATTAATCACATAGACTTTCACTAGATAGAGTTCTTTGGAGCTTTACAAACTTTATATGTCATAAAACCCTCCCCGCAAAGTGAACCCCTCTTGGTCTGACAATGGGAGAAGAGAGATAATGACACCCGAGTCCCGCCTCTAGTATGCCCTGGGTTAGCGACTAGCATCGAGGGTATAGTAAACACACAAATTGGAGGCATTAAACTCTAATATAACACATGCGAATGAGAGAGAAAATATAGACACCAACCAACTTTTTCTCAAACCAAAAATTCAAAGAAACCCAAGTGCACATATGTAATTTTATGTAAGAACTACTACAATTGAAAGGAAAAACTACAAGTACCAAAAGAGAGTAAAATGGAAGTAGCCACGAAGCCTGAACAGCTCTTGCAAAATCCTGAGCTAGTAGTAACCAACATGATCTACAACCTTCTCCAAGTGACCTTAAAATATTTTATATAATTTAGGGTGAGTAACAGTATACTTAGTAGGATCCTCCCCAGAGCCTCTCGTTCAAAAGTAAAGAAATCATGTTAAATAATAGTGAACAACAAGTGAAACTAACTCATCACCTAAATAGGTATACTATGTTCCTAGCTTCACTATGGATACTATCACCAAGTGTCATATATAAGGTAATATTATATAATAAATAATATCAAGGGTACCCCAATACAACTTCCCCACTAGTTTTTCACTTTTCCCCAATGTTGCACGTCCTGATTATCTCTCTCAAAAAAGGATATCCTGAAGACACTTGGGAAAAGCACCACAACATGCACCTCATTCAACACAACCACCATGTTCACATAACCAAAAGTAACCAAGTAGTTTTTGGGATCCACCACAACTCAAATAATGTGTATCATACATTGGGTATTATACCTCAAGCCATAAAATTCCATAAACCGAGTAGGGATCCTCAATCCATCATAGTCAATGCACGTTATACCTATAGTAGTCTTTAGGAAACTATATCTAGAATATATGTGTATGGAATAACAATAATCAATTACAACCCTATACGTGCATATATGATGAAAAATAATCACTTTGTATACCAGTCTAAGTAAATACCATGAGAAGAGTGTGGGGTCAAAGGGGGTAGTCAGCCATCCATCCTCCCACTAGGATGTTTGGGAAAACACCCCCCCCCCCCAGGACTTAAAATCCTTGGGGTTTCAGTATCCCTAAATGATAGGGTGGAGTGGCATATAGAAACACAAAAAGTTCAGTATATAATATAGCTCACAACCACACAGTGGGAATAACAGAGTTTTAATCTCAACTGTAGTTCACATCTCTCTAACTCCCGGCTACCACTGCTAAGACTAGATGTCCTATAAGCACACAACCATTTTAAAGAGATTCATTAAGTTAATTTATCCATTTGCCATCAATTTTACTTTATGTTAATTAATTATTTAACCATTAATTAACCATAATCATTTTCCGTGTTGCATTACATTGGCATTTAAACAAAGATCTATGCCCTCTAGGCATAACCAAACCAAGTCCATTGCTTCTCAAAATCACAACCTCAGCATTACATCCCAGCAAGATCCAAAACCATGGCTTAAACAATTATTAATTTATTAACAACATTACCACTTATATATTTCCATATTTCTAGGTATTCTAGGAAAACATTCTAATCTACCAAACACAAGGAGCTCAACGCGGTGAGTAGATGAACTACCCATTGAGTCTTCACCACATATAGTAGGAGTGTGGACCCACCCATCCTCAAGAATCTAAACATTGAAATCATTTGACATACCTCATACGTATTCTTCTCTCTTTGAATGAGGGTAAATGAAACCATCTTCCTCAAACAATGGATAAGGTAAAATATATAAAAAAGTAATAGGTTCAATAAGAATCCAACTTTCATAACAATAGGTAAGCCCAACTTCAGCTCATTCCTCTAACTTTGGTGTCCTCCCCAACTCCCATATGCATTAAATGATTCATCTCGCCACTCTAGGTGTCAACTTCAATCACAACAACCAGGCCTCCCTGCCCCACATACCACAATATCCATCTAGGCTCAGCCATCCTAGGATCATGTTGCATCACAAGCAATAGGAAAAAAATATAGCAATAAGCTCTTAAACCCAAATAAAGTCATTTATCCTTCACACAAAAAAATCTCTCGCAGCTACAAAACATAAGGCATTTGGACTTTATAAGTAGGCGGGTAAATAAAACCCTATAAGGCATTAACTTTTTATCACACAATCAATTATTATTCCCACTTTAATTAATCGATTCAATTAAACATACATAACTGCATCCATTTGATTATCATCAAATCACAACAACAATAACCCGATTCATTAACATGCCTCATTAATCCTTTAGCCTAACAATTTACAATTAATCTTGGCTTTACGTTCTTTACCAATTTCCACCAAGAATGAAATGATAAACAAGAAAATCATAGATATCACACTATCTATCAAATCAAGAGGCAATAACATCATTAAGAAATTGATACCAATTCTTTAATCCAGTTTAAATATTTATTATTTCAATTTCATTGTGATCCAAAGGGATAAATCATGCTAACTCTGCGATTTCATGTAAATATATAGATAATTAGTGAATCGCCTACCTCAATTTATTTACCACATTCTTTTCATGAGAACAACAAACACAATGGATCATAATCACCTCTCCTGCAATGACTGCGTCCACCCAAGGATGACATGACACTACTATGCCAACCATAAACTGAGAAATCTTAATTATAAACATGGAGATCACATGCCATGTGATGGAAAAGAGAAAATGGAGGAAACATATCAAGGAACCTAGAATAACTAAGGTTGAAAATACCATATATCAAAGATAGATCGACACTTCCTGGTTGCACCAAAACTGGGGGTGTGCATGCAGTAGGAAAACTCTAAGGGGAACACAATCCAAGTATTTCAGTTTGATCACATGACTTCTATGGGAGGAAGAACTATGTGCATCCCATACCAAGGAAAAACAAGAAGGAAGAAAAAGGGTGTAAGGTATCTCAGCTTTTTGAAAATCTAAATGGAGCAGTGGTTTAGATACGATTTAGATTTCCCATTAAAGGTGGATATAGTCAAGATTATGCATTTTTACTGAGTAAAGGCACCCAGACCCTTATAAAAATTTAGATAGGAGTTATAGGGTTTGAATCTACCTTAAATCCCTTAAAAGGGATTTGAATGTGTTTTACATAAAAGATAGCGTCAAAGGGTTGAAACTATAGGAAACTGGTAACATTGTTCAAGAACCATCATTGGACGAGTCATTGTTAGATGAATCATTGTTAGAAGAGTCATCGTAGGATGACTCACCATTGGATGAGTCACCATTGGATGAATCACTAGTCCTAACTCACCATTCTGGAAGCACTGTTCAGCCTATCATTGGATGACTCGCCGTTCTGGAAATACTGTTCAACCTATTGTTGGGTGACTCACCATTATAGAAAAAATGTTCAACCTATTGTTGGACGACTCATCATTCCAAAAACACTATTCAACCTACCATTAGACGACTCTCCATTCTAGAAACACATTTCAACCTACTATTGGAAGACTCACTATTATGAAAACAATGTTCAACCTATCATTGGATGACTCATTGTTTTAGAAAAACTATTTAACCTACCGTTGGATGACTCACCATTCTGGAAACACTGTTTAACCAACCATTGAATGACTCACCATTCTGGAAATACTATTCAACCTACCGTTGGATATATATCCATTATAAAAACATTGTTCAACCTACCATTGGACAACTCACCCTTCTAGAAACATTGTTCAACCTACCATTGGACAACTCGCCATTCTAGAAACATAGTTCAACCTAGCACTGTATGACTCACTATTCTAGAAACATTGTCAACAAAATTGGAAATTTTGGAAAAGTGTTCAAATAAGTCACCTTGACCTCCCAGAACACCTCAAACACTAGATTTTAACAATGTAATGGACCAGAGAGGTTTGGTCCATTACATTAGATACCTCTCAAACTGCTCTCATCCTCAATAATCCAAGACCAACCTAAAGAGGGAAAATAAAAAGGAGTCCATAAAACCACCCTACAAGATACCTCTCAAAGCTCTTTCCACCACAGGATCTTAACCACTTCATAAAAGGAACAACACGAAACCACGCGACAACCACAAAAAACTCCTAAACACTCTCATAGGGGAAATACCTCTCAAAAGTGATCAATCCAAAACAAGAAACAAGAGAAAGACATTTCATAACCAGAAAGGGTCTACAAACACCAAAGGAATAATGTTATAAGAGAAGAGATAAACATCAAATAGCTCAGGTTATTAAGCATGTATCTATGACTTACATTCCCAAGCACCCTCCTCCATGCTTTTGTGCCTCCACAAGACATAAACCAAGGGGATAGAACTCCCATGAAACACCTTCTCCTTGCAGTACTGGATCTCTACAGGCCTCTCCTAGAAGGTAGCATCATTGTCAACATCAATCTCTCCCTAATCGATGACTTAAGAGTCATCATATATATAATTATATATCCAATACACATGGAAAACATTGTTTATCTAGCTCATATGCATGGGAAGTACTACCCAATACACCACAACTCCACCATGATCCAACACTTCAAAAGGCCCAACAAACCAAGGAGAAATATTACTCCCATGACCAAACCTTCACTGCCTACAATGGGAAGTCACCTTTAAAAACACAATATCTCCAACGTAAAACTCTAGAGGTCTAATCCCATGATCGTCATAGGACTTATGATAATCTAGTACTACATTCATCTGCTCGCAAATCACTTGAACCATCTCTACTGTACTCTATACCAGTTTCAGCCTGAGAATTTATGACTCTCTGACCCTAGTCTAGAATAATGGATAATGGAAAGGTTGACCATAAAATGATTCAAATAGTTCCATACTTATGGTGGAGTGGAAACTATTATTATAATAAAACTCTACTAAGGGAAAGTGCCTCATCCACAAACCTCCAAAATCCAGGACACAAGAGTGCAACATGTCTTCAATAGTCTGGATGGTCCATTCTATCTAACCATTAATATATGGATGAAAAGATATGTTAAGGTATAGCTGAGAACCAAAATCATGTTGGAGACCACTTCACACACTGGAAGTAAAACAAAGATCTTAATTAGAAATGATCATCCTTGGGACTCTTTGGAGTCTCACCACCTCCTATAGATATTTCCTAGACAAAAACTCCATTGCGCTTGACTCCTTGATTGCTATGAAGTGGGATGATTTAATCAAATGATCCCCTACTACCCATATAGTGTCATAGACTCCCTAAGATCGAGGTAAAATAGTAACAAAGTTCATCGAGATGTCCTCCCACTTCCACTTGGGAACATCTAACAGTTGGAGAAAACCACCGGGAATGTGGTGCCCAGCCTTCACCTTCTGGCATACCAAACATTGAGACACAAACTCTAAAACTACATGCTTCAACCCAGTCCAACAAAACTAACCTCTCAAATATTAGAACATATTTTAATTCTAGGATATACTGATAAGGGTGAACTATAAAACTCTCTGATAATTATCTCACACGTCAAAAAAGGAACAAAAATCCTTCCCTGAAACAACACCCAGTGTTGTTCATCCTCATACCAACAATCAGGGGCCTCGCCCCAAACAACTCGGTATCTCTAGACCTCTACCTAAAGAACCCTCAACTGCACCAGATACGACTGCACCATCATCTAAAAAATACAACCTCTACCCCCAACTTTTCCCATATCTAGATGTAATGATAATAGTTATTCCATCACATTATAGGAATCAGCTAAATCATGCACTTCGTCATTATGCGACTTCCTACTCAGCGCATCGGCTACAACACTCCCCTTTCCAGGTGTATATGAAATTTTGAAGTCGCAATCCTGTAAGAACTTCATCCACTGATGTTATTGCAAGTTCAATTCCTGATGGGAGAAAACGTACCTTAGTCTCTTATGATTGGTGAAGACCAAAAAATTCTTGACAATGAGTAAATGTCTCCAAAACTTCAGGGAAAACCCATTGTCGCCAACTCAAGATCATGGGTGGAATAACTACGTTCATGGGGACACAACTACTAAGACCCATAAGAAATGATTGATCTATGCTACATCAGAACAAAACCTAACCCCAGATGGGAAGCATCATAGTAAACCTCAAACTGAACTCCTTCTACAGGCAGGAAAAGAACCAGAGCACTGACCAACTTCTCCTTCATATACTCAAAATCTTCCTGACATTGATCAGTCCACACAAATGCTTGATCCTTTCTGTTCAATGCTATCAAAGGATTCAAACCCCAAGAGAAATTGGTTATGAACCTCCTATAATATCCTATGATACCAAAGAAACTCCGCACCTCTTCCAATATCTTAGGGGCTACCCAAGACACAAATGCTTCTATATTTTATGGATACATAGATACTCCCTACTGGGATACAACATTCCCCAAGAAATAGACTTCTTGAGCCCAAAAATCACACTTCAAAAACTTCCCAAATAGCTGTTTTTGATGAAGAACTCCAAAAATGGAACGCGGATGTTATGCATGATCCTCCTTGGATGCGAAGCACACAAGGATTTCATGGATGAAAACCACCATAAACTTATCCAAAAAATCATGGAACATAGCATTCATCAACCCCATAAACACATCTGGAGCATTCATCACACCAAACGACATCACAAAGAACTCGTAATTCCCATGAGGACAATAGAAAGAAGTCTTCGGGATATCCTCATCCTTCACAGTCATCTAATGATATCATAAACACAAATAGATCTTTGAGAACCAACTTTCACCCTTTATTTGATTTAATAAATCATCAATCCATGGAATAGGATAGTGGTTCTTCACTATCACTCGGTTCAAGCGATGATAATTAACACACAGCTGCAAACTACCATCATCCTTCTTCATGAACAAAACTAGTTCACCCCACAGTGACATGCTTGGCCACAAAAACCCACGCCACAAAAGACCATAGAGCTATATATGAATATCTTAAAACTCATAAGGTGTCATACAATATGGAAACATCGATATAGGATACACGCCTCGCTATAGTTCGATCCCAAACTCGATCTCCCATCGAGGGGGTAATGCTACAACCTCTTCTGGAAAGAAATCAGGTTACTCTTCCATGACCCTGGGAAATGCTGACTTTTGAACCTCCGACAAGATCAACATTAGCTCATCCACCAAGGATGAAAAGGATGGAACACACCTCTGACCCATCTGAGGGCCTCGATCACCAACAAACATTGCTGGCTATTTATCAGCATCGAAGAACACCACCTACCTCCAAAAGAAATCCATGATAGACTACACCAAATACAACCAATCCATGCTGAGTATGACATCATATTGTTGTATTTTTAAACATATTAAATCTCACCAAGAGTGATGCTACCCTATCACTAGCTCACAGTCTTTACATACTTCAAATAAGTCAGCTCAACCTCCAACTAGCATAGTCAATGTGAAGGGCACTGAAATCCTATATACCTCAAGTCCCAAGTCATGGAAATGGGAAGGTGATATAAAGGATTGTGTAACTATTGAATCAAACATGGCATTCACCCAAGTAGAAAACAAGAAAAGGGTACTTCGAATGATGGCTGGCTTGCCTAGAGATGGAAACGCTAATGCATAAAGTTGACTACGACCTACTCCATGGACTCTCTGACCCTATTGACGACCACCTCCACATTCTTTCTCTACTCTATGAGGATGAGAAACATCCCAAGGCTATCCTCTACCTTCCCCATATTCTCTCTGGTGATCCAAAGCTTGTGTAAACTGATGCTACTACCTTGGATAGAACTGCCTCGAAGGAGGAATCTAGAGCAGAACACCTAGAACACACTAACTGATCAGAAAGTTTGGGCACTCATGTCACTGATGACCTCTCCCTCCATAATAAAAACAAGTGCCTGATCCCTTATCATATTCTTGAGAGTCTTTGTCCCTAGAGAAATGAGACATTGAGGTCTAGGACCTACCCCCAACCAAATGAAAACTCTTCTACCCTGAAAACCAAGAACCCTAGACCATAGCTCTGCTTCCTGAGGAATCCTAAAGACTCCCCTATCATAAAAATATAGTTCTAGATAATGTCCTCTCGATGAACTCTTCCCTCATAAGCACCTCAAGATACGTCTTTAGCATAAACGGAGTGACCTGGCATTCGATTTATGGACATAAAGCCTCCTCAAAATTCCTCTCCCTAGCCTCCTCATCTAGAAATAGGTCTGAAGAATAGTGCATAAGGTCCCTGAAATTAATCCCAAACTATTTCACACTAGGTCTCTCCTACCGAAGGGTAAGTAGCTCCTGGCGACTGGTTTCCTTCACAGTCGAAGAAATAAACTCAACTCTAAATTGGTCTCAGAACTCCTCCCAAGAGACTGTCAAATCCTCGTGATCCCCAAGGAACAAGAACCACCACTACCTCACTTCCCCACGCAGCATCATCATAGCCAACGATACCCATTGCTCCTTTCGAGCACGAATCTAACTAAAGGCTATCTCAACCTCCTCCAACTAGTATTTTCATGAATGCATCTGAAATATATCTCTTGTACTTCTACAGACTCTGGTGATGAAACTTTTGGAGTGTCCTCCTCTAAGTGTCGTTGTTTTCAACCTCTAATCTATGGTATTCTATTGGCACAACTTGCTGAACATATTCTATGAGAACCTAATGAGGACATCAACCTAGAGACATACCTACAAAATAACAAGTAGTTGTAGCTCATAAACATGGAATATGGAAGACTTTAACATTAATTAATTTTTTTATTTTATTAATTTTAGGTTACCCTATCTTAAGGTCAACCCATTAAAACACAGTCCCAAAGAATAATGATGCATTATCATTTTCTAGGTCTCAATTCTATAACCAGTATCACCTAATTTAGTAGGCACTATAAGCTTAAAGATTTGGGAAACATATCACATAGGTCCCTAAATAATTGTGTCTCATCCGGTCTCCCATGTTTATAATTCTTTCTAAACAAAGCTAATATTGTTTCTCTACCAAACCATGCAACATCACTTGTACCTAACTCCAAAATTCATCTAATCCCTCAACCAAAAATATGATACCACTCTATCATGATTCCCACCCCACAAAGTGTACCCCTCCCGAGCCGGCAATGGTAGAATAGAGATAATGAAACCTGAGTCCTACCTCTAGTAGGCCCTAGGTTGGCGACTAGCACCGAGGGTATAGTAAACACACAGATGGGAGAAATTACCCTCTAAGAGAACACATGAAAAAGAGAGAGAAAAGATAGACACCAACCAACTCCTGCTCATACCAAAAAGTAAAAGAAACCTAAGTGCATGTATGTAATGTCATGAAATAAATACTAAAAATGAAAGGTAAATTTGAAAGTACCAAAAGAGAGTAAAACAGTAGTGACCACAAAGCCCGAAGATATCTTTTAAAACCCTGATCTAGTAGTAACCAGCCTGATATTCAACCTACTTTAAGTGACCTAAAAATTGTTTATATAACATAGGGTGAGTATAATAGTATACTTAGTAGGATCCTCCCTAGATCCTCTCATACAAAAGTAAATAAAGCATGCTAAAGCACAGTAAACAACAAGTAAAACTAACTTGTCACCTAAACATGTATACTAAGTTCCCATCCTCACCATGGATACTCTCACCAAGTATCACATACAATATCATATTATATAATAAATAATATCAAGGTTACCCCACTAAAACTTCCACACTGGTTTTCCACTTTTCCCCAACATTTCACGTCCTGAGCATCTCTTTCCAAAAAGGATAGCCTAAAGACACCTGGGAGAAGCACCACAATATGCACCTCATGAAACACAACCACCACGTCCATATTTCCAAAAGTAACCAGGTAGTTTCTAGGATCCAACACAACTCACATAACATGTATCATATGTTGGGTATTGTACCTCAATCCATCACATCCCATACACTGAGTAAGGATCCTCAATCCATCACAGCCAACGCACATTATACCTATAGTAGTCCTTAAAAAACTATATTCAGAATATATGTGTGTGAAATAACCACAATCCATTACATCCCTCTATACACATATATGGGGAAAACTAGATTATGTGCATACCGGCGCAATTAACTACCACGAGAAGAGTGTGGGGTCAAAGGGGGTAGTTAGTCACTGATCCTCCCACCGAGATATTGGGGAAAGCAACCCCCTAGGGCTCAGAATCCTAGGGTTTTCATTCTCCCTAACCGATGGGGTGGAGTAGCATACAAAAACAAAAAAGTACAAGATGTAATATATCCCACAACAACACTATAGGCATAACCTATTCTTAGACTCAACTACAGCTCAAGTCACTTAGACTCCCAACTATAACTATTATGACTAGATATCCTATAAGAACAAAACCATTTTAAAGATCTTCATTAAGTTACTTTATCCCTTTTCCATCAATTTTAATTTATGTTAATTATTTATTTAACCATTAATTAACCATCATCATTTTCCACATTCCATTACATTATCATTTCAATAAAGATCCATTCCCTCTAGTCATAACCAAACCGAGCCCACGGCTTCTCAGAATCACAACCTCAGCATTGTATCCCAGTAAGCTCCAACCCCATGGGTTAAACAATTATTCATTTATTAACAACATTACCACTTCCATATTTCCAGGTATTCTAGGAAAGAATTCTAAGATATCAAACACAAGGGGATCAACACTGTGAGTAGATGAACTTCCCATAAAGTCTTCTCCACCTATAGCAGGAGTGTAGACCTATCTATCTTTAAGAAGCTAAACATGGAAATCACATGTCATACCTCACGCGTCTTCACCTCTCTTGGAAGGAGGGTAAATGAAATCATCTACCTCAAGAAGTGGGGAAAGTAAAATAGATAAAAATAATAATAGGTTCAACAAGCATCAAACTTCCATAACAATGGGTAAGCCCAAATTTAACCATTTCCTCTATCTCAGGTGTCCTCCCTGACACACATATGAATAAACTGATGAATCTCTCCACTCTAGGCATTAAATACTGCCAAAAATACCAATCCTCCCTACCCCACATACCACAATAGCCATCTAGGATCAGCCATCCTAGGCTTATGTCACATCACAATTAGTGGTAAATAAACCTAGCAATGAGCTCTTGGCCCTAAAGTAAGGCATTCATCCTTCACACACAATGAGCTCTCAAAAATTCAAAACATAAGGAATTTTTCCTTTACAAGAAGGTGGGTAGCTCAGACCCTATAAGTCATTAAATTTTTATCACACAAGTGGTTCTTATTCCACCTTTAATTAACCGATTCAATTAAACATGAATAACTGCATCCATTTGATTATCATAAAATCACAACAACAAAAATCAGATTCATTAACATGCCTCTTTAATCCTTTATCGAAACAATTTACAATTAATCCCATATTTACATTCTTTATCAATTTCTATCAAGAATGACATGATAAATAAGAAAAACATAGATATTGTCCTATCAAGCAAATCAGGAGGCAATAACATTGCTAATCAATTGATACCAATTCTCTAATCTGGTTCAAATATTTATTGTTTCAATTTCATTATGATACAAAGGGATAAATCATTATAACTCTATTATTTCACATAAATATAAATATAAGTATCAAATTCCCTACCTCAAAAGGTTTCTGATGTTCTTTGCACAAGAAAGACTAACACAACGGATCACGATCACCTCTCCCACAATGACTATATCCACTAGAGGACGTCGTGACATCATCTCACCAACCAACAACCAAAAAAATCTCCATTATAAACATGGATATCACATGACATCACATGTAAAGGAGAAATGGAAGGAAATAGATTGAGGAAACCAAAATAATTATGGTATAACATACCTTATATTGAAGACGGATCGACACTTCCTGGTTTCACCAAAACAAGGGGTGTGCATGCAGTAGTAAAACTCCAAGGGGAACAAAATCCAAGGATTGCAATTAAATCACACAACTCATATAGTAGGAAGAACTATGGGTTTCTTTTATCAAGGAAAAACAATAATTGAGAACAAGGGCAGAATTTATCTCTACCTTTCGAAAATATAAATGGAGAAATGGTTTAGATATGGTTTAGATTTTCCATTAAAGGCATATCTGGTCAAGATTATGTTTTTTTACTAAGTAAAGGATCTCATACCCATAGGTAAATCTATATATGAGTTATGGGATTTGAATCAGCCTTAAATCCCTTAAAACAAGTATTTAAATGCATTTTAAATCAAAGATAACATCGAGGGGGAGAAATTGTAGGAAACTGGAAACATTGTTCATAAATCACCATTGAATGAGTCACCATTGGATGAATCACCATTGGAAAATTCACCATTGGAAAAGTAACCATTGGATGAATCATCATTGGATAAGTCACCATTGGATGAATCAATGGTCTTTACTCATCATTCTGGAAACATTGTTCAACCTACCATTGGACGGATCACCGTTCTGGAAACACGGTTCAACCTACTGTTGGAAAACTCAATATTTTGGAAACACTATTCAACCTACCATTGGATGAATCACCGCTCTAGAAACATTTTTCAACCTACTGTTGGATAACTCACTATTTTGGAAACACTATTCAACCTACCGTTGGATGACTCACCATTCTGGAAAAACTGTTCAACCTACCATTAGATGAATCATTGTTCTAGAAACACTTTTCAACCTATTGTTGTATGACTCACTATTCTAGAAACATTGTTCAACCTATCGTTGGATGACTCACCATTTTGGAAACATTGTTCAACCTACCGTTGGATGACTCGCCATTCTAGAAACATTGTTCAACCTACCTTTGGATGAATCACTATTCTAGAAACATTGTTCAACCTACTATTGGATGACTCACCATTCTAGAAATATTATTCAACCTACCATTAGACTACTCACCATTCTAGAAACACAGTCCAACCTATCATTGGATGACTCACCATTCTGGAAACACTGTTCAACCTACCATTGGATGACTCACCATTCTAAAAATACTTTTCAACCTACCATTGGATGAATCACCATTCTAGAAACACTATTCAACCTACCATTGGATGACTCCCCGTTCTAGAAACACTATTCATAAAACTAGAAATTTTGGAAAGTGTTGAAATAAGTCACCTTGACCTCCAAGAACACCTCAAAAACCAGATTTTCATGAAGGAATGGACCGGAGTGGTCTGAGACATTACATTATATAATTTTGAGATATTCTTTCAAAAAATTTATCTAGTTTAGTTAAGTAAGTTTGAATAAATTTTTTGACACTGAGTTTTCATGAATCTTCAAGAAAGTTCTAGAATGTTGGAGAGGCATCCCAAAAAGATATGATGAGTGGGAAGTTTCAAATTTCAATTTTGAGTTAAGTGAGAAATTATATTTTATTTCTCATGATTTCTCATGTAGGAATGACTATATAAAAAGGTAAAGGTACCATATGGAATTACACCATTCATGTGCAAGAGATATCCAAAGTGTTAAAAAATTTCTTAGAGGTGTAGTGTGAGTTTTGAACAAATGAAAAATTTGGTTAAAGAAGAGGTGTTGAACAGAGGTGTCAAAATAAGGTGTACCAAACAATATAACTTGGAATAATTATATCATATAGAGTTTTTGGTACACTGAATAGTTTCATGACAAATGAAGACTGAGGTGCACCATATGGATTAATACTGAATGAAGAGGTGCCAGACTGAGATTCCATACAAAATTTTTGGGATCTGTTAAGTAAAGTTTCTTATAATTTTTTGAATCTTAAGTATAATAAAACTATGTAACTGATGGGAGTCAGTATAATTACTTATAAGAAGATAGAATTATCTTTATGTGAGTTGCCTCACTTTTTATTCACTTCATATCATATTTAATTTTCATGGACTGACAGGAGTCATCATAACAAGGATGTAGTAACCCACAGTAGGGGTGAACCTTGTATATATATTATACCATTCTTTAATTTCTTTTCATATGAGTGAGGTTGAGATATAAATTTCAAAAGGATAGAAACTTTAATAATTTTCAGGGGTTAATTTAAAGAGAAAATGAATTTTAAAAGATCACCACTAATTCAACCCCCCCCCCCCTTCTTAATGGTCCTAACATTACTAGGAACTTTAATTGGTATAAGAGTATCCAGATTTCCTCTGTAAGATCCATAATTTTCTTATCATGGATAATCACATCTTAGTTAGTAGAAAATTTATTCCTAACTTCAATAAAAAAATTATCATGGAAGGAAAAATAGAATGATAACCTATCTTTTTTCACTTGGTCTGGAGATGATTGATGCAACTGCAATTGGGTTTCATCACATTGAGAAAGATAATCCTAT
The DNA here is from genome assembly GCA_963277665.1 of Viscum album. NCBI lineage: Eukaryota > Viridiplantae > Streptophyta > Magnoliopsida > Santalales > Viscaceae > Viscum > Viscum album. The sequence goes on along the minus strand of OY728127.1, from coordinate 1,478,890,851 downwards.
GACATTTTCTAACAAAATGAATCTTGAGGTTGATGATAAATCTCAAAAATTAATTATTATTTCCTTATTAAAAAATGTTTATATAAAAGTGATGGGTCTTAATATGGATACAGAAACTTGGGAAAAAATCAAAAGTATCTTCAAGGTAAATATTAAAGTGAAAGAATTAAAACTTAAAATCTAGATAAGTGAGTTTGAAGATATTAGAATGGATAAAGAAGAATATATTGATTAGATTTTTACCTAATTTAATGAAATCATCAACAAAGCCATAGGATTCAGGGATGTCTTGGAATATTTTACCATTATTAAGAAATGAATGAGGAACTTTATAAAAGATTTTGATCCTAAAATATCAACTTTATAAGATAAATATGATTTATTTCTTAATGAATTTAAAAACATTATTATTGCATATTAGATTAGGAAAAAAATTTCATTCCAAAAGAATATTAAGGAACAAAAGTATTTTGAAGCTATGAGGAAGATGAAAACCTAAGATATTAAACATGAGATTGTTGGCCTCAATGAATCAGAAGATAAGTAAGATGATTCTGAAGTGAATGAGATAATTATATACCTTATCTCTAAAAATTATTGGAAAGGAATATGTGAGTATAAAGGAAAACTCCCACTTAAATGTTTTGAGTGTGGAGGAATTAAAAATTATTCTATGAATTGTTTTAAGAATAAAGTTTAAGAATATGATGATGTCTAGGAAGAAAAGCCTCAGTGTAAGAAGTGGAAAAATCTTCCACATAAGATAAGTTTTCCACCAAAAATAATAAAAAGAACACTAAAAACAAAAGAATAATGTTGATTGATAAAGTTGATTACAATTATTCTCATAAAAATTCATTAGAAAGTATATCAATAGAGAAGATCAGAACATTATTTGATAATGTTGAAAGAAAGGAAGATGCTTCAAAAATTGAATAATAAGAAGGTGAAGAAACCTACATAAAATATCAATTGAGATCATAAATTGTGGCATGTCTTGATCTAAATAAAAAACTCAAGAAAGAATCAAGAATATTGAAGATGGAAAGTGAAAAGAAGAATAAAGGAAAGGTATAATTACTTAAAATGGAAGATAAAAATAATGATAAAATTAAAATCCTCAAATTAAAATTTGTAGAACAAGGAAATAGGGTGGGATATTTTTGTAAGAAACTTGTTTCTATGGAAGATGAGCTTTATAAAACTCAATTGAGATTCCTTGAGGTTGAAATTACCTTAAATAATATGAGTGAGAATTTAAAGAAGGATTTAGTGGTAATGGATAAAACATCTCAAGCTACTGAAAGAACTCATCCTAAGAATCAAGTGGAATCTACACCCACTAAATATAAAATTTAATCAGATTATTCTAACCATGTAGGTGTAAGAAACGACATTTTGAAATTTTGGGTTGTGAAAGGATGTGAAAAAAACAACAAATCAAAGAGTTGAAAATAACATATGTATGAAATTTTTCCCATTACAAGGGGATTAAAATATAGAAAAATGCATTGAACGTCAATAGAGCCATCATAGGAAAAAAATATCTTTCTATAGGAGATCAGGGTTCGAAAGATATTATTATTATTATGGTATATACAAATACAAGGCATATAATTGTTGGAACAACATATCTATAACACCCCAACCCAAACCACTAGTTCCGATTCGGAATACCACATGACCTCAACCATGCCTCCCCATATTCTATAGATTACCAACTAGCATCAAGGGTCTCAAGTGGAACCATGAGGAGACTATACCCTTCGTTAGAGGGCACAGTAGAATGAAATAACCAAATTATAACAATATAAAACCATATCATGAAAATAAAAATCATAACTCATGTAGTAATAGTATATCACTTCAAATATATATATATATATATCAAAAATAAACAAGGATACAAGTATGGGGTAAATCCAATAAAAAAATAAGTAATGAGCAAACCTCTCAAACTCCATCCAGTAACATTTTCATCCTCTTACTCCACCTGATCAACTGTCCATCATAGGTCCCTTTATCTTCACCTAATACCTAGTCATGAAATCTACAAGCACTCCAAAATACCTAATTAGGGTGTGAGTAAATGTAACATCCCAAGTTTTTGGATTGGGTAAAATTCCTTTCCCCTTTTGATTTTTTTAGAGTTTGGTGGGTAGATCACCTTCTTTATTGATATTAAAAACTTAATTATAAGTTTTTCTTTGACCCAATACCTTGTTTTTAAATTATTATTAATTCTTAGTAAGCTTCTCGGTGTTTTTTTTGGTTTTGGGTGCATCAGAGGCCAAAAACCCAAACTTTTCAAGGTGCGCCAAATGAGGCACATGGTTTTGACAAACCGTGTGGCCTCCAAGGAAAAACCATGCACCCTCAAAATACATTGATCATGGTTTGGTAAAACATGATAGAGGGGGAACATGGTCGTGTTTTTACCTATGGAGTTTTTATCATAGGGATCTGCACATCCTACACACGGCTTGGGAAACCCATGTTCACACCACACGCTTAGTGCCACTTAACCAGTGTCTACACATGGGCTCAACATGGTTTGGCTTGACCGTGAGAGATAATTGAACGAGGTATGGATCCTAAGCAGTAGGAGTTTCATGGTTGCTTGATGGTTTGTAAAACCAAGTGAGCTAACCGTGAGGCCTATTAAAAGTGTGAAATGATGATTTCAACCCTCCTTCTATTAAACCATTTCCTTCCTTCTTCTTCCTCTATGGGTCACACATGGTAGAGGGAACTCCCTCCTTTCTTCCTCCACTAGGGATTTATCCAAACTCTCTATCTGGACTCTATTATTTGATCTGTCTATGCCATTGGATCTATATCTGTAAGTCTTTTATTTCCCTTACTTTTATTCTTTTATTCTCTCACCTCATAGAGTGATAAATCTATACAATTCATTTTACCCTATTTTCATGCAGTTTGTCTAAAATGATAATTTCTTCCAAATTGGTCCAAGTTAGAGGCTAAGACCAGATGTGTGGGTGTCTACCAACATGAGGTAGGTGTTTCTCATCTTTATCAGTAATTTCATGAGTGTTTTAGGGGTACAACTTTGAGCACACTTTTGGGTAGTTTGAGTGGGACCCTATAAAATTTAATTCTTGTATTAAATTAATTAATTGAAACCATTGGAGATGCCTATAGGCATGCTCCTTAATTCTAAAAATGGTTGAGGCTTGGTGAGAGGCCGAACCTTGGGCAGATTAGGTCAGGTTATTGATTTATTCAATTTAATTCTAATAAACTTTTAATATATGTGAATTTCTTTGGATGAGATCCATGGGATTGTGATGGGATCATCCTGAGGATTGATAGAGCATTGTCCATCTAGAATGAGGTGATATGATCATCATATTGGGTGTGTCCTTAGATATTTATATATTCTGAGTGATGTTGGTCATGGTTTGGGTGACTTGTTCATCATTTGAGGCAATGAGATCATTAGGTTATGGGCATGGCCTATGTGATATTGGATGACACTGGTCATTGAAATGAGTGACATTGTTATAGGGTCATGAGGTGTTAGATAGTGGGGATTAGGTTCTATTTTGTGATTTTTTTTCACCTATGTTGGCCAATGAATTTTTTGGAGTTTATTTCACACATTAGGAATTAGATGATGAGGTGGTATAGACCACTCGTGTGAGTAGAGGGCTCCGATAGATGTGAAATAAGGAATTAGATGGAGGTGCTTTATGATGAAATCCATGAGGATGGTGAGGATCCATAGATTGAAAGTGTTGAGACTGTCATTTGGGGGATGAGTCTTGTCCTGCTTGAGGCCATTGGGATAGGACTATTTTGGAAGGATGGATATCATCATTCCTTGGGATGTTGACTGTTGAGCCGATGGTGATATTATTTGGAGGATAGATATTGTTGTGCTTTGGATATCGGGCCAAGGTCTGATGGGGTTTCTTTTGATCTGAGTTCCATGGGACCATGATCTTATTGTTTGGGTATGCCTTTGGTATGTGAGTTACTTTATTGGTGGCACATGTTGTCGGGTGACTTAAATAGAGGTGGAACTTGAAGGTTCACCTGGACTGATTTTCCATAAAGGATGCCTTGAACTTATTGCTAAGGATCCTCCCCTATAGTTATTCCAGCATTTCCCGAAGAAGGTGATAGATTTCTAGTGGATGTTGATCACCTAAGAAGCATGTATTTATTAAATTCATGCAATAAATTTATTTATTTTTAGTACACACCTTATAGATCACAGATGAAATATGGTCACATGTTGGTGGTGACCAACTGAGAATATTTCTCACACCCTACATAGGCCCTTTGGAATGCATATATATTTCATACTTTTTTGATCAGGTAATGGTTCAAGCTCTGGAGTTGTACCTTAGTGTTGGGATTAGCATGGGATGGATGGAAAGGGATCGTGAGGTTCCTATAACAGCTGGGGTTTATATTTTTAGTTTTCCTTTCTATATAGGCATGCTTATATATATGTACGTATTGTGGTCAACCATGGGAGAGCCTTCTGTTTAATGATATGTGTGACTTATTTTGATATCCATGTTTAGCTACAAATGGAACATTTCATTTTTTTGTTTACTACACTATTGTTGTTGGTTATTGCTTCTTCTATTACTTGATATTATTGTGCTTCTGTTATGGGTGGGTTACTGGTCCAGTGTCTTTCATTCTTTCCTTTTTGCTATATATTATATATTTACTTGTACCATTGTTATATCATCACCAGAGATTATAGTATCCCCACTATCAATTATTTACACCCACTCTGCTAGTCAAAATCCTTTGGCATATGGGGAGGCACACCTAAGGCCGGTGGCACTCGTCCTGAAGCACTGTTCGGGTGGCTAATCGGGTTGGAGCGCTAAAAATGGTATCAGAGCCGTTATTGACTGGGAATTATTAGCAGTGTTCAGATAGCTACTAATTATATCAAATTTTTTACTTTTCATATTTGGTCTTACTATTTGGGCTATGTTAGACTGGATATTAGGATGTTGTTGGAACTAGGTTTAGAACTCATGTTTGGGTGCTTGTAGCCCCATGTGGGGGGATGGACCAAGTTTCCAATGGTGGTAATTTCTATTTTATTTTTCTCATTTTATAGTTGATTTTATTTCCACCTTGAGTGGTACACTTGGAATGTGATTGTTACCTATTATGATATATGACCCTTGACCTGGTATGGTAAGGGAGGAGTTATTTGGCCCTTAACCCAATATGGAAAGGGTATTTGTTATGCTTATTTTTAATAGGCACATATGATGCCTTAATATATATTCATGTTCCATGATAGAATTGTGTGTTATTGTAATTGGGGACTTATATTTCGATAAGAGGGGTTGAGTTGTCTAAAATTTCAACAAAGGAAGCTAAGTGGTGTTTTCCTTCCAAGCTTCTATTTAGTATAATCATACTCAACCATCCCAAGAAAGTGGACCCAATTAAATATATTTGTAATATATGATACATATATGTATGGTCCTGACTCTTATAGGAGTAGGAAGAGATGATGATATGGGGTGATGTTGATCACTAGGTTGGTTAATGAGGTCGTTGGATTTAGGCAACATGGTTATTTGGGACAGGCATGGCTTGAAGCATATGTGATACTTGGCTCTGATATGGGCAAGTAAGGGGCCAAGAGGTCAGATTTCATGAGACATGGTTTCAATGGGTAAGGTTAAGGGTAGTGAGTTTATGCTTCCTGCTACTGCTTTATCAATGGTATACATATGTTATATGGGTTGTATGACTACTATATTGGTATTCAATGGGATTCCACCTAAACGAGATCTAGTGGAGAAACATGAGGGTGATGATTTGGTGCCTCTTGAACTAGAATAGGTTGATACCTCTAAGGGTTGGTATGAGTCCCCATAGGGTCAAGTGGATCATGAGTTGCAAGTATATACTCAAATATAGGCTCCAATGCATGTGGGGTAGCCACCAAATTTGAAGGCCTTAGGGTCATGGATTGATGAGTAGCTCAAAGCGAGTCTAGTACGTTTCATCCAGGTGTTTGACTGGAGATATTTAGGATAAGAGACTTTGATGGCATATCTAATTTGGGATTTCCAATCGCAGCACCCACCACTATTTCAGCGTGAGGGCGGACCATAGGCGGCTGGGAACTAGATCGAGGCAATACAGATGATCTTCGAGCAGCTACAGATGCCTCTAGGATAGAGGGTGAAGTTGGTTAATTACATGCTTAGAGGACTGGATAATCACTGGTGGGACATGAAGGTCTAGGAATGCATACATGAGGGACTATCTTAGAAAGAATTTGAGGTCTGGTTCTTTGAGCACTTATTCTCAGAGATGTTGAGGTAAGAGAGAGCTCGAGAGTTCTTGAGCCAATAGCAAGGTGACATGTATGTCATGGACTATATAGTGGTGTTCTCCGAGTTATCTCACTTCACAGCTAGCATGGTGGGTGATGACAACTAGAGAATGATGCTTTTTGAGGATAGTTTATGGGATTTCATTCGAGTGTAGGTAAACATCTTCATATTGGCATCATTCTCAAAGGTGGTGAATCAGGTGCTCATAGCCAAGGGTAATTTTATGGATCTTTCATACTCGAGCTGAGAGATGGATTTAGGTGATTTCATTGGTGACACTTCAGATATAAAGAAGCAAGGATGAGAGGATTTCTAGTAGAAAAATCAAACTAAGGACTTAGGAAGACCACCTCAATGTGGGTCGTTGATGATGTGCTTCCAGTGTGGGTAGCTATGACATGTATGGATTCAGTGATAGTAGCCTCAAAGGAAGTTTCGGGCATGTGTACAGGTCATAAATCTTGATAGATTCTACAGGAATCCCTCTCAAATAGTCATCATTCAGAGACTAGGGCTGACTCATGGTTCTGATATCAGACTGAGAGTGGTACCAGGTAATGGTAGCTGAGTTTTAACTACATGTGGAGGTCATGGCAGAGATAGTGGGACCCAGAAGTGGGTCTAGTGGTTGGTGTATGGTGCAACACCATTAGGAGGTCAGGCTTTAGGTAGTCGGGCTTCATGTTAGGTTCATGTTGTTGAGATTTCAGGGTTAGAGATGGCTAGTGAGCCTATAATAGTCTTAGGTACACCATGGGCATGACCAGGGTACTCTTATGTTTTATTTTGGAATGCCCCTTTTATAGGCATGTCCATTTTGGGTGCACGAGGTGCACGGGATATACTTTGGACTAACTAGATGTTGGTTAGTAGGTCAGCATCATCTCGGATATGTTATATATATATATGTATGTGTGGGGTGTGTGACACCTAAATTTTTATGTGATAAATGTTGGGTTTCTGGATTTTGAGGTGCCTTGGCATTTGGGAATTTTCGAGATGTGGTACTTATTTGAGGTGTGAGGCACCGAGACTGATTTTGAGAATCTATTGAGATGTAGGACCTATTAGGTGCCATGTGTGACATGGGCATGAGGAGAGGATTGATGCGATGTGGGATTCTGATGGGATTTGGGTATAACATGAGAGAATCTGATGGGGTGAAAGAGTGATGATGTTTAATGGGAGTACTTTAAGTCTAGGGATGGTTTATGGACCATCAATTTTATTTTATTTTTGTGTTGGGAAGTGACCGGGGTAGGTAATTACTAAGGGGGGAGCCCCCCTTGAGGTAGTTGACCCATTCCCTTTTGACCAGGGTAGACCATATTATTTTTAATGAGATGGGTATGTTTGGTACCATATTTGGGATTTTGTTTTATAACTCAGAAATGAGATATGTTAAGGTGGGGAGATTTTAAAATTTTGGGTTTTTGGATCAGGTCCAATTCCTCACCTATTTTGAATTTTTTAGAGTTGGGTGGGTAGAACAACTTCTTTCTCAATCTTCATAACTTAATTCTGATTTTTTTTATTTAACCCAAGACCTTTTTTATATGATTCTTAATGCTCAAAAAGCATCTTGGGGTTTTCATTGGGTTTTGGTTGCGTTGAAGGTCGAAAACCCAAACTTTTAGGGGTGCGTAGACTGAGGCATGCGGTTTGGAAAAAATGGGTGGCCTACAAATAGAAATCATGTTCCCTACAAATACACTGATCATGGTTTAGTAAATCATGTAGAAGGGGGCACAAAACCATGCATGAACCTATACGGTTTTTAGAAGAGGGATCTAAATGGACTACACATGTTTTGGGAAAATCGTGTGCATATCGCTTGCTTAGTGACACTTAACCAGTGGATACACATGGGCTCAACATGGTTTTCCTAGATCGTATGAGGTCTGGCTCTTAAGAAGCAGGATCTTCATGGTTTGGAAAACCATTCGACCCATTAAAATTTTTAAATGAAGATTTCACCCCTCCTTCTATTAAACCCTTTACTTACTTCTTCTTCCTCTATGGGTTGGTCACAGTAGAGGGAGATCCCTCCTTTCTTCCTCGACTAGGGATAGAGCCACACTCTCCATCCAAACTCCATTATTCAATCTATATGTGGCATTGGATCCATATTGGTAAGGATTAAATTCATCTTTCTTTTATTATTCTTTGTTATCACCTCATAGGATGGAAAATCCTTGTGAGTTATTTTACCCTATTTTTAGGGCATTCATCTAAAATGCTTATTTCTTTCAAATCGGTCTGATTTAGAGGATAAGACTGGACGTGCGAACATCTACCAACATGTGGTAGGTGGTACTCATATTTCTTAGTGATTTCTTGAGTGTTTTGGGGGTGCATCTTTGAGTACTCGATTAGGTAGTCTGAGAAAGACCTTATAAAATTTAATGCGTGTATTTAATTAACTAATTGAACCCATTAGACATGCCTATGGTCATTCTCCTTAATTATTAAAATGGTTGAGGCTTGGTTAGAGGATGAACCTTGGGAAGATTAGTTTAGGGTGTTGATGTATTCAAATTGATTTCTTCAATTTAAATTTAATGAACTATTTATATATGTGAATTTCTTAGGATAAGATCCATAGGATCATGATAATCTCATCCTGAGGATTGAGATGGAATTATCCATCTGGACTAAGGTGATATGATCTTTATGTTGGTTTTGGCCTGAGATATATTTATATTTTGGGTGATGTTGGACACAGGTTGGGTGAATAGGTCGTCGGTTGAGGCGATGAGGTTACCAGGTTATGGGCATGGCCCATGTGATATTGGATATCATTGGCCATAGAATTGAGTGACATGGTCACAGGGGTAAGAGGTGATGGATAATGTGTATTAGGTTCTATTTGGTAATTTTAAATCACCTGTGTTGGCCAATGTTCCATTTTGAGTCGTTTACACATGGTAGGACTCAGATGATGATGTGGAATTGACCACTCATGTGGGTAGAGGCCACCGATAGATGCATCATAGGGAATCATATGTAGGTGCTTACCATTGAAAGCCACATGGATGGTGAGGATCCATCAGTTAATAGTGTTGAGACTGTCAATTGGGGGTTGAGGTTCATCGTGCATGAGGATGTTGGGCCAGGACCATTTTGGGAGGATGGATATCACCATTCCTTGGGATATCTATTGTTGATCTGGTGATGATGTTATTTTGAGGACATATATCAATGTGCCTTGGATGTTGAACCAAGGGCAGATGGGGTTTCTTTTGAGCTAATGACTGAGGGACCAAGATCTTATTGTTTGGGCATGCCTTTAGGACATCAGTTACTTGATTAGTGTCATATGGTGTAAGGTGACTTAAATGGAGGTGGAACCAGAGGGTTCACCTAGACTAATTTTCATCAGATAATTCCCTGATCTTTTTGTTAAGGATCCCCCACTATAGTTATTCTAGCATTGGTTGAAGCGGGTGATAGCTTCCTGGTGTCTGTTGAGCACCAGGGAATCTTTTATTTATTAAATTCATGCATTAAATTTATTTATTTATAGTATACACCAACTATATCATAGATAAAATATATGAACACATTGGTGGTACCCTACAGAGATTATTTCTCACACCCTACATGGGATCTTTAGGATGCGTGTAGATTTCATGCTTTTGCGATCAGGTAAAGGTTTAGGCTCTGGAGATGGACCTTAGTGTTGGGTTTTTTAGAATGGGATGGATGGCATGGGACCTTGAGGTTACTACATCAGCTGGAGTTTATCTTTTGAGTTTTCCTTCCTATACTAGCATGCTTATATATATGTATGTATTGTGGTCATCCATTAGAGACCCTTATGTTTATTGATATGTATGACTAGTTTTGATATGTATGGTTAGCTACAAATGGAATGTTTGATTTGTTTATTTATTCTTATAATGTTTTTGGTTATTGCTTCCACTATTTCTTGATATTGTTGTGCTTCTGAAATGGGCGGGTTACTGGTCCAGTATATGTCATTCTTTCCTTTCTATTGTATGTTTTATATTTACTTTGATCATTATTATATAATCACCATAGGGTATAGTCTCCCCACTATCACTCCTTTACACACTTGCTGCTAGTTGGTATCCTTTTTCATGTGGGGGGGTGTGGCTAAGGCCAGTGGAACTCAGCCCAAAGCACTGTTCAAGTGGATAATTGGGTTGGGGAGCTACAGTAAAATACTCAACAGGACACCACCAATTACCCTTAATATTAGTGAATAAAATATACAAGTACATTACATAATTGTAAACAATGTAAATATATAAACAGAAATATATCACACAAATAAAAAACATATGTCACATCCTTAGGGACCATCTCTACCTATTTCACCACCATGCTAGAACAAATGTCACTAGCCTTGTCTAAAACACCCCCTCCTCAACAAGATAGTTCACAAAACATGTATGAATCATCCCATGGGAAGGGATAGCCCTCGTATGAGATGATAAATATCTCACAAATCCCTCTCATAAGGACATAGTCCATATAGATCCACCTGCATCAACTACAGAGACAATAATAGTACATGAAAACATGTATACAAAACTACAGATCAAATATCACCTCTAGTCAAATAGTATCATCATCATAAAAGTCCATGTACAAGAAATGTAAGAATAGATCAAGTATACACACACACAAACCTTGTGTATTTAAGAATTAGACATAGGTTCTTTAGGGCTACACACGCACACTAATGGTCATGCCAATAACCCCTACAAGACATGCATTAAAGTTAAGGGATTCTTAGCTCAAGATTTTTGATGAAGAACTCCAAGGTTCATTAAGGAAAAGTCACCTAAATCATGACCATGTGTACGTTGGCTCAAAATTCTCGTGAAGGATTCCTAGAATTTATTTCATTTATTTTATTTCCAAAATAAATAAAAATACCAAATGTTATAATAGATTCTATCACCTGGATAATCTGGAATAAACATGATAATTCCATATTATCCTTCTTGAAAATTATAGATTATTTTTTATAATAATTAAAATTCAATATGTGATAATACTTTCACCCTTCCAGATAATTCTCAAATTATTCATTTAATCCATATTATGTTCTTAAAATTTTATTTTTAAAAGATTAATTATAATTTCACATTCATTAATATTCTATCTCTCTCTAGAATAATATGATTCTAAGCATGATAATAATTATTTATCATTATTTGGTAATTTTGGACAAATCATTTAATAATTATTCATCAATTTTTCAAAATACTTATAAAATATCATTTTTTAATGAATCGAATAATAATAATATTACCTAGATATTATCTCTTTAAACACTACACCTGAGAATAGAGGAGAGAGGGTGACGGTTCTGCCACACCATTGTGGGGTCTTCACTTGCTGATGTGGTCCTATGCCCGCACCATGGCGTTATTTAGTTGAATGAAACAAAAAATCCTTGGAATGGAATTAATTCGAATGGACAGTATTACCACACTGGTGATAAGTCTTGAGAGAAATAGGATAGTTCTTGAGAAAGTTTCCCTTCCTCCCACAGTTACATCATCTAACAGAGTCACTCCCCTTAAAAGGATTCAAAAAATCTTGGCTCTAATTGATTATCAAATATCACCCAGGCATCCATCCTATGAATTTCTCTTCATATTCTTAGAATAAGCAATTAGAATCATGTTGGATAAAGTACTTGTCGATCCCTTGATAGCAAGAAAAAGACCAGCAACTTTTCCCTCCTCGACGCCCTTCTTTGTCATCAGTTCTTTACAAAGCACTATAACATAGGTTGTCGGATCAAATTTCCTGACCTGTCACCTCAAATCTAGGTGAAGTCCAATCTTGAACTTCTTTTATTTATAAATGATGTTCCACAATAGTATAGGAGTAAATTGAATTAGCTTGGTAAAGTATGCTGAATAGACAGACACTATCATCATCCCTTTCTGGAGCTCCATGAACTACTGAGAACAATCACTACCACAGATCCAGGCAAGGGATGCGTCTGGTTTTATCAGTGCTAAGCAGAAAGCGCTGATAAAAGGGGGGTCTTAATCAGTGCTATTTTTAGCACTGATAAAAGTTTTTAATAAAAAGTATTCTTAATTTATATAAAATTACTATATATATATATATATTCAAAAATAATGTTTATTTGTATATATTAAATAAATAACACGTGTTTTTAATTAATATTTTTTTAATAATTCAAATATATATATAATAAATATATTTATTATATTTATTATATTTATATATTTATATATTTATAATTATATATTTATAATTATATATATAAACTTTTTAAATATATATATTTATAATTATATATAAATACTTTTTAAATATGTATATTTATAATTATATATAAATACTTTTTAAATATATATATTTATAATTATATATATATAGATATAAATAAATATATGTTTTCAATGAATTTGATCAATTGTTGCATGAAAATAATTAACATTCATATGTTATGTATTCATCATGAATATTCATTTATACATTACACCCTCATTACTATTCATGTTGTCCATATATATAATGACTCGATTTTTATGATATATACTTTACTCAGTGTATATGATTCATTCATATTCCCATGAAGCTATTATGTTCGCATAAATACTTAAAATCATGATAAATATATTTATAATAATTATAATTTTATAAATATATATAATTATAGAAATATATTTATAAATATATACAAATATTTATACATATATACAAATATTTATATTTATATATATGTAAATAATTATAAAATTATAATAAATATGTTTATTATATTTAGAATTATAATTATAAATAAATTTATATTTTAAATATAGTCATAAATATAAATAATATTTATATATTTAAATACTTATGAAATTAAAATAAATTAATTAATTATATATAGTCATACATATAAATAAATATATATATATATTTAAATACTTATAAAATTAAAATAAATATATTAATAATAAATATATTATATTTTCATAATTATTTAAATAATTATATATTTTTATTTAAATAATTATAAAATTATAATAAATATATTTATTATATTTATAATTATAACTATAAATAAATATTTATTTATAATTTTATAATTATTCAAATATAAATATATTTATTTATTTAAATATAAATATATTTATTTATTTAAATATAAATATATTTATTTATTTAAATAGTTATGAAATTATAAAAAAATATATATATAATTATTATATTTATTTTAGTTTCATAAGTATTTATATATACATATATTTATTTATTTATTAATATTTGTGACTATAAATAAATATATATTTATTTATAATTATAATTATAAATATAATAGATATATTTAATATAAATATATTTATTATAATTTTATAATTATTTAAATATAAATATATATTTATTTAAATAATTGTGAAATTATAAAAAAATATTTAATTAATATATTTATTTAAATTTTGTAAGTATTTAAATATATATATAAATTTATTTATATTTATGACTATAATTAAAATATATATGTAATAAATATATATTTATAATAAATATATATTTATTTCACAATAATTTCATAATTATTTAAATAAATATATATTTTTATTTACATAATTATAAAATTATAATAAATATATATTATTAAATAAATATATTTACAAATATATAAAAATATTTATAATTAGAATTTTAAATAATGCATATAAATTTAAATAATTATTAAATTATAATAAATATATTAATTATATATATTTATAAAATTATAAATGTAATAAATATATTTATTATAATTTTTAAATTATTGAAATAAATAAATAAGTATATATATGTATTATAACTATAAATAAAAATATAAAAATTTATAGTTATTAAATAATTATGAAATTATAATAAATATATACAAATATTTACATTTATAATTCCAAATAAATATAGATATATTTAAATAATTATAATATTCTTATAAATATATTAATTATATATAATTATAAATTTAATAAATATATTTATTATAAATTTATAATTATAAATAATTATTTATTTATTATATATATAAATATAAATATATTTATTTATTTATAATCATTATTATAAATAAATATTTATTTATTTATTATACATATAATTTTATAAATATATATAAAAATATAAACAATTTATTATCATTATAGTTTTATCAGTGCTTTTTTAGTGCTGATAAATATAGGTCTTTATTAGCGCTATAATTTTAGCACCGATAAAGGCCTATCTTTATCAGTGCTAAAAAACACTGATAAAGGGATGTTTTATCAGCACTTTCTATTTTAACATTGATAAAACATACCTTTATCAGCACTATTTAGCTATCGCTGATAAAATGTTTACCCACTTTTATAAATAAACCCTAACAGTCTCCTCCTCTCGCACGTCTCAAGTTCTTGTGGAAGACGAACCTTGTCGTCGACTCCTCCTCCTCCGCTGCCTCCTCCTCCTCTACTACTGTTAACTCCTCCTCCTCCTCCTCTACCATGAATCCATCCTCCACCTTTGCGAAGCCCTCCTCTGCTTCCATGAAGCCATCCTCCGCCGTCAAACCCCATCTATTCCGAACCTCACCTTTGCCGCATGTTGAACCCCACCTCTGCTCTGAACCCTTCCTTTGATGTGAACCCACCTCCTCTGCATACCCCACCTCTGTTGTTAAACCCCACCTCTACAATGAATCCATTCTCCTCTTCGAACCCAGCTCCTCAAGTGTTACCACTGTGACTCTTTTAATTCTACTAATCTCAATGCTTCCAGATCTGTTTTTACATTCTTTTAATTTGTTATTTAGACATTGATATCCATTTTTTGGTTGTTAACTTTATGGTTTGGTTATTTTGAGATGTGATGTATTGTGAATATTTGATGTGATATTATAATTGTTCTTATCTTATCATGTGTTCGTTGAATATGAAATCATTCCCATGTTTCTTTATATGATACCCTAGTGCTCGTCTCTAACCCATGGAGATCAAGAGAATGCTTTAAGCCTTTTAGTTTCTCTATTCGAGTTACATTTATGGGTTGACCCTCGTTGATCTGTTATAGAGATAAACATACCCAACCCTCTGAGGTTAAGGAATTGTAGATAATTTGTTTGACCATTCAAGTAATATTTTTTTAATGACATAATGGTGTGTTTCAATCATGAGAACAATGAGTATTATCTTTACTAATTCCCAAGGGGATATAAATTTAAAATGAATGACAATAGTTCAAGTAATTCTATTCTATGGGTTTCCAATATTGGGATTTTTTAGGGTAAATGGGATTTTTAGGGGAATTAAATACATACCAATAAATTTTTTTATGAAATATAAAATAAAAGCATAAAAATATCATATCTCAATAAACTGGATAGTACTACATGAGATGCATTTTAGTCAAACATTAATGGATGCCTCCACCAACATATTGTGACATATTTCATAATTACTAAGAGAGTTCGATGATCATACAGACTCAGACTATTAAGGATGAGGCTCGTATTTCCTTTTAGGTTATCCAAACACTCCCTACTCACCTCTGGTCATGTATAATCTGATTGAAAGTAGGAGGTAAATACAAGAGGGAGATAAAAATTTCACATATATAAACAGTGAATGCATAGAATGTCTCGCAACTATTTGACAATTTTACCTTTAAACTCATTAGTTCCAACTTAATATAGATTCAAAAATGGAAAGGGAAGGTTCTAGTGACATGAAAATCATCAGTCTAGTTTGTGACTACAATTAAAACCCCCCATGTAGTGATGTATCTACTATATCAATTTTTTTCATCGATGGGTGGAATTATATTTTTCAAGGGTGATTATTATGTCTATATTGAAGAGTTGGATATGAAAATTGGTTATGTAGGTCCCATATTTCTATAGATGGGTAGAATCATAACCCATTTTTCTAGATTAATTTTGGATTATAGATAGAAACATCAATCAATATGTCCTGTTATCATTGATAAGTTCCTAGATGTATTTCCCAAGGACTTATCTATTTTACCACCCAAGGTATAGGTTGAGTTTATTATTGTGTTCTTACAAGGTGTGGACCATATATCTATTCCACCATATAAGATGGATCCTGTAGAGATATGAGAGAAGAAGGCTCAATTGAACGACTTAAAGGTGAAGGGGTTCATATGAATGATTATGTCCCCTTTGGGTTCCTTAGTTTATTCCATAAAATTTCAAATGGATCATTGAGAATATGTGTAGACTATTAGAGGTTATATTATGTGGTATAAATGAACTTATATCCACTTATACATATTGATGGACCATTTGATCATCTTAGAGGTGCTAAAGTGTTCTCTAAGATTGAGGGAGGAACATGATCAATATATAGATATCATTTTGAGAAAACATAGGGAGTATCAACTATATTCCATGATCTTAAAGTGTATGTTTTGGATTGATAATGTACACTTTATGGGGAAAATTATATTAGTGGATAGCGTAATTTTATAACTTGAGAAGTTTGATGTTATAGTTTATTTAGAGAGTCCAAAGAATTTTTTGAGATCCAAAATTTTTTGGAAATTTCCAGTTATTACCAGAGGGTAAACTGGGATTCTTTCTAATTGGAAGTGCTAATAAATCCTTAATGAAGAATGTGGTATGGTTCCATTGATTAGATTTTAATGAGAGATCCTTCTAATATCTTAATGGTATATTGATGAAAACACAAATATTAACTATAAATGAGATGGGTAATGAGTATGTCTTATATTGTGATGTATCAAGTGTTGGGATTTGAATAGTTCTAGTCCATAATGGTCATATGGTTACTTATGGGTCTAGACAGTTAAGTACATATAGGAGAAACTTCACAAATCCTTTCCTATATTTGGAAATAGTGGTGTTTTTTATGAGGTTTTATTGGTATTATCTTTAGGGTGAGATATTTTTGGAATACACTAAATTTTTTTTGAAATATATTTAATCGCAAATTGAAATGAACCATTGATAGCGGAGAATGTTTGGGTACCTATAGTCCTTTAACTTTGACTTAATGTATACCCTCAAGAAGGGGAAAATTTTCTAATGTACCATATTGGAAGGATCAAGCATAGGTAGTACATGATTCAAGAATAAAGTGGAAAATGGTTTCCCACTTTGAAGAGATGTGACTTTATGTTCAAAAGTATCATGGCTAAGTGAAACTTGTGTATTTATCAATCACTTATTCAATCCTCAGTAGTATTACAGGAGTAAACTATAGGATTCATACTATTTATTCATGAGAGACATGATAAGCCTTTCATATATTTATATTTTATAAAATGTTGGTTATTTTTATTCATGTATCCTATATAAAGTGCCTCTCTTGGGATTTATGTCTTTTTGAAAATTTCTAAGTGTCTCTTTTAAAATGATTCAAGTTTTTTGAAATGTTTCTTAAAAAATTATATGTGTTCAACATACCATTTTTTGGTTTTAAATAGATTTAAAATTATTTAAACACTTAGCATGGACTTAGGTTTCATGCCAAGTGTTTGTCAACTCACCTGACTGTCATTCATAAAGGGATGTGAATGTTTTGAAAGCATATGTAATGTTGGTTTTATTTTAACAACGGTTTTGTGAAGTTTTAAATAAAAATTTGTAAAATATAGAGGTTTGTCACTCATTTTAAATTATTAATATTGTTGGGTCATGAAGTTTCCTTGAATTATTTAAAAAAGGAATTAGGGTTTTATGAAAGAGTGTTTGGAACTGATTGGTTTATTTTAAAAAAGGTGTGTTATTTTATAGAGGAATTTGTGTAAATGGTTGGTTTTTTTAATGGGATTTCAACTGTGATTTTATAAATAGTTTTCAAAGGACATATGAAATGTAGTTTTTTCATAATATTTTAAGTTTATATTTTTATAGAATTAGGAAAACCATTACATTATATAGAGAAGACAAGTAGATTGATAATAACACCATGTAAAGGGTAAATTTATTTCAAGAAAAAATGGATTCATGATTATATTCCTTCATTAAGATTAAAAGGAAGAGATCTACATAGATCAACTGGAAGGTTTCATGCTAAATGGAATTGAAGGTTCAGTTCCAGTTTCAAATGGAGTTTTTTTGGGCTTAAGTACGCACCAAGATAGTGTAACTGGAATTTCAATGCTTTCATGGTAGAATTAATGTTCATGTAGTGTAATGTAAATAATTTCTACTATATAAAGGTGTATTATGATAGGAGTTTTTTCATTTTACTTCTTTATGTGGATGAATTTCTCTTAGTTGGATCAATTAAGGAAAGACTCAAAGAGCTGAAGATTGATTTATCTACAAGATCCCAAATGAAGGACCTTGGTTCTAGAAATTGGATATTGGGGATAAATATTAAAAGATACTTAAAGTATAGATTTTTTTAGCCTTCGTTATTTTTTATATCAACGTTTTGTGTATTTATATTTTTAAATATTAATATTATTGAATCAAATAGGATGGATATGAATAAAGAATGGATGGATTCTAATCATCTAACAAAAGAGTATGAAGATGGCATGAAATATTTCATCAAGTTTGAAAAATATCATGTATATGAACCTTCTCAAATCCTTTTTCCATGTTTACATTGTTATTATTCAAGAAAAATTAGTCCAGAGAAGTTAGAAGAACACTTGATCTCTCATAGAATAGATCAAAGTTATAAATGCTGGAATAAACATGGGGAAAAGTGAATATACCTAGTGGATGGGATAACACTGCGTTTTATGGATCATCTGAAATTATTACAAGTATGGATAATAAATAAGACTGTATCAAGGATGTCATTACAAGTTTGAATAATGATGAAGATCGTATTGAGGAAATGACAAGGACAGTTGAATATTAACTTTTTGATTGCCCAAAATTGTTTGAGAAGTTAAAGAGTTGTGCAAAGATGCCATTGTATGGTGGTTGCACTAAATATATAGAATTTTCAGCCGTACTAAAGCTGTATATTATTAAATCAAGAAATGGATGGAGTGACACCAGTTTTATAGAATTACTTTTTTTCTTGAATGATATGCTCCCAGAAGATAATGATCTCCCATCCAAACATATGATGCCAAAAGAATGGTATACTTGATGGGTATGATATCTAAAAGAATACATGCCTTCCCGAATGACTGTATACTATTTTGAAAGGACAAAAAATCACTTATAGAATTCCTATAGTGTGATTCTTCTCGATGCAAGAAAACTAAATATGGTCCAATGAAATTTTTATATTACTTTCCAATCATTCCAAGGTTTAGGTGCCTATATGGAAGTGAGGAGATTGTAGGGTAATTTATGTGGCGTGCAGACATTAGAATTAAATATGGGAAACTATGTCACCTGGAAGACTCTCCTCAATGGAAGATAATTGATCACGATTATCCTGAATTTGGAAACGATCCGAGAAACCTTTGTTTTGAATTATCTACAGATGGAGTGAATCCTTTTGGTTTTCAAATAATCACTCATAGTACATGGCTGGTTATGTTGGTAAATTATAACTTGCCACCATGGTTATGTATGAAACAAAAATACATCATGTTATATATACTTATATCAGTACCAAAACAATCAGGTAATGATATTGATGTTTATTTGGCTTCATTGATCGAGGATTTAAAATTATTGTGGGATTCAGGTGTTATGTTGTATAATGCTTACAAAAATAAAGATTTCACACTAAGATCCATGTTGTAAGGGATGATAAATGACACTCCCCTTTATGGAAATTTTTCAGGATATAGAATTAAAGTAACTCAAGGATATCCCATCTACAAACAAGGTACACAATCAATTAGGTTGAAACATTCATCGAAAACCATGTTTCTAGGACATTGAAAATTTCTACCTCAATGACATAAGTACCGATCTTGGATGACATCATTAGATGGAAGTTCATAAGAATGTATAACACCGCCTCCACTAATAGGTGATAAACTATTTGAGAAATTAAAAGATGTGGAAACTGATTTGGGTAAACCATTTTCAAAAAACCTTATGAAAACCTATTGGAAAAAGATATCATTTTTTTAATTACCATACTAGATTTATCTATATGTTCAGCATTTTCTTGATGTTATGCATGTGGAAAAAATATGTGTGATAGTGTCATCAGGACGTTGCTAAATGCACCTGTAAAAAAGGATGGAATTAAGGCTAGGTTGGACATGGTTGACATGAGAATACGAGAAGAGTTGCCACCAATGAAGGGTGAAAAATGAACTCTTCTTCCTTCAGCTGCTTACACTATTTTTAGGAAGAAGAGATATCAGTTTTTCAACTTATTGAATGATGTAAAGGTTCCAAAGGGGTATTCATTGAATATTAGGAACATCATTTCAATGATCGATTTAAAGTTAAAGGGTCTGAAATCACATGAATTCTATGTTTTGATGAAAGATCTAATACCTATATCTTTATGTTGAATTTTTTTCAAGAATTTATGTCATACATTAACCAAGATTTGTTTCTTCTTTAAAGAAAAATGTTGAAAATTTATAGGCCTGGTGAAATAAATGACTATGGAAAGAGAAATTTTCTTCATATTATGTAAATTGGAAATTTCATTCCTGCCAAAATTATTTGATATGATGGTTCATCTAATGGTTCACTTGGTGAGAGAGATTTGACTATGTGATCCTATACACTATAGATAGATGTGCCCTATTGAATGGTATATAAATATCTTGAAAGGGTATGTCAAAAATCAAATTCTTCTAGAGGGTTGTATTACAGAGCGATATATTATTGAGGAAGCAATTGAATTATATACTGAATATTTGTCCAGTGTGGAAATCATTGGTCTACCAAAATCTTATCACACTGGGTAGCTTGCGGGTGAAGGAATTTCTAGAAGAGATGTTGTCACAATCAATATTATAGATCATGAGTAGGCCCACCATTACGTTTTTCATAATATTTTAGAGGTTTCCCCATATGTTGAAACCCACAAAGAAATTATTATGCATTTGAATCCATAAAAGGATGAAATATGGATATCAAATACACATAATCAACAGTTTATAGAATGGTTTCAGGACCATATTTTAAAGGAGTCATATCAAAATCTGGATTCAATTTCAGAACCACTTTGATGGCTAGCCAGAGGACCAAGTTTGTATGTATTATCTTACAATGTCTATGTAATTAATGGTTATACATTCTATAAAAATGATCATGATAAAGACTTTACCATGAAAAATAGTGGAGTTACAATCATGGCTGAAGGGATGCATGTTTCTGGTACTAAGGATAAAAATCCAATTTACATGAATATTTCATACTTTGGAATCATCAAAAAATATGGGAGTTGGATTATGCAACATTCCAAGTGTTGATTTTTCAATGCAAGTGGGTTGATAAAATAATAGTTGTTAAAATAGATGAATTTGGATTTGTGAAAGTTGATTTTAGTAATGAAGGGTACAAAGATGAACTATTTATAATGGCATCATAGGCAGTGCAAGTATTTTAGGTTCTAGATCCCTCAAACCAAAAGTGGTCAATTATTTTTTTTATTTACCAAAACCACTGAAGGTTCAGATGAAAATTCAACTGAGGATAACCCTTTCATTGGGATGTTGCAATAATTTTGCATCAGTCCCAATGTAGACAGCATTTTGTATGTCATAGGAGACCACAATGAAGGGAATTGGATCATTGATAGAGGGGTAAAATCCTTTAATCCTTTAAAAAAGAAAATGAGTGTTCAATAATCAGGTTACTTTTATAATAATATATATCATGTTACCTCATGTTATTATCTGTTTTATACTAAATTTATGTACTCTAAATTAAATGTTAAACCACTTCTTTAGATAATGAATTCTAAACGTGTCGGTGCTCTTAATCCCAAGGAACAATAGGTCTCTCAACCTACTGTTACTCGTAGTGTAGAGGAATGACCTTCTGTATGTGATGGTGCTCCCATTCCTTAGGAACAACAGGTTTCTCAACCTGCTGTTGTTCCCAGTGCAGAGGTACAATGACCATCTACACATGCTGATGCTACCACTCCAGATGAACATATTGATGACGTTGATTCTTGGGAAATGGTAAGCGATGAAGGACTGGCGACGCAGAAAAAAACAAGAGTGTTGTAGTTTTATGGTGTTAGCAAAAATCATCTAGGTGAAAGCTAATGGCATCAGATACGAGGTCAGATAGAATACACGGGGCCAGCATGTCAACCCCAACAAGTCCATGTTCATCAGTTATATTATAATCTTCACTTAGTAATACATGCATATTGATTTAGATTCGTGTCACCATGTTGTTCTCAGGATTAAGACACTGATGTGAGAATAGATTACGGTAACATTATGATATCATTTCTTTATTTTACTAAAAAATAAAATAATGAAACATTGAATTACTCTTCATAATCCATTAAAAATTACATTTATAGTAGATGACTCCCATAATAAATATGTATTAATTCTTGCTGGAAGGATTCATAGAGGATTTCACACAATTTTAACAAGAGGTCGTCTTAAATATGCTTAAGGGAAAATAAACTCACACCCACCGCTTATCTATGAACACATGATAACCAATGAAGCATGAGATGTCTTAGCTAAGGTAATCAATGTTATAATAAATGTTTCTATGAAATTTGAATCAGACATACACTAATACCTTTCATGTACTGATATTCTACAGGGTGAAAATGACTATTATTTATATATAGAAACACCCACCCATTGCCTTTTAGAGAGGGCTACGATGTTCAATATTCAAAACAACATGCTACAGAACAGAACACTTCCAACAGGTCATGTGTGAGTGCAATTATCATATCCCATGAGCTGAGTGGAGAGCTACATGTTACAATTAATGAAGAAGATATTCATATGGTTGAAAAAGATGTTGGAACATTCATCGCATGGCATCCACATCTTGTAAACAACTTATTGATAAGGAGGTATTCATTTCCAATTTACTTTTCAAGATAAACCTTTAAAATTAATGAAAAAAGGTTCAAACTAATGAATTTTATTATATACATACAAATAGAAGGGGATGAAATGAAATACCTCCTCAAAACCATCTAAAGTATCGACCAACCGATCGAAGAGATCTACCAAAAGCACCATTACCCCACCCATTCTATATTCACGTTTATTATCATTGAAGGTTCATATGGACACAAAGTTAAAAGATGGTTGTAATCACATAGTTGATTTTGAGTAAAATATGTATGGAGAGAAATATCAAGACTTCATTAGTGTTGAGAGTGTAAGTGAAATCCTCAACTATGATTGGCTAGGCATCTTATTTGTAAATGTATACATGAGGTACGTTTTCATGATTTTATTTTCCAAAATTCGATATACTATATTAATTATGAATAAATATATTTCATATTTTTGGAAGAAATATATATGAAAAACAATTGAAGGGATTTTCCCATGAAAAAAATTCAGAATCGTTAATCCTCACATCTCCTTTACATAACAAATAGAAATAGATAGCAAAAAAAGAATGAAATAGTGGTAGGTCTGATCAAATCGTTTCAAATAAAACTTTTAGATGAAATACTCTATTTAATATCAATTATGTAGGGGTGAAACTCTAAAATTTAATTATATCAAATATATTTTCATTTCTTTAATTACTTATTCCTTTTTGTGTTTTTAGGTAGCATTGGATGCTCATTGCGGTAAATTTGGATACTCTAAAGATTTATTTCCTGGATTCAATGCATGGATATCCAAAAAACAATCCACACATAATGGCCCGAATGGCCTGAAGGCCTTCATTTTTATTGATCTTTGATGACCCTCCTTTCAAAGGATGAGGTGGAACCCTTACAAATCCCATAGGCTCAAAGATTACATGGCACGTAGGCTTAGGAGATTACATGACCAGAAGGTCTTAAGGAATTCAACCAGACTATCTACAAGGAATTACCCCTCGCCGGCATCTGCATCATGATAGTAGCTCTCCACCTTCACATGGTTGTCTATCTAGGATTCCCATGTAAGCATAGGATGGTCCCGATGGCATAGCCATACCGTCTCATTCTAAAAAATACATTTGGCTCTGCTCTGGTGAGTGCACCTGCTCTAAATCCTCTTCCAGGGCTGCTCCTTTTTTTGTAGTGTGCATTGGGCAACTGCATGTAGCCTGAAGGCCTTGAGGTGGCCTAAAGGCCTTAAAAGTGGCTCAAAATCCCTACTGACTCGAAGGCCTGGGTGGCCCGAAAGCCTTAAGGACTCCAAGCTCAAATCGGTGGCCCAAGGTGAATAGTTCTAGCTGCTACAATACCGAATAGTACCTGCTACAGTAACTGCTACAGCAACTGTTACAGTACCCGCACAATGTACAGTTCTGCTACAGTACCTATACAGTATACATTTCTACTCTAGTACCTGTACAGTGTACAGTTCTGCTAAAGTCCTGCTACAGTGCCAGAAAATATTCCTCTACCTGGTTTTGAACCTGGGTCTTGTGGATGCACTTAAGGATACCTCACCAAATGGGATGAGGCTCTTGTGAAATCCACACATAATGGTGTTTTTCAATTTTTAATACACTATATCCAATGTTTTAGATCTAAATATCAAGTTATATAATTTATATTATCTTTTAATGAGGATTTTTTTATGATAGTGCTTTGTATCACTATCATGAAAAACAAGTAATGAGGCTAGGGGATAAGCACAAGGAGGAAGAAAATTTATATGACTAGATAAGTATCAGGGTATATATAATAAGATTTCACTATCTAAACACATATCAAAAAAAATTAATTATTCTACTCAATGTTCCTGTAGTTTCCAAAACAAACAAATGGAAAAGATTGCGGTTATTATGTTTGTAAATTTATGAGAGAGCTCATATTCCATTAACAAACTATAATCCCTGAATATGTGTTTTCAAATATAATTACTATTTAATTTAAAATATTTATTAATAATTTGTGTATTTATATTTTTCTAGTACTACTATGACTGTTGAAAAAACTCATATTCACAAGATGATATAGATGTGCTCAGAAACGAATGGGCAGCATACCTGATGGAATAATGTACACAAACTTCCATATAAGTAGTGGATTATTTCATATTTATGTTTAATTTATTTCTTTTTAGTATTACTCACATAAGAATTTTTTATTATATAGGTGTATTCCTTTGTTTTTGTTGTGGCGGTTTGTTCAAAACTGATCATGCTCATGAAAGATTGGACTTCGAGGCTGCAACTCAGAATTCAATGAGAAGGTAATTTTCTTTTAAAATACTATGTTTTTTTCATAATATTATATTTTCTCTACTACATTAACATAATCTAAATTAAATGTCTCACTGCTCATACAAACAATGTCTTCCACAAACTTACTCTCCCTCAAATCCTTTCCACCCCTGCATTGTTGGAATTTATCACTTTCCTTCAAAGGCAGTGGAGGGAACTTGAAGGAAGGTGATAAATGTTGGGAATTCAGTGTTTCCATTTCGACAAATAAAGAAAATGGAAAGCATGATAATGCATGATGTGTCCAGTATGACTCAAAGTGTGTCTTTTTATGTAATTAATTAATTTTGTCATCATTTTATCTACTATTTGGAAGTTAATTTCCTTATATGATCATTGATATCTCCATTTTTTAGACTTATTGAGCATCTATGATCACCCTTTCTTATGTTTCATATATTTTGGTTATTAAGAATGCTTTTATAAATGATATGTCTAAGAAGGTTTCTAGTAAAGAATAACTTAATGAGAGGCTCTTATGAACTAGTTCTTTATGTTTCCATGTTTCAAAAATCACTAAACCTAAACTATTCTGGAATGGATCATTATGTTATGTAAGGAATATTAATATAATAAGATGTGATATCTATGTATGAAATTTCTGGGTCAATATAATTGGTATTAAAGAAACTGACCTACTAAAAACCAAGCAAAAAAGAATAAGTGATTGGTATCACTCAAAGTGTCTTTTTTTATTTAAAATTGACATTATTTTTAGTAAAAAGAAGAAGTGACATACTAAAAACTAATAAAACACATATGGATTGTTGATTCTCGCTCAAATTTACCCAAGAGATGAAGGTAGAACGGTCCTTGCAGTTTAGCTTGGGTTATCGAATCCTCAGAGACCTAAGAAGTAACCTACAGACACGTACATTCTATGGATTGTTTTTGGATATAAAGTGGAAAACTTGGTTTGATTTAATATTTTTTTAAATGAACTCTAATAGACATAAGTGAATTCAATTTTAAAGAGTGAGTTGATCCTAGTTTATCACTTGGGGTGGATTGGATGTATTTCCTTTTCAATGATTTCAATTTCTTATATTTGAGATGGGTTCATTTAAGAAGATAAAACAACATCATCACTTACTGGTATAATACCTACACCCTTTAATACTAATCACCTATACACTTGAAGGATAAAATTTTTGAGCACTTCAAGGTAAAGGTTCGTATTAGCACTTGAAGTGTGTGGCCTTAAATTCAACAAGGACGATGGAGTTTTAAAATAATCAAATAAAAATATCAATTAAAGAAGTGATTATACATTAATGGGGTGATAAATAACTTCCAATCCAGCCCCTTTCTACTCCCTTGGATCAACCCATAAGTGGGTTATCCCTCCATTGATGCTATGGTTTCAATGGAAGCGGAAAGTAGATTTATGAGGGAGGAATTGAAGAAGTAAAGAAAACAATAAAAAGAAAATGATCACTCCACCGTTGTGTGAATAATTTCACAAGGTTTGGTGTGAATAAATTCACACCTTATACCAACGGTATCAAAGTGATATGAATAAAAATATAATAAGAGGAAAATAAGAACTTTTATTAAGAAACTAAAGTGAATTGAACAACTTACATGTGAAAGACAAACTTGAGACAACAAAATCGCAGCATAACATTACAATTGAACAAATCATTAAAGATGATCAACTCCTATACCACCACTACCTTAAATAGGAATTTTTAGAGCCTTGGGTCAATCCTCCAATAGTACAAAGCATCTCAATTAATTTTGGTAGGCCATAGGTGGGTGGAAAGTTTATGGAGAGTTGATTTTTCCACCCTTGACCCGAGGTGGTATCCATCTTTCATCTACCGAACAGACGCACTTGGAAGACCTTCTAGATGGCCGAATTAGAGTGTGACATAGTAGAAGAAAATGGATCCCCAGATGTATCCTAACCTCCTGTAACATTTGGTCCCATTGGGAGTTGTGTATTTGGAGATATGATTATATTAGTGGGCTGTTTTTCTGGGCCTCAGAATCTGGCTCAGAATTTAATCTCTAACTTGGGCCGCCTAAATGACTACAATGGAGGCCAAATTAGCATTGTCTCCTGAATAATGATTTGTTACTATATATTTCTTCTATAATACCACTAAATTTGGGCTTCATTGGGTCTGTAATGTGGGTCCCACATTCTCATCAGTGGAACAGTGTCCAATCTGCCTTCTCTAGAATTGCTTCCATTCATCTACAAATATCTCTATCATCCTTTATGAATCCTCCATTGATCCCTGAATGAAAAATGTTCATATTGAAGTGTAGATCAATTTCCCAAAATATAAAATTAAAATATGGATAATTACATTCCTTAAAATCAGATGAATCATTGGTTACTTTAAATGATGTTCAAAAATGTAGTACATAATAGTGCATTTTAAGAATGTATTACAATCATAATGTGAAATGATGTTCAAAGTGTAAAATGCACTAAAATGGTGTTTATCAATAATAAATAACATGAATATTATATATATTAACAATAAATATTAGCCTCATTTAGTGGCTAATCACACCCCCCAACTGGAGTTTTTCTAGTCCCGAGCAAAATATATCTTAACAATATGAAATTTGAATTCTCTTTTCCAAAAACATTTTAATACACAATGATCACAAAAAACCCTTATAACAAAAAATCATGAAACCCATAAAAATATTTTAATACAAGATAGTTTCATAAGCAGATCCCAATCCCAAGCCCATTCCTTTGTTCAAATTCATTGCCATATTTCATCCAATATCAATTAAGTATGAGGATGTGTTGTGTATCACAATAGACATGGGGGTTCATCTTTATTCAAGGGGGAAATGATGGAAGCGCTGGGTGGAATCACATTTAAATATTAAGATTATTATTCAATCTTTTTTGTATTATATATTTTTTTTTTCAATTTTGCCATGGTAATTGAAATTGCACTCAAAAGAGTCAACCCCTGTAGTGAGACTTTGCCGATGACTCCCAGGCTCAAAGACCTTCGGGAACCAAGTGAAGCCCACATACTCGGGCATCATCTCGAGTTAACTCAGTCAAAAACAAATTCAAATTACTAAAAATAGAGATAAAATTACTAACTCTGGGCCAGACAACTATGGAGTCATGATCCCCAAGTGCCGAAAGCCACACATTAGGTCATTTCATTGCTCTATGTGTAAATTTATTGTTTTTTTAATTTTTTTTATTGAATACTCATATTAAAACTAAAATGATCACCAAACCTATGCTATTTATTTGGGTGACCCCATGAACTCAAACTAATACCCCACTATCCAAAGGACGTGCATTGTGATCTTTTTTTTATTTGGATGAAAATATAAATGATGAAATATCACATTGGATAGCCACACTTTCCAAAATCTATGCTCAGGAAATTATAAAAGGATTAAAATCAGAATTGGGGAATGCTAAATTATTTGATATTCAGTTTCAAAGTGTGAAATCTGTATTACCGTGTTCAAAGTTAAAGGAATTTTTCCTTCCATTTACACATTTTTTTTCAAATCATTCATTTTTTTGACACAAAAGAATTTTTATTTTATCTCCCCCCCAACTTAAAATAACACTATACCCAGTTTTTGAAGAAATGAAAATTTAGAAGGAGTAGAGGCAGATAAGGGAAGTTCAAAAAGGAAATTGAAATATGAGGATCATGGAATGAAGTCACCTGGTGGTTGAAGTTGAAGTTATTGCTGCTCTAATTTAGTCCCTTGATCTCGATGTCACTCTGAGAATTCCCTAGTAGAAAAAGAAAAAAATAAAGATAAAAAAACAAAACAATATATATATATATAATAAATAAAGTAAAATATAAGTATATATATAGAAATTATAGAATAAGGAAGCAAAAAAATCTGTAGGTCAGTGGTAAGTGCACGCCCCTGTCTCCCTTCGGTCCCGAGTTCAAATCCTCGCGGCTTTGCCGGTTGTAACGGGGTTTTCCCCATGACCTACGATGTGGCCTTTTTTATTATTATATTTTTATTTATTTTTTTGTATTTTTATTTTAACCTAAAAACTCATAAAAATAAAATAAATCAAACTGATGATACATTGTATTCTTTTTAAATTTATGGGTAAGGTATTACTCAAGGATCACACCACATGACACAGATGAATATGGAACTCCCCTTTAGTACCCATCCATACTCAATATAGAAGAACAGGTCAACATATTATTATTTTTTATTTCTAAATATCAAAATGACTCATTAATCCTATTTAAAATATAAAGTTGATTAAAACAACAAAATGATTGGAAACTTGAAAACCATGGGTTGCCTCCCATGCAGTGATTTTTTTAACGTCGTTAGACCGACATGGATCCTAAATCTATCAATTTTTTTCTGGTTCATAAGTTGGCTCAGTTAACTCAACCTCTATTTCCTGTTTATTGAATGATTCAATGAATGGTTTTAACCTTTGACCATTGACCTTGAAAATGTAACAACTTGTGGGATCTTGAATCTCTACTGCCTCATGGGGGTACACATGATGCACTATGAAAGGACCTGACCATCTAGACCTTAACTTTCCTGGGTGTAAATGAAGTTTTGAACTATACAAGAGCACAAGTTTTCCCGGTTCAAAATGTTTGACCTTGATGTTCCTAGATTTGTAGGCTTGAACTCAATCTTTATTGATCCTTGAATTTTCATAAGCCTCCATCCTTAGTTCCTCCAGTTCATTGAGATCTAATTTCCTTTTTGTTCCGTCCAATGAGAGGTTATAATCCATTTTTTTAATTTCCCAAAAGGCCTTATTCTCAATTTCAACCGGTAAATGGAATTATTTTCGATAAACCAACCTATATGGTGACATTCCTATGATGGTTTTTTATGTTGTACAATATGCCCAAAGAGCATCCAAGAGTTTCTCAAACCAATCTTTCCTAGAAGGATTGACAGTTTTTTCAAGAATATTCTTAATCTCCATATTTTCTAACTCAGTTTGAACATTGGTTTGAGGATGGTACGCAGTGGAAACTTTATGAGAAATCCCAAACTTAGACATGAGTGAAGAGAATGGACGGTTGCATAAATGGGTTCCTCGATCACTGGTTATGGCCCTAGTAATTCCAAATCGAGAAAATATGTGCTCTTTCAGAAATAGGATCACAACATGATGGTCATTAGACTTGGTGGGAATGGCTTCAACCCATTTTGATACATAATCAACAGCTAAGAGGATGTAGAGGTATCCACTAGATTTTGGGAAGGGACCCATGAAATCGATTCCCCAGCAGTCAAAGATTTCAATTACTAAGATGGGAGTGAGTGGCATTTGATTCCTTTTTGTGATTGGCCCTACTTGTTGACACTTAGGACAGATTTGACAAAATGTTTAGGATTACCTTGAGAGGGTGGGCCAGAAGATACCACACTGAAGAATCTTAGAAGTTGTTTTCTTAGAGGAAAATTGACCTCCACATGCCTCACTATGATAGAATTTAAGGATGTACTCTTGTTCATATTCTGGGAAACACCTCCTAATGACTTGGTCAGGGCAGAACTTATTGAGGTATGGATCATCAAACACATAGTGTCTAACATCATAAAGGAATTTCCTTCGAGCTTGAGTCCCTATGAATTTTGGAATGACTCATGTAACTAAGAAATTGGCTATGTCGGCATACCAAGGGCAGTCACTCATAGAGTATAGGTTTTCATCAGGAAATGAATCAGACATAGAAAGGTGATTTGAGTTATCTTTGAATTTCATCCTAGAGAGGTGATCAGATACAACATTTTCAACACCCTTTTTATCCTTGATTGTGAGGTCAAATTCTTGTAAGTGAAGGACCCACCTAATCAGTCTAGCCTTAGAATCTTGTTTTTGTAAGAGGTATTTTAGTGCAGAATGGTCAGTGAACACATTGATGGGGGATCCTAAGAGGTAGGACCTAAACTTCTCTAATGAAAACACAATATCAAGTAATTCCTTTTCAGTAGTGGTGTAGTTGATTTGGGCATCATTTGAGTATTTGCTTGCATAAGCAATGACATAAAGAGTTTTATCACAACGTTTTCCTAACACATCTCCTACAGAAAAGTCACTAGAATCACACATAAGTTCGAAATAAAGGTTCCAAATTAGAGATTTCATAATGGGAGGAGAGGTGAGAGAGGATTTGAGGGTTGAGAATAAACCCTCACAACTTTCTGTCCAAACAAATGGAGCATCTTTTACTAGTAGAGAAGAAAGAGGACAAGAGATTGAACTAAAGACCTTGATGAATCTTCTATAGAAACCAGCATGTCCTAATAAAGATCTCACTTCCTTGACAGTTTTGGGTGATGGAAGGTGATGAATGATGTCAACCTTGGCTTTATCAACTTCAATCCCTCTACCTGAGACTAGATGTCCTAGAACTAGTCCCTCTTTAACCATGAAATGGAATTTTTCCCAGTTTAGGACTAGATTCTTTTCTTCACATCTTGACAAGAATATCTCCACATTCCTCAGACATCCCTCAAATGTATCCCCAAACATAGATAAGTCATCCATGAAGACCTCTATAAAATACCCTACCATGTCTGAGAATATTCCCATCATGCACCGCTGGAAGGTTCCAGGGGAATTGCATAACCCGAAGGGCATGCGTTTGAAAGAAAAGGTTCCAAATGGACATGTGAATGTAGTCTTCCCTTGATCCTTTAGGGAGACCTCAATTTGATTATACCCTGAGTACCTATCTAAGAAACAGTAGAAGGAATGACCTGCCACTCTCTCAAGAACTTGTTCAATGAATGGTAAGGGGAAATGGTCCTTCTTGGTGAATGAGTTTAGCTTCCTATAATCAATGCAGACCCTCCATCCACTACTCACCCTAGTTGGAAGAATTTCTCCATCCTTATTGGTTATCACTATGATTCATGCCTTCTTGGGAACCACTTGGATTGGGCTGACCCACTCACTCTCAGCTATGGGATATATGATACCAGCTTTTAACAATTTCAGAAGTTCCTTCCTTACTACCTCCATGAGATTAGGATTGAGTCACCATTGAGGTTGACGACATGGCTTTGAATCAGATTCTAGAACAATCCTATGAGTCCCGATAAGTGGGCTAATCCCAGGAATATCATATAGGGTCCAACCAATGGATTTCTTATGTTTCCTAAGGACATCTAGAAGCATCCTCTCATGATTGGCTTCAAGAGATGAAGAGATGAAAATAGGATGTGTTTGATTGTCCCCTAGGAAGGCATACTTGAGTGCAGCAGGAAGTTCCTTCAATTCAAGATCAAGTTGGTTTAGAATTTCAGCAGAAGATTGGGACATTGGATCAAGTTCAACTTTGTTTTCTAGAGTTTTAGATAGAATTGATTCCCCACATGTATAAGTTTCATCTACAAGATTGGTTTGATCAGATTTAGGGAAGGAAGTTTGATTGGTCTCTATGAAATTGGTTTCTTGAAAGGTTTCACTAATTGTTGGACCTAAGACTTCGTCATAAGAGAAATTTGAAAATGATTCAAGCCAAGGAGATAAAATTCCTTCATGTGAACAAAGGAAATCAATCTCATCCTGACTTAAACATCCATCAAATATTCCTTGATGTTATATGGATTGATTATCAATTATTCCTATCATGTTTACTTCATGAATGTCCTCATCGTCCCCTATTTGTGAGCTTGCATTATAGATGTTCAAGTATAGACTCATGTTCCCAAAGGTGATGGTCATGTTCCCATTTCAAACTCAGATAACAGAGTTGATTGTTGCAAGGAAGGGACGACCAAGGATAATTGGGGTTTGTTCCTTATTTCCTAAGTTTGGATGGTTGTCAAGGACAATGAAGTCAGCAGGGTAGATTAAGTTTTCAACCTTTACCAGAATGTCCTTTAAAATACCCTTTGGAACCCTAATGCTACGATCAGCAAGTTGAAGTGTGACAGATGTGGGTTGGAGTTCTTCTAGGCCTAACTGGCAGTACACAGTATAGGGAATGAGTTTGACACTATCACCTAGGTCACACAAGGACTTGAAAACTTTTCTCTCTCCTAATTCAACAATGATGTAAGGGAAACCTGGGTCTTTCAAATTAGGAGGATTAGTCCCTTGAATGGTGGTACTCACATTAGAAGCCAAAAGGACTTGGTTTTTATGTGAAAATTTTCTTTTAAAAGTGCACAAGTCCTTAAGGTACTTTGAGTAGGCAGGTATGGTTTGGATGGCATCAAGAAGGGGAATTTTCAACTTGACTTGTGAGAAGATTTCCCTCAATGTTTCACTCAATTCAGGCTTGGTTTTCCCCCTCATGCATTGAGGAAATGGTGCAGGTTGTGGGGTTGTTTGTTGAAGAGTTGTTTCTTTGACAATGTTATCGTGTTTTTCAGTTTGATCATTTAGTTCATTTGAATTTTCATACAAGTTTGAATCTTTAGGTGGGTTCTTAATTATTTGATCAGGTTTCTCAATTGATTTCCCACTTCTTAAAACAGTCACATCCTTTAGTTGTTCATGAGTTGTTTGAGTACAACATGACTCTCCCCTTGAATCTGATGATGGCATCGCCTGAGTAGGAATGGGTGCCTTTCCAGTTTTGATGGTTAGAAGTTCTTGTTTTAGGGAAGCGACTTCCAAGTTCATCCTCTCCATTTGTTTGCATAGTTGTTATAGTAGGATTTGTGGAACAGTTTGGTTTGGTGCTTGAGAATATTGGTTTATCCCAGGGGGGTATTTTGGAGGTGGTATGGTTTGTTGAAAATGGACTGGTGGATGTTGGTATTAAACAGTTTGGGTTTGGAACTGGTTATGGGTTTGGTAGTTCTGATGGGGGTAAGTATTTTGTCCCTGTGGTTGGCTAGGTTGTTTTTTTTCTTTTCAGCAGAAGCCTGGGTGGTCATTATACCTTGGGTTGAAGTTGTTTTGGTATTGAGGCTTTTGAAAGTTCAAAGCATTTACTTCTATTGGGGGTCCTCCTAAAATAACATCCTTGATGGATGGAATGGTTGGGAATTTGTCTGTCTTATGGTCATGTTTATCACAAATTGTGCAAACAGGGTCTACAGTTTGGATTTCATGGACTTTCCTAAGGTCTATCTCTTCAACCTTCCTAGAGAGTGCCGCGAGTTTAGCCCTAAGGCTTTCCTC
The DNA here is from genome assembly GCA_963277665.1 of Viscum album. Lineage (NCBI taxonomy): Eukaryota > Viridiplantae > Streptophyta > Magnoliopsida > Santalales > Viscaceae > Viscum > Viscum album. The sequence continues at coordinate 1,478,856,143 of OY728127.1, read as the reverse complement.
TTCTCTAAGTGTATGAATTATAGTAGTTCTTTGTGTCTTTTCAGAATAATGTGAAGTTCCCCATGTTTTTTTTGTTCAGAAAGGCTTTCTAGATACTCGTAAGCATTATTTGGGGATTTGTTTTTAAAGGTTCCATTACACATCATGTCAATGAATTGTTTGTTCCCTGGACCCAGCCCTTCATAAAAAATTCTCACTTGTTCAGTAATAGAAAAACCATGGTGTGGAACCATGTTTAGAGTGTCCTTGAACCTCTCCCATGTTTCATAGAATGAATCTTCCTCTTTTTCAAAAAAGTTTTGGATGCTCTTTTTAAGTGAAATTGTTTTGTGGTGGGGTATGTATTTTTTGTATAATTCTCTTTGTAGTTGGTCCCAAGAGTTGATGGATGATGGTCTCAAATTGTTTAGCCAATTTTTATCTCGATCCTTTAAAGAAAAATTAAATATCCTCATCTTAGCTTATTCTATTTGATGTGGGGGGCACATGGTTTCTACAATGTCATTGAACTCCTTAATGTGAAGGTAGGGCATCTCGGACTCCATTCCATGGAATGTGGGAAGGTGGTTTAGGACATGGGGTTTAAATATGTAGCTGGAATATCTTAGGGAATTGTGTCTAATGCATGAGGGGGCATTGATCCAGGAAGGTGTGAGGTATTCATTCATGGTTTGATCAATTGTATTCCCCAAGTTTGGGGGCACCTCATTTGGGTTTCCATTTTGGTTCCCACCCGGGTTTATGAGTTGGTTTCTTTGAAGACCTTCCTTTGAAATGGGATCAATTTTTGACTCAGGGGTGTTAGGAATATTAGGATATAATGGAAATATTTCCCTTGGTGTACTTTACTCCCCAACCCTAGTACTATCCATCCTAACTAGACGGTTTAATTGATCGTAGGTGTAGGTGGACATGCGCCAAAAGAAAAAAAAATGAGAAAAGGACAAGATAAGAGAATTTGGATGAGAAAAGAAGAAATGGGGGATAATAGAATGGGTGTTTAGATGACTTACTTGGGTCCCCGTAAACGGTGCCAAAATTTGATTCTCGCTCAAATTTACCCAAGAGATGAAGGTAGAACGGTCCTTGTAGTTTAGCTTGGGTTATCGAATCCTCAGAGACCTAAGAAGTAACCTACAGACATGTAAATTATATGGATTGTTTTTGGATATGAAGTGTCCAAATTGGTTTTATTTAAGATTGTTTTAAATGAACTCTAAGATACTTAAGTGAATTCAATTTAAAAGAGTGAGTTGATCCTAGGTTATCACTTGGGGTGGATTGGACGTATTTCTTTTTCAATGATTTCAATTTATTATATTTGAGATGGGTTCATTTAAGAAGATAAAACAACATCATCACTTACTAGTTTAATACCTACACCCTTTAATACTAATCACCTATACACTTTAAGGATCAAATTTTTGAGCACTTCAAGGTAAAGGTTCGTATTAGCACTTGAAGTGTGTGGCCTTAAATTCAACAAGGACGATGGAGTTTAAAAATCATCAAATAAAAATCTCAATTAAAGAAGTGATTATACATTAATGGGGTGATAAATAACATCAAATACATCCCCTTTATACTCCCTTGGATCAACCCATAAGTGTTTTATCCTTCAATTTATTCTATGGTTTCAATGAAAGCGGAAAGTAGACTCATGAGGGAGGAATTGAAGAAGTAAAGAAAACAATAAAAACAAAATGATCACTCCACCATTGTGTGAATAATTTCACAAGGTTTGGTGTGAATAAATTCACACCTTGAACCAATGGTATCAAAGTGATATGAATAACATTAGAATAAGAGGAAAATACGAACTTTTATTAAGAAACTAAAGTGAATTGAACAACTTACATGTGAAAGAAAAACTTGAGACAACAAAATTGCAGCATAACATTACAATTGAACAAAGCACCAAAGATGATCAGCTCCTCCATGAAAACTGCCTTAAATAGGAATTTTTGGAGCCTTGGGTCGAGCCTCCAACAGTACAAAGCATCTCAATTAATTTTGGTAGTCCATAGGTGGGTGGAAAGTTGAGGGAGAGTTGATTTTTCCACCCTTGACCCGAGGTGGCATCCAGCTTTCATCCACTGAACAGACGCACTTGTAAGACCTTCTATATGGCCGAATTAGAGTGGGCCATAGAATAATAAAATGGATACCAGGATGTCTCCTAACCTAATATAAAATGTGGGCCCATTTTTAGTTTTTTATTCTGAGATATGATTATATTAGTGGACTTTTTTCTGGGCCACAGAATCTGGACCAGAATTTTATCTCTAAATTGGACCGCCTAAATGACCACAATGGAGGCCGAATTAGAACTATATCCTAAATAATTATTTGTTCATATATATGTATTCTAGAATCCCAAGAAATATTTTCTTTATTGGGTCTATAATGTGGGTCCCAAATTCTCATCAGTGGGACAGTGTCCAATCTTCCTTCTTTAGAATTACTTTCATTCATCTCCAAATATCTCCATAATCCTTTATGAATCCTCCATTGATCCCTGAATGAAAAATGTTCATATTGAAGTGTAGATAAATTTCCAAAAATATCAAATTAAAATATGGATAATTAAATTCCTTAAAATCATATGAATCATTGGGTACTTTAAATGATGTTAAAAAATGTACCACATAATAGTGCATTTTAAGAATGTATTACAATAATAATGTGAAATGATGTTCAAAGTGTAAAATGCACTAAAATGGTGTTTATGAATAATAAATAACATGAATATTATATATATTAACAATGAATATTATCCTCATTTAGTGTATAATCAATTGTTTTGATACTTTAGTAAAATGATTTATAAGTCATTTTTGATTTCTAGGAATCAGCCTCACCTCAATAAGATGCACGGTGTGGTCGGTATAACTCAAAGTGTCTATTTTATTTAAAATTGACATCAATTTAAGTAAAAACAACAAGTGACATACTAAAAACCAATAAAAACATTTTTATTGTTTTGATATTTTAAGAAAATTATATATATGTCATTTTTTTGTGTAGAAATTAGCTAAACCTAAATATGATGCACGGTGTGGTCGGTATCACTCAAAGTGTCTCTTTTTATTTAAAATTGATATTAATATAAGTAAAATAAAACAAGTAACATACTGAAAACTGAGAAAATGAATTTAGATTGTTTTTAAACTTTAGTAAAATGGTTCATGAGTCATTTTTGACCTAAAGTAATCAACCACACCTTAATCCAATGCACAGTGTGATCGGTATGACTAAAAGTGTCTGTTATCAGTTTAAAATTGACAGTTTAGTTCAAAACATGTCACTCACTTAAAACTAATAAAACACATTCCAATTTTATTGATAATTTTGAACAATGATTCATAAGTAATTTGTGACATGTATGAAGTAGTCTCACATCAAACCGACGTACAATGCGATAGGTATGACTCATAATGCATGTTTCCAATTTGAAATGACATTTAAAAAAACACAATAGATATATTGAAAAACTGAGAAAACGCATTCAGATTATTTTTATACTTTAGTAAAATGATCCATCGGTAATTTTTTATAGGTAGGAATCAGTCACACATCAATCTGATGCATGGTGTGACCAATATAACTACAAATGTGTCACTATTTAAAATTGACATTAATTTTAGTAAAAGAACAAGATACACACTAAAAATTGATAAAATGCAATTGGATTGTTTTGATATTTTATTAAAATTATTCATAACTCATTTTTGATGTGTAGGAGTTAACCAAACCTCAATATGATGCACGATGCGACCGGTATGACTCAAAATACATGTTTCTAGTTTGAAAAGACATTTTAGTAAAAAAACATAACTGGTATACTAAAAATCAAAAAAACGCATTCAGATTGTTTTTATATTTTATAAAAATTATCTATTAGTAATTTTTTGATGTATTTGAATCAGTCAGACCTCAATACGATGCATAGTGTGGACATTATAAGTCAAAGTATCTCTTTTTATTTCAAATTGACATTAATTTAAGTAAAAACAACAAGTGGTATACTGAAAATCAAACAAACGCATTCAGATTCTTTTGATATTTTAGGACAATGATCTATTAGTCATTTGTGTCATGTCAAAATCAGTCACATCTCAATATGATTCATGGTATAGCCATTATAACTCAAAGTGTCTCTTTTTATTTAAAATTGACATTAATTTAAGTAAAAACAACAAGTGACATACTGAAAACTGAGAAAACATGTTCGGATTGTTTTTATATTTTAGGAAAATGATATAATATTCATTTTTGACATGTAGGAATCATCCTCACTTAAATATGACATATTATGCGGCTGTTATAACTCAAAGTTTCTCTTTTTATTTTAAATTGACATTAATTTAAGTAAAAACAAGAAGTGACATACTGAAAATTGAGTAAATGCATTTGGATTATTTTGATACTTTAAGATAATGATCTATGAGTAATTTTAGACATGTAGGAGTCAACCTCACCTCAATCCAATGCACGGTGTGACCGGTATGACTAAAAGTGTATGTTATTAGTTTAAAATTGACATTTTAGTTCAAAAAATTTCACTCACTAAAAACCAATAAAACACACTCTGATTGTCTTGATAATTTATGATAATGATTCATAAGTGATTTTTGATCTGTATGAAGAATTTTCACATCAAACCAATGCATGATGCAACCGGTATGAATCATAATTCATATTTATTGTTTGAAATGACATTTTAGAAAAAAAACACAACAGAATTACTGAAAACTGAGAAAACACATTAGGATTGTTTTGATACATTAAGAAAACAATCCATCAGTAATTTTTTATAGGTAGGAACCAGCCGCACCTCAACCTGATGCACGGTGTGACCAGTATAAATATAAATGTGTCATTATTTAAAATTTACATTAATTTTATTAAAAAGAACAAGTGAAATACTCAAAACTAAGCAAATTCATTCATATTGTTTTGATATTTTAGGAAAATGATCTATAACTCATTTTTGACGTGTAGGAATAAACCCTACGTCAATAGAATTCATGGTGTAACCTGTATAACTCTAAATGTGTCATTTTTATTAAATATTAAAATTTTATAAATGTATTCTTTCATATTAATGTTTAATTTATTTGTTTATATTATTACTAACATAATATTTGTTTTTTTATATAGGCGGAATATTTTTCTCGGGTTGAGATGATTTGTTCAATAGTTAATACCATGGATGGACATTTTTTAGAGTGGATCATGAACATAAAAACATGAAATATTAATGTTTTTGAATTTTTATTGGATAATTGTAAATATAATTATATAAAACATTTTGTTTGAAATGTAAATAGTAGTGTTTTTTGTATATACCATTGGTGTACATTTTTGTATTCATGATTTCAATTAAATTTATATAGCATTGTTTGAAATTATAGGTTGTATATAGCATTTGAAATTGTGGGTTTTTGCTTCAGGGTGTGATGTTATATTAACAACATATTACAGGAATCTATGCATTTATCAATGCTAAAGTGGCACTAATAAAGGGGGTCTTTTATCTGTGCTTTTTAGAACTAATAAAGGGGACCCCTCCCCCCCCCCATATCATCGATGTGATTAAAAATACTTTTTTAGCTCTATTAAAAGCCAATTTGTGCACTGTTAAAGGGCATATGTGTAGTAGTGAATCTAGCTTCAGTGCATTATGAAATAACTCCTTGAAAAAGAGATCCTTGAAGGTAATTTAAATTATCCCTTCCCATCTACCATCCTACCACATGAAATCTCATCATCATCCAGTTTCTCTTTGAATCATGAATGTCGTAATCTTAACTTTTCAATCCTATAGGGTCTCTACTAGGTCGAATATCCTATCAAGGGCCTATAAGAAATGCTCTGTATCCTAAGGGCCTATAGTACCCTAGAAATATGGGGTATGCTAGAGTTATAAGTCATGAGAATAATTGACCATAGTCATCCCGTCCTCATGGGATCCTCCACCCTGAATAGGAACCAATTGAAAGAGTCTCAGCTGGACCAATTTTATATCTTGACTCACTGGAGCAACTATGGGGGCATGCTTGGATACATCCACCTATAAAAAAGGTGGTATAATTGGATACACAATATGTCTATAAGGCAGTATTTCATGAAATTCCCAATAAACCTTAGAGAAATCCATTAATAATAAAATCCCAAAACTTAAATAAGGAAACCAAAAACTGAACAAGCACACACAAGGGTTCACAATGAGGTTTAACCTAAAAGGCTACCCAAAATCATAATTCATAACCCTCTAAGAACTACCCAAACCCCAATTAAATCCTTTGGTGCCTGAATGTCAGTCACAACCACATATATACACTCAATAATAGAATGTAAAAAGGTCAAATAATTTATGTGATGCATTCCTATCATAGGGCGTGGAAAAAGAAAATTTATTTTTCTAATGCATCACAATGGCTGACCAGGGTCGTCTCACTTGAGGAGCATCACAGTTAGTTCAATCACTGATTCTAGTTCACTAATTCTAATTATTTTTGTTTGTTTTTATAATTTACTGAAAATTATAGTTTTAAAGGTTTTTGGAAATAGTGAAATTAAAATAATGAAATGAAAACTTTAAATCTAAATGCTGATATAGAAGCAGACAGAATGAAATTAGGGAAGAAAGAACACGGTCCTAGGGTTGGATAACATGGGTTCATTTGTTATTTATTTATTTCTTAAATTCAATTTGATAAATCATTTTATGAAACCTCATTAATGAATTAATTTTCTTTTATTTATAGAGTGTGTGATTTTAATATGTGTCTGGGACACCAAACCACACCTCATCCAATAGTCAAGTAGGGTAACACCTCAACTGATAATGTTATTCCTAAAAAATTAGGCACCACCATATGTCGTTTCATCCCTTTAGGAAACCCCAAATCCATTGTATGATGAGTTTTCCTAAGAGAAGGGAGGTAAAAAGAATGAATCAACAGAAAAGAATGGATTTTGAAATAGTGTTGTGGTGGGCGACTGCTGCACCTGTGAAATACTCCTCCATCCACCACAAATAAATTTAAAACATTTTTAAATGAAGAGAAATAATGAAGAACATTGTGAAACCTCCCCTAGGTCTAAGCCTCAGATTAGTCACTTGTCATTTCAATGTGAAAAAAGATCACGGTGGAAGATGGAAGAGAGAGAATGAGATTAATATTGGAAGATAAAGGGAGATGGAATAAGAAAATGGAATCACTTTAATAAAAATATGAATGTATTACATGGGAAAAGAAAAATAAAATAAAAATAAAAAATATATAAATCCTAAATTTCCCCTTGGCCTCTTCTCCTTTATGCCCTGGATGGTGCGGGGATTGGATGGAATGATTTGAGAGGTAGAAGCTCCTCTCCTTTTATAGGCATAATTTTTTACTCATAAAGTTGACACATTTTATCCCTAATTAATGACATAATCACGTAGTTAATCCTTAATAAAAGTTGTTTCAAAACATGTTTCCCGTCCACCCTCAAAATTTTAGCTTAATTTTCTTTCAACTGTAGGAGTTATAAATTTTTTATTGATTATTACTTTCTCTGGATAAGGGTTCCAGGCATATTCCTTCAAAATATTTCATTCAAAATCCACCTTTATAAGATCATAATTGCATAGAATTTATTTTAAAAATATTCCTATGAGTCCTCGTTTCATTACAGGTGTAATAACCTCAATTAGAGGTTTTTAGACCGATTTTTGCTTTTGTTACAGTGGTGGGGTCCATGATATCTACTCGAAAAATTTCCCAACTTCAATGAATTTTTTGGGCCTCTAGATGTTCGAATAAGATCCTAGTTTAGAAGACAAAATTAAAGTAAATAAATCAAGGATTTAATAAAAAACTCAATTTGGAATTATATTTTTTAAGAAATGAAAAAAATACCCTTGTGGTAAAAATATGTCAAAATCCATAATTAGGAAATTTTTACAATTTTACTCAAAACACATCATAAATCCAAAATTGATCTATATAAGCACAAATTGATAAATTGGGAGGGTTAAAAAATTGAAATGCATATAAAAAATATTGAAAATATTATCTATATCAATTCCCTTACACTTAAACTATGCTATCCCTCAAGTATAAAATCTCAACATTAAATTTCAATGGGCACCAATGTTACCAATATTCAAATTCCAAAGTAATAAAATCAAAAAAAAAATCAAATTTAAATCAAATTTTCAAAAATCTACATGAAATATAAATTTAATTTATCATTTTTAAAGAAACAATCAATTCATGTATTTTAATTTTTCCCATTGAAAATGATGGAACTTCTACTTTAATTCATTCAAGCTCCTCGATTCATTATTATTAAGCATGTCACGTCATGATTTACCTCACCTTTGAATCTTTCCTCTCATATATCATGATAAAAATTAATTATAGTTCTTCTCATATCATGAGAACATGTTCCTTATCTATAGGCTTGTAAATGAACTACTTTATCCACTTTATAGAGACAAAAGGAACATAAAATCATGATGGATTTTCAATAAAGGTTCAAATGAATCTAACGCTTAAGGTTGGTAGGATTTGATGCTTTAAAAAATAAGGCTCAAGAATGAGGTTTGTATCTTAAGTACAATTCATGATATCAAAAAGTGTAATGAAATTCTCCCCTTCAAAGTAGTAACACCCACTTAACCAAAACTCAAAGTAAAGGTTATGATCAAGTAAGCATAATGAATAATTGTGCACTCTCTTGAATATTTTATTTTTTTAATTTTTTAATTTATTTTTATTTATTTTAAAAAATTATGATTGGATAAAACCTCACATCCATCGCCTAATAACATACGATCATAATATCGTCAGTCTGAAAAATGGTGATTTTTTATTTTCCCAAATCACAACCCATTTTTTTGTATTTTTTCATTCATGAGGAGAAAAGAAATAAATGTTACAATGAATGAATCAACAAACTTTATTTATTCACACAATAAGCACCAGCTCACTTCATCCTTGCAATGTAAATCATCCCTTCCACCATGATTCCCTTCACCCCCACATTTCAACTTTAAAATATCATGAAAATACCAAGATTAGGGTAAGAATGGATAAAAATGGCTTGGAACATAGTTCACACCTATAAAGGTAATTCATGGTATCTATGGGATAAAATAAGGATTGATGTAAAGGTGTTATTTTAAGGATAAGGTATTTTCAAAAGATTCCTCAATCATTTTAAATGTTTTTTTGCATAGTTATAGATTTGAAAAGTTCATATTAATGTTTTGGTTGGTGACATGTCCCAAGATCACTCAAGAAATATGCTCAAGAATAAATATGAATTACTTGGTCAAGAAATCCTCTCGAGAATGAGAATAAAATATTGGACTATCACTCAAGGTATGATTAATAATAACAAATAAATTCACATGAATTTCAGAAATTTAAAGCATGAAAAATGATCGGGAAAATTCATTTACATGAATCAATCAATTCCCTCTAACCATGAGTCATCATTTCAATATCCATGATTCACTATAAAAATTAAATTTTCTATTTTACTCATTCAATATCATTAACATTTAAATCTAAAACATGGAATCATAGTATTTCTAAGAAACTTATGTCTCATAGATAAGTCAAGTAAAGAAATAATTCAAGTTTGGACATGCAATTATTATCAATAAAGCTCAAAACATGTATTAGACCAAAAATGTAAGGAGTTTAAAAGTTTAAAAAATAAAAATGAACTCCCTTTACCATGAATATTAGTCCTTATCTTCCACTTTTTGTGGATTCCTTCTGCCATCATGAAACTATAAGAGAAAACAACTCAATTAATAATAATGATCTTATCATTAAAGATCAAAAGATATAAGAGGGAGTGGGATGCATTATTTACTAATTCCTAATAATAAATTTGAAATCTAAATTCCTAATATTTAAAATGAAATTTCTAGAAATAAAGTAAAGAATAAATCTTGGTATGATCCCCCAAGTGGGCCCTGAATTTTTACTGCCTCCAATCAGAAGTACCAGCTGTTATCTATAATCTGATAGTGGTTGGGGCTTCTTATGGGTGAGGAATAATCCATAGAAAGTGTATAACGGATCCATTCCCTTCACGATTAGGTATAGATTGCATAGTGTGGGTAGGATGAAGTATGGATCATCCCCTTCCATGGTTTCTACTTATGCAGCCTCATATTTTTCTTCTAGTGCTAGGTCAATATGGGTGCATTAATTAAATGATCAAAGTGACAACAAGTAGGTATTTCTACATAAATAGAATTTAAATTTTAATAATAATAAAATATCCCTTTAGAAATGATCAGCCTTAGTCTTGATTTCCACAAGCTCAGCTACTTGGATTTCTTCATAGGCCTCCTCAAATTCATGTTCAATAATGTAAGGAAGAACCATGTGTTCCTCATTAGGTGAAATTATTTTCTCCTCTTCATCCTCCAGGGCATTATATGAATTGGATAAATCTGTAAATTCAAAACTATTAGGGCTGATACTCAAATTAGTTTCAATAATATTAAAAGAGTTTGAGTTCAAGATTGTATCATCTCCCTAAGTTGGTTTGACTTTAGTCTCCTCTTAAGTTGAAAGTTCCACTTGGAGTCGATCTTTACTAGATAGAGGTAGGTAGTTGGACTCCTCCATATTGACTTCAAATTCCACCACTTGGGTGGTGTCTTCTTTCAATTGTGCTTTCTCTTCTTCTTTACAAGGCCTAGGGATATCAAGAAGTTCTTTACATTCATTCCAGAATTTATCCAATTCCTATTGATCTCCCACATTTGGATCAGTAGGAAATTATTCTTCCATTTTATCTATCTCTAGAATAATTGGTTTAGTGAGGATGAATGAATTTGCAGGTACCTCCACATTTACATCCTATGGTTCTTCAATGATGAGTGGTGAAATTTCTTCCACCATTACCTCAGGTTCTTTTTCTGGTTCAGGGTCAGGTTTCTCCATCAATTCATGAACATAGAAAACTGTTTCTTCCATTTTTCTCCCCAAGTCATCTAGATTATTGCTCATCCTTTCCACCCGGTCATTTATATCTCTATAATTCCCTTCTGATTCTTGATATTTCATCTCTGAGTAATCTTCCCATGCATAAAAATTTTAATTTTAATACATCATGGAAAAAATAGATTTTTTTATAATGAAAACAAAGAAAAATATTTTAAAAAAATTGAATTTGGAAAAGTTGACTAAAATGACTATTTATATACCCCAGAAACGGTTCTAGTTTTGACGCATACATGTCATAGGGCATGGAAAAATCAAATTTATTTTCCTAATGTAGCACAGTGGTTGACCAGGGTCATCTCACTTGAGGAGTGTCACAGTCAATTCAATCACTAATTCTAGTTTACCTATTCTAATTCCTTTTGTTTTTTTTATAATTTACTAAAAATTATGGTTTTAATGGTTTTTGTAAATAGTGAAATTAAAATAATGAAATGAAAAAATTAAATCTAAATATAGATTTAGATGCAGACATAATGAAATTAGGGAAGAAAAAACATAGTCCTATGGTTGGATAACATGGTTTCATTCGTTATTTATTTATTTTTTAAATTCAATTTGATAAATCATTTTATGAAACATCATTAATGAATTACTTTACTTTGATTTATAGAGTGTGTGATTTTATTATGCGTTTTTCACACCAAAACACACCTCCCCCAATAGTCGAGTAGGGTAACACCTCAATCGAGAATGTTATTCCTAAAAGACTCGACTCCACCATATGTCATTTCATCCTTTTAAGAAACCCCAAATACACCATATGATGGGTTTTCCTAAGATAAGGTAGGGAAAAAGAATTAATCAATGGAAAAGAATGGATTTTAAAATAGTGTCGTGGTGGACGACCGCCGCACCCATGCAATACTTCTCCATCCACCACAAATAAATTTAAAACATTTTGAATTGAAGAGAAATAACAAAGAACACTGTGAAACCTCCCCCTAGGAAAAGTCTCAAATTAGTCACTTTCCATTTAAATGTGAAAAGAGTTCACGGTGGAAGATGGAAGAGAGATAATGTGATTAATATTGGCAGATAAAGGGAGATGGAATAAGAAAATGGAATCTCTTTAATAAAAATATGAATGTGTTACATGGGAAAAGAAAACTAAAATAAAAATAAAACAAAATAGAAATTCTAAATAGCCCCTTGTCCTCCTCTTCTTGGTGCCCCAGATGGTGTGAGGATGGAATGGAAAGATTTGAGAGGTAGGAGCTCCTATCCTTTTATAGGATTATTGTTTTTTCTCCCAAAATTTGATACATTTTAACCCCAATTAATGATATAATCGCGTAGTGAATCCTTCATAAAAGTTGTTCCAAAATGTGTTTCTCATCTACCATCAAAATTTCAGCTTAATTTTACTTTTTCTATTGGAGCTATAAATTTTTTATTGAGTATTACTTTCTCTGGATGAAGGTTCCAGGAAAATTCCTTCAAAATATTCCATTCAAAGGCCACATTTTAGAGATTATAACACCATGGAATTTATTTTAAAAACATTAATATGAGTCCTAGTTCCATTACAGCTATAATAACATCAATTGGAGGTGTTTATATGGATTTGTGCTTCCATTATGGTGGTGGGGTCCATGTTGTCTTCTCGGAAAATTTCCTAACTTCAATGAATTTTTCGGGCCTCTAAATGCTTGAATTATCCCCTAGTACAGAAGACAATGATGAATGAAATAGATGAATTATTTAATAAAAATAATAATCACTCAATTTGGAATTATATTTTTAAATAAATGACCAAAATACCCTTGTGGTAAAAATCTGTCAAATATCCAGAATTAAGCACTTTTCACAATTTTTCTCAAAGCACATCATAAATCCAAAATTGATCAATATAAGCACAAATTGATAAATTGGGAGGGTTAAAAAAAATTAAATGCATATAAAAAATTTGTAAAATATTAGCTCTATCAATTCCCCCACAATTAAACTATTCTTTCCCTCAAGAATAAAATCTCAACATTAAATTTCAAAGGGCACCAATGTTACCAATATTCAAATTCCAAAGTAATAAAATCAAACAGTTTCCATTGTTAAATCAAATTTTCAAAAATCCACATGAAGTATCAATTTAATTTATCATTTTTAAAGATAAAATTAATTCATGTATTTTACTTTTCCCCATTGAAAAATTATGGAACTTCTCATTTAATTCATTCAAGATTCTCAATTCATTATTATTAAGCATGTCACATCAAGATTTACCTCACCATTGAATATTTCCTCTCATATATCATCATAAAAATCAAGAAGACTTTTTATCATATCATGAAAACATGTTACATATCCATAGTATTATAAATGAACTACTTTATCCACTTTATAAAGACAAAAAGAACATAAAATCATGAGCACTTTTCAATAAAGGTTCAAATGACTCTAAGGCTTAAGGTTGGTAGTATTTGATGCTTTAAAAATTAAGGCTCAAGGAAGAGGTTTATCTCTTAAGTACAATGCATGATATCAAAAATTGTAATGAAATTCTCCCCTTAAAATTAGTAACATCCACTTCCCCAAAATTCAAATTAAAGCTTATGATCAAGTAAGCATAATTAATGCTTTGTACAACCTCTTGAATATTTTATGTTTTTACTTTCGTACCTTTTTTTGAAAGTTGTGATTTGATCAAACCTCACAGCCATCACCTAACCACATATTATCATAATATCGTCAGTCTAGAAAAATGTGATTTTGGGTTTTCCCAAATCACAACCCATTTTTTCCTTTTTTGTTTTTTTTTTCTATTTTTTCATTTATGAGGGGAAAATAAATAAATAGTACAATGAATGAATCAAAAAAATTTATTTATTACCATAATAATCACCCCCTAACTTCATCATTTTAATGTAAATCATCCCTTACACCATGATTCCTTTCACCCCCACACTTTAACTTTAAAATATCATGCAAATACCAAGATTATGGTATCAATGGATAAAAATGGATTGAAATATGGCTCATCCCTATAAAGGTTATTCATGGTCTCTATGGGCTAAAAAGGGATTGATGTAAAGGTGGTCTTTTAAGGATAAGGTATTTTCAAAATATGCCCCAATCATTTTAAATGTGTTTTTTCACAGTCATAGCTTTGAAAAGTTCAAATAAAAGTTTTGGTCAGTGACATGTCCCAAGATCACTCAAGAAATATGATCAAGAATAAATAGGAAGTACTTGGTCAAGAAATCCTATCGGGAATGAGAATATAATATTAGACAATAACTCAAGGAATGATTAATAATAACAAATCAATTCACATGAATTTCAGAAATTTAAATCATGAAAAATGGTCGGGAAATTTCATTTACATGAATCAATCAATTCCCTCAAATCATGAGTCATCATTTAAATATCCATGATTCACTTTAAACATTCAATTTTCCATTTTACTCATTCAATATCATTAATGTTGAAATATAAAACATGGCATCACAAGATTCTTAAGAAACTCATATCTTCGAGATAATTCAATTAAAGAAATAATTCAAGTGTGGGCATGTAATTATTATCATTAAATATCAAAACATGTATTGGTCTAAAAAATGTAAGGAGTTTAAAAGTTTAAACAATAAAAACAAACTATATTTCCCATAATGCTTAGTCCTTCTCTTCCACTATTTTAGGCTTCCTTCTTCTATCATGAAACTATAAAAGAAAAATAATAACGATCATGTCATTAAAGCTCAAAAAATATAAGAGGGAGTGGTCAGAATTATTGACTAATTCCTAAGAATGAATTTGAAATATAAATTCCTAAGATTGAAAATTAAAGTACTAGGAATCAAGTAAAGGATAAATATTGGTATGATCCCCCAAGTGGGCCCTAAATTTTTACTACCTCCAGTTAGTAGTACCAGCTGTTATCCATAATCTGTCGGTGGTTGGGGATTATTTTATTTGAACCACCACATGTGGATTTTCCTAGCTTGTGCTTCATCCTTATGGGTGACGAATAATCCAGGTAAAGTGTAT
The DNA here is from genome assembly GCA_963277665.1 of Viscum album. Classification (NCBI taxonomy): domain Eukaryota; kingdom Viridiplantae; phylum Streptophyta; class Magnoliopsida; order Santalales; family Viscaceae; genus Viscum; species Viscum album. The sequence goes on along the minus strand of OY728127.1, from coordinate 1,478,841,126 downwards.
ACCAAATCCACCCCCTTTACAATTAAGTATAGCCTACATAGTGGGGGTCAGATGAAGTATAAATCATCCCCTTCCTTGGTTTCTACTTGTGAAACCTCCTATTTTTCCTCCATTATTGGATCAACATGGGATGCATGAATTAAATGATCAAAGTGATAGCAAGTAGGTATTTCTACATGAATATAATTTAAATTTGAATAATATAAAAAAAATATCCATTTCAAAATGATCAGACTTTGTCTTGATTTCCACAAGCTCAGATACTTGTATTTCTTCATGGTCCTCCTCAAATTCATGTTCAATAATGTCAGGGAGCTCCTTGTGTTCCTCAACAGGTGCAATTCTGTTCTCCTCTTCATCCTCCAGGGAATAATACCATTTTTCTGAATCTAAAAATTCAAAACTATTAGGGGTGATATTCAAATTAATGTCAATAATATTAAAAGGGTTTGAGTTCAAGATTGTATCATCTCCCTAAGTCAGTTCAGATTTAATCTCTTCTTCAGTTGAAAGTGCCTGTTGGAGTTGATATTTACTGGATGGAGGTAGGTAGTGGGGTTCCTCCATCTTGAATTCAAATTCCACCACTTGGGCAGTGTATTATTTCAGTGGTGTTTTCTATTATTCTTTATAAGGCTTGAGGAGATCAAGAAGTTCCTAAAATTTATTCCATAATTTATCCAATTCTTATTGATCTCCCACATTTGGATCAGTAGAAAATTCTTCATCCTTTTCATCTATCTCTGGTAGAATTGGTTGAGTGAGTATAAATGAATCTTTAGGTACCTCCACATTTACATCCTCTTTTTATTCAACAATGAGTGGTGAAATTTATTCCACGACTACCTCAGGTTCTTTTTCTGGTTTAGGGTTGGGTTGCTCCATCAATGCACGAACATAGTCAACTGCTTTTTCCATTTTCCTCCCCAAGTCATCCATAGTATTGCTCATTCTTTCCACCCAATAATTTAGATCTCCATAATCCATTTATGGTTCTTGACATTGCAACTCTTAGTAATCTTCCCATGCATAATAATTTGAATTTGAATACATCATGGAAAAAGATTTCTTTTTAGATTTTTTTTATAAAGAAAATAAAGAAAAATATTTACAAAAATGTTAATTTAGAAAAAGTGATTTAAATGACTATTTATATCCTCAGTAATGGTTCTATTTTTTATGCATGCCTATAATAAGTCATAGTAAAAGAAAATTTATTTTCTTAATGAAGCACAGTGACTGACCAGGGTCATCTCACTTCAAGATCATCACAGTCAGTTTAATCACTAATTCTAGTTCACCTATTCTAATTATTTTTGTTTTTTTATAATTTACTAAAAATTATGGTTTAAATTTTTTTGGAAATAGTGAAATTAAAATAATAAAATGAAAACTTTAAATCTAAAGGCATATATAGATGCAGACAGAATGAAATTAGGGAATAAAGAACATGGTCCTAGGGTTGGATAACATGGGTTCATTTATTATTTATTTATTGTTTAAATTCAATTTGATAAATCATTTTATGAAACCAAATTAATGAATTAATTTCCTTTTATTTATAGAGTGTGTGATTTTATTATGTTTCTGGCACACCAAACCACACCTACTCTAATAGTCAAGTAGGGTAACACCTCAATCAAGAATGTTATCCTAAAAAACTCAACTCCACCGTATGTCATTTTATCCATTTAGAAAACCCCAACTCCACCGTATAATGGGTTTTCCTGATAGAAGGTGGGGAAAATAATTAATCAATGGAAAATAATGGATTTTGAAATAGTGTCGTGGTGGATGATCGCCACACCCGTGCAATACTCCTCCATCCACCACAAATAAATTTAAAACATTTTGAATTAAAGAGAAATAACAAAGAACACTATGAAACCTCCCCTAGTTCAAAGACTTGGATTATTAAATTTACATTTCAATGTGAAAATAGATCATGGTGGAATTCGTAAGAGAGAGAATGATATTAATATTGGAAGAGAAAGAGAGATGGAATAAGAAAATGGAATCATTTTAAAAAATATATATGAATGTGTTACATGGGAAAAGAAAAGTAAAATAAAAATAAAAAAATGGATATCCTAAATGGCCCCTTGTTCTCCTCAACTTGGTGCCTCCGATGGTGTGGGTATGTAATGGGATGATTTGAGAGGTAGGAGATCCTCTCCTTTTATAGGAATATTTATATCCTCTGAAAATTGATGTGTTTTATCCCCAATTAATGATAGAATAACATGGTGAATACTTAATAAAAGTTGTTCCAAAATATGTTTCTCATACACCCAAAAAATTTAAATTAATTAGACATCATATGTAGGAGTTACGAATTTTTTATTGAGTATTACTTTCTCTGGATGAAGGTTCCAGGAAGATTCCTTCAAAATATTTCATTCAAATGCCACCTTTCTCAGCTCATAACTCCATTGAATTTATTTTAAAAACATGAATATGATTCATCATTCCATTCCAAGTTGAATAACCTCAATTGGAGGTATTTAGACTGAGTTGTGCTTTTGTTATGATGGTGGGGTCCACGTTGTCCGCCTAGAAAATTTCCCAACTTCAATAAATTTTTTGGGCCTCTAAATTCTCGAATAAGCCTCTGGTCCAGAAGACAAAGTTGAAGTAAATAAATCAAGAATTTAATAAAAAAATAATCACTCAATTTTGAATTATATTTTTAAGAAATGACTAAAATACCCTTGTGGTAAAAATATGTCAAAAATCTAGAATTAACCACTTTTCACGATTTTTCTCAAAACACATCATAAATCAAAAATTGATCCATATACACACAAATTGATAATTTTAGAGGGTTAAGACAATTTAAATTCATATAAAAATGTGGAAAATATTATCTATATCAGTATAAAAGAAATAATTCACCAAATCACATATCATAATTTCAACAAGCATCTAATTATTTGGGATATATCTAATGTAAGAAATAAGTATATATGGAATGTGAACCTATGTACCTAACCTAATGCTTGAACATGCACTAAATCCAATAAATTGGTATATAAACACCATATGCATCACCTAAGGTGATTTTAATCAATGGTAACATCAAATAGTAAAAATATAAATTCCTCACTTTATGGAAACTCAAAGGTCCACTATAAAGTGTTGATTATAAATTGACATAGTTCCCCTATTCGAGTCCCAACCTTCTTAACTCTTGTCTACCCTATCCCAAATCAAGGCAAAGATAAAAGAAAAGTTAGTGAGTACTAGTGCTCTGATACCATTTTGTAACACCCCGACTTGAACCACCAGGTCTAAGTGGAATGTCACATGACCTTAGGCGCACCTCCCTATACACCAGAGGTTGTCGAATAGCAGTGAGGGTCACAAGTGGAACCATGGGGAGACTATACCCTCTATTAGATTTCACAGTAGGAATAAATAACCAAAGTGTAATAATATAAAATTAGGGTGGGAGGAAATTAAAATCATAACCCATGTGGTAGTAGTAATCTTTTCATCCTCATGCTCCACCTGATCACCCATCCACCACAGGGCCCTTTTCCTTCACCAAATCCCAATTCATAAAATCTATACATACATTGAAATTCCCAAGTAGGGTGTGAGTAAAAGATTTAGTTATATAAGTTCATTCCATAATATTAAATAGTGTAAAAATATAGACATAAATATATCACATAAATACAAAACATATATTGGGTCCTTGGGTACTGGATCTACCATATTTGGCACCATGCTAAAATGAATGTCACCAAACATGTCTGAAAAATCTCCCTCCTTGATAGGATAGTTTGAAAAACATGTTTTACTTATACTGCTGTAAGGGATATCCCTTTCACATGTCAATCAATATCTCACACATACTTCTCGGAAGGGTTTATCCCATATGGATCAACCTGCATCAACTTTAGAGACAATAATAGTACCTAAATACATGTATACGGGATGATAGATCAAACATCACATCAAGTCAAATAGTATCATTGTCAAAATAATACATATGCAAGAAATGCAATCAAATTTCAATTCCACACACACACACACCTCATATGTTCAAGCATTATACATGGGTTTCTTAATGCTACACATGCATTCCAAAAATCATGCCAATAACCCATATAATACATGCACAAAAATTAAATGATTTCTACCTCAAGCTCATTGATGAAGAACTCTGAGGATCATCAAGGAAATATCACATGAATCATGTCCATGTGTTTATTATCTCAAATCACTTTCTAAGGATTCCTAGAATTGATTCTAGGTATTTTATTTCTAAAATAACTAAAAACACCACATGTGATGATAGATTCTCCCTCCTGGATAATCCAGAATAAACATGATAATTCTATATTATCCTTCTTGATAATTCTAGATTATTTTGGAGAATAATTACAATTCCACATGTGATAATACTTTTCTTCTCCTAGATAATTACAAAATTTTCTGTTTAATCCATAGTATGTGCCTAACAATTTATTTGTCAAAGAATAATTATAATTTGACATGAGATATCATTCTCTCTATCTAGTTTAATCTAATTTGGAGCATGATAATTATTCTTTATCATTATTTTATAATTATGGGTAAATCATTTAGGATTTATTCATCAATTTTATATAAGGATTAAAAAATCACATTTAAAAAATGAATAAGAATAATTTTACTTATAGATTGTCCCTTTAAACATTGCACTCAATAATAGAGGAAAGAGGGTGAGGGTTCTGCCACACCTAGAACCTAGAATAAGAGACCAGTTTGTTCAAAGAATGCTTCTCAGATCTTGGATGAAGTTCCAGGCTGAACAGACTCAAGATGATCACCAAGATTAAAGGCAAAAATGTTTAGGTTTTTTTAATAAAGAAATATGCGTACAAATTTGTGGGATTAAATCCACGAATTAAATTAATAATTTAATTTTTATTTCAATTTTTTCTTAATAGTGGTGTATTTAAGTATTCATAAACATTTGACTTAAGGGAAAACAAATCAAAATAATATAATTTCGGGATTTTTGGCATTTAAAACCATTGAAATGCATTGCAAATGCGATCTAGGGAAGAAGGAGTGTAAAAAAGGGTTTTATGTATTTTTTTCCCAAAACATGCACTATGTAAGGGTAACTTGACTTTACCCTTACACACCCTTTCAAACTAGGGTTTTACTATTACACACCTTGGCTTACCCTTATCCGACCCATTGAAATCTTCATTTATCTTTACGTATCCCTTGAAACCTCCTCTTTACCCTTACATAAGGTCTTAAAACCCATCTTACCCTTGCATAGACCCCATGTCTTGTGTAAGGGTAGAAATTTAGTTGATTTTTTTAAAATTTTCACTAAAAAGGATCATGAAATTAAACTAAAAGGTATTATAAAAATGATGATGTTACAATGTCTCCCCTAGTGAATAGACATTAATTAAGGAGCATAAATAGTGTAAAAAAGAGAGTAAATTTTTAAAGATATGGGAATAAAGAAAATAAAAGTCATAAAAAGTATTAAAAAAATCGAGGATTAATTTTTTTGACTACATAGAGAGAGTTTGTGGAAGGTATGACTAACCAAGACATAATGGGGAATAATTTATAACAATACTTCCAAGACAAGTTTCTTATACTAGAAAAGAAAATAAAGTTAGGAAGAAGAAAATTGAAGATATATTTTTTTAGACTACTCTAAAATCTAGAAATAATAATAGGTCGTGGATTCTTGATAGTGTTTGTTCCTCACATAAGATAGGTGATATAAATATCTTGAAAAAAAATTAAGAGCATATTAGAGGACTGGCTAATTTTGGAAATAATAATTCTTTAAAAATAAGAGGAATTGGAACTGATGATTTTAAAGCTTAGAAAATGAATTTAAAGGACTTCTTTGTGGGTGTATGCACAACTTATTAAGTATCATCAAAATTTGTTGTGATGATGGTTAGGAAGTAATCTTCATAAAAGATTCATGTATCATTAAATGTTTTAGAGATAGAAAAAAAATTTACTAAGGGAGAAAGAACTAGTGGAAATATTTTTCATATTGGAGATCCATGTAACTCATGTTACTTAAGTGTGGGATCATAAGAGTGTGTAAATGGATACAATAGGGGGTGAATTATAGTTTAAAAAAATAAATATTACAATTACCTTTTACCTCTTTTTCAGTTTATCAAACCGAATCTATGTCCAATATTTACAAAGATATTATTGAACAAATTTTATTTTGATACTTTTATATAAACAGAGTGATAAGAAAATTTTATGACAAAGTTAAACTTTCCTTATAAATGAATAGAGAAAATAAAAAATTGGAAAAATAAGTAAAGAAAAACTTATGTAAACTTTATAAAATAATATCAAAACTTTAACCTTTAATGTAAAGGAATTAAATCACCTTGAATTAAGGTATCCATAGTTTAACCTAACTATAATGCTCTATATTTATTAAATAAGAAATCCCTTGATCAAAAAGATTAGAAAAACATTGTCTTCCTATTCTTGCAAGCCCTCAATCACAAATATTAGACACAAAAGTCTTCTTATCCTTAGAATTCCTCGATAAAACTCGATTGGTAATTGTGATTACAAATGAAAAATGTTTTAATACATTTACAATCCTCACATAGATGTATTAAAATAAACCCCCCATATTATAAAGTATAAAATAGTAACAAAATGTTATAAAGAAACAAATTAAACTTCAGACTCATTAAGTTGCAAAAGCAGTAGATTCATCCTTCTTGAATACACATCTATTTATAGGTAAAGATACAATGGTCATATTCTATGATTCACATAGTTGGTTTCAATGGATTTTTATGAACTCTTCCTTTACTTATAATATTATATGTTGACTTCATTTGATGGTTGTTTTGGTATCATCATTATAATTCTATAAAATATTTCATTCGGTAGAGTAAACTTTGTTTTTCTCATAGGATTAACTTATTCATCTAGTGGAATGGAAAAAATCATTCGATAGTTTTTACAAAGTTTTATATGGAGAGTATGTCTTCCTCCATATGATGAATTTTTGTCTGGCTAGAAAAGTGGAACTTTATCTGATGATACTTAGTTATACTTGGTAAGTTAGGCATTATAAAAACTTTATTTGATGAAATATGAAATCATTCATCTAATATAAAAATTACATGTCTATTTGATTATAAAGTTCCACCTGATTATAATATCATCCAATTATAAAGATCACCTGATTAAAAAGATTTATCTGATTAACAAATATCATCTGATTATAAATATCATCCATTTAAAAAAGTTTTCTGTATCTGGTAAAAATATATGTTTTCTAAAAAAATTCTAAAAACTTATAAAGTATAATGTTATTAAAACATGGTATTTAAGAAAGTGTTTTGTGATTTTCAAAACAAATATTAAAATTATTTAAAGTATAACTTTCAACTTAACAATCCCCACATTTTTGAAGAGAAAAAAACACAACCCTTAAAAAGAAAACTAAAGTTAAAAATAACTTTGAAAAACTTTCATTTATTTTAACTTACACAATTAATAACTCCATTCTTATTTTCATATTCTTAAAAAAATATTATTCATTATTTCTTTTATCCATTTATCTTTATTTCTCTATATTTTTTTAACAATATTTTTCTGAAATATTTGTTAGAACATTAGATTTTATCAATTTTCTTAGGATCAATTCTTTTCTCAATTTTTCCCCCATTTTGATTTTCAAATAAAATGGTAGGTAGAAAGTGTACCTGAAAGGTAAGATAGAAACAATTCAAAAAAAAAGCTATATAAATTAATATTCATAAAAAATATAGAAATTATAATCATCCAAAAATTAAAAAAAATAAAAATTATATGGAGAAACAATCATTCAAAATGAAGTTTGATTATAAAAAACCCATTAAGAGTTCATAGAAATAGAAAAAAAATCAATATTTCTTAGAAAACTTCTTTATAATGACCTTCATCTTCTTAAAGTCATTATAGAACTTCTCTAACTCTACATATGAAGAATTAATTTTCACTCTATCATCTTATAATACTTGAAACTTTATATTCACCTACTTTAATTCCAGTGATTCTTCTTCAAGAAACTAAAATTTATTATTCTCCACCATCAACTTTAATACTTATTCTTACAGAAATATAATTATCATCCTCTATTATAAGATTTATTCTTCTTGAATCATTATAAGATTTAACAGATTATCCACCCCCTTTTTAATTTTAGAAACTTCAAAAGGAAGATCTGTGACTGACTTCATAATAACCAAATTGAATTTCTTAAAACCTTCAATCTGATCATCATAAAACTTGATATCCCCTTTTATTTGTTTTATCCCAAATAGGATAAAGGCCTTATTTTTATTGATTTTTTATAACCCCCCTTTCAAGGGATGAGGGGGAACCCTTACAAGGCCCATAGGCATAGAGATTACATGACCTTAAGGTATTAGGAAATATACATGCTATAACTACATGGAACTGATCCTCCCTAGATTCTTCATCGTGATGTCATCTCTCTACCTTCACATGGTTAGTTCAGCTATAATTCTCATGCAAGAACAGAATGGTCTTGATGAAAAATGGCATACCCTCTCTTTCTGACAAATCCACTTAAGATTCTGCTCTGGTGAATGTGTTTGCTTTGAATCCTCATCTAGAGTCTTCTCTTTAGAGAGTTTGTCTGGTCGTTAAGCCCAATTTTAGGTGGCCCAAAGACCTTGAGGTGTCCCTAAGTCATTGAGGTGGCATAAAGGACTTGAGGTGTCCTAAATTCCTTGTGGTGGCCCTAAGTCCTTGAGGTGGTCCGAAGGCCTTAAGGTGGCCTGAAAGCCTTACTGGCCCGAAGTCCTTGGGTGGCTCGAAGGCCTTGAAGGACCTGAGGCCCAAACCGGTGGCCCGAAAGCCCAAATGGATAAATAGTTCTGGCTATTATAGGACTAAACAGTCCCTACTGCAATACCTGCTACAGTTCTTGCTACAGTGTCTGCTACAGTGCCTGGAAATTATGTCTCCGCCTGGTTTTGAACTCGGGTCTCTTGGATAAACTTTCTGAGTCCTCGCCAATTGGGCTGAGGCTCTTATGCGTATTTGTTTTATCCATCTCACAACTTATTTCAATATTCTTATTTATACTTTGAACTATATTTTAAGGATTTAAAATCAACTTTATTTTGAGAAATTGTCGCATCAATTTGTTTAAAATCATTAAAATTATCTAAAATATCCAATCTTCCTTGAATATATTTTTATCAAGATTGTATTTATAGAAACTAATGAAGCTCTTACTCAATTTTCATTAATAATTCATTAAATTAGGTTATTATCATCTCCAAAATTTGATCAGAATCTATTTCTAAGGAATGAGTTGAATCAGATAAAATATCCAAAACCTGAGGTTTAGATGATTCACTTTTTTCCTTTATTATCTTATCTTTTAATTCATATAAAACTTATAAAATTTTAATATTTTTATTAGACATAAGTTTTTATGAAACCTTTGTATGAGAATGTTGATCTTCTTCTTCTTCTTTAGAAATTTCTTCTTTGTTCGATGCATAGAGATTAGTATTCTTATGAGATTGAGAAGATAAAGAGGTATAGGAATATTTAGCACTTTCTTATTATTAATCCAACTCTTCTTCAAGATCTTTTGCAATTTTTTCATCAGTTATCAATGATCCTTTCCTTTACTTCTTCACAAATTATTGAAAATATTTTTGAGCTTGTTCTGATATAGACTTTTCTTCTACTATTTATTTTCCCTTTCCTTTCTCAACAGTTAGAGGAACCTTAGAACTGCCAACTTGTTGTCCTTATTGAGTAACGGGCTAAGAAATAGACAAAGGAGGTATTGGTTGAACAATCAATAATAGATAAATTATAAAAGGTGTTTCTACTTGAGTTGTTATTTGAAAATGGGTATGATCTTACACAACTCCTTGCATAATAATTTTTACAACCTTTTATTCTTCAGTACTTTATTTTTTCCTTTTATTTTTATCCTCTTCTCTAATATTTTTGTATGTTTTTTATTTTAATTTCAAGGTATCTCACTTATCAATACCAAAACTTGGATCTCTTGACTTTTTCTATTCCTTTTTCTTCATAAGTTATTTGAAAGCCTCATCCAACATTATTTTCACTTTCTTTTTCAGATGAAGTAGAGAAGATATAGCTTTCCACTTTTCCTGTACTTTTTTATCTAACATTTGTGCTTCATATTTGGAAGAAACTTTGTCTAATTTATCCATAAATTTCTTCAATTTAGGAACATACAAAAGATTCATTATATTTATTATTTCTTCACTAATAAAAAACTTTTTCTCTCACAGTTTTTACCTCATTCTTGATCTTTTGAACTTATCCTGCACTTTTAGCATATCTTTGTCCCCCTTTCTTAGGATTAGATAATTCTACATCTACAATGAAACTATCCTTACATCCAGAGAAATATGATATACTTTCCTCGCTTTATTATATGAAACAAACAATGAAGTTTATACCCTCAACTTCTTAAATGATTCCAACTAATCTGATGACTTGTGGATAACAAGATTAACTTCACCTTGAAGAGGAACTCCAACTAGATCTGTAACATTATGAATACTTAGCTTGAAAAAATATTCAAAAAAATAAAGGTTATAAATTTAACGCCTTCTAATTTAATGAAAACCATTTAAGAATAGAATTTACTTACTAAAGTCATATAATGAAGATCAAAATCTTCCTTTTAAGCACAAATATTTTCCCAATCTTGGAAGATAATCACATTCTTCAACAAATAATCACATTTACCGAAACATATTTTCTCTATCAACATTTACTTTATAACTTCTTTATTTTCTAAATCTTATGAAGTTTCTATATTTCTTAAATAGACCAAATATTTTTAACAGATGTAGCTTAATGAAATGGACATAATAGAATCTGAGTGGCAAGAGCTGGTAGTATAAGATAACTAGTGGATGAAGAGTGGTGACCCACACTCTAATTTATAGGGATCATATGGGTGATTCTTTGACTTTTGATGATCCAAAAACTCAAAAAGAAAACTATTCTAGATCCAACGTTTTATAATTTTCTTTGAAATATTTAATATATTTTTCTAAACTATCAATTTTAAAAAAATATTAGAAGAGGCTTTGTTTAAAAAATAAAATTTTAAGTTTGTAAAACTTTTCTAAAAAATTTAAAAAATGTGAACATCATAAAATAGAATTAAAAAATATTGTAAAGACTAAATATTAGAAATTACAACTCATAGTAAAATTATAAACTTTCAGTAGGAAATTTTTTTGGTAATATGTTATTATTTTTCTAAATAATTTTTTTTCCAAAAAATTTCTTAATAAAATCTTTGTCTAGAACATTTTTCAAAAAATATTGTTCAAAAAAATTGAAAAATAAATATTTTAGAAAAAATTAAGATAATATGTAACCCCTATAAAGGAGTTCATTACTATAAGGAGATGGTTTAAACATAAAGTGGATATTAATGATCATTTTTATTGATTATTACAAGATTTTGTTTAATTTATTAAAACCTATCAAAATTTCGGGGTTTTATAAAAAAATTAGTAAGTTTTTCTTGCATTCTGATAAATTATAAAATGATATATCCTTTTTGTGTGTGACACTAAAGGAAATGGTGTCTTATATTGATTTTATTAGGTCATGAGTGATATATTGGGTTTTAATTAAAGTTTTGGCACTTTTTTTATCACACAAAATTTATGTTTTACTAAAACACATTCCAAAATCAGTGAGTGTGTTATATATCCATAAAAATTGAGTATAAAAACTTCCAACTGCCATATATTCTTATTTAGTAGTGGAAAGTGTTACAAGATGTTGTTTATTACAAGACCAATAAACAAAATCCTCTCATAAGAAATTACAAGTTTCAGATACACTTTTTCTATCCATTTTACATCCACTAAATCCATCATCTAAAAAATTAAGTTCAAAATCATTCCCAATAGAATAAAATAAACCAAGATCCATAGTTCCCTTAAGAAAATGAAAATTTTTCTTTACAGATATAAGAAGGGATTATTTAGTATTTGATTATTATTTTTCATATAAGCATGAAGTAAAAAAATTAAATATGTCCAACTAGCTATTAGGTATATTAAACTACCAATAATTCCTCTAAAAAACATTTTATCAACTCTTTTCCAAAATTATTCAAGATCTAAATTATTTGAGGTCCCGATAGGAGTAATAATATTTTTTATATTATTATATCCAAAATTTTAGGAAGGTATTTTATATACTTATGTTGAGATATCAAATTTCCATCTAGTTTTTGTGAAATTTGAAATCCAAGAAAATAAGTAAGTTCACCCATAATGCTCATCTCAAACTCAAATTTCAGAAGATTCACAAAGGAATCTATAAGATATTTTTGAGTTGATACAAATATAATTTCATAGACATAAATTTTAACAATGATGATATCCTTAAAAAAATTAATAAATAGAGTCAGATTTATAGATCCCTTGATGGAATTTTTTTGTAATAAAAATATGGTTAATTTATCATAATAGGCTCTATGGGGTTGTTCAAGTATATAAAAGGCCTCAGTAAGTCTAAAAACATGATCCAAGGATTTTTTTTCAAAACTTGGGGGTTTTTATACATAAAATATCTCATGTACATATCCATTAAGGAAATCACAATTCACATCCATTTGAAAAAGAGTAAAATTTAAAAATGTTGTATATGATAAAAGTATATGAATAGCTTTAGTTTCAGCTACTAGATCATAAGTTTCATCATAGTCTATGTATTATTTTGATTATAACCAATAGTAACAAGTTGAGATTTATTTTTAACTATGACTTCATTTTCATCACATTTATTTCAAAAACCCCATTTCACACCAATTATAGGTGAATATTTAAGATGTTCAACCAAATTCCAAACTTGATTCCTTTCAAATTCATTGAGGTCATATTGTATTTATTTTATTCAATCTTCATCACCTAAAGACTCATTAGGAATATTAGGTTCAAATTGCGATTAGAATTCACAATGTTTAACTTCATTTCTTAATAAATTTTCAATTCTAACTGGTTGATCTACATCACTAATGATATTATCACTAGGATAATTCCTAAGGATTAAGTGATTTCTTGGGTTTTTAAAAATATTTTCTTCAATGAAAGGTCTAATTTCTTCCTAAGGTATAATTTTAGAAAAAAAAATCTTCATTTGTTTCCTCATAAGAAGATATTTCCAACATAGGTTGAAAATTAGTTTTCGAAATAAAATTTGAAGATGTGAGTTGAGGTTGTTTAAAAATAAAATGATCTTTTTAATCGAATTTAACTTGTACTATTTCCTCAACAATACTTTTATTTTTGTTAAAAATTATATAATCCTTACTAGTTGTAGAATAACCTAAAAATACCCCTTCATCATATTTTGGAAAAAAATTATGTAAATTATCTTTATTATTCAAGATGAATACTTTTCATCCAAAAACTTTGAGGTAAGAAAGTTTTGGTTTTCTTCTTATCCAAAAATAATAAGGTGTTTTATTAATAAAAGGTCTAATTAAAACTTTATTTATAGTATAACAGGTAGTACTAGATGATTTATCCAAAAAAGTTTTTATAAATTGAGTATTCACTCAACATGGTTCTTGTAATATCCGGAAGAATTCTATTTCTTCTTTCAACAACACCATTTCTCTATGGAGTTCTAGGTGCTGAGAAGTTTTGTATTATACTTTTTTTACTATAAAAAGTTTCAAATTCAGAATTTAAAAAATCTTAATCATGATCACTATGAATAGTTACCAAAGGTAGACTTTTATCATTTTTAATACATGCTAAATAATTTTTAAAACAGAAAACGGATTTTGACTTTTTACTATAAAATAGACCCAATTATTTCTAGTTTAGTCAACAAATAAAACATATACATAGTATTTCCCACTAATACACCTAGTTTTTGTAGGACCAAATAAATCCATGTTCACTAACTATAATGAATCATAAGTTGAAAGTTTACTAATAAATTTAAAATTTGACTTATGTTTCTTTCCATATTTACAAGGATCACAAAATTTAGAAGAAACATACTTAAGCTATGGTAGGTCTCTAACAAGTCCTTTCTTAGAAATTTTATCTAAAATTATAACATTATAGTGTACTAACCTTCTATTCCACAACCAATATTGATCTTTCATTTCACTAAGACAGGGTAGATCTTGAATTCTAAGGACTTTTAAGTTAAGTGTGTATAAAATATCATACATGTTGGAAAAAAGAATAAATTTATATTCTATACTATGAATAGTACATTTTCCATTTTTAAAGCTCATGTGATAACCCTCATCACGTGATTGAATTATGATAATAAGATTTTTCTTAAGGCATACAACATATAAAACATTTTAAATTAAAGTTTTTCCAAGAAGAACTCATGCCTCATGGAAAGGAAAGTCCCTCTCAATGGAAGGTTGAGTTTGTCTTGTTAAACATGTGGTGGTCTCAAAGCTTGTGTATTTTTATGGTTTATTCTTTTCCTACTTCTGTTATTAAAACCGTTAATTATATGATGAGGAATTTTGTTTGGAGTGGTAGCTTGTTGGAATGGAAAATCATTATAGTATCCTAGGAAAAGTGTTTCAAGCCACAGGTTCTCATAGGCCTGGGTATCAAAAATCCAGAAATTTTTAGTCAATCATTGTAGGCTCAGTTTTTTTTTGGAAACTTTTCAATAAAGAAGATGATCCTATGTTTTTACTCAAGTCCATATTTTTTTCAAGACTCATAGAAGGTAAATAGAGTTACATAGAGTCCTCAATCTAACCAAGCTTAATAATAGTGTTTCATAAAATACAAAGGCACTCTCACTGGTTGGTAAACTTGAACTCTTCTCTCAGATTCTGGCATGATAACTAGACAGGAAAACCTTTGATTGATCAGATTAATTCCCCTGAACACATTGTTGATCATGTTATATCTATTAAGGACCAAATGGAAAATCTTGAAATACTGTCTAAGTAAATTGCTTCAATTGTTTCTAATCGTGTATTCATTAAGAAGAGAGATATGCTAGTTTGGGAACAATACTTGAATGGACTTCCTAACTCAAGGAGATTCTATAATCATTTTATATAGGGGGATAGACATTGGATTGGTGGCTTCAACAAAAAATGGATTCCTACCTCCTGATTCACTCTTATATGGATAATTTTAGTCAACAAAATCCCAATGGATGCTAATCTTCAGTAGGTTGGAATTTCACTATGCTTGAGATGTTCTTTATGTCATCAACATCATGAAGATTTCAGCCACCTCTTTCTTTGTTTTTAAACTTCCTCTTTCCTATGGAATGTTATTTTTGATATATTTGATCTTACTCCCCCATGTGTTGATTATTTCCATCACTTTATGCATGTGCTTCTGGACATTCAGATTTCCATCCAAATTGCAGTGTTGTTCAGAATTTCCTAGACAGAATTGATTCATTTCATTTGGTCTGGCCACAATAAGGCACTGCATGACTGAGAACGGTTCACTTTCCAGAGCGACCTCAGCACCATCCTTTCTATAGTCTAAAGGAAAAATTCTCTACACTCTAGATTCTGTATAAATTCAGTGAGGGACATCTCGGTTCTAAGGAGTCTCAATTTCATAGGTAACTTTCCTAAACCACTCGGTAAAAAAGAGGTTTTAGGGTTCCCTACTTTCTATGGTTGGATTAAATGCAACATTGATGGGTCCTCAAGAGGAAACCTAGGGCTATCGGGTTATGGGGATGCATTTAGGGATCCCAACGGTGACCTGATTAAGTAACTTCATGGTCCGTGTGATCATTCCACTACTTTGGAATCGAAAATATTGGGTTTTATTAGGGTTGTTGACCATGCAAGCCAAAGAAATTGGACTAATATCTGGTTTGAATGTGATTTTACCCTCATTTTACAAGCTATAAGATTTGAAAAGTTTCATCTTTTATGGAATTTGAACAAAAAATGTTTTAATTGTCTTGATAATATTTTTGTAATGAACTATATTATTACTCACATTTATTGAGAAGCTAACCAACTTGCCGATGGTCTTGCGAGCAAAGAAGTGGTTGAATAGGGTGGAAACTGCGATAGCATACTGCCTTGTGACATGGTCCCCATTTTTTAATGGAATAAATTTAAAATACCTTTCTTTAGACTTAAGTAATTTCTTTTTGTTTCTTAATTTAGATCCTTTGAGCTCACTTTTCTCAAAAAACTTATACTAATTATTTCTCCTTGAGCATTGTAACCAAAAGTTACTTCTTCACCTTTCATCTTGATTATATCCTAGAACAAATTCTTATTTCTAGTCATGTGATGAGAACATCCACTATCCATGTATCAAATATTGTTATTCCTAGTAAATTTATTATTTTCCTAAAATTAAGAAAATTAGGATTTTGGTACCTAAATTTTCTTGGTTATTGCATTGTTAGACAAAAATATTTTAGGAATCCACATTTTTATAACTTGTTTATATTTAAAAATTGTTAATCCTTTAGAAAAATACACTTTAGTAAATCCTAAATATTGTACTCTATTTCAAGAACATTCTTTTTTCAATGTCCACCACTTTGGAACTTATTACAAAAAGGTGTACTTTTCGGAACAAAATAGTTACTTTGAAAATGTGGTTTTAAATTAGTAAAACCTATTCTAGAAACATTACTATGAGGTTTAATTTTTATGTACATATTATCAAATTTTTATTTACCAAAAGTAAATTTTAATAGTAATTTATTGAGACTTAAAATTTTAGAATTTAGTTTAATAACTAAATATTTATTCTCATAGGATGTAGTGGATTTAATTTTTCCTATTATTTAGAAAGATTTGATTTTTCAAGATTATGTTTCTCTAATTATTTAGAAAGATTTTAAATTTCAATAATAATTTTATAAATTCTTAAATTTTCTTTAGAAAAATATTCCTTATTATCTTCTAGTTTTTTAGAAACTTTTCTATTTTTTTATAATAAATTTGAAAAACTAGAAACTTATTCAAATATAGATAAAGTATTATCCACTTCTGATGAAGTATATTATTCTTCAAATTATGTACAGATATTTTTATTTTTAGAATTATGATGATTTACATTAAGATTAAGGTTGGTTAATGTTTTAGCAAGTACGTTATCCATGAAGCAAATGTTGTTCTTTGAAATATTTACATGAAACCAAATATTATTTTGATTATCACTTTCACTTTATGAATAATTATCTAAAAAAATATCTCCTCCACTTTCACTCCAAGTTTCATAAGCTTTTAGAATTTTCTTAATTTTATGCTTATAAAACTTTTTAGAACATTATTTATTTTATCCTTCCTCTTAAATCTTGGAAAATCTGGTCTAATATGACTCAATTTCTTACACTCATAACAGATTATCTCAAAATAATATTTCTTCTCATTTATATCTTTAAAAAAATTATACTTGTATCTAAAATCCTTCTTTCCAACTATATTATTCATTCTCTGAGCTAGATGGGAAAGTTCATTATGACTTTATTTAGAATAAATACTTCCAGTCTCAACTTTAAACTTTTTCTTATTAGAATAATTAGTAACTTTTTCAACAAAATTTAATGGATGAAGTAGAAGTAAAAGATACTCCATTTTTCGTTTTCATATTTTTAGCATATGTCTTCAATATACCCTCATACTACATGAGAGTTCCAATTAGATCATCTAAACTCAACTTTATAATTTTCTTTGTATCATCAAGAACTATTCTTATAGATTCTCATTCTCCCGGAATAATATCAAGGATCTTATCAACCAAAATCTCATCAGTAAGATATTTATCACCCAAAGATTGTAAATTATTAACAATTTTCATAAACCTTAGATGCATCTTGGCAACAGATTATCCACGTAAGAAATCAAAATCTGGATAGTAATATTGGAAACAAATTCTCCATGTGAGTGACTTATAACTTTTTCCATATACTATTTGTAGCTTCGCATGAAGATATTTGACTTTATATATTCCTAGTCAAATAACATAATAAATTATTTTAACTCTATAATTCAGTTGATATTCCACTTTCTCCAAATTCATAAAGGTGGAAACTTCTTTGTCTATAATTACATAGTTAGCAGTAAGTATGAAAAAATTATCAACTCCAGTATTGACAACAAAAGTATTCATCATATATCTCTAATACTCATAGTCATCTCTATCAAAAATTGGTGGTCTAATTGGATTTATATTCCCAATAGTCCCAACATTAATACCTTCTATCTTTAAGAAACAAGAAATAATCTTTCTATAAATACACATTAGTGTAAAATAGTTTATAACAAAATTTGTAAACAAAAAAATTATAAAATTAAAAACTTTATTTATATAAAAAAATATAAAAACTTGCAAGTTATAGAAGTAGAACTAGATCTAATACCAAATTTAGTATCATTAGATTACTTAAATGGATATGAGAGGGGGGTGAATTGTAGTTTATAAAAATAAATATTACAATTACCTTTTACCACTTTTTCAGTTTATCGGACTGTCTCTATGTCTGATCTTTATAAATATATTATCATACTAACTTTATTCTGATACTTTTATATAAATAGAGTGATAAAAAAAGTTTATAACAAAGTTAAACTTTCCTTACAAACAAACATCGAAAATAAAACTTGTAAAAACAAGCAAAGAAAAACTTTATAAAGTTCTAAATAAAAACTAATAGAAACTTTATAAAATAATATCAACACTTTAACTTTTAGTATAAAATAATTCAATCACCTTGAATTAATATATCCATGGTTTAATGTCACGACCCCCCTTCCCCAAAGATACCCCTCTTGATATGGCAAAGATAAAAGGGAGATAATGACCCCTGAGTCTCGCTTCCAATAGGCCTCAGGTTGGTGACTAGCACTAAGGGTATACAAATCTCACACCATGGGAGGCATTACCATTTTTTAAGAAAACAAGATTGAGAGATATGATGGATCATCCACAAATCAACTCCAAGACATATATAAAATAAATCCAAAAAATTTCCCACATGCATGTGAAAATTAAAACTGATACAAATACAAAATTTTCTAAGTAAATACCAAAAGTAAATCTAGGCAGCGACACAAAAACTGTCAAGATCCAAGCTAGTAAGGTCCATCACAGTCTATGAAATCCTCCTGGAAACCTAAAAGTAGTTTATATACATAGGGTGATTATACAAGTATAATCAGTAGGAAAACAAAAGTCTCCCATCCACATGTTAAATAAGTATACAAATGATCCTATGAGAAAACAATAGAACCAAAAAAACACCTAAATAGGTATACTAACCACCCCAACCTCTCCAAGACATGCTCGCCAAATAACACAAGTCAAGTAATATAATATAAAGAACATCAATGATAGGGTACCTTGCACCACTTTCCCACTAATTATCCACTCTCACACCCCTAACAGAAAACTTCCTAGTGCTCCCACCTCTTCCGAACATACCACATTTTATCCCACCCACAGACACCTAGACCAAAAACCACATCACATACCACCCACAAACACCTAGTCCAAAAACCAAATCACATCCCATCTGTAGAAACCTGGTCCGAAAACCACATCTCATCCCACCCACAAACACCTGGGCCACAAAACACATCCCATCTTTAAGACACCTGGGAAAGCACAACATACCTCATCCTGAAGACACTTGGGAAAGCACAACTCTCCCACACACACCTAGGCCTCACAAACCACAACATGCCCATAGAAACTTGAGCTATAACCACCTGGAACAAGGATCAAGGAAGAGTGGGTGGACATCCATCCATCCTCCCACTTGGATGTTTGGGAAAGACACCCTCCCCCTGTGAAAATGGGGGTGTTCATCACATAGTTCTCAACTAGGGTGGGGTTCATATAGAAATCATAATGGAAATACAAGTATATACATATAAGATACCAAACACTCATACCCAACTTATGGGTGCTCAAAAAAACCAAAAATGCCACTTTTTCTGCTACCTCTAGATGCAAAACACCACAAAAAATCCACAACCCAATTCATATTCCCAATAATTTTAATTTACCAAAATAATTATGTTAGCCAAACCAACACACACAATTCTGAGCCTTATTAATCAATTAATAATTTATTTATTTATTCTATCACTATCCAGGAAGCTACCAAGCTTAGTACACAACAAGCATCACAGTAAAATTTATTCATGGAGAAACTCCAGGCGAAGTAACCTTAATAACCATAACCATCCTTCCTCAAAGTCATTGTTCCAAAACCATCCATTCACAACCACAACCAGCAACACATCATCGCACAACCTGATTGTAGGCCTGCTACACAACACTTCTCATCCATCCCAAAATCAATCAATCTCTTCACCTGAGATTCCATTTCACCACCCAATCCATCCCACAACACACAACCGTGCTCAAAATCACACTGCATCACAAACCAAACAAAACACAATTTATGATTTAGTGAATCATCACTAATTTAATTTCACTTGTTAATTCAGGGGTAATTATAGAAACTGTATAATCTTGGGGAATCCATTCTTTAGTCGAGTATATATAATTAACCACTTTTCACATATAATTTCCCAACCAAAAACAAACACATGCATTTCATAAATTTATTAGTACACAAACAAAGCCACCAAAGACCACAATATTCCGTAGGGAATTAATCCTGAACAATTATAGGATCAAAATAATATCAAAGATGTAAAAAAATCAAGTGAACAAACCCCCATTGGCCATCAATTTCAATTAACTAATTCTTTATCTTTAATTAGGTTGGAACAACCATGATCCATAGGTAAAAATTAGTAAAAAACCCCTCCTGCATGATGCACAATAAAGAGAAATGGAGGAAATCCTACCACGAAGGGATGTAAATTTTCTTTTCACAAGAAAAGATCACGTAATGGACCTCTGATTACCTATTCCTCAAGATCTTAATCCATATGAGGATACTACGACACCACCTCACTAACAACAAACAAAGGGAACACCATTAGGAATATGGGTAAGCTAACTCCGTAGTACGGTAAGAAGATATGGAAGGAAAGAGATAAAACTGAGAGAAATTTCTAGAAAACAAAGGGAGAACATACCTTGGTTCACCATGGATCGCCAAATATTAATCACCAAGATCAATGGATCGAAGAGGGATGGAGAGGAATAGAATAAATCCTCAGGGTGCCTAGGGTTTGTCTGAAATGAGAGTAAGTAGAGAGAATAGATGAATGAAGGAAAATTCAGCTGAAAAGAATTTTTTTAAAAAAAAAAATCGGATCGGGGTATTACACGACATGTAATACCCTTTCACATCATGTAGTACCCGAGGTTTGGTTTCTGCCGAAAAACACATCACCTCTCGATTTATTTTATTTTTAAAACCTTGAAATATTACACTCTATGAAACCTATTTGAAAATCCATGAAATATGGTTTCACATCATGTAACCCAGTTACACGATGTGTAATCCCCCTTCTTCCAACCTTTAGCAATCGAACTTCCCCAAACTCTCTCTGAGCCTCCTCCGAACACTCCAACAACCAAAACCCGAAAAAGTAACAGACTGGGAGGACACAGACTATTACATTAGATACCTCTCAAATTATTCTTGACCTTGAGAATCCAAAACCAAGTCCATAAGGTAGAAAAAGGGGTTTGAAAAACCACCTCGCGAGATACCTCTCAAGGATCCTGTTATACTTGAAATACCTCCAACAATAAAACACGTCAAGGTTCAATGATAAACCACCCTATGTTGTTTCAAGGTTGGAGTGGAAACCTTTGTATCCAAGAACACATCCTCTGATATCTTTAATCGGGCCTTATCACATCAACCCAAACAGCCACAAAATGCACCACACGAGCAAAACATCTACACTGTCTGAATATACAAATCAGGGAATTCCATCCTCCATATCAAGATAGTGTCTGCTATGGGTGGCACTAACTTTTCCGAACATATTTAATCGCATCACAATTAATGCTTCTTGATTAGGAATCAGTTCCTCCCCTTTCCATATTTTGGGACTTTTATCACACACCGCACCACACACATCACAATCCAAGGGAAAAAATAGTGCATCCCATGTAAAATAGGATTCAAACATGTCATTACAAATAAAAATAGAGTAAAAAAACTCAAAAAAACTCTGGGTACTGGGAATGCATCTTCATCTATCACTCCCAAGTACTCTCCTCCTGGCCACCATGCCTCCACAACACATGAACCAAAGGAATGGTCTGTCCGCACAGCACCTTCTCTTGTCAATCCTGGATCTCCACCGGTAATTCAAAAAATGTAACATCATCCAATATATCCAACTCTCCCCATTCAATGACATTTGATCCATCATGAAGATACCGACAAAGCTGGGATACATGGAAGACGTCATGTATCCTCTCTAACCACGGTGGCAACACCAACCGGTATGCCACCTCGACAACTCCCCCCAATGCCTTGAATGGTCCAACAAACTTGGAAGAAATCTTACTCCATCTTTCAAACCTCCATTGCCCACATTAGGGGGAAACCATCAAGAATATGTGGTCCCCAACCTTGAATTCCAAGGTCCCCCTCCTGTGATCGGCATAAGACTTTTTTCAATCTTGTTCTGTTTTCATCCTCTCACGAACAGGATGAACCTTCTTGGTTATGTGTTAAACCACATCTGAACCAAGAAAAATTGCCTCCCAAATATTCATCCAGTATAATGGGGAATGAAACGGCCTCCCGTACTATGCCAAAAACAGATCCATGCCAATTTAAGAGTGATATATTTTGTTATAAGTGAACTCTACCAAGGTCAGGTGTTGTACCCAAGATCCACCAAAGTTCAAGATGCATGCTCGCAACATATCCTCCAACATTTGGATAGTCTGCTCTATTTTCCCATCGATCTGGGGGTAGAAATAAGTGCTAAGGCATAATCAGGTGCCAAAAGTATGTTGTAATCTCCTCTAGACTCATAATGTAAACCACATGTACCATTATGATAGGATGGACCTCAAAACTCCATGCAACTGCACCACCTTGTCCACATACCTCTTATCCAAAAAATCCAATATGCCCAACTCCTTAATCACTAGGAAGTGGTCTGATTTCGTCAACTGATCCACTATCAACTAGATAGAATCGTAACCTCCATGAGATCTGGGTAACCCTATGACAAAATCCATTGAGATGACATCCCATTTCCACTCGAGGATTTACAAAGGCTACAACAAACCACCATGGACACAGTTCTCATCTTTTACCTACTGGAAATCCAAGTAATTCACCACAAACTCTACGACTGCATGTTTTATCCTAGGCCACCAAAACTGCATCTTTAAGCCATGGTACATCTTGGAAACTCCTGGATGCACCACCAAGGGTGAGCTATGAAAATCATGAAGTAATCCACTATGCATATCCACTGTAACAAACAACTTTCCTCAGAACAACATCTGGTTCTGACCATCCTCTGAACATCCCTCTAGAGCATCGTCATGGACTACACGATCGTTCATCACTTCTTCCTCTGAGTCTCCCCACTAAGACTCCTCGACCCGCTACATTAGAGAGGACTACACTGTTACCTAAAACAAACATCCCTTACCTCCATCCACTCTTTCATCTAAGTGCAAGGCTTACAACTCCTCTATTGCTCTCCAAGCATATGCAGATTCCCGAACAACCTCCTTCTATGAATTTCTACTCAAAGCATCAGCCATACCATTTTCATTCCCTATGGTGTAGAAGATATTTAAATCATATTCCTGAATAAAATCCATCCACCTCCATTTTTCTATATTCAGATCATGCTGGGAAAAGATATACATCAAACTCTTGTGATCTATGGAGACCAAAAATCACTCCCTAATGAGGTAATGACACCAAAAAATCATCATGAAAACCACCACTCTTAACTCCATATCATGGGTGGAATAGTTATTCTCATGAGGATGTAACTTTCTAGACCCATAAGAGATCACTTCTTTCTATTGAATCAGCATGCATCCCAAACCCAAATGAGAAGCATCACAGAACACCTCAAACATCAAACCGTCTTATGGAAACCGGAGAACTAGAGAACTAACCAACTTCCCCTTTAGGTAACCAAATGCTGCCTGGTACTGATCACTCCAGAATAAATCTTGGTCCTTTTTAGTCAAATACATCAATGGGGCTACAACTCAAGAGAAACCGGGTACAAACCACCAATAATATCCTACAAGACCAAGGACATTGCGAACTTCTACAACATTCTTGGGTGCTACCCCAAGAAACAATAGCTTCAACCTTTAATGGGTCCTCTGCTACACCTTTCTAAGACACCACATTCCCAAGGAAATATTCCTCCCATGTCCATAAATTACACTTTGAATACTTTCCATAAAGTTAGTTTTGTTGAAGAACCTATAAGACAGTTATAAGATGTTCAGTATGCTCCTCTTATGACTTCAAGTAGATCAAGATATAGTCAATTAATACAATGATGAACTGATATAGGAACTCATGAAACATAGAGTTTATAATTCCTATGAACACATATGGTTCATTTTTTACACCGAACGACATGACTATGAACTCAAAGTTTCCATACCTACTTCTAAAATCAGACTTTGGGATATCGCCATCAACTGGTGATATCCATACTACATATCAATCTTAGAGAACCAAATCACTCCTCTCATCTAGTTTAAAGATCGTTTATACTTGGAATAGGGTAACGGTTCTTGATCATTACCTGATTCAACCTCTGGTAGTCTATACACAGCCTCAGACCACCATTTGCCTTCTTGGTGAACAACACTATAGGTCCCCATGGAGACACACTAGGCTAGATAAAACCCTTCTGCATCAGATCATCGATCTTAATCCTCATCTCCCACAACTCAAAATGTGTCATTTGATAAGGATCCATCAAAATTAGAGAAGTACCAGGTTGAAAATCTATCCCGAACTCGACATCACGTTGAGGGAGTAGCATCACAAACTCCTCGGGGAAAACATCCAGGAACTCCCCAACAACCTTAGAAACCTCCACCATCTCAACATCCACTGACTCCGCTAATAGCTCAGCCAATAAGGAAAGAAGGTTTTATTCATTTTGACTGTCCACCTGACAATCCCACCCGCCAATGAAAGCCACATGCTGACCATCCACATCTGAAAACACTACTCTCCTTTAGAAGCAATTGATAATGGAAAGCATGGAATACAACCAGTATATGATGAGGATGACATCATATGGCTACATCTAAACTAAGAAGATATCCCCTTGGGAATGATGCAATCCTTTCATCAGTCTACACCCCCGTCACACATCAAACAAGTTGTTTTGGCCTCTAAATAGCATACTCAACTCAAGGGGAAAGAGAAACCTCTATATGTTTAGTCCCAAATCATGGTATAGAGAGGGAGTAAAAAAGGATTTCAAATCTCTTAAATCAAAGAAAGAACAAGAAAGGTTACGAAACAAACTGATCATACCTCTAACGACCTCTGGATTGCTGGAATTTTCACCTCTTCTGTGTGAAACTAATCATGCCAAGATCCCCTAACTATTTGATGATGAAAAAATCCAATACCATTCTCAGGTCGCAGTCCCTGAGCATGAGGGACATCCTGGGGTTGGTCTCTACCTACTCCATCTCCCCTCGGCAGAGAAAAATCCTGATGTACCTACTATTGAAATCGTCTCACTGGAAACTACTATTGAGGCTGACATTGAGCCTGTCCACCTCCATCAAACTAAGCTCGGGTAGCCACTAGGCACTGATTCTAAAGATAGACTTGAACCCTATAGAAGAAACACATTTTCCAAAATCCCATAGAAAATTAACGGGCACCACTGGCACTAGAAGGTCGGTAAGTAATCTGCTAAGGTTGTCTCCTCGCCAGTCGAAACCTTGAAGGCCCTAGCGACTGAGACCTACTGCTGAAAACTCTTCCCCTTGAAGAACTTTGTTGGATCCCCTCTAAAGGTAGAACTCCTAATGAGTTCATCCACTTGACCACTTATTCCTTCTTATGAACCTCTAAATATGTTGGAAATTTAAAACAAGTAACAACATACTATATGGAAGGGTGAAGCGCTTCCTAGAGACATCTCGCATGAGACCCCTCATTTGGAAAAATATTTGGGGAAAAGCACAGTGTCCTTGAACTTGATCCCAAGATCCCTTACTGACATACTCCCTTGCTTAAGGGAGAGTAGCTCATGCTTCTTTTCAGCTTTCATAGTCGACGAAAGGAACTATACTCAGAACTCTTTCTAAAAGTCAACCAACAACACATATTCCTCCTTTTGCTCTCCCAGAAATAGCACCCACCATTGACGCATAGCTCCCTATAACTGAATAACTGCCAAAGGGACCTTGTACTATATCGGGGCCCGAATCAGACCAAATTAAATCTTCAAATCCTCTATCCAACCATTTATCTCTGTATTAGAAACACTTCCCTTATAGTTTCCCAAATCTTTCCACTAGAAATCACACAATTCCCTTTGCCACTGACCATAATCCTCTGCTAGATCAACCCCTTGGCGATCAACCGAATCATTCTATTGAATCTCCATGGCCTGATCCACATGTGGACGATGTCCAGGAGCCATAGTTGAAAGGTAAAAAATGATTTCCTAAGCTCGAATAGTATATAACTTTACAGAAATTTATTTTAATTCATTTTATTCAATTTAAACTTCCCAAAATAACCCAATTAAAAAAAGAACACAAGTCGTTATGGTGCATTTTCCTTTCCTGGGTCTCTACCCTACAAGCAAGTTCATCTCGCTTGGACATTCAATAAGATCAAAGCCTATGCACTGGATCATAGGGGGGCTAAAATCTCATGTCCTAGTCGGTCTCCCTAGCCTATGTCACACACCAAGTTCAACTGGAACTATTACCACACCATCTCATACAATCCTCACTATATCTATCTTCAAGCTCCATCTTATCACTCAACCATCAGCTTTGATACAACTCTGTCATGACCCCTTTTTACAAAGATACCCCTCCTGGGATAACAAAGAATAAAGGGAGATAATGAACCCTGAGTTCCACCTCTAGTAGGACCCGGGTTGGAAACAAGCACCAAGGGTGTACAAATATCACACATGGGAGGCATTACCCTTTTTAAGAAAACAAGATCGGGAGATATGATAGATCATCCACAAAGAAACTTCAATACATATATAAAAGAAATCCAAAATCCATCCCACATGCATGTGAAAAGTATAACTGATACAAATACAAAAGTCTCCAAGTAAATACAAAAATTAAAGCTAGGTAGCAACACATCAACTATCAAGATCCGAGCTAGTAAGGTCCAGCACGGTCTAAGAAATCCTCCTAGAAACATGAAATCATTTTATATATTTAGGGTGGGCAAACAATTATACTCAATAGGAAAACCATAGTATCTCCTGCACATGTGAAATAAGCATACAAATTCTCTTGTGAAAAAATAGCCAAAACAACACCTAAATAGGTATACTAACCACCCCAACCTCTCCAAGTCATTCTCACCAAATAACGTAAGTCAAGTAATATAATATAAATCACATCAATGATAGGGTACCCCACACCACTTTCTCATGTATTATCCACTCTCACACCCTAACAGAAAATATTCTGGTGCTCCCAACTCTTTCATACATACCACATCACATCCCGCCCATAGACATCTAGGCCACAAACCACATTACATCCCACCCACAGACACTTAGGCCACAAACTACATCACATCCCACCTGTAGACACCTGGGCCACAAACCACATCTCATCCCACCCGAAGACACCTGGTGTCACACCCTGATCTTTTAAATTATTTTATTTTATTATTTATTGGCTTCATATAGTCTTGTCAAGGTGCGGGATGAGTGCATGTTTAATTTTTTTTTTGATATTTGATGTTTTTGGTGGGTTTCGGGTCGGTGCACGGGCACCACATGGTTAGAGGTGATCATACGGTCGGTCTGGATGTCCCTACGGTTACGCACTACTTAAAATAATAAAACATTATGAGAATGAAATAAATTAAATGTTTAAGATACAGTAATAATAACATTGTTTTGTAGATAAAAATGTTTTTTTAAAATTAAAATTTTTAATGATCTTATTATCATTAAAATTGATATAAATATAGTTATTATTTGGTTGTTATTAATTTTGTTATTATTTAAAATAAAATGAATAAAATGATGATTATCATTATGATTATTTTTATTGTTATTATTATTATTATCATTAAGAAAATTAATGGTGTTGTTATGATTATATAATTTTTTAAAATTATTATAAATATTGTCATTAAAATTTTGTTGTTATTATTGTTATTTAAATTGTTATAATTATTATCATTATTTTTATTATTATCATTATTATTATTAACATATCTTATTTATTTATTTATTTTGTTGTTAATTTTATATTTTTGAAAGGGTTTTAAACCATTTTATTCATCCACCATGCATCACCCCTCTCCCATTTAATTTTCCCCCATTTTTTATCCTTCTCCACTCATACCTCTCTCTACTCATACCTCTCTCCAATCACACCCCACCTTTTTCCTTTACCCATCACACACCACACTTCCTTCTTTATTTTTTTCTCCCAATTTTTTTATCCCTCTCTCTACTCACCCCTCTCTCCAATCACCCATCTCCCCTCTTTTTTTATACATCACGCCTCTCCCCCACTTTCTCTCCCTATTACTCGTTTTTTTATTGTTTTTTTATTCCCTCACAACTCTCTCCACACACCTCTCTTTCCCCATTAATTCTATCTCTTTTTTTATTCTCTCTCACAAATCACTCACTCCCATTTATTCTCCACACACCCCCACTCTTTACCCATTAATTTCTTTTTTTTATTTCTTTATTTTCTCACGCCCCATCTCATGCACACACCCCATCTCTCTATCTCATGTGCTCACCCCCCTCTCTCCCCATTTTAATTTATTTTTTTTATCCCTCAGTCACTCTCCCCTCCCTTTCCCAATTATCCCTCCCTCACACACACCCCCCTCTCCCTATTATTCCTCTCACGCCTCCCTCCCCTCCGGCACTCCTTCCAGCGGCTTCACCTCCTTCCAGCGGCTGCTCCTCTCTCCGGCGGTTCTTTCCGGTGAGTCCTATTACCTATATTCTCCTATCTTCACTCAATTTCTAGGGTTTTCATGTGGGGTTTATTTTTTTCCAAACCCTAAATGTTGGGGTTAATATGTATCTTGTGTTTCCTTTGGATTTAGGGTGTGCGATTTGTCTGTGGGGCATCGTTCTTCCTCCTGTTGATGTTTCATTCCAATCGCACGAGGTTTCAGTTGGTGTTTCCAAGTTTTTCTTTCTTAAAGCCTTTCCTTTAATGCTTTCCATTTTAAATAAATTTATAAACTAGTTCTGAAACTCTATGACACCCCTATTTAAATTATTATAGACTTAATGGCCTGAAGGCCTCAATTTTTATTTATTTTGGATAAACCCCATTTTAAGGAAAAAAGGGGGAAACCTAACATGACTTCAAAGACATGGATACATAAACAAAACCCAATACCAAAACAAGACTACTAGAAATGAACCTCCCCGACATCAACATCGTTATGGAAAGCCTCCACCAATGCATGACTACTCAGCAAACTGTCCCGTGCAAAGATACACGGGCCTGGTACCTATGGTTGGGCCATACCCTCTCAATCATCCAAATCTGAATAGCCATGCATAGTGGAAGATACCTGCTCTGAGTCCTCATCTGAAGCATTTCTTTGTAGAAAATCTGGACCAAGCCATCATAAAAAATAGCAAACCATATAATGCTAAAATGATTCAACTTTCCCAACTGTAATGTCCTTATTCCAAACAAAACTAGAGAACCAAAGAACCACCATCACCAAGATGTGGCTCCACCGCCTACAGCTCTCATTCTCATCATCAACCAGTAGTAAGAAAAAACAACAATCCAATTCCATCATCCATATTTTTAAGCCAATTGAAACCAGACCATAGCAAACTGTGAGGAAAAATCCACACAGCACACCTCAACCCCACTGCCTTGTTTGGAAATGCCACATCTGAGAACCGCCTCTGTTAAATCCAAAATCATAACCACAATGACAAATTGGCGACCAAAATCCGCTGAACCATCCACTGTAGAACACCAAGATCATCAAAAAGCTCAGATTCCCTCACACAAAAATCAACACCAAAGTACAGATCCATGGAACCACCAATTCTTCCACAGATCAGGACCACCATCCTCAAAAATTCTTCACTACTTCACCATCACTTGAAGATGCTCAGCAACACCTCCAGAAAACCCAACACCACCATGAGAAAAAACCCAACTCCAACAACAATTGGCCATGAGTCGAACCGAAACAGCATCCAAATCAACCTTAAGATAAAATGCAACCCCAGATTTGGGAACAAAGTGGACTAAAACAAAAATCAGAAGCAAAAAATGAAGAATCAGAAACCATTAGCGGCGCGCCTGAAGAAAAACCCTATCATGATCCAAACCCAACCCCGTCGCCACCAGCCAGGTCTCCCACGAAGACCCCGACACCATCCAACGCACATCCGGAGACGCAGCAGCACCCTCAAGCTGCGGTAGCTAGATCTCGACCGTTGTACAAACACCGTGCCACCATGGATGCCATATCCAATAAAAGGGAGTTGAGCGAGAAGCAGGCCAGCATCAATGTAAAACTCCGAGACGACCGAGTCCATGAAGCCGCACGACACCACCGAGATGGCCGAGTCCATGAAGCAATGTAAGTGGTGATTTTTGGGGCAAGGGTTTAAAATTTTTTCTTGGTGTGCATTTGATTTTAAAAGAGGATTTCAGGTGTGTATGGTTTGATGTTGGTATAGCATACTAAACATGTTAAAATGTGTTGGAAAGGGTTTAATGTTTTTTTTATGGATTGTTTTATGTTCTATAAATAAAGTAGGTGGTCAGTTAGGGTTTTAAGGTAATTGGTGTTTTCTTGGACGTTTAGTTTTCTAAATGGATTTTAGTTTTAAAATTAAGTTGGTCCCCTTGAGTGGTTTCTAAAGAGTATTTTAAATGTGGTTTTGTAAAGCGTTTCTTTAAGTGTTTTGGAAATCATGGTTTATAATGTGTTCTTTAAGGTTTGGTCATTTTGTTTGAAACATGTTTTGGTGTGGGTAATAATAGGGTAAAATCATGTTTGATAATTGTGACGTGTTAGAATGTGTGTTTAGAACTTAAGAGCCCATTTAGCTTTGTAAATGTAAGAGTGGTTCTTGAAAGATATTTTGAATAAATGTGTGTTCCCGGTTGGAAACCTTAAATAGGTTTTTTTATAAAATGGTTTCGATATGAACATGATGTGACATCCCGTTTGGCACTTTGTTTAATGTGAATGATTGAACATGTATATAAGGTGCTCCTGTCTAGTGTAACCTATTATGGGTGAATGTATAGGAAGCTTCTGTGTTTGAGGAAGGAAAGTGCGGTGAGATGAGTCACGCGTGCGAGGGCCTTCCTACCTACACAGTATTATTATAACTACCATGGGTTCCTGAGCGTCTTATAGATTATCGAGTGGAAATTACTCACCAGCCCTGATTAGACGGGTTGGTGCCCCTGGTAGATAGAGAGTTTAGGTGGGATTTGCTGCTGATTTTGTCGCGAGGGTGATCAGTGGGTTATAGACTATGGGGCTTCATCATACGTCGGCATGTGGTTTCGAACCGAGTGCGTCTAGGGGTTATCAAGGCATGTTCAGGATCGACCATGGTTACAGCTTGTATTTCTTACTTATTTTCTATTACACCGGTTTATTTTCAGCACGTATTGCTTGTTTATTTTTCTGCTACACTAATTTATTTTTAGTATTAATTATTTACTTGTCTCCCTTTTTCATAACCCTGATATCACTTGTTTGGTTTTATTTATAAAATGGTAAATTAATTTTGAAATAATATATGGTGTGAGTTGGTTCTCATTGTGGGAAAGTGGTGTTATTTTGTTTAAACGAGGAAACCTTATTTTTATAATTGTATTTCCAAACTTGTGTCATCGGACAACTTTGGGTAAGGAAACACTTGGATTAATTGGTTTATTATTGTTATCCCTACTGAGCATTTTTGTGCTCACGCCTATCCTTTACCATTTTTGTATGGGTTGAAACAGGACCCTTGTGCTTGGTATTCAAATATTGGAAGTTTACTAAAGTAGATGAACTTTTCTAAATGAAAAGTTGATAGTAACCTATATGTAAATAAAATGGTCACATGTACCCTGGTTGTGACTGTTTATGTTGGTGATATAATTTTTGCAGGCACCATGGATAAAAAATGTGAGGAATTTTCTTAACAAATGAAAAGAAGCTTTGAGATGTCTATTATTAGAGATTTTAACTTCTTTTTAGGCCTATAAGTTCAACATAAAAAAAGATAAATCTTACTCTCACAAGAAAATTATGACAGGGAGTTATTAAAAAGGTTTGGCAAGGCAGATTCAAAGTAGGTTTCTACTCCTATCATTGTTGGAATAAATATGAGTAAATTTAAAGTAGGGAAAAGTGTGAATTAGAAAGAATTATGGAATTTAATAGGAATTTTACTCTATCTTACCACTTCAAAATTGTACATTTTATATTCTGTAACTTTTTATGCATGATATCAAAGTAATCCAAAGGAATCACACATGTTGGAAGATAATAGAATACTCAAGTGTATAAAAGGAACATAAAATTATGTTCTAATTTATAGAAGAAGTAATTAGATGACCTTTATTAGGTTCACTAGTGTTGATTCGGATAGATATTTCAATGGTTGAAAATCAAAATCATGAAGAAATTTCTTCTTGGGAGAATTTTGTGTGACCTGGTATAGTAAGAAACAAGGTTTTGTTACTTTGAGTGTAATGGAAGTAGAATATGTTATCTCTACTCAGGATTGTACACAAATGATATAGATGACAGGTTAGTTGAAATATTTGAGGTTGAATGTTGATAAACCATTGAATATTATTTTTTATAATCAAATTGTTATTTATATTTCCAAAAAACTTGTACAACATTCTAGATTAAAGCACATTAATAATAAATATCATTTTATTAAAGAGAAATTTTCTAGTGGAGATGTTATGCTTGAATATATTTCAAAAAAATATCAAATTGTTGACATTTTCACCAAATATATTCCAAGGGAAAAATTTAAGGAATTGTTTTTGGAACTATATGTTCATCCTCTACCAATGACTTACTAAATTTCTTAAAGAAATTCCCCCCACCTTGCTTTGGATTTTATTTTCAAAGGGGGAGAATAATTATAAGTTTGTAAGAAGAATTAAAACTCTATCTTATGAAAATATAAAGGTGGTGTTGTCATAAAAAGGGGGAGTGAAAGATTTAGGGTGGTTTATCTTATCATGGTCACAGTTCTTGTCACTGAGGGATATAATTCCTTTAAAAACATTTCTTAAACCAGTAGTGTTGTTTCAGGACATTCTCTATTAGAAAGGCTATGGTTTTATGAACATTTCAAAAAATATCAAGTTGTTAATAATGTTTCCAAAAAATTAAACAGGGTAGATTAAATATCCTTTTGTTTATTTTTTAATGAGTTTTTTATTTCTTTTTAACAATGTGTTTTTGAATGTTTTTGTGTTTCAGGTAAAAATGTGTTGCTTGAGTAGGTTAAGAAACTTTACTTATGAAGGTTAATAAATTTTCCTTAATAAAGTTAAGAAACTTTACTTATGATGGTTAATAAACTTTCCTTATGAATGTTAAGAAACTTTCCTTATGAGTTATTTAAGGAGGATAATAAAGTTTTCTTACCAAGTAATATGATGATTTGCTAATATTCAAGTTCCTAAAATCATGAATATAATCATGATTCTAGCTAAGTTTCAAGGAGTTTGTACAAAATGTGGGAATAAAAAGTTCAATTTATAAAGTTTATGTTTCAAGTTGTACAAATTTAAAGTAACAAATTTTATACTTCAAGTTGTATAAAGTTGAAGTAATAAATTTTATATTAAAATCTATACAAAGTTCAAGTAATGAATTTTATGTTTCAAGTTATACAAATTTTGAGTTACAAAGTCAAAGTTACATTCATATAAAGCTTAAAGTTATGGAGGTATGAATTTTTGAATGGAGACTTTATAAATAGTATATGTCACTGATTAATTATACACCAGATAGAGGAACATTGCATTAGACTGAGGAATAGTTCACCAAAAGATGAACTGTACAACAGACTGAGAAACAATACACTAGACAGATGAACAACACATCAGACTGAGGAACAGTGAACCAAATAGATAAATAGTACATCACGCTGAGTAATGGTATGCTAGATAAATGAATAGTATAGTAGGCTGAGGAATAGTACACTAGACAAATGAATAGTACAAGAGATAGAGTAATAGTACAGCTTTACTAAGGAACGGTCGCTAGTTAGAGAAGTTCTTAATGAAGTCATCAGAAAAAATTTCTCAGATGAAGTTATTAGGAGATTTAAAAAATTCATGTAAAGTCCTTAAAAATGACAATGATGAGTTTTTCTTTTAACACCCGTTATCTAGATGAG
The DNA here is from genome assembly GCA_963277665.1 of Viscum album. Classification (NCBI taxonomy): domain Eukaryota; kingdom Viridiplantae; phylum Streptophyta; class Magnoliopsida; order Santalales; family Viscaceae; genus Viscum; species Viscum album. Next base: position 1,478,806,556 of record OY728127.1, on the reverse strand, counting down.
TTAAGAAAGTTTGAAGAAATGTATTGATGTCAAGTTTTCAAGAATCTTCAATAAAGTTTTAGAAGGTTTGAGAGGCATCCCAATGAATCTAAGATGAGCGAGAAGTTTCAAATTTCAAGTTTTAGTTTCATGGAAAAATACATTTAACTTTACATGATTTCTCATGGATGTGTACCTATATAAAGAGGTGAAGGAACCATATGAAAGTACATTGTTCATTCCCATCAAAACCATATTTATTTTAAATCCATTTTTCTCAATAATCAACATCAAATCATTTAATCCAATCAATTTTCATTTTAATCCATCTTTTCTCAAAATCCACCTAATATTTTAAAAGCCTTTGAAAAGGGGTTTTATTTCACAATTTCATGAATTTTTGAAATCAATCATCACATATTCTCAATTTAAGGTTGGGAAATTAATTGCAAATTTATTTTAAATCAAGAAACCAAACAAGGTTTCAGGTATAGGGGAGAGCCTTATGGAACCACCAACCTCAAATCATGACAGCATCACCACCCCAACACAGGATCCACCAATAAAGAATTGGAGGATAGAAAAACCAAGGGAGAGTCCTAGTTCCATAAATCAACAAAGAAATATATAGATCCATCAAACAATGAGGATCTATTACTCCCAAAAAAGAGGATAGAAAGGAAGAAAGTATAATTCCAAATCAAAGTGATTATGCTTGCTGAATGAGATCCAACACATCCATCGACACTTTGATCTATAAAGAACGGGGGTTGGAGGAGCCAAAATCCCCTCTATAGTGCCTCTAAAATCCAAAGGATCATGTTAAGTTCAAATAAGGGGATATTATTATTTAAAATGAGGTAATCAAGACTTTAATTAATAATTTCATATAATTAAATCCCTACTTCACGGTTTCCTAGGGTAGGCCACATGATTAGTACTAATTGTGTGTCTAACTGTGTGCCCTTACTAGACTTCTGGAGAGATCTACACAGTTTTGCCACATGGTTTTATAAACCATGCACCAACTATGTGTTCCCACCTGAGCTATTGGAAAATTATGCATGGTTTGAATACATGTCTTAATAAACCATGCATCAACCATGTGATCTTCATTATCCCATGTCTCATGGTTTATGGGGGAGGCAACACTATTTAATCTAGCCATGCACCCCCTCCAAAGCTTCAAAAAAAGTCACATCATTTTTTATGTTGACTCACATGGTTTTCTCTTACCATGTTCCATCCATGCACAGGCCTGTAAACTTCCAAAATATTCTAAAAAACTCCAAAAATAACATGAAATGAGATCCAAAAAAAATATGATCAAGAATAAGGGATAAAAGTACCTGAAAACTGATAACAGAATATTATAATCTACCCACCATAAATGATTTATACCCTCAAAAATCCTATCAAGAAGACTCCATATAAAATAAATGATATCACTACTCTATCGTCAGTGCCTCACGCTACCAAGTCTCATGTGAATCAGAATCATGCTGACAAAGCACTTGAACTAGGGGTATGGATTTTTCATGAAGAACCTTTATCTTAGAATCAACAATCCAAACTAGCTACTCAATCATGGATAAATCAAGTTCCAGATCAAGATCTTCCCAACTCAATACATGATATTGGTCAAAGAGATACTTTTTTAGCTACAACATGTGAAACACATTATGAATCTATGTCAAATGAGGTGGTAAATCCAAATGGTAATCCACCTTGCCAATTTTCTCAACAACCTCAAATGGTCCTATGTATCTTGGTGTTATCCCTATTTCCCAAGACATCAGTAACCCAACCAAGGTGAGACTCTAAAAAACACCTGGTCACCAACTAAAAACTCCAAAGGGCATCAACAAAAATCATCATAAGATTTATAAAAACTTTGTGTTGTTACCATTATCTAATGAATCAACTAAATATTTATCATTATCTCTTGTAAAAAACTAGGTCCAAATAGGGAAGCTTCACTAATCTCCAACCAATACAATATATATTTACACGGTTAGCTGTAAAAGGCCTCAAAGGGTGTCATCTTGATGGAAGACTGGTAACTATTGTTTTTGAAAAACTCAACATGTCCCAAGTGGTTATCCCATGCTCTGTCAAAGTTGAGAACACAAGTAAAAAAGAATGTATATTAAAATCTATATAGATCAATCTATCTAACCATCCATATATATATGATATTTCATGCTCAAACTAACCTGATATATCATTATCTCTTGGAGGCCTCTCAAAAATAAGAAGTAAATCAAGGATCCCTATCAGAAACTATGGAATATAGAACTCCATGTAATTTAATGATCTTCTTTACATAAATAATTACCAAGTCATTAACTTTTGTTTTATCATAAATAAGAATAAAGTGAGTTTATTTGGTCAGTCAATCGATCACTACCCATATCACATTCTTCCCTTGAGGGGTATATGGAAACCTAACCACAAAATTCATCAAAATCTCATCTCACTTCCAAGTCGGTGTAGGAATGGGCTGAAGTAAACCCAAGGTTTATGTTTCTCATCCTTGACATTCTAATAGGTATAAAAATGAGAAACAAAAATTTTGATATCTCATCTCATACTTAGTCACCAAAATCATCACCACATATCATAGAACATCTTCATTATTCCAGGGTGTACCAACCACTGGTAATTATGTAAATCCCACATCACAACTTTTCTCATGGGAAAAGGTATGATATACCAATTATAAAAGTATAAGATACCCTTAAAAGATAATGACCACTCATCTATGGTCTCCTCTCTATAAATAGAGTCCCTAATTGCATGGAACTCATCATCTAGTTGTTATTCATGAAGAATCATCTTGAGGAGAGAGGAGGTTAACTATATGCTCACCAAAACAATCTCAGACTTATACTAATAAACTATTAAATTCATACAAGAAAAGATATACATCAAATTCAACTCTACTAAGGATTATTTTAAGTCCTAGATTGAAATTTTCCTTCTCAAATCATCAGTAGTGACATTCCCCTTATTAAGGGTGTAAGAAATGTTGAAATAAAAAGATTGATAGTATTTCACTCATCGACTCTAATGAATATTCAAATATTTTTATGAAAACATATATTTTATAGTATTTTTTATCAGTATAAATAGTTAACCATTCTATAGTAATGCTGCCAACTCTTAAGAGCATGCATCAGAGCTGCGAGTTTGAGATCATGAGTAGGATAATTCTTCTCATGTGGCCTAAGTTATCAGGAACCATAGGCCACCACATGATTAACCGATATAAAAACATATCCAAAACCCAAACTAGATGTGTCATAAAAGACCGCATGTAATGGCCCGGACCTCTTCGGCCCATTCCTTTGTCAAAAAGAGGGTCTTGAAGTGTTCTGGAGGGTAAAATGGACTTTTCCCACACTTTTCAGAATTTTGTAAGTACACGTCGTGTAGTGTGAGTACACGCCATGTACCCCCTCACCGGGTATACCCCGTGTTTAAGGTCGTGTCCTTGCCATGTGAAATAAATGGGTACACGCCGTGTACCCAATACTACACGTCGTGTAGTCCCTCCCCGCGTACGCGTTGCCCTCAAACCGTGTGTTGACCAATCAACGGTCGGGTGCCGTGTTGGAGTCGTGTCCTTTCCATGTGAAATAAATGGGTACACGTCGTGTAAAAAATACTACACGCCGTGTAGTCTCTCCCCGTGTACGCGTTACCCTCAAACCATGTATTGACCAGTCAACGGACGCGTGCCGCGTTGAAGTCCGTGTTGGAAGTCGCGTGGTGGCCGCGTGAAATGGCCAAGTACACACAGTGTACCATAAAGTACACGCCATGTAATTTTATTTTTCATGCCTATAAAAGGAGGGGTCCCCTACTCCTTTTCAACACACCCCTCTCCTCCCCTTTCCTCTGAGCAGAGCTCTCCCAAGAGACTTGAAGGCTCCTTTTTATTCCATAACTTCTTCGTCCAAGCTCCGATTTACGATCCGTCAGCGGCCACGGGATCCTAACGACGAGGCAGAACTTATGAGATTGGATCTGTTGTCCTTTCCTTCCCAGATTCCATCCAAGGAGCTTTTTTCGGGTTTTTCTAGAAGTGACGGACACCGACGGACGTTTTCTAAAGTTGATATGGGGGAGCGTTGTGATCAGAACCTGTTGAGGTAGGGATCTTACCTTCGTCTCTCTAAATTTTGCATCATGCGGGGTGGGCATCCTCTTGTTTACGTGAAACACTTTTGAACCGTTTCAATAAAGATAATAACTGGCTTATATAACAGGGATGGGAAGTTGTGAATGTAGTTACCTTTTTATTTATATCCTGTGATATTATGTTGAGAATTGAATAGGGTTATGCCTACTGAAAATCACGGTTGTTGGGGGCCTTTGCTTGTGCAATTAAATGTTGTCCTATATTTCTAGACCGTTTATGGATAGAAACTTCATGGAATGTGAAAATTGGTTAATCACGTAAAGTTGGCTGATTAAATGAAAATATAGAACCCTTGTTTGATCACCCCGGTTGAACTAAATTGGAATAATAAACATGTGGGTGTTGTTAGGGTTAATTTAGGTGAAGGGGGTGTTTTGTGGGTTGTTGTGGATCGATTGATCAGCGGGGGTGCGGTTGGCATGGTTGTGTGAATGCTATGTTAGTGATGGGCAGTAGGGTTGTGATGAACGGTATCAAGGGGTGATGATGTATGGTGTGGTTGTGGTTATGGTGGTTGGAAGCGGGGCTACAGGGACGGGTTTGAATGTGAACGGACTATGGGTTGTGATTAATAAATGAAATTGGAAAAGTTAATGAATGGTTGGGCATGATAGTGGAATGGTAATAATAGTTAATGGGGTTGGTTGGTTAATAAGAAGGACTTGGTTGTGTTGCTTGTGTTTTCCTAACTTGATTTTTGGATGGCAGGGATATGTTTTACGAATGATCGATGTGGTTGGTTGTGGATAGTTTCCCAGTAGTTAAGGAACTAATAAACTGATTCTGTTGAAACATGAAAACCTAAATGGGGTTGGGGTTGTTTGTTGTATGCATGCATCGTAGTAGCAGTGTCGAGGCACGTGCTCAGTTCTCTTATTAGAAGCCATAGGTTGGGCTGAGTGTTTGGTATATATATATATCTGTATCTTTGTGTTTTATCGCACCCCACCCATGTTGAGAACTTAGTGTCGAACACTCCCATTTCATGGGAGAGGGTGTTTTCCCCTTAGTTACTAGCTCCTTCCTGTTCCTTCTTCTCTAGGATATGATGGCTTGAGGCGACCTTACACCCAAGACTCTTCGGGTAGGTTTCGATTGGGGTGGTTTAGCCCAAGACTCTTCAGGCAGGTTTTACTATTTACCAAGAACCTTCAGGATAAGGCCCAGGTGTGTGCAGGCAGGATACGTGGTTGCGAGACCCAGGTGTGTGTGGGCGGGATACGTGGTTGCGAGGCCGAGGTGTGTGTGGGCGGGATACGTGGTTGCGAGGCCCATGTGTGTGCGGGTGGGATACGTGGTTGTGAGGCCCAGGTGTGTGTGGGTGGGAAGAGTGTGGTAGCGTCAGGACGTTCGCCATTAGGAAGAGCAGCTAACTAGTGGGGGAAAATGGTGCAGGGTACCCAATACTTTTGTTCTTATATACTACTACCTGTTGTGATTATGTTTTGGTGAGTGTGGCTGGTGAGGTTGGGTGGATAGAACTCCTTGCTAGGTTTCTTCTGTTGTTTTCACGGGACATTAGGATGTCTCCCCACTTGTGCAAGAGAGCTTTAGGTTTCCCTACTTAGTATACTTGTATGCTCACCCTACATTTACTTTCAGGTTTCCAGGAGGACTACCAGGGCCGTGCGGGACCCTACTAGTCGGGACAGTTGGAGTTGCTGCAGTTTTTTGTACTTGTTTCTTTTGGTATTGTAATTTTTGAGCTTTATTTTACTTGTACCTTATTTCAGAACTATTTAAACATGCATGTGGGATTGGTTTGGGTTTATTTCTATACACTTGTTCTTTTTCTTTTTGATGGTTGACTTTTCCTATTTCCTGATCTTAAACAATAAAAAGGGTAATGCCTCCCATATTTGTGAAAAATCATACCCTTGGTGCTAGTCACCACCACGGGGCCTAATGGAGGCAGGACTCGGGGGTCATTATCTCCCTTTCACCATTGCCATCTCAGGAGGGGCATCTTTGGTGGGAGGGGGTCGTGACAGAATGGTATTAGAGGTGATGGTTGAGAGATAGGATGGAGTCTGGATTTAGGCATAGTGAGGATTGCATGGGTTGGTAGGGCAACAGTGTTGGTTAATCTTGGTGCGTGATATAGGCCAGGGAAGACTGGATAAGACATGGGATTTTAGCCCCCCCCCCTGTGGTCCGATGACAGGACTTTGAGCCTACCGAACGATCGAGTGAGACCACATTGATTGCAGGGTAGAGACCCTAGGGAAGGTACATGCATCATCATGATTGTGTTTTACTTGATTTGGGAGTTCTGGGAAAGAAATTGAAATAACGTGATAAAATAAAACCTTGAGAAATTTCCTTACTACTTGGGCTTAGGTGATCCTTGTTTACCGTACAGCTATGGAACCTGGACGTCATCCCCAGGTGACTCAAACGGCCGAGGCCCAGTAGATCCAGGCAGTTGATCAGTTGAGGATTGACCAAGAGGAGGAAGATAGCCAGTGGTAGAAGACTCTCTCTTTTTTCCAGCGGCAAACCCTCAACAAGTACGAGGGTAGTACTTCAGATACGGAGACAGAGTGGTGGCTTGAGGAGATGGGGATATCTTTTACCTTGATCTGTGCTCCGAGGGAGTAGTGGGTTCCCCAAGCAGTCAGTCAGCTGAGAGGTGCGGAGCGATAGTGGTGGACGCTCTACCTCGGAGAGAGGATAGAGGCAGAGGTTCCATGAGCTGACTTTGAGAAGGAATTCTGAGAGGAATTTCTTTCTTCCATGATCAAGGCAGAGAAGAGGCAGGAGTTACTCTCCCTCCAGTAGGGGAGTATGTCTATACGAGAGTTGGGGATCAAGTTCAAGGATCTCCTACTCTTTGCTCCGGATCTATTTCTGAATGAGGAGTCTCGGGCGAGACGTTTGGAGGAGGTGCTTTGTCCTTCGCTCCAGTATGTTTTCACCCCCTTCACCCTTCCAACGTACTTGGCAGTACATAAGAAGGCAGAGGTTGTAGAGAGGATGCACTCACTGGGAGGTGCACCACGTGAGGAGTTTCATCCAGGTTCGTCGAAGGGGAAGGCAGTCAGCAGCAGGTCTCCTATGACGGGACCTTCCAGGTTCAGGCCAGTGGGGAGCAGGCCCCAGCAGTTCCAGTTCAGATCTTTAGGTCCTTGTCCCTTTTCCACGAGCCTAGGACCGAAGTCTTTCTCTTGTGGAGGTTTCGGGCACATTCAAAGTCGGTGCCTGACCCGAGCTCAGTACGGTGGAGGTGGCCAGGTTCAGCGCCCACCTCAGCAGCACCAGTTGCTGGCGAGACCCTTCCAGCAGAAGCAGGACCATGCTCCTCCGAGGGAAAACTTTGCGGGAGGAGTCCGACCTCAGGATGCTCCTCAGGGACCTCGACCAGGGTGTGGTCGGTGAGGTGGATGACATCAGAGAGGCAGAGGAGCTGGGCGTGGACAGTTGCACGCAGCAGAGTTGGCAGCTCCAGCAGGACCAGAGGTGGTGCGAGGTATGATTTTTTTATTCAGCACTCACGTTTCTGCTTTGTTCGATTCAGGAGCTGCGTACTCCTTTGTTTCACCTGGTCTAGCCCATGCTTTGAGACTAGACGTAGAGAGATTTTCCGTACCACTGGTGTTGAGTACACCAGTTGGAGGCCAGACCAGCATATCTTGTGTTTGTCGGGGATGTGGGCTGACGTTGGGACCACATCGATCTAGTGGGGACCTTCTTCTGTTACAGATGCATCCATACGATGTCATCCTAGGCATCGACTGGTTGTTTTCTGTTAGTGCTGTTATCGACTGTTTCCGAAGAAGAGTCGTGTTCTCAGACGTGGATGGGCAGCGTGTATCTTTTTTTGGTGAGAGGAGCTATTAGGCGGGAAGCCGGCGTGTGGAGCCTATCCTTTCCTTGTTAGGCGGGTTATCAGTGGTTCCAGCTGATACGGAGATGATGGATGTCCAAGAGGTTTTTGAGGAGTTCCTCGATGTTTTTACTGAGGAGGTTGTAACTCTACCCCCCCCCCCCTGACGTGATGTTGAGTTCGGGATAGACTTACAGCCTGGTGCCCGTCCGATTTCGATGGCCCCTTATCGGATGGAACCTTAGGAGTTGTGGGAGTTGTGAATTCAGATTGACGACCTGATGGAGAAGGTTTTTGTTCGACCCAGCATGTCGCCATGGGGTGCTCCAGTTTTGTTCATAAAGAATGCAGATGGTGGTCTCAGGCTATGCATAGACTACCGAAGGTTGAACCAGGTAACGGTCAAGAACCATTACCCCCTTCCAAGGATAGATGATCTCTTCGACCAGCTGAGGGGATCAGGTTGGTTTTCTAAGATTGATCTACGATCGTGATATCATCACCTGAGGGTGAAGGACAATGACATCTCGAAGATGGATTTCAGGTGCAGGTATGGGCACTTCGAGTTTTTAGTGATGTCGTTTGGAGTTACAAATGCACCAGCTGTGTTCATGGGACTTATGAACTTTGTATTTCGAGAGTTTTTGGACCGGTTCGTCATTGTGTTTATCGATGACATCCTAATATACTCAAGATTAGAGGAGGAGCACGTTGAGTATCTCAGGGCAGTCTTGGAAGTCCTTCGACACCACCATCTTTATGGGAAATTGTCGAAATGTAAGTTCTTAACACAAGAAGTACACTTCCTTGGGCACGTGGTGTCTCAGCATGGAGTGTTAGTGGACCCGTATAAAGTGGAGGCAGTTGTTTCTTGGGTAGCACCCAAGAGTGTGGCAGAAGTTCGTAGTTTCTTGGGGTTAGCAGGTTACTATCGGAGGTTCGTTTCGGACTTCTCTCAAGTTGTTGCTCCATTGAAAGCTTTGACTAGGAAGAACCGGGTCTTCCTATGGAGCGAGTAGTGCCATAAAGCTTTCGACTACCTGAAGGAGAAGTTGTTCAGTGCTCCCGTAATTAGGTTTACAGAGTAAGGGTTGTTTTATGAGGTGTTTTGTGATGCTTCGGGCCTTAGTTTGGGGTGCGTACTGATGCAGAAGAAGGGTGTGATCTATTATGGGTCTAGGCAGTTGTGCCATCATGAGCGTAATTATGCCACCCATGACCTGAAGCTTGCAGTAGTAGTGTTCTCACTAAAGTTTTGGCGACATTACCTCTTTGGGGAGCACTTTTTGGTCTTCTCATATCACAAGATCTTACGTTATATCTTCTCCCAACGTGACTTGAACTTGCAGCAGCGGAGATGGGTTGAGTTTCTCTAAGACTATGACTTCAAGATATCTTACACTGAAGGTAAGGGCAATGTTGTGGCTGATGCCCTGAGCAGGAAGTCACATAAGGAAGTGGTTCGGGAATCCACTGATGCTTGGAAAGCGATGGGAGATTTGGATGCCTTGCACTTGGATGCAAGGGTAGAGGGTGTTAGAGGCTATTTGTTTTAGATTACGGTGCAGTCCTCCTTGTCGCAGCAGGTGGAAGAGTCTCGGTGGGGGGACTCTAAGGCGGAAGTGATGCGGGATCGTGTCGATCAGGGAAACGCTCCAGAAGGATAGTCAGAGGACAGCCGACATCGGATGATTTTCCATGGAAGGTTGTTTGTTCCGGAGGTGATGCATGAGGGAGTTCTCCGAGAGTTCCATAGATCAGCCTTGGCAGTACATCCGGGAGTTTCAAAAATGTACCAAGGCTTGAGGGAACAGTTTTGGTGGCCCGGGGTGAAACGGGCAGTGGAGGAGTTTGCGGCTAAATGCCTAGTGTGTCAGCAAGTGAAGGCTGAACACCATGTTCCCAGTGGTTTGTTGCATCCTTTAGATGTCCCCGAGTGGAAGTGGGATGACATCTTGATGGACTTCGTCACAGAACTACCCAGAGCTCAGGGAGGTTATGATGCTATCTGGATAGTGGTGGATCGTCTAACGAAATTAGCTCACTTCTTAGCAATTAAGGAGTCAGGCCTGGTGATTACCTTAGCACAGAGGTATATAGACAAGGTGGTGCGTTTTCATGGAGTTATAAAGACTATCATATTAGACTGGGATACTCGGTTTACCTCACGAGTCTGGAGGGGTTTACGACATGCTTTTGGCACCCAGCTACGCCTTAGCACTGCTTTCCACCCCCAAACCGATGGTCAAACAGAGTGGACTATCCAGACGTTGGAGGACATGTTGCGAGCATGCGTTTTGGATTTCATAGGATCATGGGTACAACACTTGCCTTTAGTAGAGTTTTCCTACAACAACAGCTTCCACTCTACTATTGTCATGGCACCGTTTGAGGCTTTGTATGGAATACCATGTTGTTCACCCATTTGTTGGGCATAGGTTGGTGAGACAGGTGCTCTTGGGCCAGAGGTAGTGCAGAGCACCACAGAGAAAGTACAGCTTGTACGTGAGAGGATGAAAGTGGCTCAGGACTGACAGAATTCTTATGCTGATCGTCGGAGGAGGCCCTTGGAGTTAGAGGTGGGAGATCATGTGTTCTTGAAGGTTCCCCTTGACGGGGGAAGAGGAGGTTTGGGAAAGGGAGAAAGCTCTCACCTAGGTTCATCGGACCTTTTGAGGTGCTGAGGCGAGTCGGTGAGGTGGCATATCAGCTGGCCCTGTCACCTCAGTTGGAGAAAGTTCATGATGTCTTCCACGTCTCCCAGCTTCTTCGGTACTTACATGACGACTCTCACGTTATCGACTGGGGAGAGTTAGATATGGGAGACGAAGTGACCTTCGAGGAACGACCAGTCAGAATCGAAGATCATAAAGAGAAGGTGCTCCGTGGATGAACCATTCCCTTGGTTCATGTGTTGTGGAGGCATGGCAACCTCGAGGAGAGCACTTGGGAGCAGGAGACCCAGATGCACGCTCAGTACCCAGAGTTGTTTAGACTTGTGTTTTGCCTTGTTCTTCTGAGCTTTGTTTTGTAATCTGTACCTTTGATATATGGAATGCTTGGATTTTCAGTTGTGATACCTTTTTGTTTCCTTGTTCTCTGAAAGTGTGTAGCATTTCTGGATGTGTGGGAAAAAGGGAAAAACCTAACCCTTAATCGAGACGCATTAATGCGGATGCGATTAAACCCGTGCGGGTGAGTCAGTGCCGCCTAAAGCGGATAATTTCTCAACATAGGAGAAGGAATCTTTCCCAAACCACATGTTCTGTGTGTTGGTTGTGTGGTGTTGGGGGTAGTGCAAGTTGTAAAAATCCTAATGTATGGAAGTGGGAAGACCCGATTCTTAATCGAGACGCATTAATGAGGATGCGGTTGAACCCGTGCAGGTGATTCAGTGCCGCCTAAAGCGGATAATATCTTGACATAGGAGAAGGAATTCCTAACACCTATATTTAGGGTTGATGGTTGGGTTCCTATTATAACGAGGTCCCTAATAGGTATCTTGTTGGGTTCCTCCGGGTTGGATTTTGAATTCTTGGGGACGAGAATGTTTTAAGAGGTATCTGATGTAATGGCCCGGACCTCTCTGGCCCATTCCCTTGTCAAAAAGAGGGTCTTGAAGTGTTCTGGAGGGTAAAATGGACTTTTCCCACACTTTTTAGAATTTTGTAAGTACACGCCGTGTAGTGTGAGTACGCGCCGTGTACCCCCTCGCCGATTATACCCCGTGTTGAAGACTGTGTCCTTGCCGTGTGAAATAAATGGGTACACGCCATGTACCCAATACTACACATTGTGTAGTCCCTCCACGCGTACGCGTTACCCTCAAATTGTGTGTTAACCAGTCAACGGCCGGGTTCCATGTTGAAGACGTGTCCTTGCCGTGTGAAATAAATGGGTACACGCCGTGTACCCAATACTACACGTCGTTTAGTCCCTCCCCGTGTACGTGTTACCCTCAAACTGTGTGTTGACCAGTCAACGGTCACGTGCCGTGTTGAAGGCTGTGTTGGAAGCCGCATGGTGGCCGTGTGAAATGGCCAAGTACACGTCGTGTACTTTTGTTTTTCACACCTATAAAAGGAGGGGTCCCCTCCTCCTTTTCAACACACCCCTCTCCTCCCCTTTCCTCTGAGCAGACCTCTCCCAAGAGACTCGAAGGCTCCTTTTTCTTCCATAACTTCTTCGTCCGAGCTCCGATTTACGATCCGTAAGTGGCCACGGGATCGTAACGACGAGGCAGAACTTATGAGCTTGGATCTTTTTTCCTTTCCTTCCGAGCTTCCACCCAAGCAGGTTTTTCCGGGTTTTTCTAGAAGCAACGGACGCCGACAGACATTTTCTAAAGTTGATACGGGGGATCGTTGTGATCAGAACCTGTTGAGGTAGGGATCTTACCTCCATCTCTCTAAATTGTGCATCATGCAGGGTGGGAATCCTCTTGTTTATGTGAAACACTTTTGAACCATTTCAATAAAGATAATAACTGGCTTATATAACGAGGATGGGAAGTTTTGAACGCAGTTACCTTTTTATTTATATCCTGTGATATTATGTTGAGAATTGAATAGGCTTATGCCTACTGAAAATCATGGTCGTTAGGGGCGTTTGCTTGCGCAATTAAATGCTACCCTATCTTTCTAGACCGTTTATGGATGGAAACTTCATGGAATGTGGAAATTGGTTAATCATGTAAAGTTGGCTGATTAAATGAAAATCTGGAACCCTTGTGTGATCACCCCGGTTGAACTAAATTGGAATAATAAACATGTGGGTGTTGTTGGCATTAATTTAGGTGAAGGGGGTGTTTTTTTGGGTTCTTGTGGATCGAGTGAGCAGAGGGGCTGCGGTTGGCTTGGTTGTGTGAATGCTATGTTAGTGATGGGCAGCGGGGCTATGATGAACGGTATCAATGGATGATGATGTATGGTGTGGTTGTGGTTATGGTGGTTGGAAGCGGGGCTGCAGGGATGGGTTTGAATGTGAACGGACTATGGGTTGTGATTAATAAATGAAAGTGGAAAAGTTAATGAATGGTGGGGCATTATAGTGGAATGGGAATAATAGTTAATGGGGTTGGTTGGTTAATAAGAAGGACTTGGTTGTGTTGCTTGTGTTTTCCTAACTTGATTTGTGGATGGAAGGGATATGTTTTATGAATGATCGATGTGGTTGGTTGTGGATAGTTTCCCAGTAGTTAAGGAACTAATAAAATGATTCTGTTGAAACATGAAAACCTAAATGGGGTTGGGGTTGTTTTTTGTATGCATGCTTCGTAGTAGCAGTGTCAAGGCACGTGCTCAGTTCTCTGATTAGAAGCCATAGGTTGGGCTGAGTGTTTGGTATATATATATATATCTGTATCTTTGTGTTTTATCGCACCCCACCCATGTTGAGAACTTAGTGTCGAACACTCCCATTTCATGGGAGAGGGTGTTTTCTCCTTATTTTCTAGCTACTTCCTACTCCTTCTTCCCTAGGATATGATGGCTTGAGGCAACCTTACACCCAAGACTCTTTGGGTAGGTTTCGATTGGGGTGGTTTAGCCCAAGACTCTTCGGGGAGGTTTTACTATTTCCCAAGAACCTTCGGGATGAGGCCCAGGTGTGTGCGGGCGGGATACGTGGTTGTGAGGCCCAGGTGTGTGCGAGCGGGAAGAGTGTGGTAGATTCAGGACATTCTCTGTTAGGAAGAGCAGCTAACTAGTGGGGGAAAATGGTGCGGGGTACCCAATACTCTTGTTCTTATATACTACTACCTGTTGTGATTATGTTTTGGTGAGTGTGGTTGGTGAGGTTGGGTGGATAGAACTCCTTGCTAGGTTTCTTCTATTGTTTTCACGGGACATTAGGATGCCTCCCCACTTGTGCACGAGATCTTTAGGTTTCCCTATGGAGTATACTTGTATGCTCACCCTACGTTTACTTTCAGGTTTCGAGGAGGACTACCAAGGTCGTGCGGGACCCTACTAGTCAGGACAGTTGGAGTTGCTGCAGTTTGTTGTACTTTTTTCTTTTGGTATTGTACTTTTTGTGCTTTCTTGTACTTGTACCTTATTTCAGAACTATTTAAACATGCATGTGGGATTGGTTTGGGTTTATTTCTATACACTTGTTCTTTTTCTTTTTGGTGGTTGACTCTTCCTATTTCCTGATCTTAAACAATAAAAAGGGTAATGCCTCCCATATTTGTGAAAACTCATACCTTTGGTGCTAGTCGCCACCCCAGGGCCTACTGGAGGCGGGACTCGGGGGTCATTATCTCCCTTTCACCATTGCCATCTCAGGAGGGGAATCTTTGGGGGGAGGGGTTCGTGACACCGCATAACCCTCCACAGCATTTGGAAGAGTCGACACTAGAGCATAAGACAAAAGGTGATTCATTTCATCAAAAGAATTCTAAAATTTCAAATACCATAAGAACTTTTCTTCTTTCTAAGTGATATTGTTCATCAAAGAATCTAAATTTTATAACTATATAACAAACTAATCGTAATACCCCAATAATCCTAGGAAGATCTTAAACTTGAAAACATTTCATAGTTCTCATGTCGCAGCAGTCTTCACCTTCTAAGGATCAACTAAAATATCATGTTCTAAGACCACATGTCCTAAGAAATTCACTTCTCAAATCTAGAAATTACATTTTGATAGCTTGACATAATTTCAATGATCTCTATAAATTTCCAGAACTTATCTTGGATGATTCACACGATCTTCCTCAGTTTTAGAGTAAACCAAGATTTCATCCACAAATACTACCATAAACGAATTGAGATACTCATGGAATGTCCTGTTCACCAGCACTATAAAAAATACAAGATCATTGGTCGGACCAAAATGATTAACAAGTTTCTCATAATTGTCATACCTACTCCATAAGGTGGTCTTTGAGATATTAAACACTTTGATTCTAAGCTGTTGATAACCTGACCAAAGGTAAATATTTGAGAACTACTTATCCCCTTTTAAATGATCAAAAAAAATCAATCTGGGGAAACATATAATTTTTATTTATTATGAATCTATTTAGTTTTTGGTAATCAATACAAAGTTTAAGGTTCCCATCAACTTTCTTCATAAAAATAACAGGCACTGCCCAAGGTGACACACTTGGGTAAATGAAGACTTTTTTCAAAAAAAACATCCAAATGGGTCTTTAACACCTTCAATTCAGTTGTTTCTATATGTTAAGGGGGGATATAGATAGGTTTTTTACCTAGTACTAAGTCAATATAAAACTTCACCTCCCTTATCGGTGGAAAGAAAAAAAAAATAGACAAAACATATCGGGAAACTCAATGAACACTGGAGAAAGATCGCCACTCAAAGATTTCTACTCTAGGTCAAAAGAAAACATAGATATCATCCTAAAAAAATCTGAAAGAGGCGGTCCAGCTCTACTCAACCTAAATTATCATTCTCCCTGGAAAATATGACACACCACATAAAGAGTAGTAAAGAAGACCCACCAAAGATAACAGTCAATTTATGATTTATGATCAATCAGAAAATATATGCCAAGAATGACATCTAGAGGTTTCATATCAAGAACCAAAAAATCCCAGATGATCTCAATCTCTGATAAAGAGAAGGAATCAAAGGGGCATCAGACACCATTCTCTCTCTCCATTATGAGGGGCGTAACGATATCCATTACATAAGAAATGAGTTCTATAGTAATTCTTAACAAATTTAAAATGTGAGCCGATATAAAAAAATGAGATGCATCGATATCGAATAGAGTAGTCACTAAAGATAAATCTAGAGTGATGGTACCTCTCACTATCATTGGACCTGCATCATATTCCTCTTAAGACTCATCCACTGAATGAAGAAGATTTATTTAAGATGCCTACATCTAGAACATTTTAGATCTTGAATCATCTGACTACATTGTATTACCTTTAAGTTTTGATGAGTCTATACCACTATGTAGGGTAGAAAATAGATAATAGAACTTATGCAGGTGGCCTGAGAGACCGCATGAACCATAAATATTTGGTGCTTCTATACAAACCCACTTTGAATTCCTGATATTTCCACATTTAAAGTAAGTTAATGGGACTTTTCTAGATGTTGCATAAGGTATGGATGATATGTGTTATTGAGATCTACCATGAGACTCATCTCACTTCATCTTTCCTTTAAATGAACTAATAGAACTACCACTGAGAGTAGGATGAACTCCCAATAACCCTGACTTACTTTTTAGGTCAATATCATTCATCAAAGATTTATATATAACATACACATAAGAGGAGATCTTTAACATGAAAACCTAAGATCGCATATCATATCAAAGACCCATCTCTAATATTTGGGCCTTGAGTTTCTCATTCGATACTACCTTTAGAGAAAACTAAATAGTTCAGAAAATTGGTTTTCATACCGATAAACGGTTCTATCACCTTGTTAGAGGCTAATAAATTCTATATAATTCTCCAAAACCATCAATTATGGATAGAACTACTCCATGAAAAAAGATCTGATGTCTTCCCACTCCAAGCCTTCAAGTTTATTCATCGTAACCATAGAATCTCACCACCTCCTTTTAGGACCTTCAATATTGAAGTTACTACATTTCACCTATATTGAATTTAGAGTTTCTAAGAGCTCAAAAGGCAACTCAATATTTTCCAACCAATCCTATACCTCCTAAGGATCATTCGATCCTTGGAAATCTAGTGGTTTCTACTGAAGAAACTCTTGATCACGATCTATGTTTTTATCCCTTCAAGGTTCCACTACTAGATCCTAAACGGGGATAGGTGTGAATACTTGTCCTAAATATTAGGCTAAATACACTGCCATCTCAATAAGGTTCTTGTCAACTGGAGGATTTGGTTTCTATGGTTCCCCAACAACTTCATATTGTAGCTTATTCAAACACCTTATTTGGGACATGGTACTATACAATATTAATAGGTAGCATGAAAACATCATCAAGTATACTTAGATCATCAAATAAATCAATAGATATAGGAATATAAATTCCATCAGAGAGAATTCAATTTTTGTGATTTTAAAATACTCAGATTAAGTTTGGAGAAAGAATAGAATCAGGTCAATTCATTCATCAAAGTTTCTTTTCCAAAACACCCATGGTGAATCAAGGCTCGCTACGTTGAGAGTTGTCTAGGCACTCACACATATACTACCACTTAGGTCTTGAAAATCCTACATTTTATCTATCAGGACATCTCATATTGTATACCGACATCAAGGAGAGATTCAAAACCTCATTTGATACCAATTTTTCATGAACCAACTTGAATACCCTGGTACATCGGTTCTTGAGTCTTCACTGACACAGCCTGAAGGGAATTCCTGATCCCCACGAGCTAGCGACTATCACCTAGGAATCAATAAAAAGTCAGAGGGAAGGATTTCTCTATAAGAAAAAATAATCAATATAGAATGAAAAAAAGAAAAATTAGTGAAAAATCGTTGTGATAAACACTCCTCGAGGAGAGAACTACTGCCATGACCCATCCCAGTGGGGCCCGTGTCGCGAATCCCCAAAATCATATCCAATAGGCCAGGGTCTAGTGACTAGCACTGAGTAGGCATGCCATTAACATGGGAGGCATTGCCTAAGTACCTGTACACACACGCACATCTCTGAGGACACAAATGCTAAAATTTAAAAACTACCAAGGGAAAAAATGCATGCATACTACTAAACCCAACCAAAATATTACAATGGAAAGTAAAATGTGTAAAAGTAAACTGGGCTAGAATACAATCCCACCAAAAATAAAGAGTCTTACAACTACAAATTCCAACCTATAAGAAAACAAGATAGGTATTGGGACTGTTACTCAAAGCCATAGAAACACCTCGTCTTATTTGGAAATCACTAATCTATGCTCGATCCTGGTATGCCCTGGACTCCTTCAAAAGGTCGCTTGTTTTCACAAGACACGACACATGCAGGAAAAACCCATGTAAGGGTGAGTATAATAATACTCAGTGGGACACCCCAAAAACCACAAAGAAGTACACAAAGTAAAGGTATAGTCGGATCTACACAGTATATTTCTATAATACATATAAGAAGAACATATCCATATATAATCAAATATAGACTCATATTATAAAGGTAAGTCACAATGACCGCATACCCGCGATAGGGGTTCAGTCTGAAGATTACACAAAGCACTCATCCAGGAGAACCAACTCCTAAGCCCAATAGAACTAATGGCATTTGTCTAAGAAGTACTGTTCATTAGGAACCATTATGAGAGATAGATACATTGATAGATATAAAGAGAGAATATGATACACTCGTTTTGGGATAACCAACTCCATGAGTGAGGAAGATCACGATACATGAATGAGGATCACTTCTAGGGCCACAGCATATACCATGGCTCATCTGGATTCACCTACTAATTAGTAGACCGACATTTGATAGGATTGGTCATGTCGATAATATGACTCTTCCTAGGGCATAATAATTGATAGAGGATCATGCTCTGGGCCTCTCTGAGGGGACTCCTTACTCTATCCATAAAGTCCTACAAAATGGGGTCATACTCCTGTGGATAGGAAATGATACCCATTGACCTTTAGGGGAATGAGAAAGGGGAACCAACCCAAATGAGACCTGTCTAAGATACGGTGGATAAGTATATCAAGTCATGTATAAAAGAGTACACGGTGTGTATAAGGGTCACATGTTGTATCCCCTGACCCCAGGTACTGCATGTGTACAACGACCCATGTCAAAAGAATATGTCATGTAGGAAAAGGTATACACAATGTGTATAAAGGATTACATGCCATGTCTGACTATCCAGGGTCTGCTTCGTGTATTATTTCCATGTTCTAGTACACATCTTCAACCCATGTTCGCCTACCCATGTACTAGTACACGGGGTAGCCCGTGTATCTGGTTGGGGTCTAGCTGTGTGGTGGAGTACATGTTTTGTACTCCACCTCATGTATGTGTATCCTCCAATATACAAGATGAATCTCAGGGAAGGTTCCACATGCTCTGTGATAAGTTTCACACACTGTGTGATGCTTCTCTACCACCCGAAACCCCATCTGTCACTAACTAGTCCCACACTCTATGTATCCCAAGATACATGCCTTGTTCTTCAAGATTTTATAGAATTTTTTTTCTTTATCCAATGCTTTTATTGATCCTCTGGTGCTTGATCCATCTGTCACCACTACTGGCACACCTCTTCTAGTTCTTCACAATGCCAGATCTACAATTTTAGATCATTATGCGGCGAATCGAATGTGAAACGGTCCTTTATTCATAATCCCATGAAGAACAAAGAACACGTGGGGAGAAAGGGGGAAGAAATCACATAAACAACTCAAGGAATTAACATCAACCACTATTTTTATGGCCTTGATCCGCTCCCATTATAATGATCAAGAAACTAGATCAAAACAGAAATAATCCCCCAAATCAAACCCGCAATCTCTCATCCCACAAGAACAAATGAACCGTGGGTCAACCTGTTCATGGGATTATCCATGTTCATCATTGAATCAAATAATGGGAAAGAAGTAAATAAAATCACACACCCTACCTCTGGGTTTTAAATTATCATTGATGAAGAATGATTGCACTGTCATCATCTACAAGATCCTCAAACTCCGTTGGTGCAGTGATTTACAATCAATTGATTCGTCGTAATTCATCGTTAAGAGGTTTCTCCATGGTTATCATCTCCAAAAATTGATAGAATTCTAGGGTTATGTGGTTAACCTATAAAATTATGCTTAACATCTTATTTAAAATATTATGTCATTGTGTAAGTGAAACGGAAAAATAAAATAAATATTAAATTTATTTTATTTCCTTAAACGTCCAAAAACTAACTTTCACAACCGACTCATACCGACTGTTGTTAGGCCTCGATAAGGTAAAATCATTTCTCCAGATGTAGTGGCCCTCTCAGATTTCTGATATGGTCACCCATTTATAAGTTATTCCACTTTTTCAAGAAAACCGCTCACATGTGATATTTAAATTTTAATTTATTTTAAAGATTTATTCCGACGACCCTAGGCCTCAAAATCGCACGCTATCTCAATGCATGTCTCGAATTAATTCTATATAATATTTAAAAATAATACACGAAAAATCTAGGACATTACATTCTCCCCACCTTAGGTCTTTAAATCCCTAAAAATCCAAAACAAAAGGCTATACAAAGAGGTGTGGGTACTGTGTACAAATCTAAGCCTCCAACTCCCATGTGGTCTCCAAGAGATTATCATGCTGCCACCAGACATGCACTAGGGTAATCTCTCTCCCATGAAGGATCCTCTCCTGCTGATCATCAATCTCCACTGGGTACTCAGAAAAGGTCGCTCCATCATCAATGTCCAGCTCGCCCCAGTTGATGACGTGAAATGAGTCATGCATGTACCTCCTCAGTTGCGACATGTGGAAGACATCATGTACTCGGTGCAATTATGGTGGTAGATCTAGGTGTTATACCACCTCGTCAACTCTAAATAGTATCTAAAAAGGTCCGATGAACCTCAGAGATAACTTGTCACCCTATCCAAATCTCCACAACCCTCATCAAGGTGAGACCCAAAGGAAGACATGGTCTCCTTCCTCAAACTCCAATGGTCTCCTTCATCAATCAACATAATACTTTTTATAGTTTTGTGTAGTCTTCATCTGCTCCTGTATGACCTACACCTTCTCAGTAGTAGCTCACACCAATTCAGGCTCCATGAGTGCTGACTCTCCTAGGTTAGTCCAGCAAAGTGGTGACTAAAAGGGTATCTCGTACAAAGCCTTGAATGGTGTCATACCAATGGTGGATTAGTAGCTGTTGTTGAATGAAAAATCCACCAGTGGTAGGCGGTCTTAACAGCTATGACCAAATTCCAAAATTCAAGCTCGTAGCATGTTCTATAGAACCGGAATGGTCATCTCTGTCTGGCCATCTGTCTGGGGATGAAACATTGTGCTCAAGCATAACTAAGTCACAAATTCCTCCTACAACCCCCCCCCCCCACAACTGGGATGTGAAACGAGCATCATGATTTGAAACAATCGTCAATGGAACTCCATGAAGCCGCATTATCTTTTACATATAGATGCGTCCCAAGCTCTCTACTGAGTTCTACTCTTGGATAGATAATAAGTGGTCTGACTTGGTGAGGTAGTCAACGATCACCCAGATAGAATCGTGTCCCCTAGACGTACATGTTAAACCCATCAATAATTCCATCGATATTCCATCCCACTTCCATTCTGGAACCTCTAGGGGTGAGCTAAACCTACTAGAACCTAGTGTTCATCCTTCACCTACTGGTACATAAGGCATCGAGAAACAAACTCTCACACTGCCTTCTTTATCCCTATCCACCAGAATTGACGTCAGAGTTCTTGGTACATTTTCACCACTCTAGGTTGTATCGCCAAAGGGGATGTATGAAACTCTCTCAGAACCTCCTCCTACAACACCTCTGGTATAACTGTGCATCCTTTGAAAAGAACGATGTGCTCCCCACCTTGTGAATATCCATCAGGAGCATTCCCTATGGACATCTGAGCACATAAGGTCTCGCAGTCAACATCCCCAAGATGTTCCTCCCTAGATCTCTATAAGAGTGGAGGGGTGACAACTATTTACTAGAGGTAAGCTACATCATCTCTATCCACGAAGGATAACTGTAACAAGGCCAAATACTCCAACGCCTCATTCACTAGCTGCGTACTAGATCTCCTTTTGAGGGAATAAGCCACCACATTCCCCTTCCCATCAGTATAGATGATCTCAAATTCATAGTCCTAGAGGAACTCTAGCAATCACCTTTATCTCAAGTTCAGATCCTTATGCGAGAATATATACTTTAGACTCTTATGATCAGAGTAGATGATAAATTTCTTTCCCATCAGGTAGTGTCACCACATCTTCAATGCGAAGACTAATGATACCAACTCAAGATCATGGGTTGCATAGTTTTGATCATGTGGCATCAAATAGCATGGACCATAGTAAATCACCACTTGCCACTACATTAGGATGCAACCAAGTCCAATCCCTAATGCATCGCAGAATACTATGTACTCTACACCCTCCTCCAGCAATCTCAAGATCGGGACACTCATCAGACTCTACCTCAACTACTGGAAAGACTACTAGAACTTCTCCATCCATATGAAAGGCTACCCATTTCAATTCAAAGCTGTCATCAGTGCTGATATCTGGGAGAAATCAGGTACGAATCTTTGGTAATATCCTTCCATCCTAAGGAAGCTCTGCACCTCCGTCACACTCCTAGGTGGATCCCATGCTAACACTGCTTCCACCTTGGATGGGTCCACTGCTAATCCATCTTTTGAGAAAACATGTACCAAAAAGTGGACCTCCTGAATCCAAAAATGGCACTTCGAGAGATTCTCATAAAGATGGTGCTCTAAAAGTACGTCCAAAAACCATCCGTAGGTGTCTCGCATGATCCTCTTTAGACACCGAGTACACAAGGATGTAATCGATGAATACCACCACGAACCGGTCCAAGTATGGATGGAAGATATGGTTCATGATTCCCATGAACACTTCTAGGGATTTAGTCACACCGAAGGGAATCACCAAGTACTCATAATGACCATAACATCATCTAAAAGTCATATTTGGTATATCCTCATCCCGTACTCGCAGCTGGTGATAGCCTGATCAATGGTCAACCTTAGAGAACCATTGTTCCCCTCTCAACTGATCTAATAGCTCATCGATCCTTGATTGTGGATACTTATTCTTTACAACCACTTGGTTCAAGCACCAGTAATCCATGAACAACCTCAAGCTCCTATCTGCTTTTTTAGCAAACAAAACTGGGGTTGCCCAGGGTGAAACATTGGGTATCATGAAACCCTTCCTCTAAAAATCATCCAACTAAACCCTCATATTACAAAGCTCTATGGGATCCATCTGATATTATGGTGATGATATCGGTGTCTTCCTAGGGTGTAAGTCAATATAGAATTCGATCTCCTGGTGGGGAGGTAATCCTGAAATATTTTATGGAAAGATTTCCCCATACTCCGCCACTACTATTGGGAACTAAAAGCTCATAACATCAGCTAATCTAAGGGTAAGGCTAGCTAGATCATGAGTGGTCAGATACACCCTCCTATGCATGATCCCCTCCTATTATTCATGGTTTTCCTTCTCACCAACAAAGGAAAACCTCATCCCATCATTTCAGACACATCACACCCTTCACCTAAAATAATCAATATAGGCATGGACCGAAGAAATTTAATCTATACCAAGAATGATGTTGTAAGGCCTCAACACTACCACCAAGAGGTTCTAACCAAAACTCTCACCTCTAAGGGTAAGATCACACTGTTGGAAAAGGTGTATGATCATCGAGTCTCCTCCCATAGGTGTCTCCAAAAGTAAGTGTTAAGTCAACGGTTCTACTAGAATCTCAAGGTCTCATACAAGGTATGTGGTGAGGAAGGAATGACTAGAACTTGTGTCTATAAGTATGGAAGATAAGGTATAAAAGACATAGATTATACCTCGTATCATTCTTGGAGTCCCTGGGTCATACGCCTCAACCACATGTAGTTGTCTGCAACCCTATCCTCCAGCTCCCTGAGCCTGGAATAGACCACCTAGGGGTGGTGGTGGTGGTAACATGTCAAAACATCTACCACATCATACATCTATCCATGATCCTATGTCGCATCCTCCACCTGTAGGGTCTTTCTACTCCACTCATTACCTCTACCTCAGTGGTCCATCCACCACCTCCATATCAGCATCTCGACGAGTTGGAAAATATCTAGTGATATGTCCTCTATCATCGCATATATAGCATTGCCTCTCCCTAGGATGACTAGATCTATCCTGAGATACCTGGACCACAGATCCCCTATCCTAGGACCTCCTATGATGTCTCCAACATCCCAATCCATATGTATAACATCAGATTCCCGCTACCGGGGTCTCTGCACCTGTTTGTTGGTTGTTGACTGTCATTGGCTGCTTCTACTCCGCTAAGAATATATTGACCACCAAATCTCACTTGAGAACTCCAACATATTTCGGAATGAACAGAGGTACAACATTGGCTCATATATCCTGATATAGACCTTTCTTGAAGGTATGATCCCTAAAGTACTGGTCCTTGACCATATCTATCAAGTACTTAGAGATGTTGGTAAAACTTAATGAATAGTTGTCCACCATCAAGCTACCCTACTAGAGCTGAAGAATCACATGTATATGAACTACTCTCAGTATAACTAGAGATAAATCCTATCTAAATAGATGCTCTAATCCCATCCAAAAAAGAGTCCCCTCATCGTAAGATTGGGTGATCAAACTCCACTATTGCCCTGCTGAACCCTAAAGAAGGATCGTCACCAGAATCACCATCTGGTTCATTGGTGTATTCACTGGATGAAAAAATATAGTCACTTCCTGAAGCCATACCTCAACTGCATGAGGGTTTGGATCACCTTGGAACCTGAGGGGTCACTATATCTAAAACTCATGGAGTGTACTCATCCTATGATCCTTGTCTGATGGTACTGTAGATACCACATGTTGCTCCACTGGTGGTGGTATAGCTGGTGAACCACTTGGAGGTAACACCTGGGGAACTGGTTCATGTATCGAAGTATCATCACTGATGGGGTCATCCTTTTGATTGATCTTTTGAATCCTAGATGGTATGTATTACGGAGGCATCCTGTAAAAAACAAGATGCACCACGGTCAATGAGTATATCTGGAGAGATAACTCAATAATGACATGGAAACCACAACTCATTCCTATATGATACTTGTACCATTATTGTTTCCTTGCAACTAGTGGTCTCATGTAATGAGTCATAAAATAGGTTATCATAGTCCTGATGTATGGATATGTCAGCCTCCCACACCAACACTGGAGTCCCTAGCTTAAAATTCGAACTCGAAATACTTAACACTGTTGCCCCAAACCAATCTCACATACTCTCAGTCCTAAGGTAGAACTGACCACCTCTGATACCAAATTTTCATGACCCATCCCAGTGTGTCCCATGCCACGACTCCCCATGCTCGCCTCCAATAGGCCAGGAGCTGGTGACTAGTACTGAGTAGGAATGTCACTAAGAGGGGAGGCATTGCCTAAGTACATGTACACACACACACATATCCAACACCACAAATTATAAAATGTAAAAACTATCAAGGGAAAAAATGCATGCATACTATTAAACCCAACCAATGAGTGCAATGGAAAGTGAAGTGTAGAAAAGTAAATTGGGCCAGAATACAAGCCCACCAAAAAGAAAGAGTCTGCCAACTATAAGGTCAAACCTGTAAGAAAACAAGATAGGTACTGGGACTCCTTCTCAAAGTTATAGGAGTACCTCAGCCTATCTATAACTCACCAATATCTACCTGATCCTGGTATGCCTTGGACTTCATCAAAAGGCCACTCGTCTACACAAGACACGACCCGTGCCAGAAAATCCCGTGCAGGACACCCCGAAAACCAAAAAGTAGTACACAAAGTAAAGGTACAATCATCTCAACATGGTATATGTCTACAATACATATAATAAGAATATATCCATATATACTCAAACCTAGACCCATGTTCTAAAGGTAAGTCACAATGACTGCATACCCATGCTAAGGATTCAGTCTAAAGATTCCACGAAGCACTCATCCGGGAGAACCAACTCCTGATTCTGATAGCACTGATGATGTCCATCCAAGAAGTACTATTTTTCAAGAACCGTTCTGAGAGATATATATGCTAATATATCTAGAAAGTGAATACAATACACTCATTTTGGGAGAACCAACTCCACAAGTGAGGAAGATCATGATACACAGATGAGGATTACTATTAGGGTCATGGATTATACCATGACTCATCTGGATTCACCTACTAAGTAGAGGACCCACATCCAGTAGGATTGGTCACATAGATAACCTGAATCTACCCAGAGCACAAGAATGGATAGAAGATCATGTTCTAGGCCTCTCATAGGGGACTCCTGAATCTATCAAGAAAGTTCAGCTAAAGGGGGTCATACTCCTGTGGATAGGAAATGATACCCATTGACCTTCAGGAAAATGATCAAGGGGGAACCAACCCAAATGAGGCTTGTCCAAGATATAGTGGAAAAGTAGATCAAGCCATGTAGAAAAGAGTACACAATGTGCAGAAGGGTCACATGTTGTGTCCCTTGACCCTGGGTACTGCTCGTGTACAACGACCCATGTCAGAAGAACATGTCATGTAGGAAAACGTATACACGGCGTGTAGAAAGGATTACACACCATGTTTGAATATCCAAGGTCTAGTCCATGTATGTTGTCCATGTTCCATTACACGACTTCAACTTGTGTTCACCTACCCATGTACTAGTACACGGGGTAGCCCATGTTTCTGGTCTGGGTCTGGCTGTGTGGTGGAGTACATGTCGTGTAATCCACCCCGTGTCCGTGTATCATTCAAGATACATGTTGAGTCTTGGGGAAGGTCCCACATGTCGTGTAACAAGTGGTACACACTTTGTGATGCTTCTCTGTCTCCCAAAAGCCTAGTCACCATTGAAATGGTCCCACACGCCGTGTATCCCGAGACACACATTGTGTTCTTCACAATTTTGCAAAAAAAAATTCTTCCTCTAGTGCTTTGGTTGATCCTCTAGTGCTCGATCCATTTGTCTCTGCCACCATCGTACCTTCTCTAGGTCGTCATGATTCCAGATCTATCATTTTAGATCATTGTGCGGTGAATTTAATGTGCAATGATACTTCATTCATAATCCCACGAAGAACGAAGAACATGTGGGGATAAAGGGGGAAGAAATCACATAAACAACTTGAGGAACGAACATTAGATGTTATTTATTATGGCCTTGATATACTCCTATTATAAGGATCAAGAAACTAGATAAAAACAGAAATAATTCTCTGAATCAAACCCGCAATCACTCATCTTTTAAGAATGAACGAACCGCAAGTCAACCTGTTCGTGGGTTGATCTACATTCATTATTGAATCAAAGAATGGTAAATAAGTAAATAAAATCACATTCCTTACCTCTAGGTTTGGATAAATCGTTGATGAAGAATTATTGCACTGTCGTCGTCGATGAGATCCTCCAACTCTTCTGGTGCAGGGATTCATGATCGCTTGATTTGTCGTTGTTCATCATCAAGAGGTTTCTCCAAGGGTCTCCTATCCAACACTTGAGATAATTCTAGGGTTATGCAGCTAAACCTATAAATTATTCTTAATATATTATTTAAAATATTAGGTTGTTACATTAGCGCAACGGAAAAATAAAATAAATATTAAATTTATTTTATTTACTTTTTTTCCTTAAACGTCCAAAAACTAACTTTCACAGCTGGACCGTGCCACCCAGTGTGAGGACTCACCTATGGTAAAGTTGCTGCTATTGACTCAACAGTACTCTTGGATTTCTGATTTGGGCACCCATTTAGAAGTTATTCCACTTTTTTAAGAAAACCGCTCGCATGTGCTATTTAAAGTTTAATTTATTTCAAACATTTATTCTGGGCACCCTGAGCCTCGGAATTGCATGTCGCCTCAATGTATAGTCTCGAATTAATTCCATATAATATTTAAAAATAATACATAGAAAATCTAGGACATTACAAATACCACAAGTAGATTATTGACGCTCATAATCACGCAGGGCACACTTTGTCGTGGAATGACGCATTTTGTGAGTGATTAGATGATCATGATGCATAATGATATATTCTAATGATGTTTGGGATGGTTGAATTGTTTGAAAAATTTGGATGAGTATTATTATTATTATTATTTTGAGTTATCAAAAAATAATAATGGTAATTAATAAAATGGAATAAGGAATGAAATATTTCATTTTATTCAAGAAGGTTCATATCACGTGATCCTCTTCAACCTTGTGGCGTTGGATTTTTGGCTTTCCTCTTGCACATACAGTGGATACCGCATAACACCAGAACCTCAAATGCATAGGACTCCTCACACTGTAACTCCCCGAAGCCTCCATATAGATCAAAAAAGGCTCAAAAATGGATTCAGGGTGTGGCGCACTTACTTACAGTGCTCGGTTCGGAAATCCAGTCTATATGGATGAGCTTCTTGTGCTGGAACTCCTCACGCTCGGATATCCATATGAGGTACTTCCATATAAAGACCACACACCTCATATGATGTCAAATAGAGGTAATAATCCGCATATATCACATGGAGAGAAACATGATGATGTTCCCAGATCATCACATTAGGAACCCCCCATTGCAACTCATGATTTCATGCAACGACTTCCATATGATGTGTTTTCATAGGAAGATCGAACCCAATGATGTATAGTCCCCTACCATTATCAATCTTGTGGTGCTCGTGGATATATTCAACACTATTTTCACACCATGGGTATGTGCATAGCAGGGAACCTTCATGGAGGAATAATCTCATTGTGAAGAATGAGAGGGTATGGCACCTGCCATCGGGACAAGCCTGTGCATGCACGGGATAGCCTAGCCGAACAGCCATGCGAAGATGGAGAGCTGATTTCACGATGAAGATGCTGAGGAGGAGCAGTTCCAAGTAGTTAGTCAGGGTTGTATGTAATGTTTGAAGCCTACGGGCAATGAATTCCTCTAAATCCTATGGGCCATGTAATACTTATGCCTACGGGCCTTGTAAGGGTTCCACCTCACCCCTTGAAAGGCGGATTATCAAAAAATCAATAAAAAATGAAGGTCTTTGGGCCATTAGATGGAAGATATCCTATCATGTAAATGATGCCACTACCACAAAACGGGGCAAAGGAAGCGCATCGTTTTATCAGCGCTCGTCTTAGCGCTGATAAAAGTTTTTAATAATAATTTATATACAATTATTATATTTATATTCAAAAAATAATGTTTATTTATATATATTAAATAAAAAATGCATGTTTATAATTAATATATATTTTTTAATAATTCAAATACATATATATATAATGTTTTAAAAAAAGTATAAGATTATAATTAAATATATACGTGTTTCTAATGAATTTGTTCAATTAATATATTGATCATGCGTGCATATATGTTATGTATCATCATGAATGTTCATTTATACATTACACTCTTCTTATTATTCATGTTGTCCATTGATGACCCATTTTTATTATGTATATTTTATTAGGTGTATATGATTAATTCATGTTACCCATATATATACTATATTATGTTCTCAGTACTTATAAAATTACATTAAATATATTTAAACAATAAATATATTTATTATATTTATAATTATTAAATTTTAAGTATATATAAAAACTTTTTAAATATATTTATTTGTAATTATAATTATAACTATATATATATATATATTTAAATAATTATAAAATTATAATAAATACATATATTATAATTTTATAAATATAAATATATATTTATATTTATAAATATATAAAAAAAATTATAAATATATTTATTTATAGTTATAATTATAACTATAAATAAATATATATATGTAAAAAATTATAAAATTATAATAAATATATTTGTTATACTACTTATAAAGTTATAAATATAAAATTAAATTAATATATTTATAAATATATACAAACATTTATAAATAAATACAAATATTTATAATTATAATTCCTAAATAAATATAGATATATTTAAATAATTAAAAAATTATAATAAATATATTAATTATATATATTTATATACAAATATCTATAAATAAATACAAATAGTTATAAATATAATTATAAATAAATGTAGATATATTTAAATAATTAAAAAATTATAATAAATATATTAATTATATATATTTATAAAATTATAAATATATTTGTTATAATTTTATAATTATTTATATATATATTTATTTATAATTACAACTATAAATAATTTATTTATTATAATTTTTAATTATAAATAAATATTTATTTATTTATTAGTTATAAATATAAATAAATATTTATTTATTTAAATAGTTATTAATTCATAAAAAATATATTTATTATTTTGATATATAATTTTATATATAATTAAATAAATATATAGAAATATTGAGAAATAATTTCAAATATTTATATTTATAGTTATAAATAAATACATATATATTTAAATAATTATAAAATTATAATAAATATATTATATATAAATATTAATAAAATTATAATTATTAGAAATATTAATTTGTTATAATTTTATAATTATTTAAATATATATATATATATATATTCATTTATAATTATAATTATAAATCAATATATATCCATATAAATAATTATAAAATTAGAATAAATATAGTTATATACCACTATAATCTTATAAATATATATAATTAATATATTTATTATATATATTTTTAAGATTATAAATGTAATAAATATATTTCTTATAACTTTATAATTATTTAAATTATAATTTTATAAATATAAATAAATATTTATCATATATATAATTTTATAAGTATATATAATAATAGAAATAAATTATTAACATTATATCTTTATCAGTGTTTTTTTAGCGCTGATAAAGGACATCTTTATCAGTGCTATATTTTTAGCACTTATAAAGATGTCCTTTATCAGCACTTTTTTAACGTTGATAAAGATATACCATTATCAGTGCTAAAAAAGCATTGATAAAGGCATGTTTTATCAGTGCTTTCTATTTTAGTGCCAATAAAACATACTTTTATCAGCGCTTTTTAGCTAGCATTGATAAAAGGTTCACCAGGTTTTATAAAAAAAACCTAAATTCCTCCTCCTTCCTCGCACCCCTCAAGCTCTCGTGAAAGCCGATCGCTTCCACCGTGCTTCCCCCTCCTCCTCCTCCTCCTCTTCCCTCACCTCCTCTCCTCTACTGCGAACCACACCTCCATTGTGTGCCTCTCCTCCGTCGTGAACCAGTCCATCGTGTGCCTCTCCTCCTTCGTGCGCCACACCTTTGCCACACGTCACACCTTCATCATGTGCAATACCTTCATCACGTGACTCTACTCTGTTGCGCGCCTGTCCTCTATTGGGTTCCTCTCCTATGCCAGAGGACTCCTCTTCTGTGTGCCTCTCCTCCGCCACGAACACACCTCCACCGTGTGCTGAACGACTCCTCTACGGTGAGTTTTCTCCACTTTCTATTTATTTTATGGTGTTGTTGTGAATTATACAGGCTAAACTCCCTGTTGAAAATCATGGTTTTTGGGGGTCCTTTTTTCACACTAAATGAATTGCATGTTGGTTTGTTTTTAAAAATAAATTAGTGGTTCTTGTTTACGCGCTAAATGAATCACATGTTGGTTGGTTTTTGAAGGGGGTTTGATTATTATTGAACTTTGGTGTTCTTTTTTTATCATTTTATGAATCTTATATATTAATTTGATTTAGTAATATGTAATTATATCTTATATTATTTTTTTACACCATGTTATGTATGTTTGATATATTTATGTTGGAATTTAATTCATTTATTATTTAAAGGAGTTTTTCATTAAGTTTTGAATCATGTTTTTTCTCCAAAAAAGGATTTTATGTGTTCAATTTAGGTGAAATATTTAAGTATCATTTGGAAAATTCTTAAAAATAATTTCATGTTTTGGTTATCAATGAATTCTCAAAGGCCTGGTTGGAACTTTATAAAAGAATTTTTGATTTGGGAACATTTTCACTATATTATATTTGGATTTTTATGGTTATATAAAGTGGGTTTATTTTCTTTTGTAATGTGTTATACATGGGTAAAAAGTGGTTGATTCAGTTAAGGGTGTTTAGAGGTGAGATGAATAGTTTTTTTATGCCATTCAAATTTTATGTGATTGACTTCATGATTAATTTTTATCTCTTCCATTTCATTTATCATGAGAACCCTAGTTGCTTAGGTGGGACCTAGTACATGTACTTGCTAGACATTGATCCGCTCTCACTAGTATGGGATTACATCCCCACACTTACTAAGAATCAATATGCTCTTCCTAGATATGGATCAAAATGCTTCATTTTCTAGGGACTGATACATTCTCACTAAGAACCATTGTTGCACCAAAACCTCAACCAATCATACTCCTTGATCCCTCCCTCTACTACACATCCACCTTTAATGCTCAACATCATTGAGGCATGTCTATATTCCCTCCTGGATCTAGATTCTCTTGGAAACACCTTTTAAAAAAATATAATGCTTTCATCTCATGGTTTCCCATTCTATCGAACACCTCACTTCTGACTAATTCAAAATCAATGTAACTTTGGAACTCTCTAAGAGTAAAAAGGTCATTTTCCCCCAAATTCTGAATCCTCCACCATTTAATATCAATCCAAACCTTACCCATTTCAATGGAACCACCACTTTGTTAATAGTGAAATTCCACTAAATCTTAGAAACCCACTTCACTAGAGGAAACCCAGTAGTCTTGAAACCAAGACTTTCTATCGAGTATTAATAAAATAATCAACAAATGTTATGTAACCAAGCTTTAATACCACTTTTTTGTAACTGATAGTAGAATAATAAAAGGAGATTATACCACTAGTTGTATTTGGTACAAATCAACAATCCTAATGTTAAACCCCCAAAACATAAATTAAATCCATGAAACTTACAGATAGCAGAAGAAATTCCAGAACATACCTGAATTGAAACAAATACCCAAACCTGATATACCATAACATAGAAGTAAATCTACAGCTAAGTCACTACATCAAATCTCTACCTTCTAGTTCTAATAACCTCATTATTTTAAAAATACATCCCCCAGAGGAAAATGAGAAGTAAAGGATAAATGCATGACATAAATAGAATAAGCACACCACATGAAATTTATATTGTTTGTATGACAATCCTACTTCATAGGGGAATACATTGATATTTTTATTAAGGGATAAATTAAGTTATAAGGGAAACATATATTTTTTTAGCCCTACCAATACAAATCTACATGAGACACTTTCTGGAAACCCTAGTCAAATAACCATAACAACACATGTAATGAATCCTTCCACCTGCAAGCACTTTATGATGAATCCCCTCAAAGGTAAAAATGATATAATTCAAGTGATTATCAAACCATATTTTTTATTAGTATATTTTTATATCTAAATATATAAATTATTATTTTATTACGACTTTAAAACTTATATGAATGAATTATTAACTATTGATATTCAATGTTATGAAGTGGATGTGACATTTAGGTTGATGCATACATCAAAGGTACCAAACCTAGATTTTCTTTATGAAATTTTCTTTAAAATTTTCTAGACTATTTTCGGACTTGATTTAGTTAATATCATGAATGAGTTTTTGAGAGGTAAGAATTCTCTTGAGACTTATAATGATACTCTCATCACTTTTATTCTAGAGGTCACTGATATGAGTTCAGTTAATAATTTTAGAATGATTAGTCTTTTTAATGTCATTTATAAAGTCTTTTTGAAGATTTTAGAAAATATAATATGGAAAATCATACCATTTATTAGTTTATTACCATAGTTTTTTTCTTATTTTGACTTAAGATATGATGTACTTAAAAGGGTCAAGAAAGTAATATAGTTTTTTCTAGTGATGAGTGGCATAGGGAAATTCTTTTTGTGAAAGGAATGACACTTGAGAATTTTTTATTATGTAATGGGTTCATGGTTATAGATTTTCTTAGGTGTATTTATAAAGGAAGTAACCAATAGTAATTCATGTGAGATACATATACATTTTTCTTGTGGTGTACAACCAATTGATTTGGTGTGATCTAAGGATCATTGGGATAATGCAGTGTTTGTAGTAAACTGGAACATGAGTGCTTCATGGTTGCGAGTGTGGTCACTGAATATGGAACATATACATTAGGACTCTAGTGTTGTGGTGGAGGATAATTGATATAACTAGACAACAAAATCATGGATAATGGATATCCAATGGTGAGGAGTACAATATAAAATTCTTATGAAAATTATTATTATTACGCCTACCTTTTGAATAATGTGATGGAATCATACAACACTGAATGATTGGGGATAAATCGAGGTGTTTTCTATGTATCTTTTATAAAGTGTCTCTATTGGGGTATATGTCTTTATGAAAATTCTTAAGTGGCTCTTTTAAAATGATTTAAGTGTTTTGAAATGTTTTTTATAGGTATGTAGATCATTTTAAATGATTAAGATTGTTGGGTCATGAAGTTGTCTTGAATGATTTAAAAAAAATAATTGTGGTTTTGTGAAAGAGTGTTTGGAAATGATTGATTTATTTTAAAAAGGGCATGTTATTTTAAAGAGAAACTTGTGTAAATGGTTGTTTTTTTAATGGGTTTAAAGTGTTATTTTTTAAATAGTTTTCAAAGGACATTTGAACTATAGTTTTTTCATAACATTTTAAGTTTATATTTTTATAGAATTAGGAAAACCATTACATTATATCAATATTTTGTGTATTTATTTTGTTAAATACTAATATCACCAAATCAAATAGGATGGATATGAATAAATATTGGATGGATGCCAATCATTTGATAATAGAGTATGAAGATGGAGTGAAAGAGTTCATAAAGTTTGTAAAAGATCATGCATATGACCCTTATCAAATCCTTTTTCTATGTTTACATTGTTGTTATTCAAGAAAAGTTAGTCTGGAGGGGTTGGAAGAACACTTGATCTTTCATAGAATAGATCAAATTTATAAATGTTGGAATAAACACGAGGAAAAAGTGAATGTAGATAGTGTCTGGGATAACAGTGCATTTTATGGATCATCTGATATGATTACAAGTGTGGATAATTAATAAGACCATATCGAGGACGTGATTACAGATGTTAATGATGATGAAGATCGTATTGAGGAAATGATAAGGATAGTTGAAGATAAACTTCGTAATTACCCAAAAGAAAAATTGAGCAGTTAAAGAGTTGTGAAAAGACTCCTTTATATGGTGGTTTCACTAAATATACAACATTATCATCTATACTGAAGATGTATAATTTGAAAGCAAGAAATGGATGGAGTGATTCTAGTTTTACATAATTAATTTCTCTCTTTAATGACATGATCCTAGAAGATAATGAGATCTTGAGCCGAACATACGATGCTAAATGAATGCTATATTTGATGGGTATGATCTCTGAATGAATACACGTCTGCCCGAATGA
Organism: Viscum album; assembly: GCA_963277665.1. Taxonomy (NCBI): domain Eukaryota; kingdom Viridiplantae; phylum Streptophyta; class Magnoliopsida; order Santalales; family Viscaceae; genus Viscum; species Viscum album. Next base: position 1,478,771,416 of record OY728127.1, on the reverse strand, counting down.
TTGTATACTCTTTCTCAAGGACCGAAAATCACTTAGAGAATTCCCAAAGTGTGGTGCTTCTTGATACAAGAAAGATGAATCCAATACTACAAAATTTTTATGGTGATTTCCAATCATTTCAAGGTTTAGGTGCCTATATAGAAGTGAGGAGACCATAGGGAAATTTATGTAGAACATAGACAAAAGAAATAAATATGGTAAACTACGTCACCTAGTATACTCTCCTCAGTGGAAGAGAATTGATCATGAGTATCCTGATTTTGGAAACGAGCTGAGAAATGATCGTCTTGCATTATCTACAGATGGAGTGAATCCTTTTGGTTTTCAAAGCAGTACTCACAGTACATGGCTAGTTATGTTGGTAAATTATAACTTTCCACTATATTTATACATGAAACGAAAGCACATCATGCTATCTATGCTTATATTAGGACCGAAACAACTGGGTAATGATATTGATGTTTATTTGGTTCCATTGATTGAGGATTTAAAATTATTGTGGGATTCAGGTGGTACGTTGTATGATACTTATAGAAATTAAGGTTTCACATTGAGATCCATGTTGTAGGGGATGATAAATGATTTTCCTTCTTATGAAAATTTTTCAGGATATATAATTAAAGTAATTCATGGGTGTCCCATCTAGAAACAAGGTACACAGTCAATTAGGTTGAAACATTCATCAAAAACTGTGTTTCTAGGACATCGAATATTTCTACCCCAATGACATAAGTACCAATCTTGGATGACATCATTCTATGGAAGTTAATAAGAACATACAACATTGTCTCCACTAATAGGTGATCAACTTTTTGAGAAAGTACAAGATGTGGACAATACTTTTGGTAAACCATTTTTGAAAAACCTTACAAAAACCAGTTGGAAGGAAGGGATCCATTTTTTTTTAATTGTTATACTAGAATTATTTATATGTCAGGCACTTTCTTGATGTTATGAATGTTGAAAAAACATTTATGTGACAGTGTCATCGGCACATTTCTAAATGCACCCGAAAAAATAAAGGATTGAATTAAGTCTATGTTGGACATTGTTGACATGAAAATACGAGAATAGCTGGCACTAGTGAAGGGTGAAAAACAAACTTTTCTTCCTCCAGCTGCTTACACTCTTTCCAGGTAGGAGAGATATTAGTCTTGTAGCTTCTTGAATGATGTAAAGGTTCCAGGTGGTATTCAACAAATATCAAGAACATCATGTTAATGATCTATTTTAAAGTTAAAGGGCCTGAAATCACATGACTACCACATTTTGATGCAAGATATAATTCCTATAGTTTTACGTTGTATTTTGACCAAGAATGTTTGTTATACATTAACGAAGCTTTGTTTCTTCTTTAAAACAATATACAGCAAAGTTATAGACCCAATGAAATTGTTGAGTATGGAAAGAGAAATTTATGTCATATTATATGAGTTGGAAATGTACTTCCCTCTGACATTATTTGATATGATGGTTCATTTAATGGTTCACTTGGTGAGAAAGATTCAACTATGTGGTCCTGTACACTATATATAGATGTGTCCCACTGAACGGCGTATGAAGATTTTGAAAGGGTGTGTCAAAAATAAAATTCATCCAGAGGGTTATATTACAGAGTCATATATTGTTGAGGAAGCTGTTGAATTTTGTACCGAATACCTATCCGGTGTAGAAATAATTGTTCTAATAAAATTTCATCACACTGAGTGGATTGAGGGTGAAGGAATTTTTGGAAGAGAGGTTGTCACAATCAATATTACAGATCAAGATTAGTCCCACCTTTATGTTTTTCATAATATTTTGGAGGTTGAACCATATTTCAAAACCCACAAATAAATTATCAGGCATTTTAATCCATAAAGGGATGAAAAATGGATATCAAATACATATAATCGATAGTTTATAGGATAGTTTCAAGACCATATTTTTAAGGATTCAGATAAAAATCCAGACTCAATTTCAAAACAACTTTAATGGATACCTAAAGGACCAAGTGTGTATGTATTATCTTATAATTCTTATGTAATTAATGTTTATACATTCTATATTAATGAACACGATGAATAAAATACCATACAGTATAGTGGAGTTACACTTGTGGCTGAAGCGATGCATGTTTATGGTGCTAAGGATAGAAATCCAATTTATTTGAATATGTCATACTTTGGCATCATCAAAAAAATATGGGAGTTGTATTATATGAATTTCCAAGTGAGATTTTTCAATGTAAGTGGGTTGATAATAGGAGTTCTATAAAACTAGATGAGTTGGGTTTGTGAAAGTTAATTTCAGTAAGGAAGGCTTCAAAGATGAATCGTTTATAATGGAATCACAGGCAGTATAATTATTTTATGTTATAGATACCACAAATTGAAAGTGCTCAATTTTTCTGTTATTAACCAAAACCACTGAAGGATCAGTTGAAAATTCAATGAAGTATGACCCTTTTATTGGGATGTCATAATCAGTTCATAGTGGTCCCAATGTAGACGGTGTTTTTTATGTCATAGGAGACCACAATGAAGGGATTTGGATAGTTGATAGAGGGTTCAAATCCCTTCAGCCATTAAAAAAAGAGAGTTCAATAATCAGGTTATATTTTTTTGTAATATACATCATGTTACCTTATGTTATTATTTGTTCACTACTACTTTTATGTAATCTAAATTAAATGTTAAACCACTTTTGTAGACAATGACTTATGTATGTGATGATGCTCCCAATCCCGAGGCACAATAGGTCTCGCAACCTACTGTTTCTCGTAGTGTAGAGGACCAACATGTTTCTCAACCTGTTGCTGCTACTGCTCCCAATGCAGAGGTACAACCACCATCTACACATGTCAATGCTAGCACTCCAAAGGAACATATTGATGACTTTGAAACCGAGGAAATGGTAGGCAACAAAACACCGGTAGCACAGAAAAATAAGAGTGTCATAGTTTGATGGTGTTAGAAAAAATCCTTAAGGAAAAAAACAAAAGGTATCAAATATGAGGTCAGATGGAATAAGCAGGGCCAGCATGTTAACCCCAACAAGTCCATGTCCAGTAGTTACATTGGAATCATCGCTCGGCTATGCAAACTGATTGATGTACAGTCGTGGTACCATGTTTTCATCAGTCTTAAGACACTGATGTGGGGAGATATTATGGTAACATTATGATATCATTTCTTTAATTTACTGAAACATTTACTTAATCTTCATCATCCCTTGTAGAGTGCATTTATAGAAGATGACTCGTATAAGGACTATGTATTAAGGGTTTATAGAAGAATTAATAGAGGATTTTTCACAATTTTAATGAGATGTTATCTTAAAGATGTTGAAGGAAAAATAAATTCTCACTCACCTTCTATTTATGCACACCTAATAACCTAAGGAGAATGAGATTCATTTACTATCCATTGTGCGGAGCAGTATTTTTAGGTACATTGTGTTTGGTAATATGTTGTTTGATGATACGTGTATTCATCACTTTGATTGATAGTTTTTTATTTATGAAATTACAACTTAGTGTTGAAAATAAGGAACGAGTAGCAAAACCAGCATGCCCCTACCATAAAGCAAGAATGGGGTACGCTTCAATTGAAAAAAAATTGGTACATATTTTAAATATATCATAATACTTTTATGTGATATAATACAACACCATAACTATGTTACTCTATTTATATGAAGATTTATGAATCCAAATCCAAAGTCACTTCCATCCCACACCATGTGTTATAGAAGGAGTCGTGTGTAAATAAATATGGGATATTAATAGATGAAAACACACAAAAAGTGTGGGAAACATGTGTAAGTATGACATAATAAATATTTGTTTTGATTTAAATCGATATTACATAACAATAATTACATATTTTCCTATATTTTCTATTTGACATAGTCATGGGAATCAGTAACATCCAAACCAGATGCAAACATACTATTGGTGGCCTTGAAGAAAGTAGAAAAGTATGGTCACATTATAGGTGTGTGTTTTTGGGGTGACACCCCCAAACATTTTTTTAGAGAAAAAAAATAGGAGGATCAAAGTGAAGAAATCAAAATGATGAGAGAAAGAATAGTTATCCTTGAATAATGTATGCAATTTCATAGAGAGTTCGTGGAAAATATAATGGCGGGGGGGGGGAAGAGAAGAAACAACTCAAGAACAACTAATGCATAAAGATCCCTCCCCACCCCCACTAGCTTTGAGGCGAGTCGTTCCCCTCAAAAACTTGTCTTAGATGAGGTAATAAATGTTATAATAATTATTTCTGTGAATTGTGAATCATATGGACACTGATACCTTTCCTGTACTGATATTGTATAGGGTAAAAATGACTGTGATTTATATTTATCAACACCCACCCATTGCCTTGTAGCGAGGGCTATGGTGTTCAATATCCAGAATGTCATGCTACATAAAAAACCACTTCTAATAGGTCATTTCAAAGTGTTGATTAACGTATCCCATGATCTAATCACCAAGATACCTATTTCAATTGATGATAAAGATATTCATAGGGTCAAACAAGCTCTTGGAACATTCATCGCATGGCCGTCACAGCTTGTAAAAAACATTTCGACAAGGAGGTATTCATTTCCAATTTATTTTTCAAGATAAAACTTCAGAATTTAATGAAAAAAGGTTTGAACTTATGAATTTTATTATAGATGGACATAGGGAAGGGGTGAAAAGAAAGAACGGATCAAACCCATCTCAAGGATTAACCAACTGATCGAAATGATCTACCGAAAGCACCTTAAACCCACCTGTTATTTATCCACATTTATTATCATTTTAGGATCATGTGAATATGAAGTTGAAAGATTTTGGGGTTCACACAATTATTTTTTATGAAAATATGTTTAGAGGGGAAGATCCGGATTTCATTAGTGTTGACAATGTAAGTGAAATCCAGAAGCATGATTAGTTAGGCAGCTCAATTGTAAATGTATACATGAGGTATGTTTTAATGATTTGATTTTCCAAAAGCTGATATACTATGATAATTATGACTAAATACATTTCATATTTTTTGCAGGTGTATATATGAAAAACAATTGAAGATATTTCCCCATGAACAAAAATTTGGACTCGTTAGTCCTCACGTTACCTCTACAAAACAAAATGAAATAAAATACAAGAAAGAGGGTGGAATAGTGGCAGGCCTGCTCAAATCATTTAACAGTAAAATTATGGATGATAGACTCTTCTTAATACCAATGATGCAAGGGTAAAACTCTAAAATTTAAACATATCAAATATATTTTAATTTATTTCATTACTTATTCCTTTTTTGAGTTTTTAGGCAGCATTGGATTCTCATTGCAGTCAATTTGGATACTCCAAAGATTTATTTATTGGATTCAATGCATGGATATCCAACAAACCGACCACACATACTGGTGTTTTTCAATTTTTAATACAATACATCCAACATTTTAGAACTAAACATATAGTTATATAATTTATATTATCTTTTATTAAGGATTTTTTTATGATAGGGTGGTGCATTAATATTGTCTACATCATGGAATGAGACCAAGGGAAAAGGATAAGAAACATCACAAGTACTACGTATGGATACAAATCATGGTATATATAATAGGATTTCACTATCCAAACACATAAAAAAATTGCTTATTTTTATCAATGTTTTTGTAGTGTCTAAAACAAACAAACGATAAATACTATGGTTATTATGTTTGTAAATTTTTGAATGAGATCATATTCCATGAACAAAACAGTATCCCTAAAGAGGTATTTTTGAAGATAATTACTATTTCATTTAGAATATTTATTAATCCTTTGTGTATTTATATTTTTTCAGTTCTACTATGATTTTCGAAGACACTTATTCACAAGATGATATATATTTGTTTAGAAATTAATGGGAAACATACCTGATGAAAGAATGTATAGAAATAGCATGAAGATGTGATAGGTATGACTCAAAGTGAATATTTTTATTTAAAATTTTCAGTATTTTTAGTAAAAAGAACAAGTGCCATACTAAAAACTGAGAAAACTCATTAGGATTGTTTTTATACATTAGTAAAATGATCCATAAGTCATTTGTGATGTGTATAAATCAACTGTACCTAAATCTGACACATGTTGTGACCGTTATGACTTTAAGTGTGTATTTTTATAATAAATTAACAATAAATTTAGAAAAAATAATAAGTGACATACTAAAAACCAAGAAAATTTATTCTGGTTGTTTTGATAATTTAGGATAACTATCCATCAATAATTTTTGATGTGTATGAATAAACCACACCTCAATCCAATGAATGGTGTGACCTATATGACTAAAAGTGTCTGTTATCAGTTTAAAATTGTATTTTAGCTCAAAACGTTTCACTCATTGAAAACCATTCAAACTCACTCTGATTGTATTCGTAATTTAGGAAAATGATTCATAAGTTCTTTTTGACATGTATGAAGTATTCTCATGTCAAACCGATGCACGATGCGACTGTTATGACTCAAAATGCATGTTTCTAGTTTGAAATGATATTTTAGTAAAAAAACTCAATTGGCATACTAAAAACTAAGCAAACACATTCAGATTATTTTTATACTTTAGGAAAATGATCTATAAGTAATTTTTGACATGTATGAATCAACCTAACCTCAATCTAATGCACGGTGAAACCGGTATGACTCAAAGTGTCTCTTTTTATTTAAAATTGAGATTAATTTTAGTAAAAAAATACAACTGGCATACTGAAAACTGAGAAAATGCATTTGTATTGTTTTGATAATTTAGGAAAACAATCCATGAGTCATTTGTGATGTGTAAGAATCAACCCCACATCAATAAAACTCATTATGTGACCGGTATAAATCCAAATGTGTCTTTTTATTTAAAATTGACATTAATTTAAGTAAAAAAGAACAACTGACATACTGAAAACTGAGAAAATTCATTCTTATTATTTTGATACTTTAGGAAAATGATACGTGAGTAATTTTTGACATGTAGGAATCAACTACACCTCAATCTGATGCACGATGTGATCGGTATGACTAAAAGTGTATGTTATCAGATTAAAATTTACAATTTATCTCAAAATGTGTCACTCACTAAAAACCTAGAAAACTCTTTCTGATTATATTCATAATTTATGAAAGTGATTCTTAAGTCCTTTATGATGTGTATGAAGTAGTCTCACATCAAATCAACACACGATGTGACCGGTATGACTCCCCCCCCCCTGAATGGCCCGAAGTCCTTCATTTTTTTATTATGGAAATCCCCCTTTTAAGATTTGAAGGGGAACCCTTAAATGACCCGTAGACCCAAGGCATAAGGATCGAAATGACCTGAAGGCCAATACAAGACCCGAAGGCCCATAGGCATACTATGTCCATTACATGACCCGTAGGCCCAACCCACTAGAACTTCCCCTCCCCAGCTTCTGCATCATTGATTACCTAGCTCTCCACCTTGCATTGATGATCAGCTAGCATTTCCTCGTACAAAACTGCACAGTGCCTGGTCCCGATGGTAGTTTCAATACCCTCTCATTCTTCCAATCTGGTTAGCTCTACTTCTGGTGACTATTACTCTTTTCTCTGATCCTCTTCTGAGGCCTTCTCAGTGTGAACTGGGCTATGCTATGGTCTATGTGGCCCAAAGGCCCTGAGGCCCAATGGCCTTTGATGACCTGAAGTCCCTGAGACTCATAGGCCCAAACTAGTGGCCCGAAGGCCCAAATCGGGTGAATAATTCTGACTGCTACAGTACCGAACAATACCTGCTATAGTATTGCTACAGTCCCCCTGTAAATTCTCCTCCACCCATTTTTGAACTTGGGTCTCTTGGATGAAAATCAGGATCCCTTACCACTCGGGTACGGGCTCGTTGGCGACCGGTATGACTCAAAAAGTGTGTTTCCGATTTGAAATTTTATTTTAGTAAAAAACCACAACTGAAATACTAAAACCAGATAAAATTCATTTGAATTGTTTTTATACCTTAGAACAACAATCCATGAGTCATTTGTGATGTGTAGGAATCAAACCCACCTAAATCCGACAAATGATGTGACCGGTATAAATCCCAATGTGTTTTTATTTAAAATTGACATTAATTTAAGTAAAAAGAACAAGTGATACACTGAAAACCAAGAAAACTCATTCAGATTATTTTGATACCACTACTGGAAATATGATCTATACCAACAATTTTGGGCAAACCATTGGTATAGGTCACTAATTTGGACCTATACCAACGGTTTGGCCAAAACCGTTGGTATAGGTCACTTATATGGACCTATACCAATGGTTTTGGACAAACTGTTGGTATAGGTCCCAAAATCAAAGAACCTATACCAACGGTTCTCAAAACTGTTGGTATAGGTCTATACCAGCAGTTTTGAGAACCATTGGTATAGTTACATGTATTTTTTATGGAATCTTCTTAATGAGAACATTAAATAAATCAAAATTTAAAATAATTATGATAATACATATATATATTTATGAAATTATGTTCACAAAAGTCAAGTTAGGTTAGTGGTTAGGTCATTCAATAATAAACCCTAGGTACTGAGATCAAAACCCACTGAATACTTCTTTTTTGAAATACATATACCAACAGTTTTATGGAACCGTTGGTATAGATTTTTCATATTACTTATACCAAAGGTTTTGAAAACCGTTGGTATAGGTCTATACCAATGGTTTTGGGAAAACTGTTGGTATAGACCTATCCCCACGGCTTACTTGGCCACGGTTCTCCAAACCGTTGGTATAGGCTATACCAACAGTTTAGAGGCTTATACCAACGGTTACAAACTATTGGAATAGGGTATTTTTTCAGTAGTGTACTTTAATAAAATGATTCATGAGTTATTTGTGATGTTTAGGAATCAATCTCATCTCAATCCAATGCATGGTGTGACCAGTATGACTAAAAGTGACCGTTATCAGTTTAAAGTTTACATTTTATCTCAAAACATTTCACTCACTGAAAACCAAGCAAACACCCTTTGATTGTATTCATTATTTAGGAGAGTGATTCGTAAGTCGTTTTTGTCATGTATGAAGTAGTCTCACCTCAAACTGACGCACGATGCGACCAATATAACTCAAAATGGGTGTTTCCGGTTTGAAATGATATTTTAGTAAAAAAACACAACTGTCATACTGAAAACAGATCAAACCCATTCAGATTGTTTTGATACTTTATAAAAACGATCCATGAGTAATTTTTTATGTGTAAGAATCAACCAAATCTCAATATAATGAATTATGTGACTATTATAAATCCAAATATGTCAATTAAATTTGATATTAATTTTAATAAAAAAACAATGGACATATTCAAAACCAATAAAACCCATTCAGATTGTTTTTATATTTTAGTACAATAATCCATAACTCATTTGTGACGTGTAGGAATCAACCCCACATCAATAAGACACATGTTGTGACCTGTATAACTCCAAATGCGCCTTTTTTATTAAAAATTGACATTTTATTAATGTATTATTTTATATTAATGTTTAATTTATTTCTTTATAGTATTACTAACATAATATTTGTTTTATTATATAGGTGGAACCTTTTGTTTGAGTTGGGATGATTTGTTCCTCAACTAATACCATGGGCAGACATTTTTGAGAGGGGATCACGGATGTAAAAGGATGAAACATAAATGTTTTTAACTGTTTGTTGGATAATTTTAAAAGTAATTATATAAAACAGTATTTGAAATATATATAGAATTTTTTTCTAAATCCTTGTGTGTGCTGCTTTGTTCTTGTGTGTGCTACATTGTTCTTGTGTGCGTTGTACAAGTGTTGTTTTGTGTAGATGGTGTGTGTGTTGTACAGGTGCTACTGGTGGGTGTGTTGTTTATATATGCAGGTGTTTTTAGTGGGTTTGTTGTTATAAAAATGACACATCATAGGTAGTTAGTCCTTTATCAGTTCTAAAAATACTGCTGATAAAATGTGTCCTTTATCCGCGCTAAAATAGTGCTCATAAAGGGGGGCCTTTATCATCACTTTTTTAGCACTATTAAAGGGGACCCCCTATCTTTACTAAGATTAATAGTGCTTTTCTAGCACTATTAAAAGTGTTTCCTAGTGCTGATAAAATCACTATCTGTAGTAGTGTGCGTGTATGTGAAGTCCAACATGATAGACAGAGGCATTGAAAATATTATGCATGGAGTAGGGGAGTACCACACCCACATGGTCGAGCGCATGGATGAACATTGAGATAGTACTCGCACAATGAAGAACTTTTGGTTGGCAATGAAATCAGAGCATGAGATGATAATGCTACTTGATGTTTGCGTCGTGTGAAAATACAACGCATGAATGAAATAAACTATACAAATAGGGAGTTTCAAAAATATCTAGTGTGCGAATAAATTCTGCAGTGTACATTTGAAATCCCCAAGGATGGTTATGTGATGATATAAGACCCCCATGAGGTTATGCAATCACACATAAATAATGTTGAGAGTTTTGATGCTTTAAATATTTATCTTGACGTGGCATAATCATCAGATCTAAATCTATGAAATCCGTTGTGATGAAGGAAATTTCATGTTTCCAAGATGTGCTATATTTCTCGGATGCATAGATACAGTGTGACCCATTATCTATAAATACAGGAAGATTACAAATCATAGAAGTTCATTTCCACTCAGGGATGGAGAGCTCTCACTTCCTTACAAAGCAGTGCATCCCAAACCTCGTATGGGTTATGCAAAGAAGGTTATACGAAACTCATTCTCACATTCATGAAAAGAATCAATCCACCATGTACCCTATCTTTCAAAGTAGTTGTGGCATCACATGACCCATCATGTGAAATACAAGGTAGCGCATAACCTTTATTATGAAATGATATGGAATTATATACCCTAACATATGGAAAGATGATGCACTGCATATATATACTTGATCAGGATATCACGGTACCAAGAATATATCATGGTCCTTCCTCCGCCTAAAAGGATATTAAATAAACACATACCCAGTTATGTGAAGAATTATGGAAAATATCTTGGAATTTGGCTATGATCAGGTCCTAAATAATTTATTTGATGCCCCGCAAAAGACAATCATAAAATAATATTCAAGACTTGATGCACCATGTCAATCTGATAAAACTCCTCACCATACACATGCAATATTCATGTGCGCATCAGGATCTCCAGGTCACGATTGATATTACCATGTGAAGAAAATAAATATTCCATGCACGTACACGACACTTTGTCGCTTGATCCCCTTTAAAGGATCTCCTGAGGATTTGGACATGCGGCGACCTTATGCAAACCTTTGGTCGCATAACGCATTCAAGTGGATTGGGTTATGCGACATCTCTGTGATAGCTTTACACACTTTCTATACACCCTTTGGTATGCGACCTTGACTTGAAAACACCCCTGGTCATGCTATAGCATAATATAGAGCCATGGACATGTGACATATCAAAGGCGAAGCAAAGCGACTGTCCTTTAAAATGTTTTCACACCATCATGAGGTCCATCAATGAATATGTGGTGTATCAAAGTCAATAAGAGAAATTTTCCCTCACAACTTATGCATGTTATTGCAAGATATAATGTTGATCATGTGACACTACATAGGAAAATAGGATGACCAATCGATACAAGGCACACGTGCCACTACAAGATCCCATATTGATCATGCAGGCACTCACATACAACTGATGGTCATGTGGTGACAATTGAATGAGAACCCCCATGTTGTAAGTTTTTCATTGGAAAGTGCCTAAAAACCCATCCAAAATCCTTTGAAAATAAGTAGGGATGATATTCAAAGGGATAAACCCCCAGTGGTCATGAAGATCATGCGCCAAGTCATCATTGGGAAGAATAAAATCCCTTGATGATATTCAAGCCAACTCGCAACACCTCCGAGCCTTCGTCGCATAAAATTAAGGAGATAAAGGGGAGGAGGTTAGAGGAGTTTTAAGTCACTGAGAGACATGAAACGTGCACCCCGAGTGATCCAAGAGACCTCGACATCGCCTCACGGAAGCCCTCTGGCTTGTCAACCTCACCGCACAGAAATCCTCAGGAGTGCTTAGACAAGTCCATGACACTCTAAGGACAAACGAATATAAATGTCCACTACATGCTTAAAAAGTCCTCATATGACCCATATTGGTCATGTGAGACATCATCGACAAATCGAGTAAAAAACATAGATATTACTCATGTAAACTCACATGATCCCTAACCCTTGTAAGATAAAACAAATGGGATAAAAAGGGAGGAGGTGAGAGGGGTTTGCGGATGCTTAATGACATGTGGTGTGCCTATGATTACCTAAATGGAACCACAAGTCCTTAGTTACATGGCCGCATTGCCTCACAGAATCCATTTGTCTTGTTATCCTCATCTCTAGGACTTGTCCACAAAATTCTTGTACACCCCCATACTGGTCACGTGATACATCACCGAAAAATAGAAGAAATATCATCGACAACATACATGCAATCTCACATAACTCCCATCCTTTGTTATATAAAACAAAGGGGATGAAAGGGAAGGTGGTGAGAGGTATTTTTGGTCACTTAAAAGCATGATATGGGCCCATCACACCCATGGTGCGGTCTCATGGGACCTCTGGACAAACTATCCTTGTCTCGCAAGACCCCAAGAAAAGTCACCCAAGGTCTCGTGATTGTCTTCCAACAGACATTTGGATCTTGTAAAGGAACCTTGTACATGTCAATGTGACAATAGGTAGGTCCTTAGACACATTTTTATGATCAAATAAGTCCCTAATAATCTACTATAATCCAATAAAGGCAGCGGTGACATAAGAGACTCTCGATCACTGAAAATTAGGTGACGCGCCCGAATCAATCTATGGTAGAGACTTAAAAAACCATGTGGTTATAGGCCCCTTCATTGGATCTATCCTGGACTCACACCAGATACACCGCACAAACCAGTGAGTATCTGAGGGGGAGAGGCTTATAAATTCTCCGCACCAACACGAATAAAGGGTTGGATTTTTTGACTGCTACTATGTATGTCGAATTCCCAGACTCTCCAGGATTTGACTCTTGACTTCTATGGACTTCTCGGAGCGATCACACGACCAACCATCTTTCTATCAGGTAATATACTAGCGGAAATCCAGATTATTCATGCTCTAGGAATCAAGCACTTCTCATGATCATTCATAGATCACGTAAAGGGCCTCTTGTGGGTTATACTAAGGACATCCTGCAAACCCACTGGATCATGTGATATTCAAGACAACTAACACTGAACAAAACTGAGGTATTTTCAATACAAGGGTAAGAACTGAGATCAAAGTTAGAAGGATTAAGTGAAAAAAAATGCTCACTACCCCCTATGTGCTTCACGTGTGTCATCCAAAGACATGCGATAACACCAGGACATGTTTCCCAAATCTCACGACACTCCTTCATCATGCCACCTAGGACACACAGAATACTCCATACATGCTAGGACGAGTCGCATGGCTCTTATATGGACACTAATTTGATCTTGTGGACCCCCTGGTCCCATCACCTAGGACTTAAGATGTCCCTCATACACATCGCCTGACTCATATAATGGTGCCCTCTCATGTCAGTCGAGTCTCACGAGAGAATCTGGACATGACAGCTAAGCCCCCACATCACTCTTTGGGAAATTCAGATGAGACTTATGGAACCCTCCAAACATGTTTTCCAGGTTCCATGATGTCTCCCAGAGATTTCGGCCAAGATATGAAACACCTCTCAGACTTTTCCACAATGACTCTCGCGAAACCCCCCATACATGTCAAGCCAGATCATGCGATGGATCCCAAGACATTCCAACTAGGTTATGTGACACCATCCAAAAAAGAAGTCCATTTCACTAGGGAATCTCAGGACTTGATGATATTTCTTGTCCTAAGTGTGTAAGCCCTGGCCAATAGGGCAGCCTCAGTGTGTAAGCCTTGACAAATATGAACTATGAGAACTCTGATTCCCACCATAACCGAGATATGTAGGGAACCTTCCTAAGGCTTGAGCTCTATGCCAAAAACCCTAAGGACTATCCCAATACATAGTTACCATATCCATATGCCATGAGGTTGATCATATACTCCCTCTTGTTTCTCACAATGAGCATATCTCATGTGAGCTTAGGGGGATGAAATGAAAACCTCATTAGGCATCATAAATCTCATTAATCTAGGGAAACCTTACTGTGTAATCCCCAACATAAAGGGAACTAAAATGAATCTAATTCCTGACATATTCAAGATATATAGGCTACCTCTCCCCGAGGTTCGATCTCCATATCAATTACCCAGGGAAATCCCAATATCTAATCCCCCTTTATCTGAAGCAATGAAATTGATCACTTGCTACCCCTTGTTTTTCACAAAGAGAACGAATCACGTGGGCTTAGGGGATTGCATTGATCATGTCATCTACACCATATACCTCAGAGTTATAAGGACAAATTCAGTATATAATCCCCAGTATCAGTCGAACTACGATGACTCCATTTCCTATTATAACCAAGATACATAGGACATCTCCCTAAAACTCAAGCTCAAATATATGGAATCTCAGTACCCAAAAATGAGTCCTCTTGCATGATGTTAAACTGCATGGATCGAATAAACTACATGGGTTTTGATTCCTGCAATAACCAAGATATGTAGGACACCTTATACTAGCTCAATCACATCCTCAGAATATTAAACGCCTCCTCATATGGGAGAAAATCCCAAAACACTTGGTTATATGGCTTCAGCATATAAGAAACTACTTGTTACCAGAGAGTGATGAAGAACCTCAGATACATATAGATAGACTCACCCAATAGATCCCAGTCTTGTTTATATAAAATAAAATTAACATATACTAGTTTTTTTGGGTAAATGATCCCATATCAGTATTAAGAAGAGATTCACAAACATATCTTAAATCTATAATAAATCTATGAAGTAGGAAATAATTCCCCCAAAAAGGGTGTGATGATCCCGACCTCCCATACTCTAGACCAATGAAATCCCCCAGGAGTAGTTGGGCCTAAAAACCCAGATGAGCACCGACCTTTGGAAAGTAAGCCCATACCCAGCTATAGATAAGGGAACCATTGGGATTTTCTAGGGAATATGGAAAAAATGGGGGACCCAATGCACATGATTGAGTGAGGCTATAAAATACCCATAAATTAAACCATCAAGGGAAATTTCATTCGATGTTCCCCATCCAAAATCCAAAAAAAAAACAAAAATGGTGGACCCGATGTGAATCTCTCTAATAACAAACGATTGGGTTATAATCCATCGAGCCATGTTTCTTACCCCCTATATGCTAGAAGCACTGACAGGATTGACGTGTACCTCTTAGGCCACTTTTTTTTGAAAACCATATATAAATAGAGTAGTAAGACCAGCATAAATTGGGAATCCTGTAAGTCCATCCTCATGCTGAAAAGTCCACATTAGCATAATGGCTAGAAAGGGAATACAGGACAATTGTGTTAACCATGCATATCTGATTGGGCATTTTCATGCCTATGATATAGTACTGATTGGTATCCTTGTTCCTTGTTTTCTACGTGATTATATATATTTCTCTCATTGAAAAACTCCCAACCCGAGAGAATGTATTCATCTTCCAACACTTGTTCTGGTACCCCATCCACTGTTGTTACCCCTGTGGGTCATAAATAAATATCTCCTGCCAGATGGATTCAACAGAAGGTAGTTAATATGATGATCTGGTAGTGCCACCAACATGGTATGATCCCAAACATGGAAGCTTCCCATGAGATCCTTTAAGCGCAATAACCGGTGAACCCGCATCGCCCGACAAAGGCTACTGCTAATCCAGTAGCCCCCATCATTGTGACCAACCACTTCAGGATCATATACCCAAAGTGATAAAACCACCACCTTCCATATCTAATGAAGTTGGACCAAGAATATTAATATAGATCCCTTTCATTTCAAGTGACGCTGAGGAGGGCACCTACTAACCGTTGTTGCCAGCATCATCCCACCGGTACCCATCAGTCACCTACTAGGGGTACCATCTGACACACAGCTAACTCTGATGCCCATGAACAGGCTCCATGAAAGACTCATCAGAGGAGGAGGGTGTTAGAAATTTAGGAAGGGCTCATACTCATGCTCCTACGTACGATGCATGTCAACATACTTTGGAAGGAACCAGCAAGCAGGTTCATATCCCTGCTCACTTAGAACAATTCTATGGGAATATTCCCACAACAACCATGGGGGAGGCTCATACTCCTACCCCTATGCATGAATTCCATCATCATACTCTGATCTAAAAAAGGACAAAAGTGGGCACCTATCCCTGCTTCAATTGAAGATAACTGTCAATAGATAATGGAGACATAAAATGTGCAGGCTTATATCCCTACACACAATTTGCTAAAATGTAAATATATTTTAGCAATAGTTGAAGATCTCTACTAGCATATTCTGTCATTGTTACAAATAAAGGTACATGCGTATACTCCTATCCCTATATCCAGGATAGCATAATAATCTGATCATCATGATAAAGCGGTTGTACTAGAGCAAGCGCACATTTTTTCTCCTGTTCAGGAGGATTATTGGAATATTATGATGAAGAGAGAGGAATTGTACTAAGATAATACTCCCATTTAAATTGGTTCCCACCAGGTGATAGTAGTACATGCCTTGGGACAGGGGCACATGCCTATAAAAAAAGTCCAGTGACATACTCTGAAGGCCCAGGATCAAGAACATATCCCCGTCCTGGCCAAGGATAACTGGGTGAGAGAGTCACAAGCCTTGGGATAGGCTCATATTCCTATTGGTTAATCTGCCTTGCATATTCTAGTAGATCACAGGAGTAAGGAACATATCCCTACTTTCACCAATGAACGACTGCGCTAGCATCATTCCAAGGAAGTATAGGAGGAGGCTCATATTCCTTCTCCCATTATGGAGGTTCATCATCATATTCTGATGGGGGTGAATATTTGAACTAGGATCATACTTATATTTCAAATGAGGATCACCAGGTGAGAGTGGAACATGCCTCAGGGCAGGCTCATATTCCTGCCAATAAAGACCAGTGGAATATCCCAAAGGCTCAAGATCAGGCTCATACTTCCATCTTGACTGAGGATCACCAAGTGATAATGGAACATGCCTTAGGACAGGCTTATATCCCTATCAAAAATGAGACAGCTTATTGGTATATTCCAATAGCTTCTCAACAGTGGGATTATACTCCCACAACACTTGATGGTTATATACAAGTTCTAGAAACTGTCACAGAGCAGGCTCATATCCCTGTACGATCACAAAAGGTAGGTCAACATATTCTAACCACAATGTAGAACGTGGCCCATATTCCTAATATGCTCAATGTCAGTGTCCTTGAGGTTGTTCAATACACATTCTAAACACCACAAGGGTCTGTCAACTCTTCTATCAAAGTTGAAGTAGAAGGCATTCATTTCCATGATAGTCCTCCTCGTGGTAGTGTGGAGATGGATCACAGGGACTCTACTCCTGACATCCACCATGGTCAACCTCCCCATGGAGATATCTCTCATGGGAAAGGCAATCCTTCTTTTGTACATACACCTCTATATAGAGAGGTGAACCAAACCTTGACACCTTCATATAGAGAGGTGTTCGAAACACTAGAGTTGACTATATATGGTTCCCCGTTAACTTCTAGAAGCACTCCACTCCCATTAGTAGGAAACCATCAGATCCATCTTCTATGGTATGATCGTATGGAGGCATGTAAGTCTGATAAGGAGGAGGCCGACATCAATATATAGATATATTTATCCAAAAACAACCTCTCCATCATGTTTTGACCCCTCACTACTTCCAACTATGAGATCCTAGATGAGCTAGAAAATGAGTGTAATCCTTATCTACACCAGAATATATGGGATACTCATCAATGACTGAAGGATCAATATCTCCCTCATTAAGGATATTATTTTCACCTTCATAAAACCAGGATACTCTATTTTCATCTCGACCTAGTTGCTATCTTCATGGCCTAGGATCCAAAATCAGAAAATCCCAACACAAATATGCCACACGCTTTCCGCTATTGCATTGTGACACTTCAACAGCTGGTCTCTAAAGCCACATCAGGAATCCACATTTGAGGATGGGGAAAGTATGGAGAATTACACTTTTCTTATCTCCTATAATATAATATCTCTTCAGATATGGTGTCTTTCAATGTTATAGACTCCGGAAAAATGAGAGGACCAAGTAATTTTTGGGCTAGTTGTCACCACAATAGAATTCCCCCACTTCAACAATGCCCAGACACCATGGATGGGGAGGGATTATAGCCAACATGATTCCAAACTGGGCCCCTCAAGATAATAAGAGAACATCCCTAACACAAAAAATGAAGTTGCAATCACTCGGACAATTTTTCGTAGGGAATAACTCTCACCATGGGCTTCCATAGCACCCAGTTCCCATGTGAGCACAACTATACCACATCACGGAGACCACAGTAGCAGTTACCATAGTAATACTCTAGGAGAGGACTCAGCCCCCTGGGCTTGGAGAATATCTACCACCACCTCCACCCCTCAAGTCGTCAATTCTCGAGAGGATTCAGGACATACCCTTGATAGCTGCAAGTGAACCCCAACCCATAAGACTGGGGGAATTTATATCTCAATCACCATCTCTAGATTCATTTTCCCTTGAGAGTATCCTAGAAACATCAGTAGTGATTTCGAATCATCCCCACCCCACTAGGATGGGGGCATTTATATCTTTGTATCTGCCCTGGTAATCATTATCCCCCCGACTGGAGTCATTGTATCCTCAATAGTTGGACCACTATATGTCAATGGCATACCCAAATGACCCCCACTTCATAGGGATGTGGAATTTTCATCATCATCAACACCATATAGAGAATCAATATTAACTAGGTTGGGAGGAAGAAATCAATGGTTGGCATCCCACCTATTCCCCCCACCATGAGACAAACCTCTATTAGTCGGGGCTCACTCATAAATCACTACCAAAAACTCCCTCAAGGTCACTATTCATAAACCGAGAGGAGATGGATGTACAACGAAGTAAATCATACCACACCAGGGCCACAAGCCAAAATGGCCCAATAAGGACAAGGGTTCAAATAACGACCCTGATGGAAGCCATGAAAAATCAGGTTGTTGCATGAAAATCAATGAAACGACCACCATTTCTCAATATGCCTTTGTGAATGTCATCACTGTTAACATGGCAGAAATCAATTAAGATACGGATGCAAAAGTCCACAACATCGAAAATATACACCAGGAGAAGGGTGATTTGGATACACCAAATGAGGTTGCGTGCACCCAGAATCAAAGAAGGCTCTAAAATTTTGCACTGTCGAATAACAAGTTTCCAAATCATCAATAGAATATTGGAAAATCTAAATGGAAAGATGTGACTTCATCTTAGTTTCCATCCATGGAAAAATAGTTGTCACACTATGAGAGTGAAATATGAGCTCTCCAGCAACTGAATGAGGAGCTACTCATGGGAAATATTCCAATTGGGTATCATCTCTATCCAGAGGTGAATATTCTCCATCCCATGGTCAATCTACCGGTAAGAGAAATATTTGAATATTAGGTTGTCTCTGGATCTCAAAAACTAGTCTACATAAATGAGGAAGCTGAAAATGATCAGGACTTCCCCCCATTACGGTAACAACCTCTCTGTCGTCAGGGTAATCATTCAATCATAGGTAAAATCAAGGATCATTAAGAGATGAAAGAAGGACCACATCATTATCCCCATCTTCTCCCTGTGGATGGGATTTGTCTCAGATAGAAGTTCCCCCAGAGATAC
Source organism: Viscum album (assembly GCA_963277665.1). Taxonomy (NCBI): domain Eukaryota; kingdom Viridiplantae; phylum Streptophyta; class Magnoliopsida; order Santalales; family Viscaceae; genus Viscum; species Viscum album. Next base: position 1,478,751,553 of record OY728127.1, on the reverse strand, counting down.
TTATTTCCATTGAATATCGGGTTAATCGGATGGAAGCCATAGAAGGACGACGCACACCTGTGCAGCCAGAAATGAATCCATATCCCAAATGGGTGGATGATACTCAACCTCCACCCAACTTCAAAAACCCTACTGAAGTGCCCAGATCAGTGTGAATCACTGAGAGGGGGAGGGGGTGAATCAGTGATCCCTTAAAACTTTTTACTAATTGATTCCTTATCAATTAAACCTCTATGGCTGGTTAAAGCCTCGATCCACTCTTCTTGTATCTCTCACCTTTCCACGAATGATGCAGTAAATGTAAAGGAACTCGACACAAGGATTTACAAGGTTCAGCACCAAAGGCCTACGTCCTTGCCATGTTGGTTATACACCCCAACATGGTTTCTTCCATTATAATCTGTTAGTATTACAATGGTCGATACAGAGTCTCACTGTATCTCTCCTGAGTCCCACAGGAGGGTCTTTATACTGCGTCTCACAGTGTTACCAGAGTCCCACTGGCCTGCTACAGAATCCCACTGAAGACTTCTTCCACCCTGAGTCTCACAGGGGGCTTCTCCTGGCTCCTCGAGTCACACGAGTAGCTCTTCTTCACTTTAAGCTTCTTCAAGTATCTTCAGCAGTCTGGGATAAAGACTGTTGGCCTTGCTCTATACCTCTACTCACTTGTGATGAACAGGTATTCTCGTCTTGCTCAGGATTTATCTCCTTCTTCTAAGGATGACCTGGCCTCTCTCTTCAACTACTGAATACTCAGACAACTGATATCTTTAGCTTCAGTCTGGTCCAGTCTCACATCAATTCAACTTCATGCACTGAGTGCATGGCATCTCTGATTCCTCATGCACTGACTGCATGATCTTCTCAATTTCTTCAAGATCCTTTGGTCTTGGTCAACTCAAATGCACACAACCAGATTTGGCTTTGTTCACGTGTGCACATGCATGCATGCATGCATGCACTCCCCTTCTTCTTCTTGGTGCAGTAAACCCTCAGAGGGTGTAGTCAACTATAGCACACACCTCCTCACTTGAACTTCACACTTTGTTCAATGTGTTTACACACTTAAATGTGTGTTATACTTTGTGTGAGTCTTCTTCTTCTTCTAAGTGTGTCCACTCCACTTAGAGCACACACATAGGTTCGGCCACTTCACTTTGTTGTTTTGCACACACAACTTTGTTCTTTGATTTGCACACACACAATGAGTGTGTATTTGGCCTTCACTATTTTTGCACACACCCAAGCTATCCTCGGCCTTCTTTTCAAATGCACACACACACAAAGTGTGGTGGTCTTCACTCTTCAAGAATGCACACACAAATGCACTAAGGCCTCGGGTCTTCTTTGGTTGCACAAGGCTACGGCCTTTCCTTCCCTTCTTGCACACACACCCGAATGTGTCCTTCTCCACTTATGCACACACACTGCCCACGGGTGTCTTCTTCAAGCACGGGCCACGCATGTGTCAAGGGTGCAAGGGGTAGCCGTGGGTCGTGTTTGCACACACACACAAAGTAGTGTGGTCTCTCCACTTGAGCTCAAAGGAGGCGCGCAAGGGTGCGGCCAATCCTTTTCTCCAATAGCCGCGTAGGATCTTGGTGCAAGGGCCACTGCCTCGGGTGTGCACGGTGCAACACCGCAGGCACACAAGTGCTTACCGCGCAGGGGGCGTGGTGCACAGAGGGAGCGCGCAAGGTCGCGCTTCCCAACCTATCCTTCCTGTCCCGCAAAGGGGTGGCGTGCAGGGGACTCTCCCTTTCTCTTCTTTCGCGCAAGAGGTGCGCAAAAGGAACACACGAAGCCAGGAATGGCTTCGGGCTGCTTCGTCGCGCAAGTGGGTTGCGCGGAGCTTCTTACTTCGCTGAGCACAGAGGCTTCGCGGGACTTCTCTCTTCAGAGGATCAGCAAGCTTCTCCAATGCCTCGGGCTCTCTTTTTATAGGCAGATGAATTCCTCGGCCCATCCGCATGATACAATCTTTGAATCCCCTAAGTTTTCGGGTATTTCATGATTTTGAAAATCTTGATATCTTCCTCTTTTTCACACGCGGGTACTTTTCTTTTTGTTTTTCTCCTCCATGTTCATGTGACTTAGAACGCATGCACGGCCTTCTTTAAACCCAATCCATGCAAAGCATCAACACCGAATGGCCTCGCACCTTCGGTTGCTTCGGCCGAACTTCAAATTCTCCTCTCGTTGCATGCAAGCCCACTTTTAAGCATGGATAGGTTCAGTGCGTCGAGACGATCCCTATGGACTCTTCGGCTTGATCAGAGATGGCCGGGAACTCGAATTTTGTCGTCGGGGAGGCCTCTGGTTCGAACGGAGCTCGCGGGTGGCTTCGGGCGAGCTCAAGGTTGACGAAGGATGGAGAGCTGTCGGATCAGGTGATCAGATAATCTCGGACGGCCTGGATCTGAACGGGAGCGGCGAGATGCGATGAGTGGTGGAGATCGAGCGCGCGATGAGACGGACGGCTCAGATCTGATCCGCGGTGAAATTTTTCGTCCCACATCGAATCGCCTCGCGGAATCTCCGCGGTTTATCAACCAGGCGCTGCCGCAACCCCTCGATTGAACTTCCAACCTCCACGGTGCCGCCCCGCACCGTGTTCTCTCTGCGGGCGCGCTCTTGCGCCCACTCCTGCCACTCGGGCGCGCCACTGGAGCCCACTCTGCCTCTCACGGGCGCGCGCTATGCGCCCCTGCCGCGCGGATTTGATCACCGCGTGGCCTCCTGTCGCCTTGGGCTTACCCCACGGGTTCCCCCTTGGGCGTGGCGCCTTAGGCCCACATGTGCCTTGGGGTTGAACCCTCAAGGTTTCCTTGGCTGGCCATATTTTTTTGGCAAAGGAATGAATAAGGACTTTGTCAAATACAAAGTTCTCCTATGAGTATAAGCCAAATGCCAAGCCCTTCAAGTCTTCTTCCTCACTTTGTTCATTTGAGAATTCCTCTGTACTTCTTCATGCTCTTCACTTAGGATATGGAATTCTCAAGGATCACTTCATTAATCGAACTCCTGAATCATTTATAATCTTCAATGTTCTTCATTGATCCAATCAGAGATCAAATTGGAACTTCTTCAAATTCACATGCACTAAGTGATAGTGCATGGACTTCATTCAACCACTTCATCCACTTAGAACCTGTGGATGGATCATCTTCTAGCTCCTCATGCATTGTCAATACAATGCATGGTCTTCTATAATTGTTGTGACTTTGTATCCAGTTGATACAAGTTCTTGGATCTTTAAGAACAGCTCAACAATCGTCAGATATCCATAGAGAATGTTTCAACCACAACATCCTATGTCACTTAGTGAATCTCCTAAGTGACATGCCTCTAAGTACCATGGCCATTCTCCTTCATCACCATCACCATCACATCCTTTGTCATTCACATCTTGACATTCCTTGACATCCATTCATTCCATGACAACATCATGCCTCATTGACAACAAATGCAACACAGTGCATTTCACCTACCTTTTGTACCTTTGATGGTGCATAAAACCCTGAACAGCATCTCACACACGCTGTGTCCTGATGTGGGCTGATGATGGGTCCTTGAGATCAAAAAGAGGCAACAAAGACGAGGTGGTTCGTACAAACTCTGACAGGGATATACTTTTTTTGGTATAACAATCTTCCAATAAGATCTATTATAGGATAGGAAGACATTCGTTGTTAGTTCCTTTATCAGTTCAGTTTGACCCTAAGGAAGACAATAATTGTCAACCTGAAAAACTGCAAGCAACACGAGAACGAGAGGGTGTCTGACTTCATAGCAAGGTGGAATGATTTGACCTAATCACACAGCATCCCCCTATCATAGGAGAAAATAATGAAACTATGTGATAAAAGTCTAATGGATGGTTTTTAGATATCCCTAATCCCCATGAAGTATCCAGGTGGATTCAGATAATTCACTGAAATATCACAACATCTTAAAGAGACTATTTAGTGAACCCAATCCAAGTCTCGGATCATGCCCACAACACAGGGGAAAAATCCAGGCAGAGTAGAAGCTGTAGTTGTCACTCTCAATCCCACAGAATCACCCCTGTATAGTGGTACAGATAAATCTGGGTCACCCAGGATTTAAGGAACAAATGAACTAAGTATATTCCTTCTGAAATAAACAATTCCCCAGTTATTTCTTAGCAGTCATGGATAATAACCTTTTCACACTCCTGCAACCCAGGAGGCCAGATGAATTCAGCCTCACTAACTATCCTGACTACTAACCTTTTCATAGAAGACTGGGTCATAATATCCAGAAATGCTTTATCTTAAAAGATTTCCTTCAAGGCATGGTCGAATTTGTACAGGTAACGCTAGAAAAATCCCCAAAGCAGGTGGATTGCATAACCATCACCCGGCCAAAAGAAGAAGAAGGATGGAAAAAAGTTTATTCCAGGTGATTATAAGAGTTTGACAACTAGATGACTTGGAAAATAGTTGATCGATCTCATGGAACTCTGAAGGAATAGTTGCGCAAACTCATAATAGATCCACCACCCAAAAAGGAGACATCTGATGTGCCTCCCAAGGGTTTCCATGACCACTGGAAGTAAGAATAAATAGAAGAGGAAGAATCATATTCTCCTTCAAAGTACGCTCTGACTCTTTCATATTTATTCCCTGCGACATCTGCAGCATGGGTACCACCCCACCAAACAGAATCCTCATTAAACTAAGAGATCATATTTGGTTCTTTCAACACAATTCACTTGACTAACCCCTTTTCTAATGATTAGTATGCCCCTAAATATGGTTTTCCCATGTATAATAGGGGAACGGGAGGCCGCATGCACTGAAGACAAAGATATAGGGGACAACACAGATGTGGTCAGACTCAATATCCCAGTAATGTCCCCACAGAGGACATATATATAGCTGAGATTCATGGGAAATCACTTCATCATGCTTAAAGTATGAAATTAGGTGTCTCAGAACCCTCCACCAGTCACTTGCATCTGATTGTATTGCATAAACTCTTAGAGGGGGTTCTATCTGATCAATCCAGGCAATGGGGAAGGCTAGTGCGATCTATACCACTGATAGCAGATACTCCCTCAACCTTCCCAAAAGATCCAGGTCTATATACCTTAGCTGATTCATCTCCTAAATCGCATGCTCCATCCCCTGATCCACATGACCAGGAGCAACCCCATATCAGGAAGCGCCGACCTTTGGCACAAAAGTATGATGTTTTGAAACAGCTGGTCATGGTCCCTTTCAAGCTCTCAATCATTGATGTTATTCATCTTTCAAAAGAACTTAGGGAGGCACTTTTTGAATCCCTCAAGAGCCCACAAGAATTTGAGATAGAAGTCACTATAGTCGTGGTCTATCGAGTGAGACTATGTCCTTAGGATTTAATGTCTCCATCTTGTTCACCGGTCAAGACTAGGAGGATTCCATCCAAGGGCGCATCAAACCCATGTATGTCTCAGGAAGACTCAATAACATCGATGTCCAAAGGGTGCTGATCAGTAATGGATCTGGGATCAATCTCATCCCAACCCAAAATCTCTAACGTTTGGGGTATGGCGAAGGGGACTTATCCCCTACAAAGTTGACCATCCAAGGGTATGATAAAATTGAGAAAAACCTCTTGTTAAAATCAAGATCATAGCTCAGTTTGGGGATCTTACATCTGATGATGAATTCATGGTTATCCAATAGGACACTAAATATAATATCCTACTTGGAAGGCCCTAGCTTCATATCCACCTGGTGATACCTTCAACATTCTAGTAGTGTCTAAAGTTCCCCATTAATGGAAATTTCATCATTCTACATGGTGACAACACCCCCTTCGAGGCTTGTAGATCCATATGTGTTTAATCATATTTCAACAATAAGGGAGGTAAGAGACCGATGGAGGATGATGGTATATGGTTTTCAACTCCCAATGGCTTAGGGACCACCCCTTTAAATCCCTACAACATGCTTGATGATGAATTTGTGCTCCCCATAAACATGGTCGAAATAGAATATCTAATTCTAGAGTTTTGGCCCTCTTCTATCCTCAGTGACAATCAACTCTGAAATATCTCTATAGTGACTCGGATGGAAAAGGATGATGATGTTTCTTCTCATGGCCTATGTCACCTTGATAGTGACGGAGAGGCCCCTAGGTTTCCATCATCTCTCAAATATGTCTCTACAGACTTAGAAATGGAAGAATATAAGGAAGATATTAGGAACACCCCTCCAGCATTCAAGGAAGGTGTTTCCTCCACCATATATGAGCTCAGGCAGATAAACCTGGGGACATAAGATGATCCATGGCCTACTCTGATTAGTTCCGCCATACCCATCAAAGAGTAAGAGGTGTACATCGAATTTCTAAAGCAACACCAATATGTGTTTTCCTAGAATTATACAGAGATGCCCAGACTAAATCTAGATGTGGATACACACCATCTTGGGATACTCAATGGTCATTGAGGCTTCAATAAGGTAGCTAGTAGGATACACCCCTCTCATGCTACAAATGTAGAGGAAGAAGTTGAAAAATTGATCAAAGCTAATTTTGTTTGGGAAGTGAAGTACCTAAGATGGATTGCCAACATCATCCCTATCAAGAAGAAGAATGGTAAGATTAGGGTCTACATTGACTTCATAGACCTTAATCAGCATTTCTTGAAGGATGATTTCCCATTACCAATCACAAAACTCTTTATCGATGAAACTATTGGCTTCCAATCCCTTTCCTTCATGGATGGGTACTCAGGGTACAATCAAATAAAGATAACCCCTGAGGATGAAGAAGATACTACCTTTAGAGGACCTCAAGGGATATTTTTCTATCAGCTCAGGCCCTTTGGATTAAAGAATGTGGGTTACACATATTAGCATGCCATGCATCACAACTTTAATCCATTATTGGGAAGGATAGTCAAGTGTTATGTTGACGACCTGGTCATTAAATCCCAACAATGATGTGATCACTTCACAGACCTCTAAGCAATCTTCGACAAGCTGCGACAACACAGTCCAAATATGAATCCGCTGAACTGCACTTTTGGGGTAACATCATGCAAGTTCCTTGGCTTTGTAGTACACCACGAAAGAATTGATGTTGACCCAGAGAAAACCAGTGCTATCTTAGTGATGTAACTCCCCATAAATCTGAAAGAACTAAGGGGACTCCAAGGCAGACTCACCTACCTTCGGCAATTCATATCCAACTTGGATGGAAAAGCTCTCCCCTTCATAAGGCTAATGAAGAAGGGGATCACCTACCAATGGGATGATGATTTACAAAAATCCTTCGAGAGTCTCAAGAAATACTTACTTCACCCACCGGTTTTGATACCTTCGATGGAAGGGAGGTCACTCATCTTTTATGTAGACACCATGGAACACTCATTGGGCACCCTCCTCATGTAGAAAAATGATGTGAGAAGCGAGAATAGTCTCTACTACCTTAGTCAGACCATGCTAGGTACTGAGATGTGGTATTATGATGTCAAAAATAACTATCTTGCACTCATCTTCACAGTGAAAAAGCTAAGGCATTACTTGAAGCACCACGAATTCCACCTAGTATCTTGTATTGATTCACACAAGTACACCCTTGGTTTCCTTATATTGAAAGGATGCTTGGTTTTATGGGTGATCATTCTACAACAATATAACATCCAGTTCATATCCCAAAAGTTAGTGAAAGGGAAAGATCTGACTGACTTCATGGCAGCACATCCTACCCTGTAAAATACATAGGAAGACACCAAACTCCCTGATAAAGAGGTATTTTATGCCCATGAAACCCCTCAGACATGGGAGATGTATTTTGATGGTGCCTCCCAGAGTCCTATCAGCACAATAATGGAAAACCCAAAACTCAATTGGGTTGGATTAGGTATTGTATTTGTCTCCCTAGATAAAACAATTTTTTCCAACTCTTTCTCATTGTTTGAAGGCTGCACAAATAATGAGGTCAAGTACCAAGACCTTATCATTAGACTGGAACTATCCCTATAGATGCACATAGCCTACCTGAATATCAAAGGGGATTTGGAGTTGGTGATAAAGCAAATCAATGGAGAATGTGCCATCAAGAAGGAAGAACTGAACCCCCTCACTGGCTATGTTAGGGGATTGATGGAAGAATTCCACTTTGATCTCACACTGTATTATGTTACCTGGTCACAGAATGCTCATGCCGATGTATTGGCTGACATTGCCGCTTTCCTGGATGAACCTGATCAGGGGGAATCCACCTTCCATATTACACATCAAAGAATGGTCTCTTCAATCGTGGTACATGATATGGGAGAGATCAATCAGGTTAACACCACCCCAGAGCATGATGAACCAGTGAACACCCCTATATGAATGGGTCCCATAATTGTTTATCTTATAGATGGGACTCTCCCAAAAGACCATGCCGGAATGGGAGCAGATTTAGCACCGAGCATCAAACTTCACTTTGTAGGATGGACAAAACGATTATAAAATCCTCTACAAGCATGGATTTTATGAATTTCTCCTCAGGTGTATAGAATAAGTAGAAGTTTTTCCATCATGTAGGATGTCCATGTAGGCTCTTGTAGTGCCCATCAATTTGGAACGAGGCTCACCCACTAAATCAGGAGGTTGGGATATTACTAAAAAACCATGATACAGGACTGTGTGTAATTAACTAGGAAATGTCATGCATTTCAGATCCATGAAACTGCTCAGATCTGCAACTTCCCCTTTCCATTCACATCGAGTCACCCACATCCTCACTACATGACATTAAACTGCATGGTCCTTCTAGAACTAGGTATGGCTTGATTCCCATGTCTAATGGGATATGTATGGATTCCTTGATTATATTTCTTGGTCAATCCACTACATGGTATGAAATGCCATTTTCATACCCCTTTTATGTATCTTCACTATAGGAAGATATGCATCGTTCCTTATTTCTCATGTCGAGTATAGCTCGCATGAGATTAGGAATTGTGGAAAAGACCTACCCTCACAAGCAAGGCATAAAGGTGCGTGATAGGTCCATTATCGTCTCAAATTCAAGACCATAAAAGGCGTGCCATGGGTCCTTACAGCATGACATTAAACTGCACGGCTCTCCAAGAACTACATGTGGTATGATTCTCATCCTTATGAGATAAGTAGTGATGCCCAGACTTCCACTCTCAGGCCCAACCGCAATACCCTTTTCAATTCAAAATAGTTCTCTTTCATCCTTACCGCGTGACGTTAAACTGCATAGAACTCCTGGAACTACATGTGTCTTGATTCTCATCCTCATGAGATACGTAGCGATGCCCAAACATTTCACCCTTAGGCCCATCCATGGGTATAACCCTTTTCGGCCCCTTTTCCTGAGTTTTCCTGGAAGTATGTGTGGTGTGGATGAGACCTATTTAGTCCAAATTCATGTTGGGTTGCTTCATGGAATCACACTGTGCATATCCATGTTTGGACCTTTATCTTGCAGTCCAAACCACATGATCCTAAACTATCCACATAGGTCCCTACAACACAACATTAAACTGTGTTACATCATCCTCACCGCAAGACATTAAACTACATGGATTTCCAGAACTACGTGTGGTTTGATTCTCATTTTCATGAGATGTGTAGTGATGTCTAGTCTCTATCCTTGGACCCAACTGTGACATTCCCATTTATTCATGATAGTTCACCTACATCCTTACTGCATGACGTTAAACTACACAGAAATACGTCCTTACCGTATGATATTAAACTAAAAAGAGATGAAAATCCCTAATACATGACAATAAACTATGCATAACATCTCCCATTTTCATTCCTTATCAAAGGACCACAAGATAATTACCTCGGTCAACCAGAGTATGGGGTGATTCCATCATCATTTAAGAGCACTTCAAACCCATATACCACACTTCATGTCTTGAGCGTCCTGGGTCACCGTTAACCTTCCATGGACCTTTTAAAGGATATCCAGATTCAAGGACCCTTTGCTTGACTATGAATACATTTCCATGGCTCCTGCATATGTGCCTATGGCCATCAACCAAATGTGTCACTCTGAAAAAAAGGATACTCAAATTCTCATGAGCCCCGACATCATCGCGGCAGCACTCAATGCCCTAGTGTGTCTGAACCGCTCCTTGTATGACTATCCCACATCATTAATCATCACCTGAGAGACTCAAGAAATGATTTACAAAATCTTCACCCCTCTCTTAGAAGGATGTTAGAGTAATCTTGACCTCGGGTATCCTAATTAGGCTCTTGTGTAACATCTTCCATACTAGGCTCATGCAAGTCATGACCCTAAACTGTTTGTGCTTTGGTCAAATTTGTACAACCTTAAACTCTAGACTATTATGGTCCAAATTGAAAGACCTTAAACTAATAAAAAAAGAGACACAAAACTCATCAGGCTGAAAACACGTAAAGGGTGACCTAAGAAAAAGTTGAGTCTCCGCCCGCTAAACTCATCATTCTCAGAGTTTAGGAAAAAATTAGGGCGCAAACATAAAAGGCACAAATCTCATAGGGTCTATAACCCTAGTAAAATCCAAGCTATGCTTTCTTGACCCACTGGTATAGGAAAAAGTTAGTTCAATGTTTTTCACATATCCTTGCCGCAAGAATATTCTCTCTAGGTAGTGGCATAGCTTTTAGGGTACTCAAACCCTCCTTGTATTTTACATATTTTGCAAACTGCACTTCATGAGTTGGGGTATCTTGAATCACTATAACCTTACATATCCCTTTGAAAGGATATTGGGCTTCAATTTCCCTTTTCTTGATTATGCATACATGCCCATGGCTCCAGCATATGCACCCATGGCTGTCAACCAAATGCATCACTTTGAAAAAGGATATTCTAATTCTCGTGAGCATTGTCATCATCACTAAATCACTCAACATCCTAATATGTCTGAACCACTCCTTATATGACTATAAGAACTCAGATCTTCTTTTCAGGTATGTTTTCCTTCTTCTGGTCATTTTTGAGAAAAAGGGAAATTTCTGGAAATTTTCAAAGTACATGTTGTGTACTTTCTGAGTACACGACGTGTACTCGGTTACTGCAGGTAGCTATGTGTTGGTCGTGTGATGGACACACACACAGACATGTGGGGGTGACCTGGAGGCTTCCTAATGTGGGGTATGGAAATTTCAAGTACACGTTTTGTACTTCCAAAGTACACGCAGTGTATTTTTATTTTTTTCATTAAATGGACTGGGGTCGCGTCTAATTGGAAGAAAGCTCTTCTTCTTTCCGAACTCGACTGAGAGCATCCGTATGGTGTGGATCTTCAAGGAGCCCCTAATCGAGCATCCGTTCTCCAAATCAAACTCCGTTGGTTGCATTGGAATCACATCGGTGATTTATCTCTTCTTCTTGAACACTATCTTCTGATTTCTCTTCTCTCGTGAGATATTGTGGGTTGAACCTTTTAGACGTTTTTATAGATCTATCACATTATAGGTCGATCCAAGGGCCGACACCGAAGTATAAAAATCCTACAATGTTGAGGTAGGTGGTTTGTTCCTTTCCATTAAAATTATTTGAGTTATATGTGCAATATTTCCCAATACCCATGAACGGGGTATTGCACGTTTACCGTTTTAGCCCTATTGTTTTACAGCTATGCTTGTATGCTTGAGTAGAGGTTAATTTAATGTGAATAGGGTTAATTTCTCTGCTTTGGAATTTTTTTCCCATGCATGATTGCATGTTAGGCTATTGTTTACTTTCCCATGAATAGTTGTAGGATGGTGTGTTTGTTCTGATATGCTGATATGTTGTAGACTGCTATCCAAGTAGTTCTTGGGGGTTAATTTGGCCAATACGTGTTGCTATACCTACTTGACTTTCACAGGGCCGTGAGAACCTGGTGTATTAGACCATAGGGATAATGGACATAAGGTCTTCTCTAGAGTGTCTGTTTTACTTACGATGTGAGACCATAGGGGGAATTGACGTAAGTGCTTCCTCAAAGTGTCTATAGTTCCTAAACGTGGGCCACAAAGGGAATTTGACGTAAGTTCTTCCCTAGAGCACCTTTAGTTACGATACGAGACTATAGGAGGAATTGACAGCGAGTGCTTCCTCAGAGAGTCTATGCTTAAGCTGAACCAGAGGGGTTAGACTGAGTGTACTGCCCAGAGTGTTTCTTGTACTTTTTAGGTAGGACCAGAGGGGATAGGTTGTGAGTACTTCCCAGAGGATTACCTATTGTGTTATCTGTTTGCTTATGTTTCTATGTAGGACTATAGGGGATAGGTTGTGGGTACTTCCCAGAGGGTTACCTTTTTTGATTATCTTATTTGATTAGTTGTTGCTTGATATTTTAAACTGTGGGTTGTTACTACTAAGTACTTCCTTGTTTAATGCTTTATGTACCTTACCTGCCATATATTCACTAACTATTAGGCACAGATCTTGTGGTGGTTTCCTACTGGGATTTAGTCTCACACCCTGTTTGGGTCATGATTTTGCGCTCAAACAGATTATATTTTTGTAGGTATAGATAAGGTAAAGCGCTCTTCTACTTCAGGTACTTGATTTGCTATGGAGATGGAGAGCATGGGACCAAGCTATGTCTTGCTATGCTGAGGAGTTGTTTAATTGATTTCTTTTGTACTTGGTTTTAGTACTATTGTATTCCATCATTTTGATTTGTTTGGCTGTTTTCCTAGAAATATGTATCATGCATCATTCATATATATATGTGTGCTCTAGTTTACTATTTTCCAGTCTTCTGTTGTTTACTTTTGTATGGATTATTCCTACTTCTGCTTTTTCTATTGATTTCTTTCGTTGTGTTACTCTGCCAATGAGGGCATAGTTTCCACACTATCATACCCAAGGCCCTCACTGGTAGTCGGTAGCCTCTGGTGTTTGGGTAAATGCGCTTGAGGTCATGTGACCAACCGGGTATGGGGCGCCTCTAAGTGGCTTCCAGAACCGGGACGTTACAAAGTGGTATCATAGGGTTTTATTTTCTCTTGACTTACTGTTTGGATCCTATAGTCAGGGATAGGACATAATAGGTACTTGGTAATAAGATGTGCCTAGGAGTAGCTAACTCATGTACAGGTAAAAGCCAATCTACCTTATTATTGTAATTTTTTGGTTTCTCAATTATTACAGTTGATTTTTATTTCACCGTTGGGTGATTCACATGTTTTCTGCTGTTATTTTTGACGTTATTCAAGTTATATTTCTATTTCAACCTGATGAGATGAGGGTATGCCATCTTATGCATCATTTTGGCACTTGCTAGAAATCACATTTCATGCATTCTTGCCATGCCATATAGGGTGCATTAGCGATTGCATGTTGTTGTGATAGATGTTGTGCTAGAGATGCATGATGTTGTGATAGTTGCCTTGATAAAATATATGTTGTTTGATAAGGTATTGTTTGTGTAAGGTTTTTTTTTTAATGAACACCAAACTTTGGTTCTTGAGGTGTTAGGGGCCCTCATGAATCAGAATTTGGTGGATCTTTGATTTGTTTACCTTGTTATGACATGTGTAAGATTCCAATATTTGATTCACGGGGAGTATGGGCCCTCACAGATCGGAATTTGGAACTTTAATGTTCATTTCAGTGTTTTTCTAGGCTCTGTAGTAGTTTCTAAGGCTTACTGTCCGAAAAAACCAAGAATACACACTGTGTAGTTTTGAATACATGCCATGTGTTATTATGTTCAGGAAGAAACTTTTTTTATTAAGTACATGCCGTGTACTGTATGTACAGGCCGTGTAATCTCTAACTATGTCTCGGACTGTGTGAGTGGGGACACGGGGATTGGAATCTTTGGTAAGACACGCCGTGTAGAGGATGTACATGCCGTGTTGTAGGACTATCTAATGGGTCATGTCACTAACAAAACGTTTCGGAAAAATCTTCTTAGTACATGTTGTGTTCGTCTGGAACACGTCGTGTGGTGTAAACCTAGTACTCAACCATGTAACTAACAAAACGGGCCAGTTTTATCCTTTCTCGTACATTCCGTGTCTACCTGGTATATTCCATGTAGTGTGATCCACGTAACCAACCATGTATCAAACAACACGGGTCGGTGAGGTTCATCTCGTACATGTCGTGTTTGACACTAACACGCCGTGTAGTATCGTTCTATGGAGAAATGTGTGGCTTAGCTTTGTAGAAGGACTCGGGCAGGGGAAGAGGATTCAAGTACACACCGTGTGTTAGGTGAACACGCCGGGTGTATGGGGTGTTACACGACTAGTTCTGGTAGGAGTACACACCCATGTGAATGGCTGAAGGGAACACGCCGTGTAGGTTTTATACATGTTGTGTAGTCATGTTTTGAAAAACTTGAATGCTTTCCTTCTCTTATTCCCTTCTTACGTTTTCATCTTTTGGTCCTTGATAATCTTGATCTAAGGTGTGCGTTTGACCTTTCAGAGTCATGCCACCAAGACGTCCTCCGATTGTACGCTAGTTTCAGGGTAGTGATTGGACACTAGATATGGCTGATCAGGGACTACCTGTAGATCCTCCATTTATGTCAGTCTTGGAACCAGCCGTTATACCGGATGTAGGTGCTAATACACAGTTCGGGGAATTATTTATGAGGATGATGCAGACCTTTCAGGGAGCACCACCTCCTGCCCCGTTGATGGAAGAATTGACACGGGTCTTTCAGCATCAACATCCTCCCACTTTCTTAGGGGATGGAGGACCCCAGGCTGCAGAGTCATAGATAGAAGCCATGCTGATGATCTTTGAGCATCTGGAGACGCCTCCAGAGAGGCGGTTCAAGCTCTCTACATATATTCTTCGGGATTCCTCCAAGAGATAGTGGGATGTGATCTCACAGGTGGGACACCAACAGGTTATGACTTGGGAGGAGTTTCGGCGTATCTTCTAGGACTACTTCTACCTGAAGACTTTGACAGCCGATCGATCCCAAGAGTTTATGAGTCTGGAGTATGGTACTCTTTCGGTTATGGAGTATTCCTCTCAATTTAATGATTTGAAGCATTTCATGCCTATTTTAGGAGGTGATCAGTTATTCCTGGCAAGGAAGTTCGAGGATGGTCTGAGGCACGACATCCGATCACAGGTGAACATCTTCCGGTTGACTTCTATCACTTCTATCATCAACCAGGCGCTGATTACTGAGTGCAATCTGAGGGATTATGGGGTTGTGAGCTAGGTTGGCTTGACATCTGGATTTATTATCCCTCCTACTGATAGCAGGAAGTGTCGCAGGGAGTCTTCGCGCGGAGATCCAAAGAGGCGAGATACTTCTTTTGGTAGCCAGGTGGTGTGATACTAGTGCGGGAAGAGAAGGAATATGAGGCCACATTTCCAGAGATACCCAGTGTAGTTTCGATCTTGCAACAAGATGGGTCATATTCAGCACTTCTATTAGATCTTATCACCAGTAGCTGGTGACAGGGGTTCTTCTATGCCTCCTCATTCAGGAGTAGCACCACTAGTTACTCACCAGTCTGGGAACTGGAGTTCTTCTGGCCGTTCAGGACGAGGTGGAGGTCGTGGCCGTGGTAGCCAGTCACCAGGCTTTCAGAAACAACAGGGTGGATCAGCTTAGAGTGGTTAGGTATGGTCACAGGGCCGTGGTGCAGGTCAGACTTTTGGAGTGGAGCATACCCAACAGGATCAGGATCCCGAGCCTTTTACAGTTCGAGGTACAATCTCAGTTTCCTCAATTTTAGATTCTGCTCTTTTTGATATAGGGTCTTCCCATAGATTTATATTTTTTTCTGTTTTGGAGAGCCTTGGGCTCTACTTTTTTTCTTTTCCTAATATCCTGACGCTAGACACTCCGTTGGGAACTAGAACGGCTAGTGTGTGATAGTGTAAGGAGTGCCCTCTAGAGGTTGGTGAGTGTCACTTTTTATGGGACCTCTATGTCCTAGAGAAGACAAGCTATGATGTTATTCTCATAATGGATTTTCTAGTTCCATTCCATGCAGTAATCTACTGTTATCGTCGTAGGGTGAGTTTCATATCACCAGAGGTTGGATCTTTTCTTCATAAGGGATAATGGGATGTCCAGGTAAGTAGAGCGGGACCCGAGCATCATGGGTTAGGAGGAGTTACAGCCCAGATTTCTAGTCTATATATGGATGACCAGGGGACTTCATAGAGGGACTTTCCCCCAGTGGTGGATCATTTCATATATATATTTCTTGAGGACTTTCCAGGTTTTCCTCCAGAGCGTGAGGTAGACTTTTCTATTGAGCTTGTGCCAGGAGCAGCACCGATGTCCATTCCTCCTTATAGGATGGCTACACCAGAGTTACAGGAGCTCAAGAAGCAGTTGGATGAGTTACAGGAAAAGGGTTTCATCTGACCCAGTACTTCTCCTTAGGGTACTTCTGTCCTTTTGCAAAGAAGTCGGACAATACCCTCAGGCTTTGTGTGGATTATCAGAAGTTGAATCAGTTGACGATCAAGAACTGATATCCATTAATGAGGATTGATGATCTCTTTGATCAACTTTGAGGAGCCCGGGTGTTCTTGAATATTGACTTGAGGTCCGGTTACCATCAGTTGCGTGTTAGACCATCAGATATACCTATTACATCCTTCCGGAATAGGTATGGTCTATATGAGTATATGGTTATTTCATTCAGTCTCACGAACGCACCTGTAGTTTTCATGGCACTGATGAACCGAGTGTTCCATCCATACTTGGATTCCTTCATGGTGGTTTTTGTGGATGATATATTGGTGTACTCTAATACTCTACACAACCATGTCACCCATCTTGAGATCATTTTGAGTACACTGAGAGAGCATCAGTTATATTTTAAGCTCTCAAAATGCCACTTTTGGATGGATCAGATTCACTTCTTGTGTCATGTTATCTCAGAGACAGGAGTATCAGTAGACCCAAAGAAAGTGAGATCAATAGTTTCCTGGGAGAAGCTGAAGAACATCTTTGAGGTGCGTAGTTTTCTAGGGATGTTTGGGAACTATAGATGTTTCATTTAGTACTTTTCACGCTTAGCAGCACCACTGAAGGGTCTGACTAAGAAGGGTGCAAAGTTCTTGTGGTCAGATTCTTGTGAGTCAGCCTTTTAGGAGCTGAAAGGGAGATTGACTTCAGCACTGATACTAGTCTTGTCAGAGCCAGGCAAGATCTATACTGTGTACTGTGATGCTTCAGGAATCGGGGTGGGAGTTGTACTTATACAGGGAGAAGGATTTGTTGTGTATGGGTCTCAGTAGTTGAGACCACATGAGAGGAATTACCCGACGCATGATCTTGAGTTGGCTGCAGTTGTTCATGCCTTACGATGTTGGAGACATTATCTTTTGGGAGAGAATTTTTTGGTTTTCACCAACCACAAGAGTCTCAAGTACATCTTCACTCAGCATAATCTGAATTTGAGACAGCGAAGGTGGGTTGATTACCTTCAGTCTTTTGACTTTGAGATTGCCTATACGCCTGGGAAAGGCAATGCAGTGGTTGATGCATTGAGCAGGAGGACTCTGATACAGGTAGTTCAGGAGGCCAGCAGTGAGTGGCAGCTTATGGATCTATTCTATGAGATGCATTTGGATGTGCACGACAGACAGGGGCAGACGTTTATTTCTTATATGGCTATTACCTCTACTCTTCTTGATCGAGTGTGAATGAGGCAGCTATCAAATTCAAAAGGCCTAGTCCTATGGGAGAGCGTGTCAGGAGAGGACCTGATTCCGGGATGGACCATAGGTGAGGATGAGATATTGCATTTCTAGGGGCGCGTATGGGTGCCAGCAGACATACACGAGGAGCTAATGTGGGACTTTCATTCCTCAGTTTGGGTAGTTCATCTAGGTATCACCAAGATGTATCGTGATCTACACCGTCAGTATTTGTGTCCAGGTATGAAGAGAGAATTTGTTAGTTTTGTCATGAGGTGTTCCACCTGTCAGCAGGTGAAGGCGGAGCATCAATGACCAACAGGGCTTTTACAGCAGTTACCCATTTCCGAGTGGAAGTGAAATGATGTCGCGATGGATTTATTTACAGGTTTATTGAGGTCGCCTCGAGGGAATGATGTAGTTTGGGTTGTCATTGACAGACTCACGAAGTTTTCTCACTTTTTACCGATCAAGGAGAACTTTAGTGTTGATGAGCTGGGACTATTGTACATCTGTGATATTGTGCGCTTACATGGAGTTCCACACTCCATTGTTTCAGACAAAGATTCACGTTTTACTTCTTGGGTTTGGTAGGGGCTTCAGAAGGCTTTGGGTACACAAGTACTTTTGAGTATAGCTTACCACCCCCAGACAGATGTCCAGTCTGAGCGTATGATTCACGTGCTTGAGGACATGCTCCGAGCATGCATTATGGATTTTTGAGGTTCTTGGGAGAAGAATATACCTCTTGTGGAGTTTTCCTAAAATAATATTTTTCAAGAAACTATTCAGATGTCACCTTATGAGGCTTTGTACAATAGGCCATGTCGATCACCCTTATGTTGGCTGGAGGCAGGAGAGGTAGTTATATTGGGACCTCGTCTTGTTCAGAAGACCTCAAAGCAGATTAAGTTGATTCGGAAGAGGATGGATACTACACAGTCTCGACAGAAGTCTTATACTGATCAACAAAGACGACCTATGGAGTTCGAGGTTGGGGATCAAGTTTTTCTACGTGTCACATCGAGGTTGGGACACAAGAGGTTAGGAGACAGGGTAAGCTTTCGCCGAGGTACGTCGGGTTGTTTGAGGTGTTGGAGAGAGTTGGGTCGGTTGCCTATCGATTGTAGTTACCATAGATGTAACACCCCAAGCTTACTTGGTACGCTTCTCTTTGAATAATACAGTAGCGTGTGTTGTACGCAACTTTGAGTTCTAACACACACCACAACCAATCAAACTAGTCGTTATGAATAGTAATACCCACTTTTTGAAATTTTATAAATTTTATCTCTCAAAATGGACTTAATTTTTGGATTTGGAATATCGAATTTAGCCTAGGGTGAAATTTTTATACTTTTCAGATAACTTTTATATTTTGATGAATAGTGAAAATTACTAAATTTTAATTAAAAAAAACTTTTTTAATAAAAAAAATAATAGTGATAAATTATAAATTTGAGTGGTTTTAAAGTATATTTAGAATATATTTTTACCATTTAATACAATTTTGGTCATTATACATAATTTCACAATTAAACCAGACATAAATAAGTGTCAATCTTTTGATAGTTATTATTTCTTAAAAACACGCTTTTTGTTTTGACAGCGGGAATTAATTTTAAATTAATTTATGCCACTTATGTGTTTTGAATTTGGAAAAATGGATTCCATATTTGAAATCAGTATGTCCAAATTGTGTAAATAGGTAACTTTTATTTTTAGACATTTTGAATAATTACTTCGGTAAATATTTTATTTACTATGGTTAAAGGCTAAATCTGGTAAATAAGGGTAGAAAATAATACTATAATAATTATAAATTACCCTAAAACGCGTCCTAACCTTATTGGTGGATACATTTCAGACCATGGGAATCTTTGGGTCGATTTTGGGACCCCATGGAGCCACTTGTAGGTGATAGGGACACTTTATATTAATTAAGTTAAAGTAAACACAAAAATGACACAAGCATATATATTTTAGAAAAAAAAATTACATAGGGTTATATATGTTATATTTTAGACTATGAATATTAATTAGTAAGATAAAAATATTTCCTATATAATGATATTTTATTTATAATTTTTAGACATTAAATAATTTAATTTATTTATGACACAATGGTGATGCTGTAATTACCTAATTAATGAAATATTAAAATAATTGATATTATAAATATAAAAAAATGTAATTTGAGACTTTTTATGAATTAAACTAATTTTATAGGTTAATATGACATATTAGGATTGGTTATATAAATTTTTTTCTAAGTAATAATGTTGTTATGAAATTATCAAAAACAAAATACCCAATAGTATCAAAATTGACATAAAAGAGTTTTTAAAACAAATATTATATTATTAATTGATATTCTATTCCAAAAAATCTAAGTTTCAGAAAAAGGACTTATATAATGATATTTTTATCATTAATGGACCAGTTGGGGATCTCTTGGAGGTATATAGTAAGTTTATTAACTATATAATATAAAAATACAAAGAGACATGGTAAATGTCAAACTATTTAACTAAGAGTTAAATATAAATGATAAGGTTAATATAGTGACCCAAACCTGTCTAAAATATATTGGATTAAATTATTTAGACCCATACCCACCTTATAATTTTAATAATACACTTTGTATCCATTATAAACTGAATATGAATTTATTATAAATTAATACTTTAAGTTTTTCCTAAAGAGCCCCTCCTCCCCCTTATAAAAGGGCACCACTTCTAACCAATTCTTCAAACATTAAAAGATTTTTTTTCGGCCAAACCCTGACCAAATAATCTCTCAACTATCCTCCCTTCATCATAGAGTAATTACTTTATTCATAAAGCCAACCTAAGGATCCCTTTTGATCAAATCAAGAGGAAGAACCTGAAGAAGAGGTAATGTTTTCACCACCCTCTTTCAAGTTCCTTTCTTCTTCAAATTATTCTTTCTTTGTTATTCCCATTATAAAATAATAACTCCGGTATCTTTTATATACTGTGATGTTATTATAAATATGGTACAACCATATTCAGTATTCTATCCATCCTTTGAATGACATGTCACCATACGTGTGTACGTACGGTTTACCATCTCCACGCCGTGGTGTAATTGTTATTCAAAAAATTATTATTTGGATGGGTATAATAATGATGTTTAATTCATGTAAATAATAAATATAACATGATAATTATTCTGTATATATGATATACTATCCAATTATATATTATTTTAATATCAAAAGAGTGATATTGTCGCTCGTGCGTACGGACGGACTACGGTCTCCACGAACGCGATGAGATTCATTCCCCATCGTATCCATTCAAGTCTAATTCTCATTTGATGATTAAAAATAATGTTTAAGGAGTTGATATCATTCTGGATATGAATAATATACATCCTATACATAACAAATATGGATCACATAACAAAGAATATAAAGAAAAATGAATCCTTTAACACCTGAAA
Organism: Viscum album; assembly: GCA_963277665.1. Taxonomy (NCBI): domain Eukaryota; kingdom Viridiplantae; phylum Streptophyta; class Magnoliopsida; order Santalales; family Viscaceae; genus Viscum; species Viscum album. The sequence continues at coordinate 1,478,730,466 of OY728127.1, read as the reverse complement.
CGATGATAATACTAAGATATTTTTAACAAACCAATGTTAAAAGATCATATATGATATCATATTAATGTATATGATTATTGTATAATTTAATAACAATTATTTCACCATTATACAGGAGGTTAACCTACCCTCAACCAAGGAAAAGTACAGGGTAAGGGTTTATTTCACAATCTCTTCATTATCTGAGGTTGTTTATATGTAATTATCTACTGGGACCTCTTTATCATCCACCTCCATGTTTCTTAAAAATGTATTTCAAAACATTATTACTATTTTATAGACTATGGGTTAAATTCATTTATACCCTTTTTTAATTTTTATAAGATGTTTATAAAGGAATCTTTCCGTCATTTTCCAAACAAGGTCCTTTTTAACCTTTTCGACAAAATTAAGGTAAGAATGTTATTTTTAACTTATACAGCGGGTGCGGCTATTTTCTACTGTTATAAACTCGTTGAAGCTTCCCTTACAAGCTTATAAGAATATTTTCAAAGTAAATGTTTTATTTTATAATTATGTGACTCTTAAATGATTTCAAAATAGAAAGAGATATTTCTCTAAAAAGGGTTTTGATTTCATCTATGTCAACATCCTTTGATGGATTTTAAGTTTATTTGGAGTTGATTTATTATGATACAAAAATTCCATATTATATTGAAGTTTTTGTGATATGTTTGACTATGGATGTGCTATTTTTACACCATTCATGATTTATGGTTAAAGTATTGACATTTTGTATGCTAGTTTTAATACGAATGTTTATGATATGTTTAAACCTTTTTATATGAGGAATGTATTGGACTTAGTAAGTGATGGGTGGAGCCCACTATAGCTTCTCGATGAATCGGTAGGTCTCATGAGACAACTAGACGTGGAATTGGTCAAGGACCTTTCCCAATTTGATTTATGGTTTTGGCCAAGGCCTTAATCATTTTTAGACGTCTTGGCCGAGGCCATGACAAAATGTTTCAGAATGTTTGGCATTATACATTCCCTCATTATGGAAATAATATTGATGGTTAATATGGTCATTCGACTAGTAGAATACCCATGATTATGTTTTATTATGGAATTATTTACTCATCTCATATTCTTTCCATAAAATTATTCATGTTTATTATTGGTAAAGGCGTGTGGTTTCAATTATTTACCATGCTTAATATTTATGTCATTTTCCGCTTTATTACTTACCCTTACTGAGCGTTTGATCTCACCCCTATCTTATGTTTTATTTTCCCAAGATATGAAGAAGTTAGTTATTAGTGACCTTCAAGCATAATCTAGGAGGCTTGGATGTTCCTAATGAAATATATTTGTGTTGTATTTCTCTTCAAGCTATAAAATTGAACATACGTATGAATCTTGTTTCCAATAATACTAAACTGATCAGTCTTTCGAGACATGATTTCCTTGTGATCATGCCAATGTTATGTAATAATTCACCGACTCTGGGTAACTAGGTTCGGGGTGTTACATTAGAGGTACTGGGCTATGCACGATGTCTTCCACGTTTCTCAGCTTCGACGTTACTTCTCAGACCCGTCTCATGTTTTCCAACATGAGGAGGTTGAGTTGGAAGTTGATGCATCATTCAAGGAGCATCCTATCTGGATCGTTGATCAAAGTACGAAGGTTCTCCATGTCCGTTTTGTTCTTCTGGTACGGGTGCTATGGTAGCACGGGCGAGTACAGGACGAGACTTGGGAGAGGGAGGCCAATGTATGAGTACAGTGGCCAGAGCTATTTGGGGTTTCTTCTTCTACTATGCCTTGCTAGGGAAATTAGGGTATGAATTTATTTAAGGAGGGAAGTTTTTAAGAACCCAGATCTTCTTTTCAGTTATGTTTTCCTTCTTCTGGTCAATTTTGAGAAAAAGGGAAATTTCTAGAAATTTTTGAAGTACACGTAGTTTACTTTCTGAGTACACACCGTGTACTTTCTAAGTAAACACCGTGTACTCAGTTACTGCAGGTAGCCGTGTGCTAGTTGTGTGATGGACACACACACAACCATGTGGGGGTGACCTGGAGTCCCCCTAATACAGGGTACAAAAATGGAAAGTATACGCCTTGTACTGCCAAAGTACACACTGTGTATTTTTCTTTTTTTTTTCATTAAACCGATCGGGGTCGCGTCTAATTGGCAGAAAACTCTTCTTCTCTGCCGAACTCGACCGAGAGCGTTCGTATGATGTGGATCTTCGCCGATCCCCCGATCGAGCGTCCGTTCTCCAAATCGAACTCCGCTGGTTGCATTGGAATTGCATCAGTGATTTCTCTCTTCTTCTTGAACACCATATTCTAATTTCTCTTCTCTCATAATATATTGTGTGTTGAAAGTTTTAGACATTTTTATAGATCTATCACATTCTAAGTCGATCTAAGGGATGATGCTGGAGTATAACGATCCTAAAACGCCAAGGTATGTGGTTTGTGCATTTCCGTTAAAAGTCTTTGAGTTATATGTGCAATTTTTCCCAATACCAAGGAATGGGGTATTGCGCGTTTACCGTTTTAGCCCTATTGTTTTCCTGCTATGCTTGTATTCTTGAGTAGAGGTTAATTGAATACGAATAGGGTTAATTGTTATGATTTGTAAGTTTTTTCCCATACATGATTGTTTGTTTTGACCGTTGGGCCTAGTTTTCATGTTAGGCTACTATTTACTTTCCCATGCCTAGTTGTAGGATGGTGTGTTTGTTCTGATATGCTGATATGTTGTAGACTACTAGCCAAGTAGTTCTTGGGGGTTACTTTGGCCGATATGCATTTCTATACCTACTTGACTTACACAGGGCCGTGAGAACCTGGTGTAGTAGAACATAGGGAGAATGGACGTAAGGGATTCTCCAGAGTATCTATTTTACTTACGATGTGAGACCATAGGGGGAATTGATGTAAGTGATTTCTCAGAGTGTCTGTAGTTCCTCGACGTGGGACACAAAGGGAATGTGACGTAAGTGATTCCCTAGAGCGCCTTTAGTTATGATATGAGACTATATGAGGAATTGACGGTGAGTGCTTCCTCAGAGAGTCTATGCTTAAGCTGAACCAGAGGGGTTAGACTGAGTGTACTGCCTAGAGGGTTTCTTGTACTTTTTAGGTAGGACCAGAGGGGATAGGCTGTGAGTACTTCCCAGAGGGTTACCTATTGTGTTATCTATTTGCTTATGTTTCTAGGTAGGACCAGAGGGTATAGGATGTGGGTACTTCCCAGAGGTTTACCTTTTGTGATTATCTGCTTTGATTAGTTGTTGCTTGATATTTGAAAGTGTGGATTGTTACTGCTGAGTACTTCCTTGTTTACTAATTTCTATACCTTACCTGCCATATATTCATTGACTGTTAGGAACAGATCTTGTGGTGGTTTTCTACTGGGATTTAGTCTCACGCCCTGTTTGAGACATGATTTTGGGCCCAAATAGATTATATTGTTGCAGGTATAGATAAGGGCAAGCACCCTTCTACTTCAGGTACTTGATTTGCTGTGGAGCTGGAGAGAATGAGACCAAGCTATGGATTGCGATGCTGAGGAGTTGTTTACTTGATTTCTTTTGTACTTGGGTTTAGTACTATTGTATTCCAGCATTGTGATCTGTTTGGATGCTTTCCTAAACATATGTATCATGCATCATTCATATATATGTGTGTGCTCCAGTTTATTATTTTCCATTATTCTACTGTTTACTTTTGTATGGATTATTTTTTCTTATGATTTTGCTATTTCTTTCTTCTACTGTGTTACTCTGCCAATGAGGGCATAGTTTCCCCACTATCACACCCAAGGACCTTGTTGCTATTCTGTGGCCTCTAGCATGTGGGGAAATGCACTTGAGGCCATGTGACCAACCAGGTACGAGGTGCCTCTGGGTGGCTTCCGGAACTGGGACATTACAATGATTTTCCCATATCATTCTCCTGGCTGGAGCACTCTGAATCATGATTTTCAATCCTTGCAACAATATCCTCGATGTTATGCCACTATGTTTCATGCCCTTCCTCAAGGAAGGACTATGAAACTTCATTGCCTAACCTTTTATGGACCACATCTCATGATTTGAAACCTTGGGGTGTAGATCTTGAGCTTCACTTTAAGAGATAGTTGTCCTAGGATGCCATAACCCCTCCTAGATAGCTTTCTTAACATATTAAACTTTATCATCTGGATTTTTAAATCTTTTCAAATCTTTCATAGACCTCATAAAGAAGTGGAGATCATATTTTCTTAGCCATTCTATTGACACATAAGGGCCCTGACCTTCCAACTAAATGCATCTTATCCTTTCCAGAAAGGGGCTTAGATCTATGTGATCCCTTGAAACACTATAGTGGAACCTGGAATTTCAAGATGTCATGGGACATACCCAGCACGTCTGCACCATCCGATATTCATGGAATCAAACTTTGGGGTTATGATTTACATAATCCATACTCCAACTGTCTAGGAGGACTTGGTATCCCTAGTATTCCAACCTTATCAATATTACCACCAAAAATATTCCATATCCCTTGGAAAAGATAACCGGCTTCAAAGACCCTTTTCTTGACTATGCATACATGATCATGGATCTTGCATATGTGCCTATGGCCTTCAACAAAATGTGTCACTCTAAAAAAAGGTCATTTTGATCCTTGTGAGCCTCAAAAACATCACAGCAGGATCTGGCACCTCAGAGTGCTTTGGGTCATTCCTAGCATGTATGTACTATATCCCTTGATTATACAAAAGATCTGAGCTAAAAGACCTTTAACTAAATCAATAGAAGGTCTGAGATAAAAGACCTTAAACTAAAGCAATATCTGGTCCGAACTAAAAGACCTTAAACTAAAGAAATATCGGGTCTGAGCTAAAAGACCTTAAACTAAAGCAATATCAGGTCTGAGCTAAAAGACTTTAAACTAAATCAATATTAGGTTTGAGATAAAAGACCTTAAACTAAAGAAATTTCAATTATGGTCTAAAAGACCTTAAACTAAAGCAATATCAAGTCTGAGATAAAAGGCCTTAAACTAAAGCAATATCAGGTCCGAGATAAAAGACCTTAAACTAAATCAATATCATGTCTGAGCTAAAAGTCATTAAACTAAAGCAATATTTGGTCTGAGATAAAAGACCTTAAACTAAAGCAATATAAGGTCTAATCTAAAAAACCTTAAACTAAATAAATATAAGTTTTAAGCTAAAAGGCCTTAAACTAAAGTAATATTAGGTTTGAGCTAAAAGACCTTAAACTAAAGAAATATTAAGTCTAAGCTAAAAGACCCTAAAATAAATCACGATAGCAATTCAATCTGTAAGATTTTGGAAAGGCCCTCCATATGGCCTTGAACATCAAGCCATTCTCACCCATCCCGTCAGTTTCGACAAAAGATAAAGTATTCACCCTTCATGACATATCTCCCACCTGGGTGATCCCTTTGTTGGTTAGGTAATCCCAAGATAAATGGAATATATTACCAATACAGAATCTCTTGTGGGTGGGAATTCATGGGAAACTCCAAAAGGAAATCTGTTAGAATTTCAACATTCAATTCCAGGCATTCAAGTTCATTTGATATAATCAAGGGATGAGTATTTTCAGAAATTCATTTAATATCAAAGTAATGAGATATCATTCACATCATGAATGAGAGAAAAATGGATGACAACATATAAAGTTCAGTAGATCTGTTCACCGATATCACACGAAAGGAGGAATCCATCACCATTCAGATATATAGAAAAGTTCTCTACATTTACCTTAGAACCAGATTATTTTCATGAAGAATGAATCTAATTCTAGTGGGGGCATTTTTTGATGCTCATAATCATTTAGTTCACACTTTTTCGTGGAAGGATTCATGTCGTGAGTGATTGGATTATCATGATACATAATGATATATGAAAATGATGTTTGGGATGGTTTCATTGTTTGCAATAGTTGGATGAGTATTATTATTATTATTATTATTATTTTTATTTTTATTTATAAAAAAATAATAATTCTAATTAATAAAATGGAATAATGAATGGAATATTTTATTTTATTCAAGCAGGTTCATATCATGTGATCCTCTTAAACCTTGTAGCGTTTGATTTTCAGCTTGCCTCTTGCACGTATAGTAGATACTGCATGATAGAAGAACCTTGAGTACATGGGACTACTCACATTGTAACTCCATGAAGACTCCATATAGATCAAAAAAGGCTCAAAAATTGATTTAGGGTGTGGCGCACTTACTTACAGTGTTTGGTTCAGAAATCCAGTCTGTGTGGATGAGCTGCTTGCACTGGAACTCCTCATGATCAGACAGTCATATGAGGCGCTGACATATGAAGACCACACACCTCGTATGGTTTTAAATGGAGAAAATAATCCACATATATCACATGGAGAGAAACATAATTATGTTCCTAGATCAGCGCATTAGAAACCACCCACTGCAACTACTGCTTTCTTGTAGGGACTTTTATATGATGTGTTGTCATAGGAAGATCAAACCCCATGATGTATAGTCCCCTTACATTATCAATCTTGATGTGCCCATGGATATATTTAGCACCATTTTAACACCATGTATATGTGCGTAGCAGGGAACCTTCAAGGAGGAATTGTAACACTCGGATGTTTTTATGAAATATTTTTTTTAAATAATTTTTATTCTTTAATAGCTTACTTTGCAAACAATCATGAGTTAAAATGAACCAAAAGATGTACTTATTATAAAATTATCATTATATCTTAGTCATTAGTTTAGTGGGAATAATTATAACTAACTTATGAAAATGCATTGTGAATTCATTGGCTATCAATTATTTATGAAAAATATAAATAGATATTTTTATTTTTGAGTGAATTAATTTTGGTGATGAAATTAATGATATATATGTGTGTTATATACTTAATGAAATATTTTTTATATTCATCCAATACATATTTTAGACATAGGGAATGAATAAAACCCTATTTGATATATAAAAACCTATTTTTTTAAGGTTAATTTTACACATTTGAATGTCAAACCCCTTTTAAATTAAGATTTTGAAACATTAGTAATTTTTATATAAAAACATAAACATTTTATTTTGAAGCCGGATATAAAAATTTACTTTGGATGAATTTCTGATATTTGTCTGATAACTTTCATGTTTTGATGAATAGTAAAAACACACTAAATTTTAATTGAAAATAACTTTATTTCATTGAAATGATTTGTATGGTTAAATTATATTATTTAATGGTTTCAAAGTATAAACAGAATATATTTTTACCATTTAATTTAATTTATGTCATTGGAATTAATTTTACATTAAATTCAGATGTAAAAACATTTCAATCTTTTGTAATATTTTAACTTTTAAAACTTGTTTTCTCATTTCATCAACAGAATAAATTTTAAATTAATTACTATAACTTCTATGTTTTGAATTTTGGAAAATGGATTCCATATTTGTAATCAGTAGGTCCAAATTATGTAAATAGATTTATTTTATTTTGGGTAAAATGAATAGTAGCTTTGGTAAATTTTATTAACACGGTAAAAGGGTAAATCGGGTAATTGAGGGTAAAAATAATATTATAAAATTACCCTAACACTTGTATTAATATAATTGGATGGTTATAATTTTTCCTAAACCATACTTGGGTCTAAATGGTATCCATTGGAACCCACTTGGATGAGATTAGGACATTTAAATTATTTTATTTAAAGAAAAGTGAAATATATCTCACTCAAACTTTAATAATTAATTTATTTTTAATATAAGGTTATACAGAAGATAAATTCAATTATAAATAATCATTTTAAAGATAGATTTTTTTTCTTTATCATTAAAATTTATTTCAAATTTTTAAAAAATAAATAATTACCTTAAAGACTTATACTTGGATGGTGAAAAAATTAATTAATTGATGAGAAATCAATAAAAAGTTTTTATTAAAATATTAATAACCATCAAAAGACCCAAACACATGATCAAACCTTATTGGTAGAGGATATATTTACCATAATAATCCAAGGTTCTACTTATTAACCATTTTGAGGCTTATATAATAGATTATGACACTTGTATTATTTTATTTAAAGTGAAGATAAATTTGCCACATTCATGTTTTAAAAGAGTATATCATTTTTAATGTTGGGTTTTTTAGAATATAAATTCTAATAAAAGTATTATTATGAAATATAATGTATTTATATTCATCATATTATTTTATTTTGAATTTTTATTCAAAAAAATAAGTATATTAAATAATTACACAAAATTGAGGTGGTAATTATTTTATTAATGAAGAGATCAAATAAATGTTATAAAAAATATTTTGATAAATATAATTTGGGATATTTATTATGTAAAATGAAATTTATAGATTACCTTGACCCATTATTCATATAATAAAATATTTTTATCTAGGTTCACTTCCTATTTTTATGTTTTAAAAAATCTATGAAATAAATAGTGTCAAAATTGACACTATTGATATTTTGTCAAAATAAGGTATTCTTAAATTATTTAAAAACCATAAAACATTTTTAAAAATATATAATAATTATTATGTGGTATAAAATTTTCTAAATTATTCATTTATGGTATAATTGACATCAAATAATTAAATATTTCACCCTTTTAATATTGAAATATTTGTTACCCTAATTAAAAATTAAATAGAATAACTAAGTGTTAATTAAAATTATAATGCTTAAATTGACATAAAAACTTGTCTAAAATTTATTGGTTTATTATATTAAAACCCTATATCATCTCATATTATAAATTGGGAAATTTTGGAGGTTTTTAAGTGGGTTTTTATTTTATTATAAATTAATATTTTTCAGGTTTCCAAAAGTGGTCCTCACCTCAATTATAAAAGGGAACTTCCTCCCTCAACTCTTCACTTCATTTTGAGCCTTCAAGATCGACCATACCCTACAAATTTCCCTTATAAACTTCCCTAGAAACATTATATATATTATTTTATTATTAAAAGACCAACTCTAGTGCTCTAATAGAAGATTTAGAGGAGGCATGTTGAAGAAGAGGTGATATTGTTTACTGATTCTTTCAAACTTCTTTCTTCTTATACTTCTAACTCATGAGTTGTTTCATTATAAAGTAATAAATAAAATATTAATTATATACTGATAGGTTATTATGATTATTAAACAACCATATTCCACCTTCTACCCATCCTATGAAAAATAAAATCACCACGCGTGTGTACGTACGGCTTACCATCTCCACGTCGTGGTGTAATCCATTTATCACCACCACCTTACATGGATGGGCATAATGATAGAATTAATATATATATATATATATAATTAATATAAAATTATATTTATTCTGAGATACTATACACCATCCACTTCAATACCATTCAACAATTATGAGAATGATATCGTCGCTCGTGCGTACGTACGGCTTACCGTCTTTATGGTGCGATGTGATTTGTTATACATAATATTAATTAAGGAATGATTATATAAATTAATTTAATGAATAAATATGATATATATTATACTAATACCATACTTTAAATGATATAACTATAACCTAAAAATAGTAATAAGAACTTATTCGACAAAACAAGCATAAGAACATAAAGCAGTTAATAACCGAATAATGAGTAAAAATGAAATTTTACTAACAAATGGATGAAAATATTATCATAAATGTTATCATAAAAATGATTATGATTTTTTAATAAATCAGTACCATTATTTAAATAATTATATAGGATTTTCGGATACATATGAGGCATATCAAACCTAAGGTAATGGATAACTTTGCAAATCTCGTTTTTATCTGAGATTTTTATTCGTAAGTATTTACTGGGGTATATTTATCATCCACATCCATGTTTCCTAAATATATATTTAAAAAAATTCTTTAATTCCTTCTATAATTTTACCCATTGGTTAATTTTTACTAAATGGTATGTATAGAATCTTTTTTCATTTTCGGTACGAGGTACTTTTTGACTTTTTCGAAAAAAGTATGAGAAGAATATTTTTTTAACTTGTACAAAATGAATGGGTTTTTATGATTTCATAATTAATTATTTCCTTGAATATTCCCCTACAATCTTACAAGGTTATTTTTACATAAAATTTATTTATTCTAAAATCGTGTGGCATTTTGAGGAACGAAAACATTTTTAAAGAAGAAATGATATTTTCCTCATGAATTAATTTCAAGTGTTTTCTAAAAATTATTTTCCATATAATATGACTCTTTAAATAGGGTTATATTTATAACCCTGTTATTCCTATGATTTTATTGTGAGTTATTTAGTAAATCCATTTATTTTATATCAATTATGATATACTTATGTTTAAGAAATTCATTTTATTTTATGGGTTATGCTATGGTGAATGTTTTTACGTTTTTGTGGCACACATAAGAATGGTTTTATTATGAGATGGGTGGGAACTATATCTCCCTCCAATTAATTGGGTAAATATTTATATCTCATGAGATAGACATGACTGGAAGGGAAAGTAAATATGGTTCAGTAATACAGGGCTAGAACGAGGAGTGAACTCGGTTCAGTAATGGACTTTGTCCACTATGATGGTCTTGGAAATGAGCCTTGACAAATATGAAATGATTTTCTATGCTTATGTGTGTATGCCATGAAATTTCATGTCTTATGATTTTGGGATTACATTTCACTTTTATGATTTATCCCATGACATGATATTATGATCTTTTATATGCAGGATAATATTTTTATATGTTATGTTCTTATGATTATGATATGATTGATATTTCTCTTGTATACCCTTACTGAGCATTTGAGATCACCCTTTCATATGTTTTTTTCAAGGTCGTGAAGAATTTTATTAAGTAAGATATTTCAAAAAGGAGTCTATATGTGAAGAAATAAGTGGCAGACAATGTAGATGTTTTATGAACCAATTGTTTGTGTTTCCCAGTTTCTAAAGACACTAAACCTATACGATCATGGCATGGTTTTTGTTATGTTATGTAATAAATATTCTTCAATGTTTAAGTAAACTCTATATGAAATGTATGGTCCATTGTAGTTGGTATCAGAGCAAATGTATAGTTAACCTTTAGAAAATAGGATGAGAGAACATTATTAAAAACCCTAAGGATGTGTCTAAGTATAGGTTACAATCCTATCCTGGTGTTTTAGAGATGTTCATGAATAACCTAGGATAAAACCTAAAGTTTCCTAAATTGAAATTTTATTCTTGAATTATGTGGTTTTCCCATTATGATTAGTATTTCTCACACTATTATTCTTGGTTTTAGTCAATGGATAGAACCCAAAGGAACCCTGTTAATGCTGAATGTGACGGGAAATGCAATGATTATCCCCCTGAGAAACCAAATGTTATGGGAGCTGGAATGAAAAATCTTGTAGCCATGCTCACACAAATTTCTCAAGATATGAATCATACTGGGATTCCAAATTAGCAAAGGAGGGAGAAAAATTATTTTGAATCCTTCATGAGGAAGTGTCCACCTTAATTCAGCGGGTCTTCTAATCCATTAGTGACTAAACAATGGATCAGTACCACTGAAAAGATATTTTCAGTTCTACAATTTTTTGAACATGATAAATTCATATTATCAGTATATCATTTAGAAGTTGAAGCTGATTAATGGTGGAATCTTATCAAGAATATGAGGTAAAGGGATGAAATCGAGTCCATTGAATGAGATGATTTCAAGAACTTATTTTTCAATAAGTACTTTCCTTGTATTCTTCAAACAAAGATGGAGAAAGAGTTATTTGAACTTAAGAAAAAGGATGATGAATCTGTTGGCACCTATGAAGAAAATTTTACAAGACTTGAAAGTTACACTTCTGGAATTATTATCCAACCTGAGAGTAAAATTGATTGATTCTTTAGTGGCTTAAAACCAAGTCTCTAAAGGTAATTATCCATAAGGCACTTCAATAGCTATGAGTAAATTGTTCGATGTGCTCTCAAGGTTGATATGGAGATTGGAGTAACCCATCAGTCATATGGGGTTGATAAGAAGAGAAAAATGGAATTCAAAGGAAAATCTAAAGACTACACTAAAAAGAAGATGAGTTTTCCCTTATGCTCAAATTTTGGAAAGAAACATGGAGGGAATAATCATAAAGGGGCTAGTAAATGTTTTAAGTGTGGAAAATAAGATCATAGAGCAGTTGAATGCTGAAGTGATGGGAAAAATATGTCTAATGATGAGAACAAAGAAAAGGCTACACAGAATGCACGTCCTACACTTCAATGCTACAAGTGAAAGGAAATGTGGAATTATGCCAATAAATTCCCTAATTCAAGGGTTATTGATGATGATCGAATTCAACAAACTCTTAAGGAAAAAGACAAAGTAAAGGCACATGCAATAACTATTGTTGATGTGGAGTACGATAATGAAGTGGTGAAAGGTACACTTACCATCCACTCTAAAGTATCAAATGTTTTATTTGATTCTGAATCCACCCACACTTTTATTTCTGAAGAATTTTCTAAGGGTATCACCATATTAACTCAACAATTAGATATTGAGTAAGTTGTGACAACTCCTAATGGCACAACAGTCGCATCAAAAGTTTATAATTCTTCTCCAGTTGAAGTTTTTGGGAAAGTGCTTCCTGCAAATCTTGTGATCCTTCCTATAGTGGAATTTGATGTGATTCTTGGCATATATTTTCTTTCTATATATGGAGATCATATAAATTTCCAAGTAATGTAAGTCACATTTCATATTCCATATAAATCTATGATCATCTATCGATGCAAGGATGAATATAACCTTCCAGTATAAATTTCTTCCATCTTATGGGTCTTGATTCCTATAAATTAAGTTTATTTATCTCAAATGGTTGTGGATAAACTCTCAATTAAGAATACACCCATTGTAAGTTAGTTTGATGATGTCTTTCTGGAGGAATTTCTAGGTCTTCCACCAAATCATGAAGTTGATTTTTCAATAGAAATCATACCGGGTGCTATGCCTATTTCAAATACACCTTATAGAATAGACCCAATTAAGTTGTATAAATTGAAGAAGAAACTCCAAGATAATCTTGATAAGGGATTCATATGACCAAGTACTTCACCTTAGGGAGTGCCTATTCTTTTTATTAAGAAGAAATATAGATCAATGAGACTCTGTATTGATTATCAAGAACTTAACAAGATCACCATTAAGAAAAAATATCCTCTTCCCCACATTAATGACTTATTTGACTAACTACGTGGAGATCAATACTTTTCCAATATTTATATTCGTTTAGTATATCATCAATTAAGGGTTAAAAAGGAGGATATACCAAAGACAACATTCTGTAAAAGGTGTGAATATTATGAATTTATAGTGATGCCTTTTGGTCTTATTAATGCCCATGATATCTTCATGGATATAATGAATAGAGTCTTTAGAGACTATCTTGATCAGTTTTTGGTATCCTTTATAGACGATGTTATTTTCTATTCAAAGAGAAAATAAAAACATGAAGATCACTTGAGAATTTTACTGAAGACCCTGAGAAAGGAGAATATCTATGATAAATTTACCAAGTGTGAATTTTGGCTTCAAAAATTTTCACTTTTGGGTCACATGATCTCAATAGAGGAGATATATATGGATCCAACAAAAATAGAGGTTATTGAAATATGTTTGAGCCAACGATGGTAACTAAGATCCGAAGTTTTCTTGGTTTGGATGGATATTATCGATGTTTTGTGAAAGATTTTTCATGATTATCTAATCCACTCACCAATTTTACTTGGAAAGGAGTTAAGTTCATTTGGATGGAGGAATGTGAAGAGAATTTCAAAGAGCTAAAAATAAGGTTAGCCGGTTCACCTGTGCTCACACTGCCTTGTAATGAAGGAAGGTTTGTTATCTACAGTGATGCGTCCAAGAATGGGATGGGATGTGTTCTCATTAAAAATGATATGGTGATAGATTATGCCTCACGATAGTTGAAAATTCATGAGAAAAATTACCCAACTCATGATTTGGAGTTAGCTGTTGTAATCTTTTCATTAAAGATATGGAGGCATTATCTTTATGGTGAAAGGTTTGATATTTATACTAATCGTAAAAGTTTAAAGTATATTTTCACACAAAAGGATATGAATATGCACAAAATAATATGGTTGTAGTTGATTAAAGATTACGACTTCTCAATACATTACCACCCTGGGAAAGCGAACAAGGTGACAGATGCTTTAAGTCGAAAAGACCATGTTATCTTATCCATGATGAGGATCACGAAAGATCCAATATTTATAGATTTTAAAAGGATGGGTCTTGAAATTTTAATGGAAGGGGATAAATGTTATCTTTCTCAAATGAATGTCTAACTATCTATACAAGTGAAGATTAAGGAGGTGCAAAAGGAAGATATAGAGCTAAAAAATAAGGTGAGAAATGTTCCTAAATTTAACCTAGATTGGGATGGAATAATAAGGTTCAGGAACCACATTTGTATTCTTATCATACAAGAATTAAATAAGGATCTATTGGATGAGGCTCATAGTTATTCATTCTCTATTAATCCTAGAAGCACAAAGATGTATAGGGACCTGAAAGAGTATTTATGGTGGGATGTCATGAAAAGAGATTTTGTTGAATATGACTCTCGGTGTTTGGTTTTTCAGTAAGTTAAGGCTAAGAGAAATAAGTATAAGGGGATGTTACAACCATTACCCATACCAGAATAGAAATGGGAAAATATCACTATGGAATTTATTTTTGGAATTCCCAAAACATCTAAAGTCCATAATGATATATGGGTTATAATTGATCGCCTTAAAAAGTCAGCACACTTCATTGCTATTAGAGAAGATTTATCTCTTGATCATCTTACTAGGATATATGTAAAGGAAGTGGTAAGATTACATGGAGTACCACTTTCCATTATATCTAATAGGGATCCAAGATTTACCTTGAAGTTCTGGAGAAGTCTTCAGCACGTTCTAGATACAGAGTTAAGTTTTATCACTGCTTATCATCCTCAGACAGATGGTCAGTCTGAGAGGACAATTTAAACTCTGGAATATATTTTGAGAGCTTTCACTTTGGATTTCAAAGGTGGTTGGGATCAACACCTACCTTTGGTGTAATTTTCTTATAACAATAGCTTTCACTCTAGTATTTAGATGGATCCTTATAAATCCCTATATAGAAATAAGTTTAGAACTCCAACTTGCTGGGATGAAGTTGGAGAAACAAATCTATTAGGACCTGATCTTGTTGATGAAATGACAGAAAAGGTCAGATCTATTCAACAATACATAAGAGGATCCCAGAGTCGACAAAAAAGTTATGCTAACGATCGAAGAAAAAACCTAGAGTTTGAATTGGGTGATAAGGTGTTTCTACTAATATCTCCCTGGAAGAGAGTAATGTGATTTGTAAATAAGGGCAAGCTAATCCCTAGGCATATCGATCCTTTTGAAATTTTTAGATCATGTTGGGAAGGTAGCTTATCGATTAAAACTTCCACCGAATCTCTCTCAAGTTCATGATGTGTTCCATGTTCTCTCCTGAGAAAGTACATACCCAATCCTTCACATGTACTAAGCTTAGAAGTCGTACCTTTAGAGAAAAATCTTTCTTATAAAGAACAATCAATAGAGATTTTGGATCGTAGCGAAAAAATATCTACAAAACAAGATCACTTGTTTGGTTAAATTTTTATGGAGTAACCACCAATTTGAATAAGCTAAATGGTAACTTAAGGATATGATGAGGGAGAGGTATACTCATTTGTTTTTTTCCAAGTGATGAATTTCGAGGGCAAAATTCAATTTAAAGGGGGAGGAATGTAACACCCAGATGTTTTTATGAAATATTTTATTTAAATATTTTTTATTCTTCAGTAGCCTACTTTGCACACAATCGTGAGTTTAAAAAAACCAATAGGTGCCCTTATTATAAAATTACCATTATATCCTAGCCATTAGTTTAGTGGGAATAATTATAACTAACTTATGAAAATGCATTGTGAATTCATTGGCTATCAATTATTTATGAAAAATATAAATAGATATTTGTATTTTTGAGTGAATTAATTTTAGTAATGAAATTAATGAGATATATATGTGTTATATACTTAATAAAATATTTTTTATATTCATCCAATGGATATTTTAGTCATAGGGTATGAATAAAACCCTATTTGATGTATAAAAACCTATTTTTTAAGGCTAATTTTACACATTTGAATAGTGAACACCTTTTAAATTAAAATTTTGACATATTAGTAATTTTTATATGACAAAATAAACATTTTATTTTGAAATGGGATATAAAAATTTACTTTGGATAAATTTCTGATATTTTTCTGATAACTTTCATGTTTTGATGAATAGTAAAAATAAGCTAAATTTTAATTAAAAATAACTTTATTTCATTGAAATAATTTATATGGTTAAATTATATTATTTAATGGTTTAAAAGTATAAATAAAATATATTTTTACAATTTAATATAATTTATGTCATTAAAATTAATTTTACATTTAATTAAGATATAAAAACATTCCAATCTTTTGTAATATTTTAACTTTTAAAACCCATTTTCTCATTTCAACAATAGGATTAATTTTAAATTAATTAGTATAACTTCTGTATTTTGAATTTTAGAAAATATATTCCATATTTTTAATTAGTTGGTCCAAATTATGTAAATAGATTAATTTTATTTTGTGCAAAATGAATAGTAACTTCAGTAAATTTTATTAGCACAATAAAAGGGTAAATCAAGTAATTAAGGGAAAAAATAATATTATAAAATTACCCTAACACTTTTCTTAATATAATTGTACGATTATAATTTTCTCTAAAACATACTTGGGTCAAAATTTTGTCCATTGGAACCCACTTGGATGAGATTAGGATGTTTAATTTATTTTATTTAAAGAAAAGTGAAATATGTCTCACTCAAACTTTAATAATTAAATTATTTTTAATATAAGGTTATAAATAAGATAAATTAGATTATAAATACTAATTTTAAAGCTAAATTTTTTTTCTTTATCATGAAAATTTATTTGTAATTTTTAAGAAATAAATAATTACCTTAAAGACTTATACTTGGATGATTAAAAAATTAATTAATTGATGAGAATCAATAAAATAATTTTTATTAAAATATTAATAATCATAAAAAGGCCCAAATACTTGAAAAAACCTTATTGGTCGAGTATATCTTGAATATAAGCATCCAAGGGTCTACTTATTTACCATTTGGAGGCTTATAGAAGAGATTGTGACACTTATATTATTTTATTTAAAGTGAAGATAAATTTGTTGCATTCATGTTTTAAAAGAGTATAGCATTTTTAATGTTGGGTTTTTCAGAAGATAAATTCAACTAAAAGTATTATTATGAAATATAATGGATTTATCTTCATCATATATTCAACAAAAAAGTATACTAAATAATTACACAAAATTGAGGTAGTAATTATTGTATTAATGAAGAGATCAAATAAATGTTATTAAAAATATTTTGATAAATATAATTTGGTATAATTATTATGTAAAATGAATTTTATAGATTACCTTGACCCATTAGAGATATAATAAAATATTTTAATTGAGTTTCACTTCTTATTTTTATATTTTTAAAAATCATGAAATAAATAGTGTCAAAATTGACACTATTGATATTTTGTCAAAATAAGGTATTCTTAAATTATTTAAAAATCATAAAACATTTTTAAAAATATATAATAATTATGATATGGTATAAAATATTCTAAATTATTTATTTATGGTCTAATTTACTTCAAATAAGTAAATATTTCACCCTTTTAATATTGAAATATTTATTACCCTAGTTAAAAATTAAATAGAATAACTAATTGTTAATTAAAATGATAGTGCTTAAATTGACATAAAAACTTGTCTAGAATTTATTTTTTTATGATATTAAAACCCTATATAATCTCATATTCAAAATTGGGACATTTTGGAGTTTTTAAGTGGGGTTTGATTTTATTATAAATTAATATTTTTGAGGTTTCCAAAAGTGCCCCTCACCTCAATTATAAAAGGGAACTTCCTCCCTCAACTCTTCACTTCATTTTTATCCTTAAATATCAACCATACCCTACCTATTTACCTTATAAACTTCCCTATAAACATTATAGTGGTCATGTTATTCTTCAAATACCAACTCTAGTTCTCTAAGAGTAGATTTAGAGGCGGCACGTCGAAGAAGAGGTAATATCTTTTACCGATTCTTTCAAACTTCTTTCCTCTTCTACTACCACCTCATAATTTGTTTCATTATAATTTAATAAATATAGTATTAATTGTATAATTATAGGTTATTATGATTATTAAACAACCATATTATACCTTCTACCCATCCTATGAAAAATGAAATCACCACATGTGCGAACGTACAGCTTACTGTCTCCACGCTGTAGTGTAATCTGTTTTTCACCACCAACTTACATGGATGAGTATAATTATGGAATTAATATATATATATATATATGTATGTGTGTGTGTTTTTGTGTGATTAATATAAAATTATATTAATTTTGAGACACTATACACCATCCACTTCAATACCATTCAACAATTATGGTAATGATATCGCCGCTCGTGCGTACGTACGGCTTACCGTCTCCACGGTGCGATGTGATTTGTTCTACATAATCTTCATTAAAACATGATTATATAAATGAATTGAATGAATAAATATGATATATATTATAATAATACCATACTATAAATTATATAACTATAACCTAAAAAGATGAATAATAACTTATCCGACAAAGCATGCATAAGAAATAAAGCAGTTAATACCCAAATAACGAGTAACAATGAAATGTTACTAACAAACGAATGAAAATATGATCATAAATGTTATCATAAATATTATTATGATTCTGTAATAAATCATTAACATTATTTAAATTATTATATAGGAGGTTTGGATATATACGAGGCA
This sequence comes from Viscum album, assembly GCA_963277665.1. NCBI lineage: Eukaryota > Viridiplantae > Streptophyta > Magnoliopsida > Santalales > Viscaceae > Viscum > Viscum album. The sequence goes on along the minus strand of OY728127.1, from coordinate 1,478,711,533 downwards.
TATCAGACCTAAGGTAAGGGGTAACTTTGAAAATCTCATTTTTATCCGAGATTGTTTATTCGTAAGTATTTACTGGGGTATATGTATCATACACGTCCATGTTCCCTAAACATGTATTTAAAAATATTTTGTATATCCTTCTATAATTTTACCCATTGGTTAATTTTTACTAAATGGTATTAATGGATTCTTTTTTCATTTTCAGTTTGAGGTACTTTTTGACTTTTCCAAAAAAAGTATGAGAAGAATGTTTTTTTAACTTATAAAATGTGAATAGATTTTTACACTTTTATAATACCTTATTTACTTGAATATTTCCCTATAATATTACAAGTTTATTTTCACATAAAATAATTTCTTCTAAAATTGTGTGTCATTTTGAGGAAGGAAAACGTTTTTAAAGAAGAAATGATATTTTACCCATGAATTAATTTCAAGTGTTTTCTCAAAATTATTTTCCATCTAAGATGACAATCTTTAAATAGGGTTATATTTCTAACCCTTCTATTACTATTATTTTATTGTGTGTTATTTAGGAAATCCATTTGTTTTATATCAATTATTATGGAATTATGTTTAAGAAATCTATTTTATTTCATGGGTTATGTAATGGTGAATGTTTTTATGTTTTTGTGGCACGTGTAAGAATAGTTTTATTATGAAATGGGTGGGACCTATATATCCATCTAATGTATTGGGTAAAGATTTATATCTCATGATATATACATAACTGGAATGATAAATAAATCTGGTTCAGTAATGCAGGGCTGGAACAAGGAGTGAACTCGGTTCAGTAATAGACTTTATCTGCTATGATGGTCTTGGAAATGAGCCTTGACTAATATGAAATGATTTTCTATGCTTATGTGTGTATGCTATGAAATTTCATGTCTTATTTTTTTGAGATTACATTTCACTTTTATGATTTATCCCATGACATGATATTATGATCTTTTATATGCAGGATAATATTTTCAAATTTTATGTTCTTATGATTATGATATGATTGATATTTCTCTTGTTTACCCTTACTGAGTATTTCAGATCACCCTTTCATATGTTTTTCCCCAATTCATAAAGAAGGGTATTAACACTACCATAAAACAGGGCAAGGGAAGCGCTACCCTTTATCAGTGCTAAATAGAAAGCGCTGATAAAGGGGTGTGCCTTTATCAGCACTAGCTAAAAGCATTGATAAAGGCGTACCCTTTATCAGCGTTTTTTTTAGCGCTGATAAAGGTTGCATTTATCAATGCTATTATTAGCACTGATAAAAGTTTTTATTATTAATTTATATAAAATTATTATATTTATATTCAAAAATAATGTTTATTTGTGTACATTAAATAAAAAACAATTGTTTATATTTAATATTTTTTTTTAATAATTCAAAAATATATATATAATGTTTTAATTGAAAAAATTATTTCTAAGGTTATAATTATATATATATATAATTAAATAATTTTATTAATATATATTAACAATTATATACCAATATTTATAAATATATACTATTTATAGTTATAATTGTTAATAAAAATATATATATTCATCCGATATATTATTTTAAATAAATATATAAGAATATAAATAAATTATTAAAATTATACCTTTATAGAATAAGTATTTATCAGTGCTATAATTTTAGCACTGATAAATAGCTGTTTTATCAGCGCTTTTTTAGTGCTGATAAAGACAGACATTTATTAGTGCTAAAAAAGCACTGATAAAACATACCTTTATTGGTACTTTTAACTAGCACTGATAAAGGTTCCAGTGGTTTTTATAAAAGAACCCTAATAGGCCCCTCCTCCCTCGCACTCGTTCAAGCCTTTGCGGAAGCTAAACCATGTGCTTGCAACCCCTCCTTCATAGCAACCCCTCCTCCGGTGCGACCCCTCCTCCTCCTCCTCCTCCTCCTCCTCCGCTATCGCCGCATCCTTTTCCTCCTCCACTGCGACTGTCCCCTCCTTCACCACTGCTGCCTTTGCCGCTGCTGCCTCCGCCGAGATCACTCCTCCGCCAGAATCCCTCCTACTTGTTAACCCTTATAGATATGAATTTTTAGTTCATTATAATCTATATAAGGTCGTTCATCACTAGTAGCACACGGTTCTGTGAAAAATATGGGAAACCTTGGTAAAACAATTTGGAACCATTAGTGTGTATGGGTCATGGCTCAATTCTTGTGTATTTTTACAGAAATCATGCAATAATCATATGAGTTCACACTATAATTTTATAGTGCCATATTCCAATACTGGATGATGGAATTTCCTAGTGTGGAATGTCCAATTAAGAAACCATGGGGGGGTAACTTTCCTTAGCATTGGCTACCACACTACTAGGATGCAACTTATAAAACCATTTGGCTGATTTATATGATCTACCAAGGAGTTCAAAATTTTCTAGTTTACAATAATTCCCTTTTTCATATAAGTCTTTATATCCCCCTCATCCTTCCCTCTATCTTGTAAATTACTCCATGGTGTGTGGGGATCTTCTCCCCTTCATCTTCATCATTTTGGTGTATTTGTTCCACTTTTAAAAAGAGTTTCCCAAAGAAACCTCCTTCTCATTCCTTCAATATTTTTGACCTTTCTATTTCCTTTTTAGTTTTCTCCCATGAACCCTAGAATATATGGATCTTGAAATCATGGATAAGGTGACTTTAATCCTGGGGTTTTATTTATTACTGGTTTATAAGGACATATTGTGGCTTGGTTTACTAGTTTTCATTTAAGGAAGAATCATCCATCTTGTTTATATGTATGTGTCATATGATATAATAATGTTGATTTCTATGATATTTTTAAGCCTTATTATGGAATAGGTTAAATACCAATTGTATAGAAAAATTCCCAAGTGGACTTCAAAGCATGAAAATATTTTAAAAATTCAAATTTAGTACTATATAAAGGTTTTTAAATGGGAGTTTTACACCTATTTATTTCTAAATAATGTTTTTGGGGTGCCTAATGTTCTTGAAGTGTCCTAAAGGGGTTGTTAGATTTTACAAGGGTGTGTTAACCCATACGAGTTATATTATAAACATTGTGATAGAATTTTACTATTAAAAATGTTATTATTTTGTATTTTTGGATCCCATGTGGTTTTATAAAATTATATTCATAATATTGGTCTTAAGAGTTGATTTGGAAGATATTTTAAATCATTTTATTTGGATTATCACCCTAAAAATGTTTTTTTGTTCATTTGGGACATTATGAGAAATGGTTTTTTATAAAATCCTTCTAATAAAATTATTCCCATTTTTGTTTCTTTCTAACTAATGGGTGGTTCTCTATACATGTGGTTTTCTTGTGATAGAGAAAGGCGATGTTTCTTTCTAGGTAATTTGAGATTGGGTGATCATTTGTTTATAAATGTATTCAATTTGTATGATTCTTTATGCATTAAATTTATTGATTTCTAACCACCTTGTTTGATGTCTCATGACTCTTAGTAGACTAGGTATTAATATGGATATGTGTGAACCATTTTATAGGATTTCTATAATATTTAGAGGTTGGCCAACTGGACCGAGTGAGATAGTATATTAGAGAGTGATCATTAGATCATGGAAGTTAAGGAGAGATATAATCTTATGTCCCATGGTATTTGTGTTCTCATAAGATATTTATCCCTCGACCATTTGATCGGGGGGATGCCTTGGTGGGTACTAGTGATTGAATAACCAGTGGGTAGGTTGTTGTGTGAGATATATTAAGGATTATTTTAAATCTTATATCATGTTTAGTGCATGGTTTTTATTTATTATTCCATAGAAAATATTTATCATGGCTATATAAAATTGTGACATCTCCTTTAGAACCCTTATAGGTACAGTACATGGAAATGGGTTGATTATGATGTTAGTGGAAATGATAATTTTGATTTTTTATGACCTTAAGGGTAGGGAAATACACACATGGGGTGGTGTAGGTTGGTAACTAAATATGAATAAAGAGATTTCTTGTTGATATATTGTTACTTATAGGTCTTGGGATCATTATGATATATTTTTTAACTATAGGATATGCTAATGATGGATATGTTTAGTGAGGCTGCTTAGGATGTGTCATGTATGAGCTTCTTATGTAATAGACTCTTGGTCGATGCTAGGTATCAATCATTGGCTAGCTAAGATCTAGAATGAGTCTTATCTTCCATGCTTGTTCATTATATCTTAATCGTTATTATATATCTATGATGAGGATGAGGCCTAGAGACCTTGGGATTTCAATGTAGAGATACTCCACCAAGGTGAAAATTCTTTCAAAAAATTTAAAGTTTATGTTTGGCTATACATCATCGGGTATATGAAGTTTTCCACAAGACATAAATTGTTTTAGTGGTTCAGATTGTGTTGAAGGTTAGATTGGTTATTCCTCTTTAGGTCCTCCTTTATGTATGTGAGTTTATGCATGGGACCCGCCTTATGTTAATGGTTTAGATCATGTGGGAGGTTGGTTATGTTATGCCCTCCATACTATTTTTGGGGGGGTGGATGTTATTCCATGAGGTATATAGTCACATCACAATTCATGATCAAGATTTAATGGTTCTGCCTAGGGGATGAGTGTTGCAGTGTATACCTTATGGTAATTCAACAATGTGACATCATAGGGTGCACTATGCAATAGACCCTTAGGCTAAACCATAATGTATCTTATTCTTCAAATGAAAAGAGATTTTTTTAGTCTTTTTAATAAGGTTCCCCTATTCCTTATTATCCACTCGACCCCATCACCTAAACCCCTATTCCCTATAATTTCCCCCTCTCATAATTCACTCTTTAGGATCCTTAATGGTCGTTTCATAGTGGACAGCCCACCCCCCTAGACAGCCCACACCCCCCTCCCCCACACCCCTGTAGCCCCCCCCCCACCCCACCTAGGCAGCCCCCCCCCCCTCCCTGGACAGCCCACACCCCCTCCCCCACACCCCTGCAGCCCCTCCCCCCGGATAGCCCACCCCCTTCCCCTTTTAACATTTTATGTTTTACTGTATTTTCCCCCTTTTCTTGTCCAGAACCCCTCCGCACTATGCCACCATCCTTTTCCTCTCCTCTTGGGTGGTTCTCCATCACCCGGTGTATATTTCATCTTTGATCACTTGTATTGGAGAGCCTAGGATAAATTATACCTCTATTAATCCTTCTATATATTAGTTTCTGACCCCACCCCCAAATACTATATTTAAATGGACATGGGTCAATTACAATTGGAAATGTAATGATATAACCCAGTCTAGTATCATAACCAACAATTGACCTAACTTTCCACTAACCTAAGAGGAGTTCATGATCCCTATGGGATAGCAACAATACCCTGGGAAAAAGATACAATTAATGTGGAATATTTTACCCCTAAATTAGAGTAAATTTAAAATTATATTTCTTCTTAAAAGAATACATGTCCCATTCATAAGTTTAATATCTAGGAAAATAGTAGATACGCAAAAAATAAATAAATAGGAAGCATATATCATAGATGGAAAATAAAATCCCACTATTGACCAATAAAATTGTTTAACTAGACATGTCCCATTACTAAATCTCATTGGAACTATTTCGGATAGGTATAACATATGAGTTATCATTTTATATTTTCTTTTCAATTGGAAATCTCCTCTATCGTGTGCCTCTCCTCTGCCGTGAACGCACCTTTGTCACGCACTGAACGACAACTTCACGGTGAGTTTTCTCCTCTTACTCATCGGTTTCCTCTTGTTCTCATGTTATTACTATTTGATATTGATGTTTATAATGTGAAATGTATGGGCTAAACTCCCTGCTGAAAATCATGGTTGTTGGTGGTCCTTGTTTGCGCACTGAATGAATTGCATGTTGGTTGGTTCCTGTTGAACACTTGAATATAAAAATTGGTAATTTACGTATACTTAAATAATGAATGAATTCCAAAAGATGATAAAACTTCTGTGATAACCCCTAAATTAAAAAATGGGATTGAATAAGGGATGCTCTGTAAAATCTGAAATTGTGATTGTTTGGTTTGTATGGTGTTGTGATTGTGAGCATGATTGTGTGTTTGTATGGTGTTGTGGTTGTTGAAATGATTGGTATGCCATTTTTTTCATGTTGTAGGTATTCCGCCATTGAATATCAATCCAAACTTTACCCACTTCAATGGAACCACCACTTTGTTACTAGTGCAATTCTACTAAATCTTAGAAAACCACTTCACTAGAGGACTCTATGAGACACTTTATGGAAACCCTAGTCAAATAACCATAAAAACACATGTAATGAATCCTTCTAGCCACAAGAAATCTATTGAAAATCATACCATCTATTAGTTTAATACCATATTTCTTGACTATAGACATTATGTCTCTAGAGAAACACTAAAAAACTGGTTTACAACAATTCATATAGATCACATGTGGGATACTAAAACATTATAGTTTAAGGGCTTCTCATAGATTATTGAACATATTTTGTGTAATTATTTTGTTAAATATTAATATTACTATATCAAATATTATGAATATGAATAAAGAATGGATGAATTCTAATTGGTTGACAAAAGAGTATGAAGATGGCAAGAAAGAGTTTATCAAGTTTGCAAAAGATCTTGCTTGTGACCCTTCTCAAATCCTTTGTCTCTATTTACACTGTTGTTATTCAAGACAAATTAGTCCAGAGGAGTTAGAAGAACACATGATCTATCACAGGATAGATCGAAGTTATACATGTTGAAATAAACACGGGGAAAAATGAATGTAGGTAATGGCTGGGATAACACTGTGTTTTATGGATCATCTGATATAATTACAAGTGTGAACAATGAAGACGATCGTATGGAGGATGTGATTACAGATGTGAATGATGATGAAGATCGTATTGAGGAAATGACAAGGACAGTTGAAGATGAACTTCGTGATTGCCCAAATTTTTTTGAAAAGTTAAAGAGTTGTGAAAAAATGCCATTGTATGTTGGTTGCACTAAATATACAGCATTTTCAGTCGTACTGAAGTTGTATAATTTGAAAGTAGGCAATGGGTGGAGTGACGCCAGTTTTACAGAACTAATTTCTCTTCGGAATGACATGCTCCTAGAAGATAATGAGCTCCCAAGCCGAACATACGATGACAAACGAATGCTATGCTCGATGGGTATGATTTCTGAAAGAATACACACTTTCCCAAATGACTATATAGTATTTCGTAAGGACCACAAATCACTTAAATAATTCCCAAAGTGTGGTGCTTCCCAATAAAAGAAAGATGAATCCAGTCCTATGAAATTTGTAAGGTACTTTTCAATCATTCCAAGGTTTAGGTGCCTATATGGAAGTGAGGAGACTGCAGGACAATTAACATGGCATGCGGATACAAGAATTAAATATGGGAAACTACATCACCCATCAGACTCTCCTCAGTGGAAGAGAAAGTATCATGAGTATCCTAAATTTGGAAACGAGCCGAGAAACCTTCGTATTGTGTTATCTACAGATGGGGTGAATCCTTTTGGTTTTCAAAGTAGTAGTCACAGTACATGGTCGGTTATGTTGGTAAATTACAACTTACCACCGTGGTTATGATTAAAATGAAAATAAATCATGTTATCTATGCATATATCAAGACCAAAACAATTGGGTAATGATATTGATGTTTATTTGGCTCTATTAATCAAAGATTTGAAATTATTATGGGATTTGGGTGTTACATTGTATGATGCTTACAAAAATTAAGATTTCACTTTGAGAGCCATGTTGTATGGGATGATAAATGACTTTTCTACTTATGGAAATTTTTCAGGATATAGCATTAAAGGAATTCAAGGGTGTCTCATTTGCGAACAAGGTAACAGTCAATTAGGTTGAAACATTCATCGAAAACCATGTTTCTAGGACATCGCAGATTTCTACCCCGACGGCATAAGTACCAATCTTGGATGAAATCATTCGACAGAAGTTTAGAAGAATGTATAGCACCATCTCCACTAATAGGTGATCAATTATTTGATAAATTAAAAGATGTGGTCACTACTTTCAGTAAACCATTTTTGAAAAAACTTATGAAAACCATTTGGAAAAAGAGATCAGTTTTTTTTTTGAATTACCATACTGGAATTGTCTATATGTCAAAAAAATTCTTGATGTTATGCATGTTGAAAAAAATGTATGTGATAGTGTCATCATCACATTGCTAAATGCACCCAAAAAAACAAATGATGGAATTAAGGCTAGATTGGACATGGTTGAGATGGGAATACGAGAAGAGTTGGCACCAGTAAAGGGTGAAAAATGAGCATTTCTTCCTCTTACTACTTATACTCTTTCTAGGTAGGAGAGATATCAGTTTTTCAACTTCTTGAATGACATAAAGGTTCCAGAGGGGTATTCATCAAATATCAAGAACATCGTGTCAATGAGAGATTTAAAATTAAAGGGTCTGAAATCATATTACTACCATGTTTTGATGCAAGATCTAATCCCTATAGCTTTATATTGAATTTTTTCCAAGAATTTTCACCATACATTAACGAAGATCTTTTTATTATTCAAAGCTATATGCAGCAAATTTATAGACCTGGTGAAATTTCCAACTATAGAAAGAGAAATTGTTGTCATTTTATGTAAATTAGAAATGTTCTTCCCGCCGACATTCTTTGATATGGAGGTTCATTTGATGGTTCATTTGATGGTTCATTTGATGGTTCATTTGGTGAGAGATATTCGACTATGTGGTCCTATACATTATAGATGAATGTATCCCATTGAATAGTATATGAAGATTTTGAAAGGGTATGTCAAAAATTGAAGTCGTCCAGAGGGTTGTATTGTGGAGAAATATATTGTTGAGGAAGCTGTTGAATTATGTACTAAATACATGTCTGGTGTGGAAAACGTTGGCCTACTGAAGTCTCATCACACTGGGCAGCTTGAGGGTGAAGGAATTTCTAGAAGAGAGGTTGTCACAATCAATATTACTGATCAGGAGCAGGATCACCTTTACATTTTTCATAACAGTTTTGACGTTAGCCCATGTGTTCAAACACACAAAGAAATTCTTAGGCATTTGAATCCATATAGGGATGAAAAATGGATATCATATATACATAATCGACAATTTATAGTATGGTTTCAGGACCATATTTTTAAGAATCTATATGAAAATCTGAACTCAATTTCAGAACAACTTCGATGGCTAGCCGGAGGAGCAAGTGTGTATGTATTATCTTACAATGCTTATGTAGTTAATGGTTATACATTCTATAATAATGAACATGATGAAGAAAGTACCATGAAGAATAGTGGGGTTACACTTGTGGCTGAAGCGATGCATATTTCTGATGCTAAGGATAGAAATTCAATTTATGTGAATATGTCATACTTTGGAATCATCAAAAAAATATGGGAATTGTATTATACGAAATTCCAAGTGCTGATTTTTCAATGAAAGTGGGTTGATAATAGGAGTGTTGTTAAAATAGATGAATTGAGATTCATGAAAGTTTATTTTAGTAAGGAAGGGGAGAAAGACAAACCATTTATAATGGCATCATAGGAAGTACAAGTATTTTATATTCCAGATACTGCAAACCTAAACTGGTTAATTATTCTGTTATCGACCAAAACAACTGAAGGTTCATATGAAAGTTCAATAGAGGATGACCCTTTCATTGGGACTTCGCAATCATTTCGCAGTGGTCCCAATGTAGATGGCGTTTTTTATGTTAGAGTAGACCACAATGAAGGGATTTACATAATCGATAAAGGGGTCAAATATCTTCATACTTTAAAAAAAGAGAGTTCAATAATCAGGTTATTTGTTTATTATAATATACATTGTGTTAGATTATGTTAGTATCTATTCTCTGATGCTTTTATGTAATCTAAATTAAATGTTAAACCACTTTTGCAGATAATGACTTCTACACCTGCTGATGCGTTTAATCTCGAGGCACAACATGTCTCTCAACCTACTACTACTGATCCCAGTGCAGAGCAACAACAGCTTTCTCAACCTATTGCTGCTAGTCCTAGTGTTGAGGCACAATAGGTCTCTCAACCTACTACTGCTGGTCCCAGTGCAGAGCAACAGCAGGTTTCTCAACCTGTTGCTGCTGGTCCTAGTGCTGAGGTACAACAAGTTTTTCAACCTATTACTGTTGGTCCTAGTGCTGATGCTAGCGCTCCAGAGGAACATAATGATGATGCTTTTGAAAAAATGGTAGTAAATAAAACCCTGACGACGCAAAAAAAAACAAGAGCGTCGTAGTTTGACAGTGTTAGCCAAAATCCTTGAGGCAAAATCAAAAGGCATCAAATTTGAGGTGGGATGGAATAAGCGAGGCCAACATGTTAACCCCAACAAAGCCATATTTAGTAGATACATTGGAATCTTCACTCCGAAATGCATGCCGATTGATGTACAGTCGTGTCACCATGTTGTCAATGAGCTAAAGACACTAATGTGGGAAAATATTATGGTAACATTATGATATCATTTCTTTAATTTATTAAAATAAAATAAAATACTAAAGCATTGACTTACTCTTCATCATCCATTACAGAGTGCATTTATAGTATATGTCTCGCACAAGTAATATATATTAAGAGTTGCAGGAAGGATTCATAGAGACTTCTGCACAATTTTAACAAAATATCATCTTAAATATGCTGAAGGTAAAATAAAACTGCACCCACCTCCTCTTTATGAACACTTGATATACCAAGGAGCGTGGGATGCATTTAGCAACTGTTGTGCAGAGCATACTTTGTAGGTACGTTGTGTCTGTTAATACATTGTTTGATGTTTCTTATATCCATCACTTTGATTAATATTTTTTTTATTTATGAAATAGCAACTGAGTGCTGAAAATAAATAACAGACAACAAAACCAGCATACCCCTACTATAAAGTAAGGATGCAGTATGCTTCACTTGAGAAAAAATTGGTACGTATTTTAAATATATCGTAATACTTTTATGTGACATAAAACAACACCATAACTATGTTTCTCTATTTATATGCAGATTGATGAATCGAAATCGAAATCCATATCTATCCCATACTATGTGCTATGGAAGGAGGCTCATGTAAATAAAGAGGGTATACTAATAGATGAAAACACACAAAAAGTGTTGGAAACATGTGTAAGTATGACATAATATAAATTTGATTTGCTTTAAATCACTATTACATAACAATGACTAATTATTTTCCTATATTTTCTATATAAAATAGTCACAAGAATCAAAAACACCCACACTAGATGCAGACATACTTTCGGTGGCCTTGAAGCAGCCAGAACAATATGGCTGCATTAGAGGTGCGGGTTTTGGGGTGACACCCTGAACATATTTTCAGAAACAAAAACAAGTGGAGGATAAAACCGATGAAATGAAAAAAGATGCAAGGAAAATTAGCCATTTTTCAAGAAGAATTACAATACCAGAGAGAGATGATAACAAGTTTGATGGAGTGGAGGCAAAGGGAAGAAACAACTCAACAACAACCCATGCATGAAGATCCTGCCCCACCCCCACCATCTTTGAGGTAATCCATTCCCCTCAAAACCTGACTTAGATGAGGTAATCAATATTCTAATAATTATTTCTGTGAAATTTGAATCACATAAACACTGATACCTTTCCTGTACTAATATTATATAGGGTGAAAATTATTGTGATTTATATCTATCAACTCCCACCTATCACCTTGTAGTGAGGGTTGTGGTGTTCAATATGCAGAACTACATGCTACACAATAGAAAACTTCCAAAAAATCATGTTAGAGTGTCAATTAATGTATCTAATAAGAAGATTGTTGAGATAACTGTTCCAAATTATGATTACGACATTCATACGGTTGAACAAGATGTTGGAACATTCATCGCATGGTCATCAATTCTTGTAAAAAACATGTCGACAAGGAGGTATCCATTTCCAATTTATTTTTCAAGCCAAACCTTTAACATTTAATGAAAAAATGTATGAACTGATGAATTTTATTACATAACAACAAAGAGAAGGGGTGAAATGAAAGATCAACTCAAAACCATCTCAAGGATCAACCAACCGATTAAAATGATCTACTGAGAGCACATTCACCCCACCTGTTCTATATCCACATTTAATATCATTGCAGGCTCATGTGGATACAAATTTGATAGACAACAATGCTCACACAGTTGATTTTGAAAAAAAATATGTACATAGAGGAAAAAATAGATTTCATTAGTGCTGAAAATGTAAATGAAATCCTCAAGTGTGAATGGCTAGGCGCCTCAGTTGTAAATGTATACATGAGGTATGTTTTCATGATTTGATTTTACAAAATCTGATATACTATGATAATTATGACTAAATACATTTCATATTTTCTACAGGAATATATATGAAAAACAATTGAAGGTATTTCCCCATGAACAAAAATTTGGACTCGTTAGTCCTTACATCACCTCTTCAAAAGAAGAATTAAATTATGCTAAACAGGATGAAATAATGTCATCCCTGCTCAAATCGTTTGAAAACAAGATTATGTATGACATAATATTTTTAATACCAACGATGCAGGGGTAAAACTCTACAATTTAATCATATCAACTATATTTTCATTTATTTAATTACTTATTTCTTTTTGTGTTTTTAGGCAGTATTGGATGCTGATTGCAGTTAATTTGGATACTCTAAAGATTTATTTTCTGGATTCAATGCATGGATATGCAACAAGCCGACCATGCATGATGGCATTTATCAATTTGTAATACACTATATCCAACATTTTAGAACTAAACATCTAGTTATATAATTTATATTGTCTTTTAATAAGGATTCTATTATGATAGGTTGGTGCATCAATATCATCTACTTCATAGAATGAATCCAGGGCCTAAGGACAAGAATGCCCAAAAGATCTACAAATGTACAAGTATCCTGATATATATAATAAGATTTCACTATCCAAACACATATCAAAAAAATTACTTATTTTTCTCGATGTTTTCGCAGTGTCCAAAACAAACAAATGGAAAGGACTATTGTTATTATGTTTTTAAATTTATGAAAGAGATCGTATTTCATCAAAAAAACTAGCATCCCTGAAGAGGTATTTTCAAAAATAATTACGATTTCATTTAAAATATTTATTAATCCTTTGCGTATTTATATTTTTTCAATACTACCATTACTGTCGCAGAAACTCATATTCACAAGATGATATAGATGTGTTTAGAAACGAATGGGTAGCATACTTGATGGAAGATTGTACACAAATAAGATAAAGGTGAATTCCTACAACTTATGTTATCCTTATATGATCACTGATATCTCCCTTGTTTACACTTATCAAGCATATATGATCACCCTTTATTATGTTTTATATCCTTAGATTATGAAGAATGGTTTTAGAAATGATTTGTATTTCTAGTAAATCATAACTTAATGAGAGACTCTTATGAACTAGTTCTTTATGTTTCTATGTTTCCAAAATCACTAGACCTAAACTATTATGGCATGGATCATTTATTTTCTGTATTTTGGTCATTTATGTAGTTGTTTATACTAATGTAGTGTGTTGGAAGAATATTGGTTATGAAACACTCACAAATTTAATAAAAAAACTAATGATTCTTTACTACTATTGGTTCACTACTACTTAGCATACCATCTGATATGGACTTCTGATCCAGTGTCCCCATGATGCTCTCATCCGACACCATCTCTATGATATCATAGAGATCGTGTTGGATGAGAGCATCATGGGGACGTCGAATTAGAAGTTCAGATCATATGTTATGGTAAGCAGTAGTTAACCAACGGTAGTAAAGTGCACAAAGAATCATTAATTTTTTTTATTATATTATATCTAGACCAAAGAAACAATTTGGAAAGATGTAAAGGTAATGTTACGATATAATATGTCTATTTTAACGAAAAATTATATAATGAAACGTTGATTGGATTTTCATTATTCCTTGTAGGGTTCGTTTATTTTAGAAGATTTTTATCCATGTGACATGCCTTTGCAGGAAGAGCAACGACACTGTGTCTGCTCAATCACAGAGGTAATCTTGATGTTTTCACAATAAAATCATTGTCCATAGATCTTACATCTCAACAATTGCTCAAATAAACTCGCATCATATATACATATGCATGACCATAAAAATCTAGGTTCCTATGCACCTCATATAGAACATGTATCATATTAATGCACAGATGCATACACACCTCACATACAAATTCCAGAAGAATAAAAGAGGACTTTGTTATAAGTAAGTGAATACCTGACTAATTCCCTTGGGCTTCTATTTTTCTTTTAGTATTCTAAGATACTCTTGGTATTCCGTGAAATTTTCTATAGATAGGAGAGTAATGGGAAATCTATTTCACTAATGAATCAATATTTCATAACTCTATGAGAACTCTTAGGTTTTTTCTCTACTTCACATAAGCCTCTTCATGTGATCATGTCACATATGCTCCTTTGTATGAATGCTTCATGTGAACTGATCGCGTGATCTCATCACATGATCAAACAACATAAACAAATCATATAATCAATTAAGGTAATTCACTTGAACCATGATTCGTGTATTCTTGTCTTATTTACATGATCACATAAAGATTCATGGGTTGTGTGCAAGTCGACCAATGCATAGTCATTCAGTCCACCCATGAGCATCTTAAAAGCTAGATGGGAACCAATATCTTGGATTTTCAATTTTCTAATTAGTTTCCCTTATATGTGGGTGGGGGTGTCCAGGAGGGAGGGGTGTCTAGGAGTGGGGGTGGGGTGTCTAGGAGGGGAGGGAGGTGTCCAAGAGGGAGGGGTGTCCAGGAGGGAGGGGTGTCCATGTGGGAGGGTGGGGGTGTCCAGGAAGTAGGGGGTGTCCAGGAGGAGGGGGTGTCCAGGGGGTGTCCAGAAGTGGGGGGTGTCCAGGAGTGGGGGAGGGGTGTGTCCAGAAGGGAGGGGGTGTCCAGGAGGGAGGGGGTGTCCAGGAGTGGGGGGTCCAGGAGTGGGGGGTCTAGGGGGTGGGAAGGGGGTTGTCTAGGGGGATGTGTAGGGTGGGGGGATTGTCCAGGGGGTGGGAAGGGGGTTGTATAGGGAAAGGGAGGGGGCTATAGGGGGAGTGGTGGGGGGCTGTCTAGGGAAAGGGAGGGGTTGTAGGGGGGGTTGTCCAGGGGGGAGGGGGTTATAGGTGGAGTGGTGGGGGGTTGTCCAGGGGTAGGGAGGGGGCTATCTCGAGGAGGGGGGGATGGGTTTTGGCTAATCACACTAAAGAAATAGGAGGGAGGGGGTGTCTAGGAGGGAGGGTGTCTAAGTGGGAGGGTGGGTGGGGGTGTCCAGGAAGAAGGGGGTGCCTGGGAGGGAGGGGGTGTCCAGGATTGGGGGTGTCCAGAAGGGGGTGTCCGGGAGGGGAGGGGGTTGTCTAGGGGTAGGAAGGGGGTGTCCAGGGGGTTGTCTAGGGGGTGGTAGGTGAAGGGGGTTGTCTAGGGAAAGGGAGGGGGCTGCAGGGGGAGTGGTGGGGGATGTCCAGGGAAAGGTAGGGGGATACAGGGGGAGGTAGGCGGTTGTCCAGGAGGAGGGATGGGGCTGCAGGTGGAGTGGGGGGGTCTATCCAAGGGTAGGGAGGGGGATGTCCATGGGGGTTGTCTTGGGGAGGGGAGGGGGTCTGGATAATCACACTAAAGAACTAGGAGATCAAGAGAAAAGTGAATCGGTATGATCATGGACAATCTAATTTTGTAGGTTCTCATCAGTCCCTCTCTAAAACTGAGAAATGCATTCCTTCTATACCTTCAACAGGACCTTAGATATTGTATGGGGTCCTTGGAGAGGCATAAGTGGTCAGGGTCCAAGCAGGGTTGGACCCGATGTCTGATGCGGACGTGCTAGCACTCATTCCCTTTGACCTAACATGGGAGAGTACACTCTTAGAGCCTCCTGATATATGTAACTATTAGGTTTATAACCTGTCTAGGATGGTGGTGTCACTAGGAAAATGTTATAATTTATTCTAAAATTGAATACACCATCATGTATGTGTCATATTGTATAACCTCTATTTACACTTGTAGCAATTCAAGGTGAAGAATAGTTAGTATTGATATAAGGGACTTTATATGTGACTTGAGGTCATTTTTTATAGGAATATTTCATTATCACCAATCAATTCAACGTTGAGGTGATGGAAGTGGCTAATAATGTGGCTGATAGAGGTATGTTCTCAATTATTATCATGAATGTTGATTTTCTGATGGCGTTATTTTTCTATTGACTAATAATATTTATATGATTTATCATAGTAACTCCACCTTAGAGCTCAGAAGTCCCATACCATTACACTTTTTATCTCTCCCCACTATAATAACTAGGGCACAAGTCTTTCATTTTTCAAGCACATAAAGGTATTTGAGAATGAGTCCCTCACTTAGAAACTTGGTCCTAGAGTATATTCCTATTTTTGGACTAGTCTTGAGTTGAGTTTTGGAACACGCAGCATTTCATCAATAGTTTCAGTGACAAGTGTGGGGGATATTTGTAATATAATCATGGAGGGAACCTTCAAAGAGCTAAAATACTAGTTTGGACACCTCTGGTACATGTTCACAACCCTTGGTTATAGTGAGTTATATTATCAAGAACTCCATGCTAGTGTAAAGGAGGTTGTCACCATGAGGGAGAAAAAGAGGTTCATCAAGCTGAGAGTATCAATGGTGGAGGCATAAAATTGGGACATTCAACATCACAATGAGGACTTGAATGAAGCATCCATGTGTACAATAGAAGTAGAAGCTCATAAAAATTTAGTCATTGGTGGGGGGTATGAGATAGATAGCTTCTAACATGAATTGTATCACCTATAATAAATGCTCAATTTTGTAGAGAAAATAGTGATAGAGTATTATAATCTTATCAATGTGGCAAAAAATTCCATATTTGATGCTGCTAGTAGGGAAGAGGCACTAAAACAGGGTGTATATGTGGAAACTAAATCAGTTGCTCATTTGTGTTAATCCATAGCCTACTCTAGAGCATTGGATAGTAGAGCTCGAGGGGGTATTCTAAGCGCATACTATTTTGAGTATTCTAACTTTATCCTACCCCCCATATTTAGGGAGTTATGGGAGAGACTGTGGACTATGGATATTCCTCCCTTTTTTATTTTCAATAAATGAAACCTTTTGGATTCCATGTTGTTGTTGAAATTTATTTCTATTATTTTCTCATCCATGTAATATTAACAAAACAATATTTACAATTCAATGA
Source organism: Viscum album (assembly GCA_963277665.1). NCBI lineage: Eukaryota > Viridiplantae > Streptophyta > Magnoliopsida > Santalales > Viscaceae > Viscum > Viscum album. The sequence continues at coordinate 1,478,694,279 of OY728127.1, read as the reverse complement.
ATCATGTTGAGACTATTCTAAAATATTAATTCAATATAAGGAAATATGGACATGTAAAGGTTGTAATAGGTAACAATTGACATTTTAATAATGTATTCTTTCATATTAATGTTTAATTTATTTCATTATTGTATTACTAACATAATATTTGTTTTCTTATATAGGTGGAGTTTTTTTTCAGAGTTTGGATGCTTTGTTCGGCAACTAATACCATGGATGACAATTTTTGAGAGGGGATCGCAGATGCAAAAAGGATGAAACATTAATGTTTTTAACTATTTGTTGGATAATTGTAATTGTAACCATATAAAACATTGTTTTAAATGTATATAGCAGTGTGTGTTTTTGTATTCATGATTTCAAGTAAATGTATATAGCGTTGTTTGGGAAACTCTTGTGTGTGTTGTTTTGTTCTTCTATGCTTTGTTTGTGTGTAGGTGTTGTTTTGTGCAGCTGTTTTTTGTTGTGTGTGTAAGTGTTGTCTCAAGTGTGCAGGTATTGTGCATGTGCTAGGTTTGATCAGGAAACTTGGCCTTTATTAGTGCTATTTTGAGTGATGATAAATGTGTCATATATCAGTGCTCAAAATAGTGCTGATAAAGTGGGCCTCCTTTATCTTTGTCACGATTAACAATGCTTTTCTAGCACTGTTAAAGGTGGATTTTAGTGCTTTTAAAAGCCCTATTTGTAGTAGTTTAAGTAAGAAATGTCAAAAAGGATTCTAGTTATGAATAAACAAGTGGGAGACAATGTAGATGTTTTATTAACCATTTGTTTATGTTTCCCATTTTCTAAAAAAGTGAAACCTATATGGTCCTGGTGTGGTTTTTTTATGTTATGTAATAAATATTCTTCAATGTTGAAGTGAAATATATATGTAAAGTATGGTCCGTTATGGGAATAATCCCATAGTGAAGATATCTTATCATGTAAATGTTGTGTGTATGTGAAGTCCAGCATGATAGATAGAGGCACTGCAAATACTATGCATAGAGCAGGGGAGCACCACACCCACATTGTCAGGCACATGGATGAACGTCGGGATAGTACCCGCATAATGAAGAACCCATAGTTAGCAATAAAAATAGAGCATACAATGATAATTCTACCTGATGTTTTCATCGTGCACAAATACAATACATGAATGAAATCAATGGTACAAATATGGAGTTTCAAAAATATCCAGTGTGCGAAGAAATTCTACGGTGTGCATTTTAAATCCCTAAGGCTGGTTATGTGATGATGTAAAACTCCCATCATGTTATGCGATCGTGCATAAAGAATGCCAAGAGTTTTTGTGCTTTGAATATTTATCTTGATGTGGTATAATCATCATATCTAAATCTATAAAATCCGCTATGATTAAGGGAATTTCATGTTTATAGGATGTTCCATCTTTCTCAGATGCGCAGATACAGTGTGATCCATTGTTTATAAATACTAAAATATTTTAAATCGTAGAAGGTTGTTGCTACTCTAGGATGGAGAGATCTCTCTTCCTTGAAAATTAGAACATCGCAAACCACATGTGGGTTATGTGAATAAGGTCATGTGAAACTCATTCTCGCATTCATGTGAAGAATCGATCCATCACGTACCTTATCTTGCAAAGTGGTTGTGGAATCACATGACCCATCATGAGAAATCCAAGGCAACACATAACCTATCTTGTGAAATGATATGACATCACTTATCCTAACATACAGAAAGATGATGAACCGCGTATATGTACTCCATTGGGAAATCATGGTACTAAGAATATATCACGGTCCTGCCTCCTCCTAAAAGGATATTAAATAACCACATACCTAGTTATGTGAATGATTGTGTACAACATCTTGGAATTTGTCTATAATCAGGTCCTAAATAATTTATTTGATGCACCACAAAAGACGAGCATGAAATAATATTCAAGACTCTATGCACCATGACAATCTGAAAAAACTCATAACCATACACATGTAATATTCATGTGTGCATCAGGATCTCTGGGTCATGATTGATATTTCCATGTGAAGAAAATAAATATTCCATGTGTGTATGTGAGACTCTATCGCTTGAGCCCCTTTATAGGATCTCATGAGGATTTGGAAGTGCGTTGACCTTATTAAAACCTTTAGTTGAACAACACATTCAAGTGGCGTGGGTTATGTGGCACCCCTAAGACAGCTTTCCACACTTTCCATACACCCTTTGGCATGCGACCTTGACATGAAAATACCCTTGGTCATGCTATGGAATAATACAGATCCATGGACATGCGACATATCAAAGGTGAAGCAAAGAGACTATCCTTGACAATGTCTACACACCATTGTGAGGTCCATCAATGAACATGCGGTGTATCAATGTCAAGCAGAGAAACTAGCCCTGACAACTTCTACATGTCATCGCAAGATCTAGTGCTGATCATGTGATGCGCCATAGGCGAATAGGATGACTGACCAAGACAAGGATAAGGTTCCATCAAAAGATCCCATGTTGATCATGTGATGCACTCATGGATAGCCAATAGCCATGTGGTGACAATCGAATGAGCGCCCCCAGGGCGCATATTTTTTTATTAGCAAGTTCCTGAAAAACCATCTGAAATCCTTTGAAAATAAGGATGGATGATATTCAAAGGGAGATACACATAGTGGTCATGAAGATCATGTGAAAAATCATCATTGAGAAGAATAAAATCCCTTGATTATATTTTATCCAACTCGCAAGACCTCCGAGCCTTCATCACATAAAATGAAGGATATAAAGGGGAGGAGGTGAGATGGGTTTTCAGTCACTGAGAGATATGTGATGCACACCCCAAGTGATATGCAAGACACTACAAGACCTCGATGTCACCTCGTGGAAGCCCTCTAGCTTGTCAACCTTGTCGCACGTAAATCCCCAGGAGTGAAAAACAAATCTTCGACACTCTAAGGAAAGACAGATAGACATGTCCACTATATGCTTGAAAACTCCTCATATGACCCATATTGGTCATCTGAGACATCATCGATAAATTGAGTAAAAATCATAGATATTACTCATGAAAACTCGCACGATCCCCAACCCTTGTAAGATGAAACAAAGGGGATAAAAAGGGAAAAGGTGAGAGGGGTTCGCAGTCACTAGAAGACATGTAGTGTGCCCCTGATGACCCACACGGCACCACGAGTCCTCAATGAAATTCTTGCCTCACCTCATAGAATCTCTTTGGCTTGTCATCCTCATCTTCAGGACTTGTCCATGAAATTATCATGCACCCCCATATTGGTCATGAAATGTATCACTGAAAAATAAAATAAATATCCTCGAAAACACACATGAAATCTCACATAACTCACAACCTTTTTTATATAAAACAAACAGGATGAAAGTGGAGGAGGCAATAGGTGTTCGCAATCACTGAAAGGTATAAGACGCACCCAATACACCTGCGGTGTAGTCCCAAGGGACCTCTGTACAAACTATCCTTGTCTCATGAGACCCCAATACAAGTCACCCAAGGTCTCGCGAGTGTCTTCCAACAGACACTCGAATCTTGTAAAGGACCATTGGACATGCCAACATGACAACAAGGAGATCCTTTGACATGTCTACATGATCAAACAAGTCCCCATTAATCATCTATAATCCAATAAAGGTATCGGTGATGGAAGATACTCATGATTTCTAAAAATTAGGTGGCATTCCCAAAGCAGTCCATGGAAGAGACTCATGAAATCACATAGCACCAAGCCCCTTTACTGGCTCCATCTTGGACTCACACCAAATATATCACACAAACCAGAGAGTATATAAGGGGGTGAGGCCTATAAATTCCCTAACCCAACACAAAGATAGGGTTGGGTTTTTTTTACTTCTACTATGTATACCAGACACCCAGACTCTATAGGATTTGACTCTCAGCTTCTGTGGACTTATCAGAGCGATCACGCGACCAACCATCTTTCCTTTAGGTAATATACCAGTGAGCATCTGGAGTATTCATGCGCTAGGAATAAAGCACTTCATGTGGTCATTTATTGATCACATGAATGACCTCTGGTGGTTTATGTGAAGGACATCCCGCAATCTCATTAGATCATGCGAGATTCAAGATAACTGGCACAAAAAAAATTGAGGTATTTTCAATACAAGGGTAAGAACCAAGATCAAAGGCAGAAGGATTAAGAAAAAAACATGCCCATTTCCCCCTATGCAATTCATGTGTGTCATCCAAAGACACGTGACAGCACCAAGACGCATCACCCAGATCTTGCGACACTCCTTTGGCATGCCACCAGGGACACACAGAATACTCTATACATGCTAGTATGAGTCACACAGCTCTCCCGAAGACACCACTTTGATCTTGAGGACCCATTGGTCCCATCACCCGGGACTTGAAACATCCCTCGGACACATCACCTAACTCATATAATGGTTCCCGCTCAAGTTAGCTAAGTCTCGTGAGATCATATGTACATGACAGCCAAGCCCTTGCTGCACTCTCTGGGAAAGTCAGTTGAGACTCACGGCACCCTCCAAACGTGTCATCTAGGTTCCACGATGTCTCCCAGAGATTTCATCCAAGATATGCAACACCTCTTGGACTTTTCCATAATTAATCTCGCGACACCCCCCATACGTGTCAATCCAGGTCAAGCGATGGCTCCCAGGACATGCCATTTGGGTCATGCGACACCATTCGGACAATAAGGTTGTGTCATCAATGCATCTCAGGACTTGATGATATTACCCATCGTCAGTGTGTAAGCTCTGACCAATAGGGAAGCCTCAGTGTGTAAGCCCCGAAAAATGTGAACTACAAGAACTTTGATTCCTACCATAACTGAGACACATGGGATGCCTTTTTAAGGCCCGAGATCTATGCCAAACGCCCCAAGGACTATCCCAATACACTGGCCCCATATCCATACACCATGAGTTTGATCATCTTCTCCTCCTTATTTCTCACACCGAGCATAGATCACATCATATTAGTGGGATGAAACGAACACCTCATTAGGAATCATAAATCACCATGATCTAGGGAAACCTCGGTGTGTAAGCCCCAACATAAAGGGAACTACGACGAATCTGATTCCTGTCATATTTAGAATATGTAGGATACATCTCCCTAAGATTTGAGCTCCATATCGATTACCCAGGGAAATCCCAATATCTAAGACCCCTTTATCCAAATTAATGGCATTGATCACACACTATACCTTGTTTCTCATAATGATCATGGCTCACGTGGGCTTAGGGTATTGCACTGATCATGTCATCTACACCATATACCTTAGGTTTATAAGGACAAATTCAATATGTAAGCCCTAGTATCATCCAAACTACGATGACTCTGATTCTTGGATGTCTCCCCAAGACTCGCGCTCAAATATATGGTGTCTCGGTACCCAAACATGAGTCCTCCCACATGACGTTAAACTACACAGGTCGAACAAACTATGTGGGTTTTGATTCCAGCAATAACCAAGATGCATAGGATGCCTTATAATGGCTCAATACCATCCTCAGAATATTAATTTCCTACTCATATGGGAGCACATCCCGAAACACGTGGTTATAAGGCTTCAGTGCATAAGCAACTACATGTTATCAAAGAGTGATGAAGAACCTCAGATACATACAGATAGACTCACCCAAGAGATCTCAATCTTATGCATATAAAAGAGAATTAACCTATAGTCATTTAGTTAGGGTAACCAGTCTTGTATTGGGATTAGGAATGTATTTAAGAACATATCTTAAATCTATAATAGATTCCCAAAGTAGGCAATAATTCCCCAAAAAATGGTGCGATGAGCCCGACCTCCCATCCTCTTAACCAATGTGAGTCCCCAAGAGTCGTTAGGCCTGAAAACCCAGATGACTGTCAACCTTTGGAAAGAAAGATTGTACCCAGCTATGGATAATGGAACCATTTAGAGTTTCTAGGGAATATGGAACAAATTATGGACCTGATGCACACGATTGAGTGAGTCCATAAAATACCCCTCAATCAAACCATCAAAGGAAACCCCATTCCATGTTCCCCATCCAAAACCTGACGAAACATAGACAAATAAAAATCCAAAAATGTTTCATCATCTAATAAACAAAACAATATCCATCAAGACAAATTCCCAAAATCTTCATGTAATAAGTGGATCACAGCTCTATCATTCACTGCCATCACCCAAGGTCCTACTAGTAAAGCACACCCTCCACCTCCAAGTGGTGCTTTCCCTTTTCCTAGACCTAGAATAACATAATATAAATCCCCAAAGGAAGAGATAGGGTTTAAGAAAAATATCCTAGTAGGATATCACTAAATTTTCCATAAGCAATTCCATAACAAATAAACCATTTATGATTAAATTTAATTAAAATCAAGGCATGGAAAATCATTTCCCCATTTTCAGTCAAACAAGATTTCAAATTAAGTAGATGGAAAGTATATCAAAAATATACTTACATAAAAAATCATAAAATAAAAGGACATGAATAAATCAGTTCAATAAACACTGGCATGTAATAATCATATAAAAAAAGCTACATGGTCATGTGACATGTGGTTCATTAGTTCCAGGCTCTAGGATCCTCTCACTACTTGGTCAATTAATCACAGCTCAAAGTGTGTACATGTCCCTAAGGATCATGTCATCAGGATAGAATTAGTCAACGCCCCATTAGTGAAAATCATGCTAAATTTGGTTTAGTTAGAGTTATCATCAACAATCTATTGATAGGAGGTCAAAGTCATAGTGTGCTTGTCCTATTCACCCACTAACCACTCATGCTCACATGTTCCTTCAATAAATCAATCAATCGTGGGAAATCATTTTTTCAATTAAATTTATCATTCGTGGTTAAAATACCCAATTTCAAGTTTCAAAATTCCATTTCAACTTCAAAACTAAATCATAGGTTTTTATCAATTTCATTCCTTTCAAAATAATATTTCATTTAAATCCATTTTTATTAAGAATCAGAATCAAATCATTTCATCAAATCACTTTTCATTTCAAGACATATTTTCTCAAAATCCACCCAATATTTTAAAATCCTTTAAAAAGGGGGTTTATTTCACAATTACATGCCTTTTTTAAATCAAGCATCACATCTTATCAATTCAATGTCTAGAAATCAATTGAAAATTTATTTTAAATAAATCAAGAAATCAAGGTTTAAAGTGTAGGTAAGAGCCTTATGGAACCACCTACCTCAAATCAATACAACCTCACCATCCCAAAATTAGATCCACCAATGAAGAGTCAGAGGCTAGAATGATCAAGGGAGAGTCCTTATTCTACAAATAAATAAAGTAATATCTAGATCCATCAAAAATATGAGGATCTATAACTATCAAATAAGGATAGAAAGGAATAAAGGATAATTTCAAATAAAAAATACTACACCTACTAGATGAGATCCAATGCATCCACCGACACTTCAATCTATGAAGAAAGGGGGTTAGAGGATCCAAAATCCTCTATAGAGATCCTAAAAAAGCCAAAGAATTGTGTTAGGTTTTAATGGGATGAGATTAACATTTAAAATGGAGGTTTCGAGACTTTAATTATGAATTTCATATAATTAGATTTCCATCACATAGTTTCCTTGGTTAAGTCGCATGGTTAATATTAATTGTGCGCCTAACAGTGTGCCCTTACTAGGCTTGTGGAGAGAGTTACATGGTTTGGTTTCATGGTTTGACAAACTATGTGCTCCATCTTGGGCTACTATAAAATGGCACACAATTTGAAAAACAGTGTGCCAACCGTTCTCTCTCCACTAACCCATGACGCATGATTTGAGGGGGGCCGCATGGTTTGAACTAACTGTGCGCCCCCTCCATAACCTCAAAAAAGGCATGTTGTTTCACATATTAACTTGAAAATTTTTCCCTAATCATGTTCCAATCATACACAAGCCAAAAATATTCCAAAATCTTCCAAAAAATCTATAAATAACATGAAATTATATCCAAACAAAAATGGTCAAGATCAATTGATAAAAGTACCTAGAAGCTGGTAATGGGATGTTACATGTTCCTTGAATTAATTTAATTTCTTTTTATAAAATTAAGGTTTAGATATAAATTTCAAAAGTATTGATACTCTAAGAAGTTTTTGAGGTTAATTTCAAGAGAAAATAAATTATAAATATCGTTATTGATTCACCCCCCTCTCAGTGGTCCTAACATTCTTGAGAACTTAAATGGCCAAAAATGAAATTGACCTTATAATCAAATTTGTAAATGTTGATTACAAATATTGAATTCAACTTCTAAAATTAAATTTATAGAAGTGGAAGAAATTAACTCTAATATAAGTGAACAACATGCTTAAAACCCATTTCTAAAAAAATGTATTTTTATCTGTAAAAAATGAAGTTATACTTATTTAGGCTAAAGACTCTTGAGTAATGGTTATGATAATTAATTTGTTAGCTTATTATTAAAAAATGTATGTTATTTGACATTAGAATCATGTCAAAACTGAATATCTCCTTCCAAACATGCTATTAAATACAAAGAGCCTAAAATAGCTTTTATTAGATTAAAATATAACTTAATCTCCAAAAAGTCATGTATGGATTTCCAAATTTAATATAATAGTGTTAAATTGTTTATTTTACTCCTTAAACACATATTTGGTCAATCCAAAGGTTTAATATATTTTTAATTCATGGTTAATCATAATTATTTCATAAAAGTGACGATATTTGTAAAATCATTATTTTATACTATTTACCAAAAAATCAACTTCTTCAAAAAAATCCTAAAAATAAGCATAAGATAATTTTGATATGTTGATATAAAAAATAAATTTAGTTTTATCAAATATAGTTTCTAAAAGTGGCAAAAAAATAATTCAAATATCTGTGCACAAAGCACGAAAAAACCATTTTTAGAAAAAAATATATCTTTGAATCATAAAATGAATTTATTTTCATTTATTTCCCAGTAAAAACCATTGGATGATTATTAATTTATTTGATTAAATATATTATCAATAAATTTCATCAAAATAGTTAATCAATAGTGATTAATTAAATTTATTAAGATAATAATACATTGAACAATTAAAAATAATTTTCTGAAAAATATTTCTTATTACCATCAAAATATTTTATCTTCATTTATAAAAAATTGATAACCAATGCATGAATGATTATTTATTAGTTTATAATTATAAACAATAATTTTTAAATAAACTTGACACTCTAAATAAGAGAAATTTAACTTTTAAATGAAACATATAAAATATAAAGAAAACCTACTTTTATGGAAAAAATCACATTTTAAAGTTTAACCATTCTTAATCTAATATGATTTAATTCTTATAATTTAAAATTGATTATGTATTTCCTAGGAATTTATCAATAAATTTGTACTAGGAAATTTTTTTACATATATTTCATAATGCGGATACTCTTATTAATACTCGTTAATCCAATGGTTGAGTTATAATGATCATGTTTAAATAATAATATTTCTATAGTATATCGATGTTTGTTTAAACTCGGTGTTGTGTGTGGTATATGCTATCAAACATGGTATTAATTTAAAAGAAAAAAAACTAAAATCTGAAGGTGTTAAAAATTGTATGTTTTTCTCCCCCAAACCCCATCTATTTACTTTTTCTCTATTTATTTTTGAGTTTTTCAAGTATTCTTTTCATTTCCCCTCTTTGGTACTCAAAAAGGCAAAAAGAATGTTTTTAAGCAAAGTTAGCCTTATTTCTTCCTTTAGGATGAGAATCTTTTTCTTCCATGCCCATGTTTTATATTTTGTTTCAAGAATGTTTTTCTCTATATGAAAATGGTTGTTTAAGGTCATTTTCAACTATCCTTGGCTTTTTACAAAGGTTTATAAAATAATATTTTTAATGTTTTTTGTATGGATCAATTTTGACTTTCCTTATAAAGGTGTAAAAATAATGTTTTTTAATGTTTAATTCTTGACCATATTTTACTATTATCACAACCATTATTCATTATAAAGTTTCATTTAAAAATTCCAATGGTTCTTAAAAACATTTTTTCCATTATTATAATAATTTTTAGTTTTTAAAAGCTACCAAAAGAAAATGATTTTTCTTATTATTTTTCAAAGTATATTTTTAATTATTTTTATAAAAGTATTTTTCATCCATGTTAGCATCCTTTAATAATCATTATGATTCATTAAGGATACACTCTAATGATATCATCCACCTTCTTTCTCTGAATAGATTATAATGATGTTTTAAGGAAGTTTTCATGAAACCTGTTTATTTTCCATGAGTTAATTAAGCTATGATAAAATTATTAATTTTTTTAAGATCCTTTTTCACACATATGTATGGTTTTCATTATGTTATGGGTGATCCTATAATTATATAGTCTCCTAATGCATTGGACTATGTCCAATAGGAAGTGAACCCAATCCATTATGAAATTATATCCACTATGTTGGTGGGAATTGGGAGTGAACTCAATCCACTATGTATAGAAACCCAGGCTTAAAATACATGGATATTAAATCAATATAGATAAATATTTAGCATATTATAAAATTATATTCCCAAGGACCATAATAGTTTAGTGTCTTTAGAAACTTGGAACAAAATATTCTAATTTAGTGAAAGATCTTTAATGTTCCCCATAAAGATATTCCCCTTTAGTACTTATAATTAAAACATTTCTTCATAACCTAGGTAAAGGAAACATAATAAAGGGGTGATCTTGAATCCTCAATAATGGTAAATAAAGGAAGTATGTAAGCATAACATGGACATAAGGGTATGATAACATGAGAATATCATTTGAATAGCATACTCTTCATATCAAAGATCATAATAAAGATACATGGCATAAAGATTGTAAGTTCATAAGGCATGAATCATAAGGGAATTGAGAGAATAATCCATGAAATCATAACTGATGAATAAGACATATAATTTGTGGTATACATATAAGAATAGAAAATCTTATGTCAAGGATACCTACCAAGACCTTCATAACATGTTAGGATGGGATACAACCAATGTACCTACTTTGGGATTGGGCTAACAACCCATGTACCCTATTATTTTTGGTCTTGGTCTACAACCTGTGTACCCTCTTATTTTTGGGCTTGTTCTACAACCTATGTACACTCTTGTTTTCGGGCTTGGGCTACAACCCGTGTACCCTCTTGTTTTCAGGATTACACTACAACCTATGTACCATTTGAGATCATTTACCGCTTATCATTACCCAATGAATTTGAGGGTGATATAGGTCTCACATTTCACATAATGAAATCATACCTATGTGTGCCACAAGATAATAAAGCATTCATCATATCATAAACCATAAAAAGAGATGGGTTTCATAAACATCGTGACCCATGAAATGAAATGGGTATCATAAACACTTCATCATATCACAACCTATGGAAAATAGATAGGTTTAATAATCATTTAATTATAGAATAACTTATTAAATGAAGTTGGTTTCATAAACATATAAACCATTAAAGAGAAATGGGTTCCATAAATACATAACCTGTGAAAGAGAAATGGGTTTCATAAGTGTCATGTCATCAAAACATAAACCATTCAGATAAATAATATGAATGTAACCTTGGATCATATCCCCAATAAGGCATGATTAACACCAATTTATTTCATCTTATATGGGAATTAATTTTAAAATATATTTTAAAAAAAACATTTCTTGAGGAAAATATCCTTTCTTCTTTGAAAAAAAATCTTTTTAGAACATAAAACCTATTGAAAACCATTTTCTTTAAAAATAACCTTGAAATTTTATAAAGTAATATGAAAAACATTTTGAAAACCCTTTTCCATGAAAAAATATAAAATAATATTGAAAACACTTTTAAAAACTTTTTAGAAAACATAGTTTTGAAAGAACACGTATTTTTTGACCAAAAAGAGAAATATAGTCGTATTTTATTAAAAAAATTATTAATTATATTAAGTAAAAAAAAGTGTAAATATGGTACTAAATACATGAATACAACATGAATAACCAGAGGAGAAGAAAATTCATGAGTGTTCTTGAGTGATGGATCGTAAGATTTCATCAATGGAAGCATAATCATAAACAATCCCGATAGACAGCGAGATTGTTTCAATAAACTCTTACCACTTGGTAACATTGAATCATACTCTTCATGTAAGAAAATGAAATTATATGAAACATAATATATCATTAAAATATTTATATTCATGATATAACATGTCAATGTGTAGTATATTCACCCCTTAGAAAAATATAGGTTCATAACATGGTATGTATCTCAAAGAAGGAAAATTGAGATAAAATCACTTTACCGATTTGGTAACTTTTGAGTCATAAAACCCATGAAATAAAGATAATCATATGTATATTTAAATATCCATAAATTTAATTATATTAATAATATAATACATTCATGGGCAGTACACACACCACATATAAGAAATGGGAGTTGAACATGGCTTGTGTCTCACGGAAAATAAAAGTGAGATGAGAAAACCCTTACTACATGAGTAATTTTTGAATAGTGATCCTCATGAAATAATAAAATCAGTTAAAACTTTTAATAAAATTAAATAAATTAAATTATATATATTCCACACAAAAATAAGAGAGTGGTGAATATGGCATGAATCTCATGGAAATAAAAAGTGAGATGGAATTCTCTTACCTTAAATCTTAACTTTCTTCATACACGTCCAAACCTCCTACATAATAAATATAAGTTTATTATAAATCTAAAATGGAACCATATTATTATATATAACACCACATATGGTTTTTTTATGACTCTATATTAATAGTTTATTAACAAATTCATGTTAATGTTGCGTTTTGGGTAATATCTGCTTTGTTTTTCGTATAAGTTTTGACTTGTTATTCTTGATCCTCTTAATTAGATCACTATTTACTTATTTACATAATTTAAAAGTTTATTTAGATATAATATATATCTTGTATATAAATATTTATAATAATTTATAAATATATATATATATATATATATATATATATATATATATAATGGAATACATCGTTCACGGAGACGACAGGCCATACGTACGCATGAACATTGTTTCTGTTTTCTTATCGTATTGAAAGAAAGAAAGTAAATGAAATGTATTTATATATATAATATAATTACATTAGAATTATTATTTCATAAATATCATATATTTTCACTAAAAACACCCTTAATAAATTCCATGTAAAGTGTGAATGAATCATATCGCTTTGAGGAGCCGGTAGTCCACACTTCCACAAATGAAGTTATCGTTTATCCACAATATGGAAGCATAAAGGTATATTTTATATAAAAAATATAGAATCATAAATACATAATAAATATCATATATATAATATAAAAATATATTGTCTATCATAATTCCCAACCATGATAGGTGGTAAAGTAAAAACGTACAACATTGTTTCGTGAGGTGGTAGTTTGTTGTACACAAGAACAGTATGTTCGTTACCCATTTGATGGAAGTGTGTATAATTTTAGATCAAAAAATTAATATAAAAACATATAAATATATTAAGGATAATGATATTATTATTTAATAATGGAATAAAAGTAATTGAGGTGGTGGAGAAATAAAATAAAGGAATGGAGCTTGAGGAACGATGTTATCTCTTTTTGGGTAACTCCTTTTGGTTTTCACCAAAGGGTTTCCTTGGATGGATTTATACCAAAATAGAGGATTATAAGATGAAATAATGGATTTTGGGAGATTATTTGAGCATATTTTTGGTGATCCAAAGGGCTTGATATGTGTGAATAAGTGGGAGGGGTGGGTGCCTTTTTATAGTGGAGAAGGGGTGACATTTTTGTAAATTTTTTAAAAGGGATTTTCACCCACATTTTTCCTATTAAAAGTGGCTCTAATAATGAAAATATTCAATTAAAGGGATTATATGGTATAAATATTTCCATCCAATGGATTTTGGACAAGTTTATAGGTCATTTTGTCCCTCAAGTTTAAGTTTTAGTCCTTTGTTAAGCTAATTTGTCTCTTAATTATTGAAATTAGTTTTAATCACTTTCACTAATATTTTTGTTCAAAAACTAAGTTGAACTTATTATAAATTATAAATTATTATGATTCCAAATATGTAATCCATTTTTCTAAATTTTAATAACATAATTGGAAGAAGTTAATTTAAATTTAATCCCACAAACGGGACGACAAAGCGGGTTTTTAAAGTAAAAATGTTCGAAAGTTTAAAATGATTTTATATCCAATTTCAATGATAAATTGATTCCAATGATATAAATTGGATTAATTAATGTAAAAGTTATCTAATTAAACTCTAAAACCAAACTAAAATATAATTTAACTATATAAATAAATTAGATGAAAAATCAGTTTTGAATTAAAATTCAGTGTTATTCACTATTCATCAAAAAAATCAAACTTCATAGAATAATACTAAAAATTTACCCTAATATAATTTTTATGTTACAATTCCAAAAATGAAGTTTATTTTGTTAAATAAAAATTATAAAAGTTTCAAAAATAAAATTTAAAATGGGTTCTCCATTAAAAGGAGATAAAATTGCTTTTTAGAAAAATACATTTTTTTTATTCATAAAATTGGATTTATTCTTACCTTATACCTATAAAATATACTTTATGAGTATAAAAAATATTTATTGAATATATAATATATAAATTTTATTGAAAAAAATAATCAAAATTGGTTTGTTTAATTGAGATAAAATTATGTTTGTACATAGAAAATAGTTTTCTTAGAAAAGTAATTTCTTTATTTTCAAGTAGTTCTTACATTAACTTCTACTAATTGATAACCAAAGTATTCATTTTATATAAATGTGTAAATAATATTTTCATAATTTATTTAATCTTATTCCTAACTACAATTCTAATGGTTATGTGGTAGCTATAATAATATTTTAATAATAATATTAATAGTATCTTGTAGTTCGGTAAAAATTGACATTGCATGTAACAAAAACTATCAAAGGGACTTGGTATTGTGTGTAAAAAAAGCAAAACATAGTTTTGTGTGTACCACAAGCTAATCTATGTCTTACGTGTAACACAATATTAACATGGTGTTGCACAAGCCAAACTTAGTGCTTTCATATAACAAAAAACTATATTTAATGTTGTGTGAAATGAAAAATATTGAAAAGATTAAATTATTTCGAAAAAAAATTATAAAAACTTGGAGTGTTACATTCTACCTCCATTAAAATGAATTTATCCCTAAAAATTCATATGTGTTAACAATGGTTTAATACATTAAAGTCTCTTTCATATAAACCCACATCGTAAAAATGAATACTAAAACTTCTTTTAAAAAGTGATGGTTGGAAACATAAAGGTTACGCAAAGTAACTCATAACTAGGTTTCCACTTATTATAACATTGGTGGAAAGTGAAAACGTAGACATGGAAGAGAAATATAACTATCAAGTTCTGATGGAGAGTGGTATAGAACATGATTAGGATAAATCTAATAATCACAAAGTCATGACCCAAGAGGCTTGAAAAAAATCATTAATATCATCAATAATGATGATAACATAATAACATTTTATTTCAAGACACTTTTTCTAATGATGAAGAACTTTCATGAGAATATATTCATACTTGATTCAGCATAATCTCACCCTTTTTTGTTCCTTGATCAATTTCCATTTAATCTATTATTCTATGAAATAAAGGTGAATTTTTCATTCATGAGGCATTAGAATATCATGAGGTCTATAAATATAATGATAGGTAACTCCATATGTCCTTATAATAACAAAATTATTAACATAAGTTATCCAATATGCATGAATCATCATATGGTGTAGTAACACTTTAATCTATAAAACCTCCTCCAAAGTTTAACATAATCCATTTCATAAATGGTTAACCTTGTAGCCCTTCCAAAATATAATTTACCCTTTATTCTTTAAATAACCTCTTATCTTATACCAAAAACATTTTCATTAGAAATGTGTGTCTATCCTTGTACTGATAAAATATCAAACATGGTTTTATTATACTAAAATCCGTGTAGAAGGAGATAATGACATGAAATTTCACCAAAATATGAACAATAAGATTTTCATAGGGCTTATTCATACAATATCAAACATGAAATTCCAAACTAAGGAGATAAGTATTAACATTCCTTAATTGTCATTATTTGCCTCATACATTGTGATTTCATAAGATTTCCCTTTATCCTTTGTCTTTAGAGGTTATTGGCATTGATCACCATTATTAACCCTTGAATTTGGGCACTTTTTAGAAAAATGACCAAACTACTTGCAATTGAAACATTAAAGTGTGGGAGATGTATCATGCGAAGCTTTCTCATTATTCTTATCATTAGATAACTTTCTCCAATCACTTAGGCAATCAGCCACATGATTTCCTTCCTTTTCACACTTAAAACATTTACTAGTCCCATTAAGACAATTCCCTACATGTTTCTTCCCGCACTTTGAGCATACATTATATCTCATCTTCTTTTCTCCATGGTTCTTAGATTTTCCCTTTAATTCTATTTTTCTATTCTTATCTAAACCATGAGGTTAATACATAACTCCAACCTCCATTTAGCACATCGAAAAATATTTTCATAGCATATGAAGTCCCTTATGGATAACGCCATTCGAAGATTTGGTTTTAATCCATTGAATAATTGGTCAACTTTACCTTCAGAATAAATGATAATACCCAAGTAGTACCTTGAATGTCTTGTAAAATTTTCTTCATAGGTGCCAATAGATTCCTCATCCTTTTGTTTAAGCTATAGGAATTCCTTCTCCATCTTTGTTCATAGAATATGAGTGAAGTAATTACTAATAAATATCCCATTAAACTCTTACCATTCCATATATTCAATTTCTTCTTGTTGCCTCATGTTCTTAATAAGGTCTCACCACTAATTTGTTTCACATTATAGATGATAAACAACCAAAATGAAATTTTCATGCTCCAAAAACTGAATAATGAAAAATATCTTTTAAGTGATATTGATCCATTATTTTAGAAAATATTGGATCATTGGAACCACTAAAAGAAGGTGGACATTGTCTCATGAATGAATCAATATAATTTTGTTCCCTCCTTTGCTCGTTTGTATGTTTAACATGATTCATAGCTTGGGAAATTTGTCTGAGCATAACAACAATGTTCTCCATTCCCACTCCCATAACGTTCAGTGTCTCAGTACAAAAGTCATTGCATTGTCCATTGCATTCAAAATTAACATGAATCCTTTATGTTCTAGCTATTAACTAAAACCATAAATAATATCTTGAGAAACACTTATCAAAATAGAAAACAACATAATCATGAAAAATTATTTATAGGATGCCTAAATCATGGCTCCTACTTATTTAATCTATGAAACCTTAGGGTTATCCTAGGTTATTCATGTTAATCTTCTTTTTAAATCCTTCATGATGGTTCATAAAAAGTTTGTGAATTCTAAATGAATATCCCCTAGGAGTGTCAAACCATGTGTCCAGCAAGGCCCGTTTTCATGTACCAGGTTACACTCGAGTCAAGCCACATACACCTTTTTAGAGTTATTAATCCTAGGTACATCAGTGTCAGAGCCACATCCACTTTTAGTATATAGATTGGGATGTATTTCTATGAACCAATCAATCTATCTTTTACCAAAATTCCAAGAAATTTTCCTATACTTTTCCTTATCCTCAGACTTATCCATAGATACATCCCTATACATATCCTTAGAAATATCCCTAGGGATATCACTAAAGTTTTCTCATACTAATTTATAAAGACTGACTAAACCTTTCCTTTGATACCAACTATAGTGACCCTGACTTAAAATACGTGGATATTACATTAATATAGATGAATATTCAGCACATTAAAAAAGTACATGCACGATGACCGTAATAGTTTAGTGTCTTTGGAAACTTGGAACAAAATCTTCTAACTTGGTGAAAGATATTAAATATTACCTACAAAGATCTTCCCCTTTAGTACTTCTACTTAAAACCTTTCTTTATAACCTGGGGAAAGGAAACATAAGAAATGGGTGAGCTCAAATGATCAGTAAGGTTAAATAAAGGATGTACATAAGAATAACATGAACATGAGGGTATGAGAACATGAGAATATCATTTGAAGATCATACCCTATATATCAAAGATCATAATCATGAGACACAGAATAAAGATTAGCAATTCATAAGACATGAATCATAATGGAATCAAGAGAATAATCCATGAAATCATAACCGATGAATAACACATATAATTTGTGTAATACACATAAGTATAGAAAATTTTATGTCAAGGCTACCTTCCAAGACCTTCATAACATGTTAGTCTTGGGCTACAACCCATGTACCTACTTCAGACTTGGACTAATAACCCTTGTACCCTCTTGTTTTTGGGCTTGGTCTACAACTTGTGTACCCTCTTATTTTCGTGTTAGGCTACAACCCATGTACCCTCTTGTTTTTAGGATAGGGATACAACCCATGTACCCTCTTGTTTTCGGGATTGGGCTACAACCCGTGTACCCTTTGATCCCACATACCATTTATCATTACCCAATGCATTGGAGGGAGATATAGGTCCCACCCATAACCTAATGAAATCATACCTATGTGTGTCACAGTATTATAAAGAATTCATCATATCATGACCCATAAAAATATATGGGTTTCATTAACATCATAGCCCATTAAATGAAATGGGTATCATAAACATTTCATCATACCAAAACCTATGGAAAAAATATGGGTTTCTGTAAAATCCCATGTTTTTGAACCGGGTTAAAATTACGAATGTTTCTGAA
Source organism: Viscum album (assembly GCA_963277665.1). Lineage (NCBI taxonomy): Eukaryota > Viridiplantae > Streptophyta > Magnoliopsida > Santalales > Viscaceae > Viscum > Viscum album. Next base: position 1,478,675,482 of record OY728127.1, on the reverse strand, counting down.
TTTTCTTTTTCAGTTTATCAACGGGTATATCTTTTTAAACTGAGCTTTGGAATCTTATTTTGGGTTTTGGATAACCTAAAGATGTCATTTTTCAAACTTTGATAGAAGTTTTGAGGTAAATGGGAAGCCGCACGGGCGGCACACAGTTTGTCTAACCGTGCGACCAAACCATGCGTAGTTGTTCTTGGAGGCAGTAGCTTCCACACAGGTGGCACACAGTTTGTCTAACCCTGTGGACAAACCATGCAAGAAGGGTGGCCGAGGCATTAGCTAAATCACGGTTAGCACACGGTTTTTCAAACCATGTGAACTAACTGTGCGGGCACTTCAATGAGATCCTTAAATTGTGGATCTCACTTGTTTTTGCCTTTAGATGGCTCGTTTTTCCTCCTAAGCGGGAATAACTTGGGATTAATCTTACTTTAAGGTAGGAGAACCTCTCCCAATCATTTTGGAGGTGATCTGAAGGCTTTTCTTGGCGAATCAAAGCTGTTTTCTTAAGGTAGGTAGATATTCTTCTTCATTCTTGTTGGGTTTCTTAGATATACTTAGATTTACATATCCTCTTCTCACAGTTTCTTAGATCTATGCCCGTTATGGGTAGATATAAGTGTGTGGATGCCAAGTTTGATGAGTTGTGGTCTTGGTATTTCTAGGAGAATTGATCTAACGAGGGTTCTTGAAGAATCAACCCATTTATCTTAAGGGTTCTTCGTTCGTTGTGGTTTCTGTCAAAAACCCAAGGTAGGGTCCCAAATATTTAACACTTTATTTAAGAATTATAGTTTCTTTAAATAGATTATGAATGTGAGTTTAATTTATTATGATATATTTATGAATGACACTTTTGATGTTATTAAATAATTCTTCCCACATGAGATAGGTGAGGACTTGAACTTGTGTTGAGTTTAAGCATGTTTGTCTAATTTGGTTTAAGTGATATGATTAAACAGTTAAATGATTTGAATGGTAAGAATGAGTAATATGGTAATTAATGGTAGGATTAATTATCAAGTCATGAGTTGGAATAAGATTGTGGCTTTTACTGATTATTGGGAATATTGAATATTTGACATGTTCGGAAGATAGTTTGGAAACTGGTAATAATTAATGGATGAATTAATTATTACATGTGATATGGTAAATGGTTAACTAATTGATGACTGGTTAAAGAGATAATGTTTAATTAATTAATTGTTTAATTAATTAATTTTCATGCATTAAATTAAGATTGTGAATTGAGAGTTTGTTACGATTGTTGGCCAAGAGTACCTTTTGATGCGTATTAGTTTTCCATGCCTTAAGTTGTCTTGGATGGAGTTGTTGAAAATATGATATGTTGTGTGAGGTGGTTTCTAAATATCTTGGCTTTTTTCAGCATGTATTGTGATGATTATGTGGTGCTTGTAGATTGTTAAAGTCCTGGACGAATCACTATTTGAGTGGATGAGTTCAGGCTTGTTAAGGAATTTGGTTAATTAAGTGTTGACTTATCTGAAGATTGTTTTGTGTTGTTAATTAGTTTTTTAATTAATCAATGGATTGGTTTTGTGGTGTTAGACATGGTATTCTACACCAATGATAAATATATGTGTATGATTGATGAATGGGTTGTGAGACAAGGATTAAGGCTCCAAATACTCACAGGGTTTTAGACATGGAATTCTACACCAATGATAGATGTATATGCATGATTGATAGATGGGTTGTGAGACAGGTACTGATGCTCCAAATACTCATGGGGTACTAGACATGACATTATACACCCAGCTTGCAAGAAAATATTCTTTTGTGGGACGAGGACTGATGCTCCAAATACCCATGGGTTTTGAGACATGCACTGATGCTCCGAATACTCACGAGGGTGCTAGACCTGATGTTGTACACCCATTAATTAACATTGGACTGTGGGTCCAATTGTTTGTGCATGAAATGAGTTTAATGGTTAATAAAGGTTGTTGTGACATGATGATTTGTGAATTGATTATGAGAAAGGGTTCAGACTTATTTATGAATTGGGTGAACCACTTTTAGTGGACGGGCTCAGACTTAGTATATGAAAGATTAAATTGAATAACTTATGATGAGTTATCCAAGCCAAAGCACAAGATTGGATTCGTTCTTTACTTGATTACTTAGATGGTCTTTAGAGACATCCGTGGTGAGTGAATTATTCAGAAGATGTCGGGTGTAGGCTGAATCTCAAGTCTTTAATAATTTAATAATATTTGAATAATTGATAAATGATTATGTTTGATTGTTGAGTATGCATGAAAAATGTATAATGCACGTTCAGACACCGGGTGGGGACTGAAGCAGGTACTTGGGTTTATAGTTACTTGTACTTCTTACTTTATTTTATGCATGCCTTCATGTGTTTTAAGTTATTTATTAAATGTCTATTTTGGGGTAGACACTGGTGGTCCCTAACTACTGAGATTTATATCTCACACCCTACTCGGTCCACCATTGCACTGGGTACCCTAGTAGATTCTATTTGGTTGCAGGACTATGATGATTGCATTTACTTGGGAGTTAGGAGTAGAGAACCGAGCGGAGGCTCGGGATGATCGAGGAGATCGCCCTTGGGGCTTTGAGTCATTATTTATTTATTTCTGTATTGGAATGTAAAGCATGCTATTTTGTTCATTGTTTTCTACTTTTGTATCATTATCATGTCATGCATGCATCTGATGTATAATTTGGTGTTGGCCACTTTTATAAAATGAGTATTATTTGTCTTCCGTTATTTGTCATTTATGAGTTACTGCTTCCGCTATTTTTTGTTATCTACACTGAAATACCACTTTGCAGCTCTAATAAGAGGGTATAGTCTCCCTACTGACTATACGTAGACCCTCGCTACTAGTTGGCAGCCTCTGGCGTACAGGGAGATGCACTTGAGGTCATGTGGTGACCGGTCCAGCCACCGGTTTAGGGGTGAGCCGGGTCGGGACGTTATGAAGTGGTATCAAAGGTTTAGGTTTCTTTATTTTCCTTTGTCTTACTATTTTTGGGTTGGTATATAGGAGACTAGGAATGTGTCGGCGCTTGGGTTAATAGTCATGCTTGGTACTGATCACCTCATGTATGGGAAATGACCAAGTGGCCAGGGATGGGAATTGATGTTTGTACTATTAGAGGTTACAGTTGATATGATTTTACCTTGAGTGATTGGTGTATTTTCCGCTGTTTATTGATTTTGATAATTTTGAAAAGAATAATTTTCTTTTCCTGATATGGAAAGGAAGTTTCATACATGCATCATCTTAGTCGCTTAGATATTCACATGTCATGCATATAACATGCCATATAGTTGTATTGGTAGGATGCCTGCTAATTTGTATTGTGTTCCTTGGGTGCAATGCCATGTTTTATCTGCTTTATCATGCCTCTCTAGATATCAAGTTTCGGTGATAGATTTAACATTTTTGAGTGATTACATTATGTATTGCCTTAGTTATTAGCATGTTTTGTTGTTGTGACATGCTTCTGTGTTATAGCATGTTGTTGTGCTACTGCTTATTCTAACATGTTAGAGAATTTTTGATATGTGAAAGGGGTGTTAAAGATAAAATGTTAAATAAATGTTGATTGTGTTAAATGGGAGCCAAAATCCAGCGATAAGGCGTATGGGCGCCTTATCGATTGGCAGGTGGCCACCCATATAATTTAGACCATTAGGTTGATCATGTTAATTTATAATTTTACATTGGTATCGATTAATGAGAGCCAATTTTAAATCCATGGGGTGTATGGGTGCTTCATGAATTGGGAAATGATGACTCATATTAAATGTGATGACATGATTCCTTGTGAAATGCTTATAAATGTGAAAGATGTTTGATGTTGATCTGAAATCAAATGGCTAGTTTCCAAAATGCAACTGGACCCAAGTAGGTCAGTTGGGGAGTGTTTTTATGGGATAACCCGTTTGGGTGTTTAAAATTTTAATACTTGTGTGTTTTCTATTGGGTTTATTTATAGAGAACCTAGGTTGGTTAAAATGGGATCCTCATAGGTCGCCTTATCTTCTTAAAATGAATTTATTTTGATAAGTTTCCTGAAAATGACGGGATGTCAACTAACTTAAATGTTTTAAAAATGGAGTTTTATGAAACTTTCCTGTTTTTCCTTGGGGCATTTTGAAAATGGTACCTTGATGTTTTGATTAAATATTTTGATGATTAAATATTAAAAGTGATTAAATATAAGAGTCTTATAAATGGAACCTATTGTGGTGTCCACTGTTTAAAACCCTCATGTAAAGGGTAGTTCGGACTTCTCTTCAGTTGCCTTGGAACGGAAGCGTGAGTACTTTCCATAGGTGTTCTTCTCCTTATAAATGGCCTTATGTTCGGCTCTTGAGCCTAGTGACTTGTTTTAAGTGACCGGTTTAGGGTTGACACTTTTTCTTCGTAAGGGGATAACCTGTGGTTGGTATCTCCCTCGGAACTTAAATGCCTTGCTAGAACTATGTCTTTTCTCACTCTTGAGGAGTTGTTGGGTGCCTTTGTCCCAGGTAGGACTTCTAGTTTACAATGACACCCTTGTTAGAATGGTTGGTGATGTGTTTATTGACCTTGTTGTGGGCTTGATCATCGAGTAATGCTCTTAGTCAGCTGGTTAGATGTGCCTCGGGCATGGTCGGATGCTTTGTTGGTCATTTGACCCTTTCTTCTTAGTAATGGATGACTGGTTATGGTTTCATCTATGAAAATGGTCATATGAGGCAATATGACTCCATAATAAGTCTTTTTGTACTATTGAGTATGGTCTCGGGTCATCTCCATGTAGAGTAACTTGAGCGTTAAAGAATCAGTTTCATTTCAATGCATGGAATGGTTTTCGAAAGACCCGGTTGTTTTGACACGCTGATCTTGTTGTTAATCTTGCGCGTTGGTGAGCGGCTGATCTTTTCTTGAGACGTCATGGGAAATCCTAAGGTGGGTATTTCCACTTTGTTCTCGATGAACGTGTTGGCAGGTGATACCGAGCTTTTAGAACATAGTTGTCCAGTAATGGTTTGACTGATCTTCTTCATGATCTCAGTTTTCTCTTAGTGTGCTCTTCTGGACACGACGAGCATGTCCCCTATCTTGACCTCATCATGGAGACACTAAGATAGCGTTGGTATTATGTCGCGCTACAGTTTAAATGTTGTTGGGATTGAGGATTAGTTGTTATCTGGGTAGTACATGGGATGTGTTGATTCTTTGGGCTACTTCCTTATTCATGTTTGGGCGCAGTTGTTTTTAAAATAGCCTTGCGATGGCTTGACTTTGAATTTTTACCAGATTTTGGGTAAGGACATCGTTATACTTGCAGATGGTTTTGGAATAGTTTTAAAGGAACGTTGTCAGATAAAGGGAGAAATGGGGTTTTGGGTCTGCAGTGTCTTTCGAGGGAAGCATGTGAAACTTGTTCCGTTGTTTAATCGAGGTTCAACCTTTTACATTGACAAGGTCCTTCTAATGACCTAAGATATAAGATCTATTTCTATGTTTAATCTTTAGAGTAATATTTGGATCTGGTTGTAAAGTCTTATCCATTAGGTTTGAGAAGTTTTAAAGGTGTGTTTGGCATTGGGAACACCACACGTCTCTTCTAACAAGATTAAAAGACCTTGGTAGTGTTGGAGTTGGTGGTATAGAACCAACTACTTTGTACTTTATTCATTAAATAAAAGCCTTATCACATCTTGATTGTTCTTCTGTGTGACATGTCATGTGATAATGTCCTAAGTACAGTTGTTGCATTAAAGGGTCGTAGCGGATCCCTGCTATGATGAGAACCCGAAAGTGCCATAACACTGTTCTTGAATGTATGTTCTATGGCCGGATGATATTATTTTAGGGACACAAATAATACAGGTCATTAGGGGTGAGGACTCATAAAACTTTGAGGCACCTTCTCATGGTGTGCGCCCTTGGTAATATCCAGGAGGATATTATGAGAACGAGACCCGCCAGTAGGAAATCCACATTTCATAGTGTCATTGGATGTTCCTATCTACGGACGTGTGTATTGATCCTTAGACTTTAAGATTATTATTAATGGGTATTACAACTCGCGCACTTAGATGTATTGACGAAAACTGTGACGACACACTGTTCGCAGCGAGGTAGGATACGTTGGGTGCGTCACGAGTAATACCGCATTAATAGATAATGCGAGAAAGGATTTGTCCCTTCTGTTCCATAACGGAAGTAGATATCTCAGGCCCTTTGATGGAATTGATATAGCCTAAATAAATCCATGGCCATGGTAAGGTATGGGCAAGTTCAATTCCGGGAAGTCAAAGAAAGAATAATCAAGCACATGGGTTGATGGCACTAGCATGCAACCCGCTTGATTGGAGATATCGAGACAAAGGGATTATATTACACGATAAGCGTTCGTAGGAGGTGACACGTCATTATGGCGTTAAATTCTTTCTCTATGGGTGCCTTGGCGTGTTGCTAGACGCTAAACTTGGACTTTAGGCAGGCTCATCCTAATGCCACTGAGAAATAGGCCTAGAGGGTCACACACTAAGTGTGTCCATGTATCTCAGTTAAATATTAATTTAACAAGTTAAATAAATATTATTCCCGACTGTGGTTTAATAATTATTTAAGGATGTCTGATCGCATTTATTTTGACACTAGTTATTCAAGAGAATATACTGTGGATAAAATAATATATTTATTAGCGAGTAATGCAGTTACATTTATTTAATAAATAAATAGTCATTACTCAAGGTCTAATAAATGTGGTAGAGAAAAATGGAAAATAAAAGTACACGCCGTGTATATTAAATATACACACTGTGTAGTTTTATGAAAAACAAGTACACACCGTGTATTAATTATTACACGCCGTGTAGTTTTTCCAATTGGAATTTTGAGGATTTAATATTGTTTTATTAAATGATATTTATTATAATCAGTGTGGGAGCATGTCAAGGAATTAATAATTCGACATGGGGGTTTTCAATAAGAGTTAATGAAATAAATAAAATGCGTAACGCGTTTATTTATTGTCATAACTCTATTAACCTCAAACCTGATTATAAATATCCTCGCAACCCCAACATTTTTTTAGAGCCATTGTTGTGCACAACGGATTTGGAAATACTCTCAAGCCAAGAGAGAATTCCCTTTCCACCAAAAATGCCCTCAAGTTACGAGAGCAAGATCCTCCACCGGATCAAGGCAGTCGAAGGCGGACATCGCAAGCGAAGGTTCTTCCGCGCTAGCACCCGGAGATCTCTTCGGTGATATCCAGAGATACGTGACACACGTGTGGATCATTGCTAGAGGAATCCTACACTTGGATTCTACGACGCAACGACAGATCACCGAATCGTGACCGGACACATCAACGAAGAAAGAATTCCAACAAGGTAATTTTTATGCATTAATTAAATTAATTATAATCAACATATGATGATCCTCCTCAAGGGTTCCGGGACTCTTCTTTTCTTTTCGTTCTTCGTTCTATTCCGAAGATTCGGCATTTTATATCGTGACGGATCTCGGATTGAACGTTGTTTAACATTAAAATTAAAGTTGGGCAAACCCACCAACGCGCTTCCGCTGCGCCCGGAACCTACAAGTGGTATCAAAGGGAGTCATATCGTTGGTTATAATTATTTAGTTTTTTGTTGGTGATTTACGCATTTAATAATCTAGTTATTTCAATTCATGTTTAATCGTTCTGGAAATCTGAATATCGAGATCTGTTCCTCCTCTCTCATTTCTTGTTCACCTCACGGAAACGGATTTTTTCTTTTAATTTTGATTAAAATAAAATAGAGGAACTCATCCGGAGGAGCCAAATGTTTCTGGCCGTATAACACCAGAATACACGGCGTGTATTCAGAAGTACACACCGTGTAGTCTAGGTTCAATGCATTGACTGATCCGCCAAATCAGGCCGTGTATTGGATTCTTTCTAAGAATTTAAGACACCATGTGTTGACCAGAAATAGGTGGCACACGGTTTCCGGAATACATGTCGTGTGGTCCAATGAACACGGCGTGTAGTCCCTTCGGGTTAGGGTTGGGTCGTGTACTCCGTACATAGCCTGCCCGGATGGAAACCGTGTAACGCGGAAACTACACGGCGTGTTTCCCACTGTACACGCCGTGTACTCCGAAAATTTTCGAAGTACATTAACACGCCCTATCCCTGGGCGTGTACTTCGGATGGACGGTGAAGAAAAAGTACACGCCGTGTAGTCGGAACTACACGCCGTGTACTCACCCAAATTATGCAGATTTATTAAAGTTTATTATTATATTATACAAACCCTTGAGACGTGTACCATGGTGCAGGTGTAAAGCTGAGGCACAACACGTGATAGGTGTTTTATATATATGTGTTTAATTTAACATCTGCGTAATAAATGGGAATTCACCGGGTTGCCTCCAAGGTACAAGTTGTGTACAAGGATAATTTTAAATGAATTTATTTGTTTAAAATTATGATGGATGATAATCTCAAGGAAATTCAAAAAAGGGATTTAAGATAAAAGGATTGATTAATTAATGATAATTAATTGATTCGAGCGTGATTTATCTTAAAAAAGAACGATTAAAGAATTGAATGCTAGTTTTATTTATGCGTAAATATCGTTGCATGTATGGATGATCATGAGCTAGACCGAGACCTTTGTATGTGAATGGTTTCTTTTAATTTATTTATTTAAATTAAATTTGTTGGCCTGCGAGCCATCTCCTCATTAATATGTAGGGCCTGCGCGCCCAAGGATTCTTTTATGTAAAAACCCCTTTTTCCCCTCACCTGCGTGTGAGATAAATGCATATGTAATTGATGGAGCTCCCAAGCTAGTGGAGGCGGCTCAAGTCAGGAGCCAAGATGAAACCAATCCAAGGAGATACAAAGGTGGACAGGTGGAAAGCTGTAAACACGAACCCGAAAGGTTCAAGGTGTTTCTCCCCTAGGTCTTGGGTTAGTTTATCAACCGCTAGATAAACTAACCAATAGAAAAGCTCGTGATCATACCATTTATTTTATTTCTGTCAGTTGCATGGTTTATTTATTGTGGGTGTGTTGTCACGATCACACAATTAATTAATTAAACGAGCATGCAAGATGGAACTAAAATAAAATTGGCTTATACGTAAATATTATCTTAGACATGGTTAATCACTTAAGTATATCCCACTTAATATTAAAAAGCATATAATCAAAGATAATAAAATGGAAATTTACGTATAAGGATAAAATCCCTCAAAATAAATATTAAGTCGGCATAGCCTTCCATAATCTTGGTTAGAATCGAACCATAGTTCAAAGTGCTTGACCAACCCTAGTTGGGGTGCTTTCAATTATCAGGGAATTCTAATTCAAGGTTTTGGGTTGACTTGACTTGGTTCGCATCAAGGGTTGACTGCCACAGCAGGACTTGGTGTGACCAAGAGGCAAAGGTTGAGGAAATCCAAAAAGGATTTCAGGATTGGGGAGTCCACTCAGCGGATCAAGGAATTGCGAGTTAATACAGTTAGCATTTGGAATGCCTACCTAAAACCCTTCAAGTTGCTTGACCAACCCTAGTTGGGGTAATGCGAAGGGCAATATGGATCCTTGCCACTAGAATATTCACGCAATAGAATATTCTGAAGTCAATGGTGAGGGCTATTAGATTTCGATAAAATAGTGGGATAATAATAAGTATTAATTTATTTATTTGTCTCAATTTTTATAATAAAGTTCTAAACCTTTGCTCATCTTAAATTGTAGAAACGGCAAGAAAATAACTTCAAACATATCATTGTGCACCATACTCGAAAAAGAAAACCTTCTCACCGGCACCAATTTCCAAGAGTGGCAGAGGCGTTTACGCGTCGTCCTTCACCACGAAAGGAAATTATATGTGCTGGAAGAGCCTATTCCAGTTGCGCCTGGGAAAGAGGCTAGTGATGGGTAATTATCTCTCTACATGAAACACATGGATGATGCCACAGATGTCCAGTGTTTCATGCTATCGGCCATGTCTAATGAGCTCTTGAAGCAACATGAAAACATGGATGCGTATAGCATGATGTCTCACCTTAAGGATCTCTACCAAGAGAAGGCGAGACAGGAGAGGTATGAGATCTCCAATGCTTTGTTTACCACGAATCTTGGAGAGTCTGCGCCATCTGGGCCTCATGTGGTCAAGCTTATTGGCTACATTGAACGCTTGGACATCTTAGGGATTAAATTCCCAGATGATTTGCGTACAGATCTCATCATATCATCATTGCCCAAGACCTTCTCTAGCTTCATTTTCAACTATAACATGAGCGGCAATGAGAAGAGTCTATCGGAGATTCTGACCTTGATTCGCCAGGTAGATAAGGACATGGGGCGTGACAAACCCGTGGTCCTTATGGTGAACAAGAAAAGGAAGGACAAGGCAAAGGGGCCAAAGACTTATAAACGGTCTGAAGCCCCCGAGCACCGTCCCTCCAAGAAGGGGAAGATCCAGAGGCAGGGCAAGGAACGGGAAGCAGTGTGTTTTGCATGTGGCAAGCAGGGCCACTGGAAGAGGAACTGCACCCAGAAGCGTGGGGACGCTAAAGGTGCATTCGTTATCGAGTGCAATCTTTCTATTTCTACACATTGGGTATTAGATACAAATTTTGGGGCTCACATCTGTATTCAAATGCAGGAAGCAAGTAGATTTAGAAAGATTGCCAGAGGAGAGGTGGATCTTCGAGCTGCCAATGGTGAAAGGCTGGCTGTGTTGGCTATTGGCGACTATCACCTCTCATTTCCAACTGGCATGATTTTGGTTTTACAAAACTGTTATTTTGTGCCTAGTGTTACCAAGAACATAATTTTTGTATCTTGTTTGGATATGGATGGATTTATTTTCAATTTTGGAAATAAGGGTTGTCTCTTTTATAAGAACAACGTATGTTATGGTATGGAACATTTGAATAATGGTTTGTATGTATTAAATTACGAAAACCAAGTGTTGGCAATCGATAACGAAACAAACTCACATGACTCATACATCACCCAGTTATGGCATCACCGCCTTGGTCATGTGAACGAGAAGCGCTTGACAAAGCTCTGCCAAGATGGATATTTAGACTCTACTAAGCTAAAACCACTTGATAGATGTCACGCTTGTTTACAAGGAAAAATGACCAAGCCGCCTTTTGGTGGACAAGGTGAAAGGGCCACAGAGCTTCTAGGATTGGTACACACAGATGTGTGTGGACCATTTCCAGTAGAAGCTAGAGGTGGATATTCTTACTTTATTACTTTTACTGATGATTTAAGTAGATATGGCTATGTCTACTTAATGAGGTATAAGTCAGAGTCCTTAGAGAAATTTAAGGAATTCAAGAATGAAGTAGAGAATCAACTTGGTAAGAAGATAAAGAAGCTTCGATCGGATCGAGGTGGAGAATATCCGAACCAAGAGTTCATCGATCTTCTACGGGAGTCTGGGATTCTATCTCAGCTCACTCCTCCTTATACACCACAGTGGAATAGTGTTAGTGAAAAGAGGAACCGCACCTTGTTGGACATGGTGAGGTCGATGATGAGTCATGCGGATCTTCCATTATCCTTTTGGGGATATGCATTACAAACTGCAGCATACACATTAAACCGAGTACCAACTAAGGCGGCAAATGGAATTCCATCCGAGTTATGGAATGGAAGGAAACCCACTTTATCGCACACACGTGTATGGGGATGCGAGGCGTTTGTTAAGGCCTTCTCAGGCAAAAAAATAGCACCCCGGGGCACGAAGTGTATCTTTATAGGATATCCCAAGGAAACAAAAGGATATTACCTATATAACCCACAAGACAAGAAAGTGAATGTCGCCAGACAAGCCGTCTTTCTTGAGAGGAAGCACATCCTCAAGAAGGATAGTGGGAGCAAGATTGACTTCGATGAAGTTGATGCTCAAGATATACAGGAGTTGGTACAAGAACAAGTTCCACAGGTCCCCGTGGAAGAGGTTCCAGAAACACAAGTACTGCGTAGGAGCTCGAGAGAGGTAAGGGAACCAGAGAGATTTGGTTTCCTAGTCACCGAGGATGGTGAATCATTATTGTTGGACAATGATGAACCTCTCTCCTACAAGGAAGCATTAGAAAGCTCAGAAGCTGCAAGATGGCTAGAAGCTATGAATTATGAGATGGATTCCATGTATCAGAACCAAGTTTGGGTTCTGGTCGATGAGCCAATTGATGTAAAGCTTGTTGGATGCAAATGGGTATTCAAAAGAAAGCTGGACATAGAAGGTCAAGTTAGCACCTATAAAGCAAGGATAGTGGCTAAAGGATTCAGACAGTGTCAAGGAATTGACTATGATGAAACCTTCTCGCCAGTTTCCATGTTTAAATCCATAAGAATCATACTTGTCATAGCAGCTTACCATGACTACGAGATTTGGCAGATGGATGTCAAAACAGCATTCCTTAATGGGAACCTTCAGGAAGATGTCTATATGACACAACCAGAAGGGTTTGTGACACCAGGTGAAGCCAAACGGGTTTGAAAGTTGCAGAAATCCATTTATGGATTAAATCAAGCATCCAGGTCATGGAACATTCAATTTGATGAAGCCATAAAGGAATTTGGTTTCATTAAGAACGAATGTGAGCCATGTGTTTATAAGCGGTTTAATGGGAATGCGGTCGTCATCCTAGTGGTATATGTTGATGACATATTGCTTATTGGAAATGACGTACCAGCCTTACAGTCAGTTAAGGACTGGTTGAACAAGTGTTTCTCCATGAAGGACTTAGGAGAAGCAGCCTACATTCTAGGGATCAAGATCATTCGTGATAGATCCAATAGGCTGCTTGGACTAAGTCAGGGTACATACATTGACCAGATACTAAAGAGATTTAGTATGGAAAAATCCAAGAGGGGATTGGTTCCAGTGTCACATGGCTTATATCTTTCTAAGAAAATGTGTCCCCAGACACAACAGGAGAAAGATAGGATGAGCAAGATCCCATACGCTTCGGCTATAGGATCCATCATGTATGCCATGTTATGTACCAGGCTTGATGTTGCCTATGCACTGAGCATGGTAGGCAGATATCAAGCAGATCCAGGAGAACAGTATTGGACTGCTGTTAAGACTATCCTTAAGTATCTGAGAAGAACTAAGGATATGTTCCTGGTGTATGGAGGAGACGAGGAGCTTGTCATCAGAGGGTATGCTGATTCTGGTTTTCAAACAGATCAGAATGATCTGAAGTCGCAATCTGGATATGTTTTCTGTCTCAATGGAGGAGCTGTGAGCTGGAAGAGTTCAAAGCAGCCAGTTGTTGCCGATTCTACAGCGGAGTCCGAGTATATAGAAGCTCATGATGCAGCCAAAGAAGCCGTTTGGATTCGGAACTTTGTCCAGGAGCTTGATGTGGTGCCTAGCAGTAAAGATCCCATTACATTGTATTGTGATAATACTGCAGCGGTGGCTCTTGCAAAAGAACCAAGGTCACATCAACGGACAAAGCACATACTCCGGAAGTATCACCTCTTGAGGGATTTCTATCAAAGGGGTGAAGTTGCAGTGAGCAGAGTGTCCACAGAAGAGAACGTGGCGGACCCCATGACTAAAGGCCTATCTCAGCAGAAGCATGAATATCATGTGAGAGATAGTGGGTTAAAGGTTGTTAGCAGTTGGCTCTAGTCCAAGTGGGAGTCTGTTGGAGTTGGTGGTCTATAACCAACTACTTTGTACTTTATTCATTAAATAAAAGCCTTATCACATCTTGATTGTTCTTCTGCGTGACATGTCATGTGATAATGTCCTAAGGACAGCTGTTTCATTAAAGGGTCGTAGCGGATCCCTGCTATGATGAGAGCCCGAAAGTGCCATAACACTGTTCTTGAATGTATGTTCTATGGCCGGATGATATTATTTGAGGGACACAAATAATACAGGTCATTAGGGGTGAGGACTCATAAAACTTTTAGGCACCTTCTCATGGTGTGCTCCCTTGGTAATATCCAGGAGGATATTATGAGAACGAGACCCGCCAGTAGGAAATCCACATTTCATAGTGTCATTGGATGTTCCTATCTACAGACGTGTGTATTGATCCTTAGACTTTAAGATTATTATTAATGGGTATTACAACTCGCTCACTTAGATGTATTGACGAAAACTGTGATGACACACTGTTCGCAGCGAGGTAGGATACGTTGGGTGCGTCACGAGTAATACCGCATTAATAGATAATGCGATAAAGGATTTGTCCCTTCCGTTCCATAATGGAAGTAGATATCTCAGGCCCTTTGATGGAATTGATATAGCCTAAATAAATCCATGGCCATGGTAAGGTATGGGCAAGTTCAATTCCGGGAAGTCAAAGAAAGAATAATCAAGCACATGGGTTGATGGCACTAGCATGCAACCCGCTTGATTGGATATATCGAGACAAAGGGATTATATTACATGATAAGCGTTCGTAGGAGGTGACACGTCATTGCGGCGTTAACTTCTTTCTCTATGGGTGCCTTGGCGTGTTGCTAGACGCTAACCTTGGACTTTAGGCAGGTTCAGCCTAATGCCACTGAGAAAGAGGCCTAGAGGGTCACACACTAAGTGTGTCCATGTATCTCAGTTAAATATTAATTTAACAAGTTAAATAAATATTATTCCTGACTGTGGTTTAATAATTATTTAAGGATGTCTGATCGCATTTATTTTGACACTAGTTATTCGAGAGAATATACTGTGGATAAAATAATATATTTATTAGCGAGTAATGCAGTTACATTTATTTAAAAAATAAATAGTCATTACTCAAGGTCTAATAAATGTGGTAGAGAAAAATGGAAAATAAAAGTACACGTCGTGTATATTAAATATACACACTGTGTAGTTTTATGAAAAACAAGTACACGCCGTGTATTAATTATTACACGCCGTGTAGTTTTTCCAATTGAGATTTTGAGGATTTAATATTCTTTTATTAAATGATATTTATTATAATCATCATGGGTGCATGTCAAGGAATTAATAATTCGGCATGGGGGTTTTCAATAAGAGTTAATGAAATAAATAAAATGCGTAACGCATTTATTTATTGTCATAACTCTATTAACCTCAAACCTGATTATAAATATCCTCGCAACCCCAACATTTTTTTAGAGCCATTGTTGTGCACAACGGATTTGGAAATACTCTCAAGCCAAGAGAGAATTCCCTTTCCACCAAAAATGCCCTCAAGTTACGAGAGCAAGATCCTCCACCGGATCAAGGCGATCGAAGGCGGACATCGCAAGCGAAGGTTCTTCCGCACTAGCACCCAGAGATCTCTTCGGTGATATCCAGAGATACGTGACACACGTGTGGATCACCGCTAGAGGAATCCTATACTTGGATTCTACGACGCAACGACGGATCACCGAATCGTGACCGGACACATCAACGAAGAAAGAATTCCAACAAGGTAATTCTTATGCATTAATTAAATTAATTATAATCAACATATGATGATCCTCCTCAAGGGTTCCGGGACTCTTCTTTTATTTTCATTCTTCGTTCTATTCTGAAGATTCGGCGTTTTTATCGTGACGGATCTCGGATTGAACGTTATTTAACGTTAAAATTAAAGTTGGGAAAACCCACCAACGCGCTTCCGTTGCGCCCGGAACCTACAGGTAGGTTGGTTTTTTTAGTAGTGGTTCCCGATGGCTTCTCGGGGACGAGAAGTTTTTTTAAGGTGGGTATAATGTAAAATCCCGTATTTTTGAACCGGGTTAAAATTACGAATGTTTCTGAATTTTCTTTTTCAGTTTATCAACCGGTAATTCTTTTTAAACCGAGCTCCAGAATTTTATTTTGAGTGTTGGATCACCTAAAGATGTCATTTTTTGAACTTTGATAGAAGGTTTTAGGTAAAGGGGAAGTCGCACGGGCGGCGCACGGTTTGTCTAACCATGCATCCAAACCGTGCATAGTTGGTCTTGGATCCAGTAGCTTCTGTATGGACAGCGCATGGTTTGTCTAACCGTGTGGCCAAACCATGCGAGAAGGGTGGCCGAGGCAGTAGATAACGCAGGGTTAGCACACAGTTTGTCAAACTGTGCGAACTAACCGTGCGGGCACTTAAATGAGATCCTTAAATTGTAAATCTCGCTCATTTTTGCCTTTAGATGGCTCCTTTTTCCTCCTAAGAGGCCATAACTCGGGATTACTCTTCCTTGAAGGTAGGAGAACCTCTCCCAAGAATTTTGGAGGTGATCTGAAGGCTTCTATTAGAGAATCGAAGCCGGATTCTTGAGTTAGGTAGATGTTCTTCTTCATTCTTGTTTGGTTTCTTAGATCTACTTAGATCTACATATTCTCTTCTCACGTTTTCATAGATCTACACCTTTTATGGGTAGATCTAAGTGTGTGGATGCCAAGTTTGATTAGTTTTGGTCTTGGTCTTTCTAGGAGAAGTGATCTAAGGTGGGTTCTTGAAGAATCAACCTGTTTCTATTGAGGGTTCTTCATTCGTTGTGGTTTCCGTCAAAACCCCAAGGTAGGGTCCCAAATCTTTAACACTTTATTTAATAATTATAGTTTCTTTAAATAAATTAGGAATGTGAGTTTCCTTCATTATGATATGTCGATGAATGACACTTTTGATGTTATTAAATAATTCTTCCCACATGAGATAGGTGAGGACTTGAACTTGTGTTGAGTTTAAGCATGTTTGCCTAATTTGGTTTAAGTGATATGATTAAATAGTTAAATGATTTGAATGGGAAGAATGAGTAATAGGGTAATTAATGGTAGGATTAATTATCAAGTCATGAGTTGGAATAAGATTGTGGTTTTTACTGATTATTGGGAATATTGAATATTTGACATGTTCGGAAGATAGTTTGGAAACTGGTAATAATTAATGTATGAATTAATTATTACATGTTAAATAGTAAATGGTTAACTAATTGATGAATGGTTAAAGATATAAAGTTTAATTAATTAATTGTTGAATTAATTAATTTGCATGCATTAAATTAAGATTGTGAATTGAGAGTTTGTTACAATTGTTGTCCAATAGTACCTTTTGATGTGTATTAGTTTTCCATGCCTTAAGTTGTCTTGGATGGAGTTGTTGAAAATATGATATTTTGTGTGAGGTGTTTTCTAAATATCTTGGCTTTGTTCAGCATGTATTGTGATTATTATGGGGTGTTTGTAGATTGTTAAAGTTCTGGACGAATCAATGCTTGAGTGGATGGGTTCAGGATTGTTAAGGAATTTGGTTAATTAAGTGTTGAATTATCTGAAGAGTGTTTTGTGTTGTTAATTAGTTGTTTAATTAATTAATATATTGGTTTTGTGGTGTTAGACATGGTATTCTACACCAATGATAAATATATGTGTATGATTTATGAATGGGTTGTGAGACAAGTAATGAGGCTCCAAATACTTACAGGGTGTTAGACATGGCATTCTACACCAATGATAGATGTATATGCATGATTGATAGATGGGTTGTGAGACAGGGACTGATGCTCCAAATACTCACGGGGTGGTAGACATGACGTTCTACACCCAGCTTGCAAGCAAATATTCTTTTATGGGATAGGGTATGATGCTCCAAATACCCATGGGTTGTGAGACATGGATTGATGCTCCGAATACTCACGAGGGTACTAGACCTGATGTTTTACACCCATTAATTAACATTGGACTGTGGGTCCAATTGTTCGTGCATGAAATGAGTTTAATGGTTAATAAAGGCTGATGTGACATGATGATTTGTGAATTGATTATGAGAAAGGGTTCATACTTATTTATGAATTGGGTGAACCACTTTTAGTGGATGGGCTCAGACTTAGTATATAAAAGATTAAATTGAATAAATTATGATGTGTTATCCAAGACAAAGCACAATATTGGATTCGGTCTTTACTTGATTACTTAGATGGTCTTTAGAGACATCCATGGTGAGTGACTTATTCGGAAGATGTCGGGTGTAGGCCGAATCTCAAGACTTTCATAATTTAATAATATTTTAATAATTGATAAATTAATGTGTATGATTGTTGAGTATGCATGAAAAATGTATAATGCACGTCCAGACACCAGCTGGGGGCTGAAGCAGGTACTTGGGTTTATAGTTACTTGTACTGCTTACTTTTTTTATGCATGCCTTCACATGTTTTAAGTTATTTATTAAATGTCTATTTTGGGGTAGACACCGGTGGTCCCGGCCTACTAAGATTTATATCTCACACCCTACTCGGGCCACCATTTCACTGGGCACCTGAGTAGATTCTATTTGGTTGTAGGACTATGTTGTTTGCATTTACTTGGGAGTTAGGAGCAGAGGACCGAACAAAGGCTTGGGATGCTCGAGGAGATCTCCCTTGGGGCTTTGAGTTATTATTTATTTATTTCTATATTGGAATGTAAAGCATGTTGTTTTGTTCACTGTTTTCTACTTTTGTATCATTATCATGTCATGAATGCATCTGTTGTATAATTTGGCGTTGGAAACTTTTATAAAATGGGTATTATTTTTCTTCTGTTGTTTTTCATTTATGAGTTACTGCTTCTGCTATTGTTTGTTATCTACACTGAAATACCAATGTGAAACTCTGATAATAGGGTATAGTCTCCCCACTGACTATCCTTAGACCCTCGCTGCTAGTCGGTAGCCTCTCGCGTGCGGGGAGACGCGCTTAGGTCATGTGGCGACCGGTCCGGCCACCGGTTCAGGGGTGAGCCGGGTCGGGACGTTACAGTTTCATAATCATTTCATTTTAGAATAACCCATGAAAGGAAGCAGGTTTCATAACCATATAACCTCTGAAAGAGAAACAGGTTCCATAAATATATAACCTGTGGAAGAGAAATGGGTTTTCTAAATATCATTTCATCAAAATATAAACCATTCAAAGAAAGAATATGAATGGAACCTTCGATCATATCCCCAATAATGCGTGAGTAAAAATAATGGATTTCATATTATATGGGAACTAATTTTGAAAGATCTTTTTTTTTAACATTTATTGAGGAAAATATCCTTTCTTATTGGAAAAAAATGCTTTTAGAACATAAAACCTATTGAAAATAATTTTCTTTAAAAATAAACTTGAAAAATTATAAAGGGAGCTTGAAAAAAAAATTAAAAACACTTTTCCTTAAAAAAATATAAAATAAGATTTAAACACTTTGAAAACCTTTTTAGAAAACATGGTTTTGAAATAACATAGATTTCCGACCGAAAAGAGAAATATAGTCTGATTTTCTTTAAAAAAATCTTAATTTTATTAAGTACTAAAGAGTGTAAATATGATACTAAATACATGAATAAATCATGAATAACCATAGGATAAGAAAATTCATGAGTTTTCTTGAGATATGGATCATAATATTTCATCAATGGAGGGATAGTTATAAATAATCCTGATAAATGATGAGATTGTTTCAATAAAATCTTACTAATTGGTAACGTTGAATCATACTCCCCATGTAAGAAAATTAAATTACATGTAGCTTAATATATCATGAAAATAATTATATTCATGATATAACATTTCAATGGGAATTATATACTCCCCATAGAAAAATATAGGTGCATAACATGACATGTATCTCAAAGAAGGCAAATTGAGACAAAATTACTTTGTTGGTTTGGTAACTTTTGAGCCATAAAACCCATAAAATAAATATCATAAGATGGATATATAAATACTTGTAAATTTAATTATATGAATCATATAATACATTAATTGGCAGTACACACACCGTATATAAGAAATAGGAGGTGAACATGGCTTGTGTCTCATGGGAAATAAAAGTGAGACAAGGAAACCCTTAATATATGAGTAATTTTTGAATCGTGATCCTCATGAAAAAATAACATTAATTAAAAAAATTAATATAATTAAATAAATGAAATTAATGATATATAATTTCATAATGAAGTATATACACCACACAAAATAAGAGAGTGGTGAATATGGCATGAATCTCACAGAAATAAAAAGTGAGATGAAATTTTCTTACCTTAAGTCTTAACTTTCTTCGTAAACATTAAAACCTATTTTATAATAAATATAAGTTTATTATAAATCTAAAAAATAACCATATTATTATATCTAACACCATATATGGTTTGTTTATGACTCTATATTACCAGTTTATTAACAACTCCATGTTAATGTTACGTTCGGATAATATCTGCTTTGTTTTTCGTATAAGTTTTGATTTGTTATTCTTGATCATCTTACTTAGATAATGATTTACTTATTTTTATAATGTAAAACATGATTTATATATCATATTTATATGTTATATAAATATTTATAATAATCTATAATCTATATATATAAAGTGGAATACACCATTCATAGAGACGGTAGGTCATACGTACGCATGAACATTGTTTCTGTTTTCTTATGGTATTGAAAGAAAGAAATTAAATGAAATGTATGTATATATATAATATAATTAAATTATTATTATTATTTTATAAATATAATATATTTTCACTAAAAACACCCTTAATACATTCCATGTAAAGTGTGAACGAATCACATCGCTTTGAAGAGGCGATAGTCCGCACTTCCACAAACGCAATTATCATATATCCACAATATGGAAAGCATGAATGTATATTTTATATAAAAATTAAATAAGAATAAATACATCATAAATATCATATATATCATATAAAATAGATTTTTCATCATAATTCACAACCATGGGAGGTAGTAAAGGAAAAGTGAACAACATCATTTTGTGAGACGGTAGTTCGTCGTACACAAGAATGGTAGTTCATTACCTATTTGATTAAAGTGTGTGTAAGTTTAGGTAGAACCCTTAATTTAAAAACATATTAGTATATTTAGGATAATTTTGTTATTATTTAAGCATGTAATAAGAGTAATTGAGGTGGTGGATAAAGAAAATAAAGGAATGGAGCTTGAGGAATGATGTTACCTCTTCTTTGGGTAACTTCTTTTGGTTTGTACCAAAGAGATTCCTTGGATAGATTTATGCCAAAAGTAAGGATTATAGGATGAAGGTAGGGATATTTGGAGTTTATTTGAGTAGATTTTGGGTGATAAAAAGGGATCTAGAGGTGTGAATAAGTGGTAGGGGTGAGTACCTTTTTATAGTGGAGGAGGAGTGACATTCTTGTAAATTTTTGAAAAGGGAATTCCACCCATGATTTTCCTATGAAAAGTGGATCCAATAATGAACCAAATTAGAGAAAATTGAGTATAGGGTAGAAATATGTCTAGATAACGGATTTTTTACAAGTTTATAGGTTATTTTTTCCCTTGAGTTTAAGGTTTTGTCCTTTGTTAAGCAAATTTTTCTCTTAATCGTTGTAATTAATTTTAATCACTTTCACTAATATTTTTGGTAAAAAACTAAGTTGAACTTATAAAACATTATAAATTATGAAAATTAAAAATATGTAATACAGTTTTCCAAACTCTAATCACAGAAGCGGTAGAAATTAATTCAAATTTAATCTCACAAACAGGACGACAGAGCGGGTTTTTTAAATAAAAATGTTCAAAAGTTTGAAATGTTTTTATATCCAATTTCAATGTGAAATTGATTCCAATGACCTAAATTTGATTAATTGATGTAAAAATGATATAATTAAACTATAAAACCAAACTAAAATATAATTTAACTATATAAATAAATTAGATAAAAAGGTAGTTTTGAATTAAAATTCAGTGTTATTCACTATTCATCAAAAATTGAAACTTATAGAAAAATACCAAGAATTTACCCTAATATAATTTTTATGTTTCTATTTCAAAAATTAAGTTTATTTTATCAAATAAAAATTATAAAAAGTTTCAAAATCAAATTTAAAATTGGTTCTCTATTAAAAGGTAGTAAAATTTCCTTTTAGAAAAATACATCTTCTTATCCATAAAATCGGATTTATTCTTACCTTATACCTATCAAATATATTGGATGAGTATAAAAAATATTAATTGAATATATAGTATATAAATTTTATTAAAAACATTAATCAAATTTTTTTTGTTTAATTGAGATAAAATTGTGTTTGTACATAAAAAAAATAATTTTCTTAGAAAAGTGATTTCTTTATTTTCAAATAGTTCTTACATACACTTCTACTAATTGATAACCAAAGGATTCATTTTATATACATGTGTAAATAATAATTTCATAATTTAGTTAATATTTTTTGTAACTTTAATTCCAATGGCTAGGCAGTATCTATAATAATATTTTAATAATAATATTAATAGTATATTGTATTTTGATAAAAATCGATCTTGCATGTAACACAAGCTATCGAAGGGACTTGATATTGTGTATAAAATAAAACAAACGTAGTTTTGTGTGTACCACAAACTAATTTATGTCTTTCATGTAACATAATATTAACTTGGTGTTGTGCAATCCCAACTTACTGTTTTTGTATAACAAAAAGCTATATTCAATATTGTGTGAAATAAAAAATATCAAAAAGATTAAATTAATAATAAAAAAATATTTCACAAAATCTTAGGGTGTTACACTATGAGACTATGTCTGCTATGTTATGATGGTCTTGGTGGTTATCATTGACTACAAAGATGATTTTCTATGCTTATGTGTATGCCACAAACTTATGTATTATGCTTATGATATGTCCTCATAGACCACGATTGATTATTGATGGTATCACACTCCCACAACTCATGTCTATTGTTACAAAAAATCCTTATGACATAACTCATGATTTATGGTCTATGACTTATTGGATATGTTTTCATATGTTTGAAGGTTATGGGCGCAGCAGAAGCATGGTTGGAACGACACCCAATTTTGATTTTTACCATGATCAATGATTATTATGGGATCAATACGACGATGAAAACCAGTCTCCATGGAATATAATCAAAGATTTAAATAAAGAAGACAGAGGTCTGACACCTTTAGAGAGGATCTTTCACATCATGTTTATAATTAATTTAATTAATTTTATAAAGAAAAATAATACATGGATCTTTGGTATTTTTCTTCATTGATGATGTTGATTGTCCAGAATTACCCTTTCGAATTATCTCGTTGCGCTTGTAAGGATCCAAACTAGAATCCCTCTAGTGGTGATCCACACGTGCTCTGATGGCCTCTGATCGACACTACTCGTTCTCCGGGTGCTAACGTGGTGAATCGAGTGTCTTGTGTCAGTTGTTCTTGATCGGATGTTCTTCGGCCTTGAAGAACGTCTCTTGTTCTTGAGAGGGGAGAGAAGAGGATTCGAGAGAGAGATTTTTTGGATCAAAAATTCTCAATTCACCAGGCGTGTGGTGTAGTGTATGGAACAATAGGCGTACTTGCCTATTTATATACATGGAATTTCAGTTAAAATATTTAATTGCATAGAAACAATTAAATACATTCATGAACTTAGAGAAAACTCATGCATTTAATAATAATATCGCGTCATTATTTATAGTGCACCAACTTGCGCAAAATGGAATTATAAATAAAATTCTACGTCACAAAATAATAGCAGTGTTATTTTAATTTGTGACAGCTAGTTAAATAATTATTTACCATCTTGCAAATAATTATTTTACTACCAGACCGACCTTGGTCCACTCGAACTCCACTTCCATTTATTGAACACATGAATAAATAAATAAGTAATTTATTCTCTTAAATAAATATTTTATTTACAAGCTAGTAAATAAATATTTATTAAATGTTCAATAAAATAAATAAATATATTTTATTTAATTTATGAAATAATTTTAACTTGAATAAAATTATTCCATGGTCTTGAGAATAATATTTATTTCATTAATTAAATTCAAATAGAATTTAACAGAGACCACCAAAAACACTTAGTGTGTGGCCCTCTAGGATTCTTTCTCGTTGGCATTAGGCGGGCTTGCCTAAAGTCCAAGAGTACTGTCTAGCAATGGTTCAAGGCACCCAAGAGAAAGAACGTAAAGTCACAACAATGACATCCACATATGATCGCTCACTGTTTAATGTAATCCCTTTTTCTCAATATCTCATCAAGCAGGTTTTATGACTGTGTCATCAACTTTTATGCTTGATACGTCGTTCTTTGACTACCTGAAATAAATTCGTCGTCACACCATGGCTATGGAATTTCACATGATGGTTCTATTTCAATCAAATGGCTGAGATATCAACTTCCATAAATGGAAGGGACAAATCCTTCCTTGACTTATCCATTAATAACATGCCACTCGTGATGCACCCAACATACCCTACTTATCACCAACTATCTGCGTGGTGGTTTTCGTCAGTAAATCAAAGTGCATAAGTTGTGACACATATTAATGATAATATTAAAGTCTAAGGATCATTACACATGCTCGCAGATAGAAATATCATATGACACCAAAACATGCGGAATTCCTACTAACGGGTCTGTTCTCATAATCTCCTATCTTGGAGATTACCAAGTGCGAACTTCATGAGAGGAAGTCTCATCTTCTTAAGAGTACTCACACCTGACGATATGCATGCTATGTGTCCCATAATAGCATGTCATACAACTATAGAACTATATTTAAGAATATTTTTATAGCGTTTCAAGGTTCTTATCATAGCGGGGAACTACCATGACCTTATCAATGCAACAAATACTCTAGGACATTATTACATCATAATCATGCAGAACAATGAACAATATGTAACAATACATTAAATATCCATGTAATCAAATTAAAACTAGTTGGTTCTAGGATACCAACTCTTACAAACTCCCACTTAGACTAGAGCCAAATGCCTACGACTTTCAGTTCGCTAGACCTCACATGATGATCATGTTTCTGCTGAGTCAAAGCTTTAGTCAAGGGGTATGCCACGTTGTCTTCCATGTAAATACTGCTCACTACAACTTGACCTCTCTGAGAAAAATCCCTCAAGATATGATACTTCTGAAGTATGTGTTTCGTCTGCTGATGTGACCTTGGCTATTTTGCGAGAGACACCACTGCAGTATTCTCACAATACAATGTGATGGGATCTTTACTACTAGGTATCACATCTAGCTCCTAGATGAAACTTCACATCCAAAATAATTCTTTAGCTGCCTCAGAAGCTGCAATATACTCAGAATCTACTGTAGAATCTACGACCACACTCTGCTTTGAGATCTTCCAGCTCACTGCACCTCCATTCAAAGTGAAGATGTATCTCGTTTGTAACTTCATGTCATCTTGATCAGTTTGGAAACTAGCATCTGCATATTATATGATGACTAGTTCCACATCTCCTCCATAAACCAGGAACATATCCTTAGTATGCCTCAGATACTTTCAGATAGTCTTGACTTCCATCCAATGGCAGTCACCTAGGCTAGTATGATATCTTCCTACCGCACTCAATGCGTAGGCAACATCTATCCTAGTACATAGCATGACATACATAACTGACCCAATAGTTGATGCATATGGAGTCCTTGCCATTATCTTTCTTTCCTCATGTGTCTGAGAACACATTTTCTTGGAAAGATAAATGCCATGTGACGCTGACAACAATCCCTCTTGGATTGTTCCATAGTGAATCTCTTCAGTATCTTATCAATGTATGTACTTTGACTTAGGTCTATAAATATCTTGGATCTGTCACGATGTATCTTGATCCCAAGAATATATGCTGCCTCGCCCAAGTCTTTCATGGAGAATCATTGATTCAACCATGCCTTAACAGAATGTAAGACTGGTATCTCATTTCCAATAAGTAATATGTCGTCAACATATACTATTAAGAAAATGAATGAACTCCCACTAAACTGTTTGTAGACACAAGGCTCACATTCATTCTTGATAAAACCAAATTATTTTATGGCTTCATCAAAACGAATGTTCCATGACCTGGATGCTTGCTTTAATCCATAAATGGATTTCTGCAACTTGCATACCTTATTGGAATCCTTTGGAGTCACAAACCCTTCAGGTTGTGTCATGTAGACATCTTCCTAAAGTTTCCCATTAAGGAATGCTGTTTTGACATCCATTTTCCAAATCTCATAGTCATGGTAAGCCACAATGGGAAGTAGAATTCTGATGGATTTCAGCATTACAACTGGTAAGAAGGTTTCATCGTAGTCAATTCCTTGATGTTGTTTAAAACCTTTTGCAACCAGTCATGCCTTATAGGTACTGACTTGTCCTTCCATGTCCAGTTTCTTCTTTAATACCCATTTGCAACTAACAGGATTTACATCAACTGGAGGATAAACTAAAATCCAGACTTGGTTTTGGTACATGGAATCCATTTTAGAATTCATGGCTTCTTTCCACTTGGCAACGTCTATGCCACTTACTGCTTCCTTCTAGGTTAGAGGGTCATTATTAGCAACTAATAATGAGTCACCATCCTCGGTAACAAGAAAACTATGTCGTTCTGGTTCTCTAACCTCTCTTGTACTCCTACATATATAGTACTTGTGTCTCTAGAACAGATTCTTCTTCCACAGGGCTTTGTGGAATTTGTTCCTGTACCAACTCTTGTGTACCTTGAGCCTTGACTTCATCGAAGTCTATCTCACTCCCACTATCTCTTTTGGAGATGTGCTCCCTCTCAAGGAATATGGAATGTCTTTCCACTATAAACTTTTTGTCTAAGGTGATGTATAGGTAATATCCCCTTGTTTCCTTGGGGTATCCTATAAAGGTACACTTTGTTCCTCGAGGTGCGAGTTTGTTACCTGAAGAGGCCTTAACAAATGCTTCACTACCTCACACATGTAAATTCGATAACATGGATTTTCTTCCACTCCAAAACTCATATGGAATACCATTTATCGATTTAGTTGATACTTGGTTTAGTATGTGTGCCACTATTTGTAACACATATCCCCAAGGATAATGGAAGACTTTCATGACTCATCATTGATCTCACCACGTTCAACAGGGTGTGGTTCCTCCTTTCACTCACACCATTCCACTGGGGCATGTTTGGAGGAGTGAGTTGGGATAGGATCCCAAACTCCCATAAGTAATCAATAAAGTCTTGATTAAGATATTCTCCACCTGGGTTTGAGCAGAGTTTATTAATCTTCTTATCAAGCTGGTTCTCAACTTCATTCTTGTATTCTTTGAACTTATCAAAATAATCTGACTTATACCTCATTAATTAGATATATCCATATCTATTAAAATCATCAGTAAAAGTTATGAAGTATGAGTACCCTCCCCTTTCTTTAACTAGAAATGATCCACACACATCGGTATGAACCAATTCAAGAATTTCTTTAGCCCTTTCAATTTTCCCACCTAATGGGGCTTTGGTCATTTTTCCTTATAAACATGCATGACATACGCCAAGAGGTTTTAGTTCAAAAGAATCTCAATATCCATCTTGATGTAACTTTGTCAAGCATTTCTCATTTACATGACCTATATGGTGATGCCAAATTTGGGTGTGGTATGAGTCATGTGAAGTATCTTTGTCATCGATTTCCATTACCTGGTTTGTGTAATCCAACACATAAAGACCGTTGTATAAATGTTCCCTACCAAAACAAATGTTATCTTTATAAAAGAAGCAACATTCATTTCCAAACATGAAAACAAATCCATCTATATCTAGTATGGATACAAAAATTATGTTTTTGGTTACATAAGGAAAATAAAAACAACCCTTTAACACCAAGATCATCCCAGTTGGAAATGTGAGGTGGTAGTCCCCAACAGCTACAACAACAAGTCTGGATCTATTAGCTGCTCGTAGATCTACCTCTCCTCGATCAATCTTCTTGAATATACTTGATTCCTGTATTTGGATACATATGAGAGCACCACAAGCTGTATCTAATACCCAATTGGTAGAAACAGATAGATTGAATTCGATAACAAATGCACCTAAAGCTTCCCCTTGCTTCTTAGGTTATGTGCAGTTCTTCTTCCAATGGCCCTTCTTGCCACATGTGAAACAAACAGCCTCATGTTCCCTTGCCTCCCCTTTTATCTTCTTTTTCTTGGAAGGTCATGAAGAAGCTTTGGCCTTAAAGCTCTTCGCCTTCCCTTTCCTCTTATTCACCATAAGGACAGAAGGCTTTTCGCGCTTCATATCTTTGTCCACTTGACGAATGAGGATAAGAATATCAGATAGAGACTTCTCAATGTTGTTCATATTGAAATTGACAACAAAGTTAGAGAATATCTGAGGGAGTGATGCGAGAATGAGATCATTTCCTGGTTCTTTGGGGAGTTTAAACCCTAGAACCTCTAGGCACTCAATGTAGCCAATGAGCTTGACTACATGAGGCCCAGCTAGGGCACCTTCTCTAGGATTACTTTAAAATAGTGCCTTAGAGATCTCAAACCTTTTCTGACTTACTCTCTCCTAGTAAAGACCATGGAGGTGCTCGAGTATGCTATAAGAATCCATGTTTTCATGAGACTTCATGAGATCAGTAGACAATGATGATAGCATCAAACATTGAATGTTGACTGCTTCATTCATATGTTTCTCATAGACCAGGAAATCCTCATCACTCATCTCTTTGGTAGGCAGATCAGGTAATGCTGACTCTAGCACAAAAGACTTCTGTTCATGGCACAGGATAACCCGAAGGCGTCTAAACCATTCCTAGAAGTTACTGTTGGTGAGGATGTTGTCTTTATCCTGAATTGATCATAGGGATAGTGTGGTTGACAAGTTTGTCATTTCTATTCTATAATTAAAAGAGTAGATCATTATTACTTTCTTGATTATATTTTATAAGAAATAATAAATTTTATTAAGTCTCCACTATTTTATCAAGTCCCAATAGCCCTCACCATTGAACTCGGGATGTCCAGTTTCCATGAAATTCTAGTGGCAAGGATCCATATTCCCCTTCTCATAACCCCAACAAGGGTTGGTCAAGCTATTAGAACGTATTTAGGTAGGCAGGTCTTTGCCAACTGTGGGCTTGCAGTTCCTTAATATGTTGAGTGGACTCCCCAATCCTAAAATCATGACTTTGGATTTCCTCAACTCTTGCCTCCAATATTACACCAAGTCTAGCAAGGGCTACCCCTCTTGATGTAATATGGTTAAGTCAACCCAAAACCTTTCATAAGGGATTCATGTATAAAAGTAAGTGTCCCAACAAGGGTTGGTCAAACACATAGTTTTATTGAGTTTTGCCCTTAATCAAGTAACGGAAGGCATGTTCTGACTTAATATTTTATTTGAGGGATTTTTATCTATTATGCGTGAATTGCTTATTATCATTATCACATGCTTGTTAATATTAAGTGGAACTTACTTAAGTGATTAACCATGTCTTGATAATATTTACACATAAGTCTAGTTTATTTTAGTTCCATATTGCATGCTTGTTTAATTCATTAATTACGAGATCGTGACAACACATCCATAATGAAAAACCATGCAACTGACAGAAATAAAATAAAGTAAATGGAATTATCATGAGCTTTTCTAATGGTTAGTTTATCTAGTGGTTGATAAACTAACCCTGACCTAGGGGAGAAACACTTTGAACCTTTTGGATTCATGTTTGCAGCTTCCACCTGTCCACCTCTATATCTCCTGGGACTAGTTTCATCTCGGCTCCAGCTTGAACCACCTCCACTAGCTTGGGAGTTCCATCCATTACATATGCCCTTTTTTAACTCATATATAGATGAGGGGTAAAAATGGGTTTTACATAAAAGAAACCTTGGGCACGCAGGCCCTACCTATTAATGAGGAGAAGGCTCACAGGCCAATAAATTTAATTCAAATAAATAAATTAAAAGAAACCATCCATATACAAAGGTCTTGGTATAGCTCATGATCATCCATACATGCAACGATATTTACACATAAATAAAACTAGCAATCAATTATTTAATCGTTCTTATTTAAGATAAATCATGCTCAAATCAATTAATTATCATCTTTAATTAATCAATCCTTTTATCTTAAACCCTTTTCTGAATTTCCTTGAGATTCTCATCCATCATAATTTTAAAGAAATAAATTCATTTAAAATTATCTTTATACGTAACTTGTACCTTGGAGTCAACCTGGTGAATTCCTATTCATAACTACCTAATGATTAGAAATGAACATTACGCAGATATTAAATTAAACACATATATATAAAACACCTATCACGTGTTGTGCCTCAGCTTTATGCATGCACGATGGTACACGTCTCAAGGGTTTGTATAATATAATAATAAATTTTAATAAATCTGTGTAATTTGGATGAGTACACGACGTGTGGTTCCAACTACATGACGTGTACTATTTTTCACTGTCTATCTGAAGTACACGCCTGGGGAAACGGTGTGTGAGTATACTTCATAAATCTTCAGAGTACATGGAATGTCCAATGGGCCACACGCTGTGTAGTTCCTCGTTACACGGTCTCCAGCCGGGCAAGCCGTGTACGGGGTACATGGTCCAACCCTAACCCGAAGGGACTACACGTCATGTCCATTAGGCCACACGGTGTGTAATCCGGAAACTGTGTACCACCTGTTCCTAGTCAACAGACGGAGTCATTTAAGACTTAGAAAGACTCTAACACATGGCTTGGTTTGGCGGGTCAGTCTAAAGCATTTAATCTTGACTACACGGCGTGTACTGCTGAATACACGTCATGTGTTCTGGTGTTGTATGACCAGGAATCTTTGGAACCTCCGGATGAGATCCTCTATTTTATTTTAATCAAAATTAGAAGAAAATATTGTTTCTGTAAGGTGAATGAGAAACGAAAGAGGAGGAATAGATCTCAAGATTCAGATTTGCAGAACGATTAAGTTGAATTGAAATAACTAAATTATTAAATGCGTAATTCATCAACGAAATATTTAAATAATTATAAACTATGATGTAACCCCTCTGATACCACTTAAAGGTTCTGGATGCAACAAAAGCATGGTTAGAACAACACCCAATTTTGATTTTTACCATGATCAATGATTATTATGGGATCAATACGAAAATAAACGCCAGTCTCCATGGAATATAATCGAAGATTTAGATAAAGAAGAAAGATGCTTGAAACCTTTATAGAGTATCTTTTACATCATGTTTATAATTAATTTAATTAATTCATAAAGAAAAATAATACTTGGATCTTTGGTTTTTTTTCTTAGTTGATGATGTTGATTGTCCGGAATGAACCTTCTGTATTATCTCGTTGCACTTGTAAGGATCCAAACTAGAATCCCTCTAGCGGTGATCCGCACGTGCTCTGATGGCCTCCGATCGATATCACTCGTTCTCCAGGTGCTAGCGCAGCGAATCGAGTGTCTTTTTTCGGTCGTTCTTAATCGCCTATTCTTCAGCCTTGAAGAACATCTCTCGTTCTTGAGAGGGGAGAGAAGAGGATTCGAGAGAGAAATTGTTTGTCTCAACAATTTTCAATTCATCAGGCGTGTGGTGTGGTGTATGGAACAATAGGCATACTTTCCTATTTATATACATGAAATTTCAGTTACAATATTTAATTGCATAGCAACAATTAAATATATTCATGAACTTAGAGAAAACCCATGCATTTAATAATAATATTGCGTCATTATTTATGATGCGCCAACTTGCGCAAAACGAAATTATAAATAAAATTCTGCGTCACAAAATAATAGCAGCGTTATTTTAATTTGTGTCAACTAGTTAAATAATTATTTACCGTCTTGCAATAATTATTTTACTACCAAACTGACCTTGGTCCGCTCGAACTCCACTTCCATTTATTAAACACACGAATAAATAAATAAATATTTTTATTTACAAACTAGTAAATAAATATTTATTAAATGTTTAATAAAATAAATAAATATATTTTATTTAATTTATGTGATCATTTTAACTTGAATAAAATTATTCCACGGTCTTGAGAATAATATTTATTTCATTAATTAAATTCAAATAGAATTTAACGGAGACCACCAAAAACACTTAGTGTGTGACCCTCTAGGATTCTTTCTCATTGGCATTAGGCGGGCTTACCTAATTTCCAAGAGTACTGTCTAGCAATGGGTCAAAGCACCCAATAGAAAGAATGTAAAGTCGCAACAACGACATCCACATACGAATACTCACTGTGTAATATAATCCCTTTTGTCGTGATATCTCTTCAAGTAGGTTTCATGATCGTGTCATAAACTTTTATGCTTGATACGTCATTCTTTGACTACCTGAAATAAACTCTTCGTTACACCATGGTCATTGAATTTCACGTGATGGTTCTATTTCAATCAAAGGGCTGAGATATCAACTTCCATAAATGGAAGGGACAAATCCTTCCTTGACTTATCCATTAATAACATGTCACTCGTGACGCACCCAACGTACCCTACTTCCATCCTACTGTCTGCATGACGGTTTTCATCAGTAAATC
This sequence comes from Viscum album, assembly GCA_963277665.1. Taxonomy (NCBI): domain Eukaryota; kingdom Viridiplantae; phylum Streptophyta; class Magnoliopsida; order Santalales; family Viscaceae; genus Viscum; species Viscum album. The sequence continues at coordinate 1,478,643,176 of OY728127.1, read as the reverse complement.
AAAGTGCGTAAGTTGTGACACGTATTAATGACAATCTTAAATTCTAAGGATCATTACACATGCTCGCAGATAGAAATATATGATGACACAAAAACATACGGAATTCCTACTAAAGGGTATGTTCTCATAATCTCCTATCTTGGAGATCACCAAGTGCGAACTTCGTGAGAGGAAGTCTCATCTGCTTACGAGTAATCGCACCTGACGGTCTACATGTTATGTGTCCCATCATAGCATGTCATCCAACCACAGAACTATATTTAAGAATATTGTTATAGCATTTCAAGGTTCTCATTATAGCGGGGAAGTTCCACGACCTTATCAATGCAACAAATACTCTAGAACATTATTACATCATAATCATGCATAACAATGAACAATATTTAATAATACATTAAATATCCATGTAATCAAAGTAAAACCAGTTGGTTCTAGGACACCAACTCTTACATGTTATGATCATGTTCATATACCCCCATGATCATCTTATGGTCACTTGTGATCTTCGATTGATATCTCGCATGTTTACCCTTACTAGGTGTTTAAGCTCATCCTTCCTATGTTTCCATTTTCCCAGGTTATGAAAAAGGATATTAAGTATGATAAGTCTACAAGGGTACCAAGTGAGAATAATTTTTGTGGAAAATTTTGAAGATTGTTTATAAATAAGCTATTTTTTATGTATCAAGTCTCCAAAGGCACCAAATTTTTATGGTTCTTGGGCATGAATTATTAAGAGATGTATTAAGTTTACAACTAAATTAATGGAATATGTATGTATGCTATGTTTAGGTCACCTCGAGATAAGTTTCCTAGTCCAAGAAAGTCAATAGTTTTCCAAATTAAAGTATCATGTATTTTGAACAATTTTCTCATTAATGCATCAACTGTTTCCATGCCATCATCCCATAATTCTTTGATTAGGGGCTGAAGGTATACATTAATGTCATTTCTAGGCATTTTTTTTCCCAGAATAATCATCAAAATAATGAAATAATTCTTTTTCACACACATCTATGAATGTATATTACGGGGGATCAAAACAATTGTCCATATGTTATTATTAGTACTTAAAGTACCAAAAGGGTTAAAAGCATCAACATTTGATCACAAACATACATGCCTAGGATCCAAAGAAAAATCTTGATATAATGAATCAAACACCTTCTATGATGTTGAATCTTTTGGATGTATCTTTGAGTCATCTTTGTTACTTTCCAAAGCATGTCACTTCATGTTGTATGCAGTCTTAGATAACATGAATAATCTTTGTAAGTATGGTTTTCAAGGAAAGTAATGTGAGGGGTTTTCTTCTTCCTAGTGTTGTATTCATTTATACTCTCACTATTTATCATTTATTCTCTTCTTCTCTAATGATAACTTATGTATTCTTCTTTATCATACCCTTCTCTCCAATAAAGCATGCAATTATCAAGGCATGCATGTGTTTTTTTATAATAAAGTCCAAGCTTGTCGATGGTTTTCTTCATCTCATATAATGGTGCTAAGATCTTAGATTCACAAAATGTATCATGAAACAACTCAAAAATCATGAGCATTTCTTTGTTAGTAATTCCACAAAAACATTTGATAGGGTACAACTTGAGTATAAAAGACAACTCTGAATATTTGACACGCCATGTCACGAACCGAATCTGGTCGCCACCAAAACTAGAACCAAACCCGGCCTGCGACATGGTCCAAAGGGCGTTCCCTATCCCCACGGGCTGGCACAAGTGCCCGGGTATCAAAAAATCTGGTTTGGGAATGATTTACCTGAGTATGAAAGCATAAAACATAAAAAAAAACAATCAATAATCAGAATCTGAAATTTTCATGCTAAACAATTATTAACAAAACCAGATCTGAATAAATTTGTTTAAAGACACTACAACTGGTAAAAATACAAATAAATATAGCAGCAAGATAGCACCAAGGACTCCACACTACTAGGGTTCATTGCCCACAAGTCGTCTCTACAACTCCGCCCCAAGGATGGGGACTAACACCCCGAACCGCCATCACCCTTAGCCTTTCCTTTACCTGAGTCAAACATAACCAAGTATAATTACACCCAAGGGGTGTAAGTAGGGTGTTAGCCTAAGCCCAATAGGATACCACCCAATGATTCCAAAGTGGATGCAATACAATGTGAAAAAACAAGCAGTTTTAGTATGCAAAGAAAGGCAGTGATAAAATCCAAGAAATGCGGCTTTCAATTGAAAATAGTTTTCAAGATAAAATTTTCCGAATGTTTAGACATTTAAATAGACATATTATCTACTGTAAATTATTTCCAAAAACACCCAAATACAATGTAAAATACCACAAACACAATGATCAACAAAATCGGGAACACCCCTAGGCACTAGATAGTCTCGGGCCCCATGTACCTCATACCTCGGTGTAAAGTGACCATAGTAAAATCCATTATCGTGCATGAGCCACTATTAGGGAAAATACCCATAAACTATTGGTCCCTGATCATCATCCACATAGTTTAGTTAGATTTTTCTTTATCCAAATGCTAGGTGAAATAGGGACAAAACCCATCCGGTCCACTAGCTGTACCAGTACACATCCACCCCACCTAGGTACTCGGGCTTCCCCCTTTGTGCTCAAACAAATTCAGCATGCCACATGCATCCATTTTAATATAAAAACACCAATAATGGTCACTTACAAACAATACAGTAGCTTTACACACTTTATACCATTTAAAACACACAACAAAACACTTTGATTTTCCATAAAACAATTTATCAAAAACCCGCATTGTTTTTCACCCAACACTCCATGAAAACCCCACTTTGCACACTATATGCACACCTAAGGATGGGGACTAACACCCCGAACCGCCATCAACCTTAGCCTTTCCTTTACCTGAGTCAAACATGACCAAGTATACTTACACCCAAGGGGTGTAAGTAGGGTGTGATCCTAATCCCAATAGGATACCACCCAATGATTCCAAAGAGGATGCAATACAATGTGAAAAAACAAGCAGTTTTAGTACGCAAAGAAAGGCAGTGATAAAATCCAAGAAATGCAGCTTTCAATTGAAAATAGTTTTCAAGCTAAAATTTTCCGAATGTTTAGACATTTAAATAGACATGTTATCTACTATAAATTATTTCCAAAAACACCCAAATACAATGGAAAATACCACAAACACAATGAGCAACAAAATCGGGAATACCCCTAGGCACTAGATAGTCTCGGGCCCCATGTACCTCATACCTCGGTGTAAAGTGACCATAGTAAAATCCATTATCGTGCACGAGCCACTATTATGGAACATAACCATAAACTATTGGTCCCCAATCATCATCCACATAGTTTAGTTAGAGTTGTCTTTACCCAAATTCTAGGTGAAACAGGGACAAAACTCATCCGGTCCACTAGTCGTACTAGTACACATCCGCCCCACCTAGGTACCCGGGCTTCCCCCTTTGTGCTCAAACAAATTCAGCATGCCACATGCATCCATTTTCATATAAAAACACCAATAATGGTCACTTAAAAACAATACAGTAGCTTTAAACACTTTATACCATTTAAAACACACAACAAAACACTTTGATTTTCCATAAAACAATTTCTCAAAAACCCGCATTATTTTGCACCCAACACTCCCTTATATTTGCATGGTTATTTTTTTTGTCACAGTTACAACTAACCATGTGAAAACCAAGTTCTCAACCTGTCTATCCAAATTTCCAACCATTCTCTAAAGACTCAATGGAAACCAAAGGGGGAGGGAATAACATTGTGTGGTGACATGGGTACAAGACCCTCCACCTATTTCCACCGAACGGGAAAAATAGAAGAAATATGATGACACCAGAGGTTTAAACTCTTCCTATCTTTCATACTGATGATAGAAGTTTGTACAAGGGTTTAAACAACCCGGGGATTTCCCCTAACTATGATCCAGCTTCTCTTCAATACCTATGGTTGGAGCTCAAGTGATTGAAGCATCTTCGACCTCGAAGTTAGGCTTTGGAAACACCCCTGAATGAGAATTCTTATTTTGGTGTCACCAACAACTACACCGCAATCCCCGATAAGGTTTACAAGACATAACACATTCCAAACTCACTTTACCCTAACCCTATATTTCACTGAAACAGGGTCTTAGAAGATGCACACACAAAAAACCTTGTTTGTTTGGGTGAGAAACAATATAAGTAATGAACACCTATACTCACCTTCCTCTAAAATTGAAGATTTTGAAGTTTTTTCCAAGGGATAAATTCTCCCAACATAATGATAATCTCAGAGGATTGCACAACTTTCACCTTTCAAGTCAATCGAGTGCACGAAATCACAAGTCTTCACCGAACATAACCATTGCGACTGATGTAAACAATGCATGGAGTGGGACCTTATAAAACATCCCCAAACAACCCACAATTCTAGAAAGTGGCCACAATATCCTCTCGTGACTAGAATTCCCACACTGGTAGTTTATTGTGAACTCCTTCTTCGAAGAGACTACGAAGGACCGAGAGGACCTCTTAGACACCATCCAGATACTCATCCATGCTAACAACCCCAGATCACTTACACCTTCGGCAAATTAGGAAACTTAAGAGGTCAAGGTCTCTTTCAACCTTCCATGATCACTCTCCCACTACAAGAGGATACACAAAACCAAGAATGGAAAGGTTGTAGACTCAATATAAAAATCTCAAGAAAAATATTCCTTATATTGATCAACTGGAGGGTCTTCAAATGACAAAATAATCAGGGTTGCACTTCAGTTGTGCAATAACCCATAATGGGGCATACCTTATCCAGCGATTGAACCCAAGGACAAAACCAAGATGGTCAATTGGTCATGATATTCCACAAAATAGATCCAAACACATGAAGGGAACCACCATAAAGGCATCCCAAAAAAAATTCAGAAGAGACCACTAACCGTCCCTACAACACAACTTATCGACTAAACACAAACCCAAAACACAATTCAAACAGGAGGGGTTCTTGGACTCAAAGCATCCCACAACATAAACATTTTCAAAAACCCATAACACAAACCATCCCAAAATATTCATCAAGAAATCATTTTTTTCTTTAAAACCATTTCTTTGAAAACAAATGGTTCAGCGGTAAGCGTATCCACCAATGGTACCCCATGGGCCTCACACATGCATGTTTTTGTGCCACATCGAGCACCCTCCTCATATCTGTCCCGGCACTCATCCATTCATGCCATAAACTATCCATAATTCCATATAACCACATGCATGTGGTCACTCATGGAAATACCAAAGGTAAAAACAAATATTCCTTCCACTTTTCAAAACCAAAACAGTCAACCAACACATCCTTTTTCTCAAAACCGCTAACCACGAGATCGAACCCAAATTACCGTATAAAAAAAATTAGAAAGGAACAATAATTACAATGAAAACTCGCTTTCATGTTATTTACATCAATTTTAAAACATCTCATCCAATTAAAACACCTTTCAATAGTTTAGAAAACTCTATTGGAAATACTTTTTCTAAACCGACTTCAGTATAGTTTTTACTTCCAAAAGAGGTGTAAGCACACGGTTTTCCATTTCAAAATAATTATGAATATTCAGTTCCACCATTTCATAAATCAAACCATTCAATATTTATTTGAAAATCATTTCACAAAAACATTACACTTCTTAAAACCAAGTCACTTTAAAACCAAAGTACCAAGATTTCAAAACTAAAGAACACAAGACAATGCGAAAGGAAACTAGTTTCAGTGGGTGACTTGGAAATATAGTTGGAGGCCATATACCAATCACTTCACTATCACAGAGAGTGTTCTATGGAATATCTTCGGCTCCACATGGCTTGTCAGGCCCTGCGAGCTCACTGAGACCATTAACCCAACTCTCTTTTCATTTCCCCTAATCATCATTAAACCAAGAAAACCAAAGGACTCTGAAAGGACCCGACTTACCCTGGAGACTTGAATCCCATCATGAGGTGTGGTGATTAGCCACACTACTCATAACCAAAATTCCAAGTCCTGACAATCCTATCACCAGACTATCTCGATTGTTCCCCAAATAACATGACCCAAAGAGAGCTAACCTCATTTGATACCATTTTGCCACGAACTGAATCTGGTTGCCGCCAAAACCGGAACCAAACCCAACCTGCGACATGAACCGAAGGGTGTTCCCTATCCCCACAGGATGGAAAAAGTTCCCGAGTATCAAAAAATCTGGTTTGGGAATGATTTACTCGAGTATGAAAGCATAAAACATAAAAAAACAATCAATAATCTGAATATGAAATTTTCATGCTAAACAGTTATTAAAAAAACCAGATCTGAATAAATTTGTTTAAAGACACTACAAGTGGTCAAAATACAAATAAATATAGCAGAAAGATAGCACCAATTACTCCAAACGACTAGGGTTCATCGCAAAGAAGCCGTCTCTACAACTCCACCCCAAGGATGGGGGCTAACACCCCGAACCGCCATCACCCTTAGCCTTTCCTTTACCTGATCAAACATAACCAAGTCTACTTACACCCAAGGGGTGTAAGTATGGTGTGATCCTAATACCAATAGGATACCACCCAATTATTCCAAATAGTATGCATTAAAATGTGAAAAAGCAAGATGTTTTAGTACGCAAAGAAAGGCAGTGATAAAATCCAAGAAATGCAGCTTTCAATTGAAAACAGTTTTCAAGCTAAAATTTTAAAAATGTTCACAAATTTAAATATAAATTTTAGATACTATAAATTATTTCCAAAAACACCCAAATAAAATTTAAAATACCACACACACGATGAGAAAGAAAATCGGGAACACCCCTAGGTACTAGATAGTCTCGGGCCCCATGTACCTCATACCTCGGTGTAAAGTGACCATAGTAAAATCCATTCTCATGCAAAAGAAACTAGTAGGTAAATTACCCATAATCTATTGGTACCCAATAGTCATCCAAATAGTTTAGTTAGATTTGTCGTTATCCAAATTCTAGGTGAAACAGGGACAAAACTCATCAGGTCCACTAGCCGTACTAGTACACATCCGTCCCACCTAGGTACCCGGGCTTCCCCCTTTGTGATCAAAAAAATTCAGCATGCCACATGAATCAATTTTCATATAAAAACACAAATAATGGTCACTTACAAACAATAAATTATCTTTACACACTTTATACCATTTAAAACACACAAAAAACACTTTGATTTTCCATAAAACAATTTCTCAAAACCCCGCATTATTTTGCACCCAACACTCCCTGAAAACCCCACTTTTCACACTATATGCACACCTATAAGTTACCAAAACAGAAGAGGCAGCCTTATACATTTCAATTAAACCAAAAAATCAATTTTAGGGCAACCCCATGTGAACCAAGAAATGTAATCTTTGTAAAACTTCCATTTTTAAACAAACATGACACTTAAGGTTCACAAGTTCCACAACAACATTAAAACAAAATTTCTAAGAAACAAACAAAAGGGATAAACATTCAAAATAGTAATTTCAGCCCTATTTCATACTAATAAAATAAAATAAGTAGTGATAGGGCAGCCCCAAAAGAACCAACAAGAGACTTCCATGAAAAAACCCCAATTTCACCTAAAATTGGCATTAAAAATTCATTTGCATTACAAAAACCACTAAAACTATTTTTTGAAGCAACCATAAAATTAAATGAACATGAAAATTTCATAAAAACATCAAGTCAATTCACATAGATTGCATACATAGAGAATCACCTACCAAATTAGTTAAAACCTTGAATCCTTTGTGCGAAAATCAAATCGCACCATCACCGCACCAAGAGGGACCTAGATAAAACCTAAAACCACAATAAAAGACCAAGAAAACCCAAGGTTAAACCCTAGGTTCGAAACCCTACCCCCTGGTCATTTTTCACTTCAAGTAAAAGGGAACAAAACCCTAAACAAATAGAATGAAACCCTAAGCAATTTGAAAGGGGGATGAAATGGACTAACTTACTTGAGAAATCTTGAATGAATCTCCCCAAAACACCAGTTTCAAAAATTGAAAACGGACACAATTCAGCGGTTGTTCTAAAAATAATGAGAAGGTCATTTAGGAACTATAATGAAGGGAAAATAGTAAGAATTTAGAGAGTTAAAAAGGGATGAAATTACCTCTTCAATTCTGGCCGATTTTAGACACCCGATAAAGTTCTTCCCTAATTCGTGATTTAAAATAGCTCCAAGTAGAGGGGAAAGGAAATGGGAGTTCTCCTGGTCTTCTTAGGGTATAAAGGGAGGTGTAATAACCAAAAAATTCAATATAATTAATAAGATATTAAAAAATTAAAAAAAACAATTTAAAACTGGAAAATGGGCTTTCGGGTTGGCCCAATTCTTAAATAAAAACCCAAATACCCCATTGTTATGGATTCTTAAAGGGTCCAAATTGAATTGTTAGTGTTAAAAGGTCAGTTAATGATATTTTGGAAGTGTAATGGGTGAAAAAAATTTAAAAATTAAATAGTTATAAAATAATCAAAATCGGTTTTTAAATCTGGAAATGAGCTCTCGATTTGGCCCAAATCATAAAAACTCACCCTTTCCTCCAGAAATGAATGGGAAACTCATAAAAAAGAATGAATGGAAATTAAATGAAATTTAACTTTAAAATAAGTTATTTATGTGACAATTCTTCCCACAATAAAAACTTTTCATCCCCAAAAAGCCACAGCAAGTCCATATACCAAAACCAAACCCAACTGATAAACCAAGATGTACTTCTTTGCCAAGCTTCACCCCCAAGGGCCAAAACACCTCCAGTGCTCAATGAAGGAAGGAATACTCTCACAAACCAAACTTACACCACTTTTTTGAAACAATCAAGCACATTCAGGCTTTATCCCAAATGAAAACTCCTTAAACACAATCTGAACAATACTCAAACAATTTACCCAAACAAACAACAACATCGAAAAAGGTTACACTTACCCTACTATAACTAAACCATTGGGCACTCTCCAATATCAATGTTTAACCAAGGAAGATTTAGGTAGTTAGATATCTCCGAATTATAATACTTACTTCCATGAAAATACCAAGGAAAAATCTGAGTTACTCGTATGAAGAGACACAAATGGTCTCCCCACCATAAGAGACAACTTAAATTTTTTCCCAAGATAAAATCAGGACACTAACAGGGGGAGGCCTGAATAGACTCCCTAGTACAAGGGGTATACATCCATTAGAAATTTCCAATAGAATATGCATGATACCCATGTTGGGTCTCCCCACCACAAGAACCAACCATCTTAACTGACCGGCGTGGACCGACACGAAAAGACCCCAAAATTAATTAGTTGGGACGACCGCACGGTTAGTCTGCACAGTTTGGGAAACAGTGCGATAACTATGTGGATCCTTATATTTGCATGGTCATTTTTTTGGTCAAAGTTACAACTAACCATGTGAAAACCGTGTGCTCAACCTGTCTAGCCAAATTTTCAACCATTCTCTAAAGACTCAATGGAAACCAAAGGGGGAGGGAATAACATTGTGTAGTGACATGGGTAAAAGACCCTCAACCTATTTCCACTGAATGAGAACAACAGAAGAAATATGATGACACCAGAGGTTTAAACTCTTCCTATCTTTCATACTGATGATAGAACTTTGTACAAGGGTTTAAACAACCATGGGATTTCCCCTGACTACGAGCCCGCTTCTCTCTGATACTTATGGCTGGAGCTCAAGTGATTGACGCATCTTCGGCCTCGCAGTTAGGCTTTGGAAACGTCCCTGAATGAGAATTCTTATTTTGGTGTCACCAACAACTACACCGCAATCCCCGATAAGTTTTCCAATACATAACAAATTCCAAACTCACTTTATCCTAACCCGATATTTCACTGAAACAGGGTCTTAGAAGATGAACACACAAAAAACCTTGTTTGTTTGGGTGGAAACAATATAAGTAATGAACACCTCTACTCACCTTCCTCTAAAATGGAAGGTTTTGAAGTTTTTTCCAAGGGATAAATTCTCCCAACATAAAGAGACTCTCAGAGGATTGCACGACTTTTACCTTTAAAGTCAATCGAGTGCACGAAATCACAAGGCTTCACCGAACATGAACATTGCGACTGATGTAAACAATGCATGGAGTGGGACCTTATACAACATCCCCAAATAACCCACAATTCTAGAAAGTGGACACAATATCCTCTTGTGACCAGGTTTCCCACAATGGTAGTTTATTGTGAACTCCTTCTTCGAAGAGACTACGAAGGACCGAGAGGACCTCTTAGACACCATCCAGATACTCATTCATGCTAACAACTCGAGACCACTTCCACCTTCGGAAAATCAGGAAACTTAAGAGGCCAAGGTCTCTTTCAACCTTCCATGATCACTCTCCCACTACAAGAGGATACACAAAACCAAGAATGTAAAGAGTGTATACTCAATATAAAAATCTTAAGAAAAAGATTCCTTATATTGATCAACTGGAGGGTCTTCAAAGGACAAAACAATCCGGGTTGCACTTCAGCTGTGCAATAACCCTTAATGGGGGCATACCTTATCCAACGATTCAACCCAAGGACCCAACCAAGATGGTCCATTGGTCATGATATACCAAAAACTAGATCCAAACACATGGATGGAACCACCGTAAAGGTATTCCAAAAAAAAATTCAGAAGAGACCACTAACCGTCCCTACAACACAGCTTACCGACCAAACACAAACCCAAAACACAGTTCAAACAGGAGGGGTTCTTGGACTCAAAACATCCCACAACATCAACATTTTCAAAAACCCATAACACGAAGCATCCCAAACTATTCATCAAGAAATCATTTTTTTCTTCAAAATCATTTCTTTGAAAACAAATGGTTCAGTGGTAAGCGTATCCACCAATGGTACCCTATGGGCCTCACACATGCATGTTTTTGTGCCACATCGGGCACCCTCCTCATATCTGTCCTGGAACTCATCCAGTCATGCCATAAACTATCCATCATCCCATATAACCCCATGCATGTGGTCACTCATGTAAATACCAAAGGTTAAAACAAATATTCCTTCCACTTTTCAAAACCAAAACAGTCAACTAACACATCCTTTTTCTCAAAACTGCTAACCACGAGATCGAACCCAAATTACCGCATAATTTTTTTTTCAGAAAGTCCCAATCATTAAAATTAAAAATCACTTTCAGGTTATTTACATCAATTTCAAAACATCTCATCCCATTAAAACACCTTTCAATAGTTTAGAAAACTCTATTGGAAATACTTTCTCAAAACCAACTTCAGTATAGTTTCTGCTTCTAAAAGAGGTGTAAGCACACGATTTTACATTTCAAAATAATTCTGAATATTCAGTTCCACCATTTCATAAATCAAACCATTCCATATTTATTTGAAAATCATTTCAAAAAAATATTACACTTCTTAAAACCAAGTCACTTTAAAACCAAAGTACCAAGATTTCAAAACTAAAGAACACAAGACAATGCGAGAGGAAACTAGTTTCAGTGGGTGACTTGGAAATATGGTTGGTGGCCATATACCAATAACTTCACTGTCACAGAGAGTGTTCTAGGGAATATCCCTGGCTCCACATGGCTTTCCAGGCCCTACGATCTCACTGAGACCATTAACCCAACTCTCTTTTCATTTCCCCTAATCATCATTAAACCAAGAAAACCAAAGGACTCCGAAAGGACCCAACTTCCCCTGGAGACTTGAATCTCATCATGAGGTGTGGTGATCAGCCACACTACTCATAACCAAAATTCCAATTCCCTAGAATCCTATCTCCATACTATCCTGACTGTTCCCCAAATAACATGACCCAAAGAGAGCTTACCTCCTTTGGTACCATTTTGTCACAAACCGAATCTGGTTGCCGCCAAAACCGGAACCAAACCCGGCCCATGACCTGGCCCGAAGGTCTTTACCTATCCCCACGGGCTGGAAAAAGTTCCCAAGTATCAAAAAATATGGTTTGGGAATGATTTACCCGAGTATGAAAGCATAAAACATAAAAAAACAATCAATAATCAGAATCTGAAATTTTCATGCTAAACGATTATTAACAAAACCAGATATGAATACATTTGTTTAAAGACAATACAAGTTTTCAAAATAAAAATAAATATATAATCAAGATATCATCAAGTACTCCACACGACTAGGGTTCATCTCCCACAATTCGTCTCTACAACTCCACCCCAAGGATGGGGACTAACACCCCGAACCGTCATCACCCTTAGCCTTTCCTTTACCTAAGTCAAACATAACCAAGTATACTTACACCCAATGGGTTTAAGTAGGGTGTGAGCCTAATCCCAATATTATACCACCCAATTATTCCAAATATTATGCATTACAATGTGAAAAAGAAATCAATTTTAGTACGCAAAGAAAGGCAGTGATAAAATCCAAGAAATGCAGCTTTCAATTGAAAACAGTTTTCAAGCTAAAATTTTCTGAATATTCACACATTTAAATAGAAATTTTATCTAATATAAATTATTTCCAAAAATACCCAAATACAATGTAAAATACAACAAATACAATGAGCAACAAAATTGGAAACACCCATAGGCACTAGATAGTCTCGGGCCCCATGTACCTCATACCTCGGTGTAAAGTGACCATAGTAAAATCCATTCTCATGCACGATCCACTAGTAGGGAACATAACCATAACCTAGTGGTCCCCAATAATCATCCAAATAGTTTAGTTAGATTTGTAGTTATCCAAATTCTAGGTGAAATAGGGACAAACCCCATCTGGTCCACTAGCCGGACTAGTACACATTTGCCCCACCTAGGTACCCGGGCTTCCTCCTTTGTGATCAAAAAAATTAAGAATGCCACATGCATCCATTTTCATATAAAAACACCAATAATGGTCACTTAAAAACAATACAGTAGCTTTACACACTTTATACCATTTAAAACACACAACAAAACACTTCGATTTTCTATAAAACAATTTCTCAAAAACCCGCATTATTTTGCACCCAACACTCCCTGAAAACCCCACTTTGCACACTATATACACACCTATAAGTTACCAAAACAGAAGAGGCGGCCTTATAAATTTCAATTAAACCAAAAAATCAATTTTAGGGCAACCCTTTGTGAACCAAGAAATGTAATCTTTGTAAAACTTCCATTTTTAAACAAACATGACACTTAAGGTTCACAAGTTCCACAACACCATTAAAACCAACTTTCGCAGTAACAAAAAAAAGGGATAAACATTCAAAACAGTATGTTCATACCTAGTACATCCCAATAAAATAAAATAAGTAGTGATAGGGAATCCCCAAAAGAACCAACAAGAGACTTCCATTAAAAAACCCCAATTTCACCAAAAATTGGCATTAAAAATTCATTTGCATTACAAAAACCACTAAAACTATTTTTTAAAGAAACCATAAAATTAAATGAACATGAAAATGTCATAAAAACATAAAATCAATTCACATAGATTTCATACATATAGAATCACCTACCAAATTAGTTAAAACCTTGAATCATTTGTGCGAAAATCAAATCGCACCACCGTCGCACCAAGAGGGACCTAGATAAAACCTAAAACCACAATAAAAGACCAAAAAACCCAAGGTTAAACCCTAGGTTAGAAACCCTACCCCCTGGTAATTTTTCAATTCAAGTAAAAGGGAAAAAACCCTAAACAAATAGAATGAAACCCTAAGCAATTTGAAAGGGGAATGAAATGGACTAACGTACTTGAGAAATCTGGAATGAATATCCCCAAAACACCAGTTTATAAAATTGAAAATGGACACGATTCAGTGGTTGTTATAAAAAATAATGAGGAGGTCATTTAGGAACTGGAATGGAGGGAAAATAGTAAGAATTTAGAGAGTTAAGAAAGGATGAAGTTACCTCTTCAATTCTGGCTGATTTGAGACACCCTATGAAGTTATTCCCTAATTCGCGATTTAAAAGAGCTCTAAATAGAGGGGAAAGGTAATGGGAGCGCGTCTGGGCTTCTTATGGTAAAAATAGATGTGGAATCACCAAAAACTTCATTATAATGAATAAGATATTAAAAAATTAAAAAAACAATTTAAAACTGGAAAATGGGCTTTCAGGTTGGCCCTATTCTTAAATAAAAACCCAAATACCCCATTGTTATGGATTCCTAAGGGGTAAAAATTGAATTGTTAGTGTTAAAAGGTCAGTGAAGGATATTTTGGAAGTGGAATGGGTGAAAAAAAATTTAAAATGAAATAGTTATAAAATAATCAAAATCGGTTTTTAAATCTGGAAATGAACTCTCGATTTGGCCCAAATCATGAAAACTCACCCTTTCCTCCAGAAATGAATGGAAAACCCATAAAACAAAGAATTAATGGAAATTAAATGAAATTTACCATTAAAATAAGTTATCTATGTGACAATTCTCCCCACCATGAAAACTTTCCATCTTCGGAAATCCACAGCAAGGCCAGATACCAAAACCAAACCCAACCGATAAACCAAGATGTACTTCTTTGCCAAGCTTCACCCCCAAGGGCTAAAACACCTCCAGTGATCAATAAAGGAAGGAATACTCTCGCAAACTAAACTTACACCACTTTCTTGAAACAATCAAGCACATTCGGGATTTTTCCCAAATGAAAACTTCTTAAACACAATCTGAACAACACTCAATCAATTTACCCAAACAAACAACAACATCGAACAAGGTTACACTTACCCTACTATAACTAAACCATTGGGAACTCTCTAATCTCAATGTTTACCCAAGGAAGATGTAGTTAGTTAGATATCTCCGAATTATAATACCTACTTCCAATAAAATACCAAGGAAAAATCTAAGTTACTCGTATGAAGAGACACAAATGGGCTCCCCACCATAAGAGACAACTTAAATTTTTTCCCAAGACAGAATCAGGACACTAACAAGGGGAGGCACGAATAGACTCCCTAGTACAAGGGGTATACATACATTAGAAATTTCCAATAGAATATGCATGATACCCATGGTGGGACTCCCCACCACAAGAACCGACCATCTTAACCAACCGGCGTGGGCCGACATGAAAAGACCCCAAAATTAATAAGTTGGGACGGCTGCACAGTTAGTCTGCACAGTTTGGGAAACAGTGCGATAACTATTTGGATCCTTATATTTTCATGGTTATTTTTTTGGTAATAGTTACAACTAACCATGTGAAAACCGTGTGCTCAACCTGTCTAACCAAATTTCAAACCATTCTCTAAAGACTCAATGGAAACCAAAGGGGGCGGGAATAACATTGTGTGGTGACATGGGTACAAGACCCTCCACCTATTTCCATCGAACGGGAACAATAGAAGAAATATGATGACACCAGAGGATTAAACTCTTCCTATATTTCATACTGATGATAGAAATTTGTACAAGGGTTTAAACAACCCTGGGATTTCCCCTGACTACGAGCCAGCTTCTCTCCGATACCTATGGATGGAGCTCAAGTGATTAAAGCATCTTTGGCCTCATAGTTAGGCTTTGGAAACCCCCCATAATGAGAATTATTATTTTTGTGTCACCAACAACTACACCACAATCCCCGATAAGTTTTCCAAGACATAACACATTCCAAACTCACTTTACCCTAACCCGATATTTCACTGAAACAGGGTCTTAGAAGATGCACACACAAAAAACCTTGTTTGTTTGGGTGAGAAACAATATAAGTAATGAACACATATACTCACCTTCCTCTAAAATGGAAGATTTTGAAGTTTTTTACAAGGGATAAATTCTCCCAACATAAATAGACTCTCAAAAGATTGCACGACTTTTACCTTTAAAGTCAATCGAGTGCACGAAATCACAAGGCTTCACCGAACATGACCATTGTGACTGATGTAAACAATGCATGGAGTGGGACCTTATACAAAATCTCCAAACAACCCACAATTCTAGAAAGTGGACACAATATACTCTCATGACCAGGTTTCCCACACTGGTAGTTTATTGTGAACTCCTTCAAAGAGACTACGAAGGACCGAGAGGACCTCTTAGACACCGTCCAGATACTCATCCACGCTAACAACCCTAGACCACTTCCTACTTCAGAAAATCAGGAAACTTAATAGGCCAAGGTCTCTTTCAACCTTCCAAGATCACTCTCCCACTACAAGAGGATAAACAAAACCAAGAATGGAAAGGGTGTAGACTCAATATAAAAATCCCAAGAAAAATGATTCCTTATATTGATCAACTAGAAGGTCTTCAAATGAAAAAACAATTCGGGTTGCACTTCAGTTGTGCAATAACCCTTAATGGGGCATACCTTATCCAACGATTCTACCCAAGGACCCAACCAAGATGGTCCATTGGTCATGATATACCAAAAACTAGATCCAAACACATGAAGGGAACCACCGTAAAGTCATCCCAAAAAAAAATCAGAAGAGACCACTAACCATCCCGACAACACAGCTTACCGACCAAACACAAACCCAAAACACAGTTCAAACAGGAGGGGTTCTTAGACTCAAAACATCCCACAACATCAACATTTTCAAAAAACCATAACACAAACCATCCCAAACTATTCATCAAGAAATCATGTTTTTCTTTAAAACCATTTCTTTGAAAACAAATGGTTCAGCGGTAAGCGTATCCACCAATGGTACCCCATGGGCCTCACACATGCATGTTTTTGTGCCACATCGGGCACCCTCCTCATATCTGTCCCGGAACTCATCCAGTCATTCCATGAACTATCCATCATCCCATATAACCCCATGCATGTGGTCACTCACGAAAATACCAAAGGTTAAAAACAATATTCCTTCCACTTTTCAAAACCAAAATGGTCAACTAACACGTCCTTTTTCTCAAAACCGCTAACCACGTGGTCGAACCCAAATTTCCACATAAAAAAACTTTTTAGAAAGGCAAAATCATTACAATGAAAACTCACTTTCAGGTTATTTACATCAATTTCAAAACATCTCATCCCATTAAAACACCTTTAAATAGTTTAGAAAACTCTATTGGAAAGACTTTTTCAAAACCAACTTCAGTATAGTTTCTGCTTCCAAAAGAGGTGTAAGCACACGATTTTCCATTTCAAAATAATTCTGAATATTCAGTTCCACCATTTCATAAATCAAACCATTCCATATTTATTTAAAAATCATTTCACAAAAACATTACACTTCTTAAAACCAAGTCACTTTAAAACCAAAGTACCAAGATTTCAAAACTAAAGAACACAAGATAATGCGAGAGGAAACTAGTTTCAGTGGGTGACTTGGAAATATGGTTGGCGGCCATATAACAATCACTTAATTGTCATAGAGAGTGGTCTAGGGAATATCCCAGGCTCCACATGGCTTGTAAGGCCCTGCGAGCTCACTGAGACCATTAACCCAACTCTCTTTTCATTTCCCCTAATCATCACTAAACCAAGAAAACCAAAGGACTCCGAAAGGACCTGACTTCCCCTGAAGACTTGAATCCCATCATGAGGTGTGGTGATCAACCACACTACTCATAACCAAAATTCCAAGTCCCGAAAATCCTATCTCTAGACTATTCCGACTGTTCCCCAAATAACATGACCCAAAGAGAGCTAACCTCCTTTGATACCATTTTGTCACAAACCGAATCTGGTCGCCGCCAAAACCAGAACCAAACCCGGACCGCGACATGGCCCGAAGGGTGTTCCCTATCCACACGGGCTGGAACAAGTTCCTGGGTATCAAAAAATATGGTTTGGGAACGATTTACTCGAGTATGAAAGCATAAAACATAAAAAAAACAATCAATAATCAGAATCTGAAATTTTCATGCTAAACAATTACTAACAAAACCAGATCTGAATAAATTTGTTTAAAGAAAATACAAGTGGTCAAAATAAAAATAAATATAGCATCAAGATAGCACCAAGTACTCCACACGACTAGGGTTCATCACCCACAAGCCGTCTCTACAACTCCGCCCCAAGAATGGGGACTAACACCCCGAACCGCCATCACTCTTATCCTTTCCTTTACCTCAGTCAAACATAACCAAGTCTACTTACACCAAATGGGTGTAAGTAGGGTGTGATACTAAGCCCAATAGTATACCACCCAATTATTCCAAATAGGATGCATTACAATGTGAAAAAGCAAGCAGTTTTAGTACGCAAAGAAAGGCAGTGATAAAATCCATGAAAAGCAGCTTTCAATTGAAAACAGTTTTCAAGCTAAAATTTTCCAAATGTTCACACATTTAAATAGAAATGTTAGATACTGTAAATTATTTCCAAAAACACCCAAATATAATGGAAAATACCACAAACATAATCAGCAACAAAATCAGGAACACCCCTAGGCACTAGATAGTCTCGGGCCCCATGTACCTCATACCTCGGTGTAAAGTGACCATAGTAAAATTCATTCTCGTGCATGAGCCACTGGTAGGGAACATACCCATAACCTATTGGTCCCCAATAATCATACAAATAGTTTATTTATAGTTTTTGTTATCCAAATTCTAGGTGAAACAGGGACAAAACCCATCATGTCCACTAGTCGTACTAGTACACATCCGCCTCACCTAGGTACTCGGGCTTCCCCCTTTGTGCTCAAAAAAATTCAGCATACCAAATGCATCCATTTTCATATAAAAACACCAATAATGGTCACTTACAAACAATACAGTAGCTTTACACACTTTATACCATTTAAAACACACAACAAAACACTTTGATTTTCTATAAAACAATTTCTCAAAAACCCGCATTGTTTTGCACCCAACACTCCCAGAAAACCCCACTTTTCACACTATATGCACACCTATAAGTTACCAAAACAGAATATTCATCCTTATAAATTTCAATTAAACCAACAAATCAATTTTAGGGCAACCCCATGTGAACCAAGAAATGTAATCTTTGTAAAACTTCCATTTTTAAACAAACATGACACTTAAGGTTCACAAGTTCCACAACACCATTAAAACCAACTTTAGACGTAACAAAAAAAAGGGATAAATATTAAAAACAGTATTTTCAGACCTATTAAATCCCAATAAAATAAAATAAGTAGTGATAGGTCAGCCCCAAAAGAACCAACAAGAGACTTCCATTAAAAACCCCCAATTTCACCTAAAATTGGCATTAACAATTCATTTGCATTAAAAAAACCACTAAAACTATTTTTTGCAGAAACCATAAAATTAAATGAACATGAAAATTTCATAAAAACATCAAGTCAATTCACATAGATTTCATACATATAGAATCTCCTACCAAATTAGTTAAAACCTTGAATCCTTTGTGCGAAAATCAAATCGCACCACCGCCGCACCAAGAGTGACCTAGATAAAACCAAAAACTAAAATAAAAGACCAAGAAAACCCAAGGTTAAACCCTAGGTTTTAAACCCTACCCCCTGGTCATTTTTCACTTCAAGTAAAAGGGGACAAAACCCTAAACAAATAGAATGAAACCCTAAGCAATTTGAAAGGGGAATGAAATGGACTAACTTACTTGAGAAATCTTGAATGAATCTCCCCAAAACACCAGTTTCTAAAATTGAAAACTGACACAATTCAGGGGTTGTTCAAAAAAGAATGAGGAGGTCATTTAGGAACTGGAATGGATGGAAAAGAGTAATAATTTAGAGAGTTAATAAGGGATGAAGTTACCTCTTCAATTCTGGCCGATTTGAGACACCCTATTAAGTTATGCCTTAATTCACGATTTAAAAGAGCTTCAAGTAGAGGGGAAATGCAATGGGAGTGCGCTTGGGATTCTTAGGGTCTAAAGGGAGGTGGAATCACTAAAAAATTAATTATAATGAATATGATATTAAAAAATTAAAAAAACAATTTAAATCTGGAAAATGGGCTTTCGGGTTGGCTCAATTCTTAAATAAAAACCCAAATACCCCATTGTTATGGATTCCTAAGGGGTCCAAATTGCATTGTTAGTTTTAAAAGGTAAGTGTAAGATATTTTGGAAGTGGAATGGGTGAAAAAAATTTAAAAATGAAATAGTTATAAAATAATCAAAATCGGTTTTTAAATCTGGAAATGAGCTCTCGATTTGGCCCAAATCATGAAAACTCACCCTTTCCTCCAGAAATGAATGGGAAACCCCTAAAACAAAGAATGAATGGAAATTAAATGGAATTTACCTTTAAAATAATTTATGTATGTGACAATTATCTCCACCATGAAAACTTTCCATCCCCGAAAAGCCACAACAAGGCCAGATACCAAAACCAAACCCAACCGATAAACCAAGATGTACTTCTTTGTCAAGCATCACCCCCAAGGGCCAAAACACATCCAATGATCAATGAAGGAAGGAATACTCTCACAAACCAAACTTACACCACTTTATTGAAACAATAAAGCACATTTAGGCTTTATCCCAAATTAAAACTCCTTAAACACAATCTGAACAATACTCAATCAATTTACCCAAACAAACAACAACATCGAACAAGGTTACACTTACCCTACTATAACTAAACCATTGGGCACTCTACAATATCAATGTTTACCCAAGGAAGATGTAGGTAGTTAGATATCTCCGAATTATAATACCTACTTCCAAGACAAGACCAAGGAAAAATCTGAGTTACTCGTATGAAGAGACACAAATGGGCTCCCCACCATAAGAGACAACTTAATTTTTTTCCCAAGACAGAATCAGGACACTAACAGGGGAGGCCCAAATAGACTCCCTAGTACAAGGGGTATACATCCATTAGAAATTTCCAATATAATATGCATGATACCCATGGTGGGCCTCCCCACCATAAGAACCAACCATCTTAACCGACCGGCGTGGGCCGACGCGAAAAGACCCCAAAATTAAGGAGTTAGGACGGCCGCACGGTTAATCTGCACAGTTTGGGAAACAATGCGATAACTATGTGGATCCTTATATTTGCGTGGTTATTTTTTTTGTCACAGTTACAACTAACCATGTGAAAATCATGTGATCAACCTATCTAGCCAAATTTCCAACCATTCTCCAAAGACTCAATGGAAACCAAAGGGGGGGGATAACATTTTGTGGTGACATGGGTACAAAACCCTCTACCTATTTCCACCGAACGGGAACAACATAAGAAATATGATGACACCAGAGGTTTAAACTCTTCCTATCTTTCATAATGATGATAGAACTTTGTACAGGGGTTTAAACAACCCTGAGATTTTCCCTGACTACGATCCAGCTTCTCTCTGATACCTATGGTTGGAGCTCAAGTGATTGAGGCATCTTTGGCCTCGCAGTTAGGCTTTGGAAACCCCCCTGAATGAGAATTCTTCTTTTGGTGTCACCAACAACTACACCGCAATCCCCGATAAGTTTTCCAAGACATAACACATTCCAAACTCACTTTACCCTAACTCGATATTTCACTAAAACGGGGTCTTAGAAGATGAACACACACAAAACCTTGTTTGTTTGGGTGAGAAACAATATAAGTAATGAACACCTGTACTCACCTTCCTTTAAAATGGAAGATTTTGAAGTTTTTTCCAAGGGATAAATTCTCCCAACATAAAGAGACTCTCAGAGGATTGCACGACTTTCACCTTTAAAGTCAATCGAGTGCACGAAATCACAAGGCTTCACCGAACATGACCATTACGACTGATGTAAACAATGCATGGAGTGGGACCTTATACAACATCCCCAAACAACCCACAATTCTAGATAGTGGCCACAATATCCTCTCGTGACCAGGTTTCCCACACTGGTAGTTTATTGTGAACTCCTTCTTCGAAGAGACTACAAAGGACCAAGAGGACCTCTTAGACACCATCCAGATACTCATCCATGCTAACAACCCCAGACCACTTCCACCTTCATAAAATCAGGAAACTTAAGAGTCCAAGGTCTCTTTCAACCTTCCATGATCACTCTCCCACTACAAGAGGATACACAAAACCATGAATGGAAAGGGTGTAGACTCAATATAAAAATATCAAGAAAAATATTCCTTATATTGATCAACTGGAGGGTCTTCAAATGACGAAACAATCTGGGTTGCACTTCAGTTGTGCAATAACCCTTAATGGGGCATACCTTATCCAACGATTGAACCTAAGGACCCAACCAAGATGGTCCATTGGTCATTATATACCACAAATTAGATCCAAACACATGAAGGGAACCACCGTAAAGGCATCCCAAAAAAAATTCAGAAGGGAACACCAACCGTCCCTACAACAGAGCTTACCGACCAAACACAAACCCAAAACACAGTTCAAACAGGAGGGGTTCTTGGACTCAAAACATCCCACAACATCAACATTTTCAAAAACCCATAACACAAACCATCCCAAAATATTCATCAAGAAATCATGTTTTTCTTTAAAACCATTTCTTTGAAAACAAATGGTTCAGCGGTAAGCGTATCCACCAATGGTACCCCATGGGCCTCACACATGCATGTTTTTGTGCCACATCGGGCACCCTCCTCATATCCATCCCGGCACTCATCCAGTCATGCCGTCAACTATCCATCATCCCATATAACCCCATGCATGTGGTCACTCATGGAAATACCAAAGGTTAAAACAAATATTCCTTCAACTTTTCAAAACCAAAACGGTCAACCAACACATCCTTTTTCTCAAAACCGATAACCACGAGATCGAACCCAAATTACCGCATAAAAAAAACTTTTCAGAAAGGCACAATCATTACAATGGAAACTCGCTTTCAGGTTATTTACATTAATTTCAAAACATCTCATCCCATTAAAACATCTTTCAATTGTTTAGAAAACTCTATTGGAAAGACTTTTTCAAAACCAACTTCAGTATAGTTTCTGCTTCCAAAAGAGGTGTAAGCACATGATTTTCCATTTCAAAATAATTATGAATATTCAGTTCCACCATTTCATAAATCAAACCATTCCATATTTATTTGAAAATCATTTCACAAAAACATTACACTTCTTAAAACCAAGTCACTTTAAAACCAAAGTACCAAGATTTCAAAACTAAAGAACACAAGATAATGCGAGAGGAAACTAGTTTCAGTGGGTGACTTGGACATATGGTTGGCGGCCATATACCAATCACTTTACTGTCACGGAGAGTGTTCTAGGGAATATCCCCGGCTCCACATGGCTTGCCAGGCCCTGTGAGCTCACTGAGACCATTAACTCAACTCTCTTTTCATTTCCCCTAATCATCATTAAACCAAGAAAACCAAAGGACTCCGAAAGGACCCGACTTCCCCTGGAGACTTGAATCCCATCATGAGGTGTGGTGATCAGCCACACTACTCATAACCAAAATTCCAAGTCCCGACAATCCTATCTCCAGACTATCCCGACTGTTCCCCAAATAACATGACCCAAAGAGAGATAACCTCCTTTGATACCATTTTGTCACGAACCGAATCTGGTCGCCGCCAAAATCAGAACCAAACCCGGCCCGTGACATGGTCCAAAGGGCGTTCCCTATCCCCATGGGCTGACACAAGTACCCGGGTAACAAAAAATCTGGTTTGGGAACTATTTACCCGAGTATGAAAGCATAAAACATAAAAAAACAATCAATAATCAGAATCTGAAATTTTCATGCTAAACAATTATTAACAAAACCAGATCTGAATACATTTGTTTAAAGACAATACAAGCGGTCAAAATAAAAATAAATATAGCATAAAGATAGCACCAAGTACTCCACACGACTAGGGTTCATCGCCCACAAGTCGTCTCTACAACTCTGCCCCAAGGATGGGGACTAACACCCCGAACTGCCATCACCCTTAGCTTTTCCTTTACATGAGTCAAACATAACCAAGTCTACTTACACCCAAGGGGTGTAAGTGGGGTGTGAGCCTAAGCCCAATAGGATACCACCCAATGATTCCAAATAGGATGCAATACAATGTGAAAACAAGTAGTTTTAGTACGCAAAGAAAGACAGTGATAAAATCCAAGAAATACAACTTTCAATTGAAAACAGTTTTCAAGCTAAAATTTTCCGAATGTTCACACATTTAAATAGACATGTTAGCTACTGTAAAGTATTTCCAAAAACACCCAAATACAATGGAAAATACCACAAACACAATGAGCAACAAAATCGGGAACACCCCTAGGCACTAGATAGTCTCGGGCCCCATGTACCTCATACCTCGGTGTAAAGTGACCATAGTAAAATCCATTATCATGCACAAGCCACTAGTATTGAACATACCCATAACCTAGTGGTCCTCAATCATCATCCACATAGTTTAGTTAGAGTTATCGTTATCCAAATTCTAGGTGAAACAGGGACAAAACTCATCCGGTCCACTAGTCGTACTAGTACACATCTGCCCTACCTAGGTACCCGGGCTTCCCCCTCTGTGCTCAAACAAATTCAGCATGCCACATGCATCCATTTTCATATAAAAACACCAATACTGGTCACTTACAAACAATACAGTAGCTTTACACACTTTATACCATTTAAAACACACAACAAAACACTTTGATTTTCCATAAAACAATTTCTAAAAAACCCGCATTATTTTGCACCCAACAATCCCTAAAAACCCCACGTTGCACACTATATGCACACCTATAAGTTACCAAAACAGAAGAGGCACCCTTATACATTTCAATTAAACCAACAAATCAATTTTAGGGCAGCCCCATGTGAACCAAGAAATGTAATCTTTGTAAAACTTTTATTTTTAAACAAACATGACACTTAAGGTTCACAAGTTCCACAACACCATTAAAACCAACTTTCACAGCAACAAACAAAAGGGATAAACATTCAAAACAGTATTTTCAGCCCTAGTACATCCCAATAAAATAAAATAAGTAGTGATAGGGCAGCCCCAAAAGAACCAACAAGAGACTTCCATGAAAACCCCCAATTTCACCTAAAATTGGCATTAAAAATTCATTTGCATTACAAAAACCACTGAAACTATTTTTTGCACCAACCATAAAATTAAATGAACATGAAAATGTCATAAAAACAGCAATTCAATTAACATAGATTGCATGCATATGGAATCACCTACCAAATTAGTTAAAACCTTAAATCCTTTGTGCGAAAATCAAATCGCACCACCGTCGCACCAAGAGGGACCTAGATAAAACCTAAAACCACAATAAAAGACCAAGAAAACCCAAGGTTAAACCCTAGGTTCGAAACCCTACCCCCTGGTCATTTTTTACTTCAAGTAAAAGGGAACAAAACCCTAAACAAATAGAATGAAACCCTAAGCAATTTGAAAGGGGAATGAAATGGACTAACTTACTTGAGAAATCTTGAATGAATCTCCCCAAAACACCAGTTTCTAAAATTGGAAACGGCCACAATTTAGGGGTTGCTCAAAAAAGAATGAGGAGGTCATTTAGGAACTGGAATGGAGGGAAAAGAGTAAGAATTGAGAGAGTTAAGAAGGGATGAAGTTACCTCTTCAATTCTGGCCGATTTGAGACACTCTATGAAGTTATGCCCTAATTCGCGATTTAAAGGAGTTCCAAGTAGAGGGGAAAGGAAATGGGAGTGCGCTTGGGCTTCTTAGGGTCAAAAGGGGGGGTGGAATCACCAAAAAATTCATTATAATGAATAAGATATTAAAAAATTTAAAAATGATTTAAAACTGGAAAATGGGCTTTCGGGTTGGCTCAATTCTTAAGTAAAAACCCAAATACCCCATTGTTATGGATTTGTAAGGGATCCAAATTGCATTGTTAGTGTTAAAAGGTCAGTGGAGGATTTTTTGGAATTGGAATGGGTGAAAAAAAAATAAAAATGAAATAGTTATAAAATAATCAAAATCGGTTTTTAAATCTGGAAATGAGCTCTCGATTTGGCTCAAATCATGAAAACTCACCATTTCCTCCAGAAATGAATGGGAAACCCCTAAAACAAAGAATGAATGGAAATTAAATGAAATTTACCTTGAAAATAAGTTATTTATGTGACACGCCATTAATACAATTCTTGATTTTCATCTTCAACTAATTCATAAAACTCATTTTTTCCGCTCACCGAAGTTCTGAGTAAGATTAACCTACTTTGGACCAACTATAAGTTTCGTTGATCTATTAAAATCTTAGTCATTGTATCCTATAAAGCCAAATGCATCATTTATCAAGTTTTGAACAGAATTCTCCTTTGGCGGGTCATTTTTGTTTCATTGATAGGATAGTTTATGTTTTGATTTTCCATATCATTTGATTTGTCATGTCAAATCCAATATACACATCGACTAGAAAACTATTTCAATTTCATGTGCTCATATACTTCGTTTATGTTCAACCATTGCTTGAATTTACAATTAGGACACATACATTTTATTATACTGTCCACTGATTGATTTGCAATTGCATAATCTAAAAATTCTTGCAAACCCTTCATATACCGATGCGTGTTTTAGGGTAGATTAATTCGACTTTTATCCACACATATTAGATTACCACTCTTACATTCACAAATAAAGATATAGATGTTTAATTAAACAAATACGATCAATTTTTAACATCATAGTGTATAAAAAACATTTCTTCACTAAAATTATACTCACAGGAAAGCTCGACTTCAACTAAAAAATGAAAACAAAACAAGTCCATGTTACTTCAAAATAAAAAAAATGATAATTTCAAATCCTCGAACACTAACTGACGGGTTGGGGGCCGATGTCGTGGGAGAAGTTTGGTGAGGCGATGGGGTGACGAGACAACGACTAATGAGGAGAGGGTAGCAACCGGCGTGGACGCCAGGGAGAGCAAGTTGATGATGTTGGACTCACAGACAGACGGAGTGGGGGGGAGATGGCGGGGTCACCATGGGCAGGGGGTCAAGGTTGGTGTTGGGGGTCGGGGTCGGGGTTCGAGGTTGAGGTTAGAGTTTTAGTTTTTTCTTCAAAAATTTAGTGATGGTTATAATAAACCGGTGCTATGTTTTAAATAAAAATAACTATGTTAATATGCAACGAATGTTTAAAAAACCACTGCTGATGAGTGTTTTCCTTGCAGTGTTATGATTGGACTCATCCCATTTGAGTGTTTTGGTGTGTTAGTTATTATTATTATCATGACCATTCACGAAGGCGTGTCCCATGACCGCAACCCTTTTAGTGATTGAGGGTGATCTTATAACCAGATTTTCATATTAATTGTTACAACCAGACCCTTTCCTCCGAGTGTCTTAGTTTATGTGCATTTAACCAGCAATCATTAGATAAATCCAAGCTCCACCGTTGGTGGTGGAACCGTTTGGATTTGAATAGGGTAAAGGATAGGTTGCAGGGTTAAGTCTCTGGCACTGCAAGTTTATTTTCTTTTTTTCTTTACGCCATACAATGAACAATGTAATATAATAGGTAGATTACATTCGTCACCGCGAAACACATTGCAAGGAATAAAAATGCATTAAATCGCAGGTTCGGGGACTTGACCCCGCGACCTACCCCTCACCCCCCAAATCTTACCACTCCACCAACAGTGGGAAGTGGCCAATGTAATATATGTTCAATGATTATGATTTTTTTGGGTGAGGTGATTTTTGTAACCATGGATTATTGTTATAATTTACGCTTGTTTTGAAAGTGTCAAATAAATAAAAATAATGATAAAATACCAAACAGGTCAATGGATAAGGTTGACACCTTGGACGTGCGTGGATGGGTTAAGAAACAAGGATATTATAAATCTTCACTAGGGGTCACTTTGTACGGAAAAAAATATCAAAGTAAATAAATTTAATGAAAACAAATGAAACGGATAAAAAAGTAAAATTGAAAACGTGATTTTAAACGGTGAATATAAACAAAAAGAATCATAATAAAACGACAATAACATCTATATTATAAAAATAACACACATAAATAATTTAAATAATAATAATAGATAGATTAAGAATAAATGAGGCTTTGAGCTCAGCTTTTAATACAAGGATGAAAATTGATTCACGACCTTCCTCTCATTCCCAAATAATAATATTTTATCATATATTATTTATAATTATCACAAATAAAATATATTAAAATATGCAAACGTAGCCCTCAAAATAAAAATATAATTTTTTAAATAATCATAACCAAAATAATCAATTTATACTTTTATATTTCTATAAAGATTCTATACACTCAGGGAAGTATGAAGTATTACAGGAATTTGGATATTCCAAACCCAATACGTTTAATAATTATAAAATCCAAATCCGGTATAATTTTTTTAAAATTATATATTTTTACAAAACTTATCAAATAAGTCTAAAAATTAAATTTAAGAAAGTTCGGAATCGATTTAAATATGCACAGCGTACTTCTGAACAAATTGATTTTTCTTCCATCCATATCCGTTCTTGGGTTCTCTCTCTGATTTGTCTGAATCCAGCCGGCGGTCCCGACCTCCGGCCCGCCGCCAGTCGTCATCGCTGCATTCTCTTCCCGTCAACCCTCTTCCCGTCGCCCCTCTTCCGACAGGACGCCGGCGCAATCATCTCCTCGATATTCTCGCGCCCTCTCTCCTTCTCTCGCTGCCTCGTCGCGGGTCGTTGTATTCCAGTCCTCGTTAATTCGGGGGAGGTGGATCCGTCGTCGAGTCCTTCGGGGGAAGATGGGGAATGCCAATGGCAGAGATAGCGGTGGTGTGGACGACCTATCATCCGGAAGATCCAACGGAGAAACAGGCTTCCATGGCGATCCACCGTCGCCTAACCCCGAGGTGCCTGGCCGCGTTGTTTCGTCTGATGTCATGGGCAGCACCCCGCCCGAAAGCCCTCGTCGCTCTCGATCCCCTGTCATGTTCGCTCCTCAGGTATTTTTATCTTCCTGTAGTCTCCACCCTGCCTCCCTTCCTCCAGCTATCCTGGGATCTTATTTGATCCATCCTGGCTTTCTTTCTTGGATCTGCGTTAGATGCACCATTTTGTTTTCATTTTCTGTCGCTGTTGTTCTCTTGTCCTTGAATGATTGATGGTTATTAATAATGTCACGTCGTTTGGTTTGCTTCTGCTCCTATATCAATTTTCAACTTTGACGGGCATGGTTGACGTTGCACACCCGATGCTGATTTGCACGCAGATTTTTGATTGATTATGGATTGGAATGTGTACTTTTTTGTTTTACTCTTTCTCTATTAACAGCGGAAGTACGATTGTTTCATTACAATAGATTGTTTTGACTGCTGATAGACCCCTCTCAAGTTTTCCCCCATTCCTTTTATTTAAATTATCAATGCGAGAAATAGGATAATTATGTATGATACGATTTGATCGAGTGATTTAACAGGATTCAAGTGACAAATATGTAATGATTGCATCTTGTTCATTCCGTAAGCAAGCAGCTGCATTTTGCATGGCATTGGACCTTCCGTTGACTGTTTACTACTGTATTTAAAAAAGATAATTTATAAATTCTGGATCCGAACCTGGATTGCTTATTTTCATGTTCATAATATTTTCCATTAAATTTTGCCTATACACATGCCTTAAGAGAACTGAAGTGTTTGATGTACATAGCTTTTGTGTCATTTTTTCTTAGCATTAAAGTTGTTTGTGTTGGTGCTAGTGCCCTACAACAAGTTAAGTGTTGTTGGTTTAGGCAATACATGATCATTCATTTATGTTTGTTGTATAGATTATGAGAGATGGAATGATAATAATGACAGGTTCAATTGTGTGAAAACCATTTTCCGGTGAAGGAATTAGATCTAACGGAAGGAGAGATTCCAGAACTCTAATTTCCGGGATTGGATGAGGATGGTTAAACAACGACAACAAAGTCCGGAAGTTCGAAAGTAGGCAGACCGGAAGATGACAGTTGAAAGCAAGCAATCAGAAGTTACCCCTTGACAGGTTTGAAGGTGGAAGCGAGGAGACGTAAATGACTTGCGTACAATCTTCTTTGTTGATATGTAAGATTTTATGAAGTTATGTAAGGTTTTTCCTTAGCATTTTTGCGGAAAAGGAAATACGTAAAGGTCTTTAGGATGTTACGTAAGAGTAGACTTGTGAGGTTTCCGGAAGCGTGCACTATATACCTGAAGCTGAAATTAAGACAATGGATGTCTTGGCTGAGCGGAGGGTCACCCGTGAAGATTGGATCCAAGTGGACTTTCTGTTCACGAAAATCGGAAGGCGGTGACATCGTTTGCACCCACGTAAATACTTGTGTTGTTTTTTGCCTTTCTTTCCTTTGCTTGTCTTTCAATAGTTCTTGTCTAGTTTGTTTCAGGTGTGTGTTGTTGTGTAGTGATTTAGGTGCGATGTGTCTTTTAAGTTTCGGTACATCGTCACCATGGGTTCATTCTGGTTCTTTGTCTCTGTCTAGTAAGTTCCAGAGCATAACTTCTAGTGTTCGGAAGTTCCCTGGACCCAACAAGTGGTATCAGAGCTTCGATTGCCGTGTTTTCAGATGACCAGACCCTAGCTAAAGTGTTATAGAGCTCAGTTCAGTAGCATTTTACTGCCCATGGTCTTGTAGGAGAATTTCGACAAGTAGTTCTAGAAGATGCAAATAGAGGATTGTCTACTGTAGAAGGATCTTGATTTTCTGTTAATTAATACCAAGCTAAAAGTGATGAAGAAGGAAAAGAATGAAAAAAGATGGATAAGAATGCACTCGTAGTGATCCAGATGTCACTAGCTCGGAACATGGCTTATAACATTCGTGAGGTAAAGACAACATCGGAATTTATTCGGCATGAGAATGTCGGAAGGTAAGCTGATGATTGATTGCATCAACGACTTCAACATCGTCTAGAGTCAATTGGAATCGGTGAAGGTAAGTTTTGGGGATTCAGAGTGGGCGCTGTTGTTACCTTCATCACTCTTGGGATCATGAGATGCGATGGTTATTGTGGTGAGTAACTCAAGCGGTAAGACAAACCTGGTGTCTTCAGACATTAGAGATATGATTCTGAACGAGGAGATTTGTTGGAAGGAGATTCATGCATCAATACAAATAGTGTGGAAGGTAAGGGACGTTTCGCAGCATGAACGATTCACATGAAGTGAGGAAGAAGTTGGAGTCGTAGTAGCTCGACGAAAGGTGGTCCCTTGTGCTGGCATTGTGGGAAAAAAGACCACTTGGAGAAAGATTGCAGTGAACGAAGAGTCAATTTCGAAAGATATGATTCCGAAAGTGCATCCACAAATCCCGTATCGAAAGATACGAGTGGTCTTTTGCTGAGTTTCACCAATTCACTTGAGCCTTGAATTAGACTTTGGAGCTTTTCACTCTACACTCGAGAGAGAGTATGAGGAATTATACATCCAAAAGATATGACAAGGGTACATATTGTGGACGGTGGAGCTCTCGAGATTGCGGGTAAGGGTGATGTTTTAGTCCGGATAGAACGAAAGCTTGCAAGGAGTTGCAAGGAGTGCAACACATACTGGGGTTAAGTAAGAATTTAATTTTGGTGGGACAACTAGATGATATAGGTTCATGTACAACCTTTGTGGATGGAGCGTGGAGAATTACACGCGGTTCCATGGTGGCGGCCAAATGAGTAAAGGATTGGACTTTGTATGAGAGTTTCAGAAGGTACAATGCATGCCGGACAAGTAACTCCCGCAAAGTTATGACATGAATGTGTGAGTCACTTAAGTGAGAAATGAATGGAAACCTAGCTTCTAAAGAAGTGTTGAAGATCAGAAGCATACAAAATATGTGACTAATGCATCCTTAAGAAGCAGTGGAAGATGACTTTCCAACCCAAAGGCAAGACGCCTAAGGATCAGGAGTTAACGCCAATCCGTTTTCACGAGGGTCATTGTACTATGTTACCTTCATCGACGATGTGACACGAAAGGTGTGGATGTTTATTCTCAAGCTCAAGTTCGAGGTATTCAAAACCTTCGTTCGATGGAAAGTCATCGTGGAGAAGAAGACCGGAAGCTAACTGAAGTGTTTGAGATCCGATAACGGTGGAGAATATGGAATCAGAGAGTCTCAGAGGTTTTGCCGGCGGAAAGGCATACGGTTTGAGAAGACTGTACCTGGTACTGCGAAACAAAACCGAGTTGCGGAGAGGATGAATTGAACGTTAGTTGGAAAAGCAACGAGCATGAACATTCACAATGGTTTTCCCAGGGAGTTTTGGACCGAAGCCATGAATTGTGCGACCTACTTGATTAACAGGAGTCTTTCCCCGTTCAGGCAAGAACTTCCAAAAACATGTTGGTCCAGAAGAAAAGTTGAAATTTTTCGTCTCCAAGTCTTTGGTGCACTCGCCCACGTCTATGTTAATGCCAAGGAAAAAGATAAGCTATAACGTCCTGGTTGAGGTATGCCCTCTTTTAAGTTCTAGGGTTATCTTTCGTGTTTGGGAAGTGGCAGAGGTGGCTCAGTGGTTCTTGGGGGTGGCTTGGCCTTGGTGGTGGCTGCAGAAGGCCACCGACCAGCCAATGGGAAGTCACTGACGCCAGTGGCTTTAGGTAGAACCACCATAAGCCTCTCAGCCAATGGGAAGTCACTGACGCCAATGGCTTTAGGTAGAACCACCATAAGCCTACAGAGGCCACCGACCAGACGGTGGGAATCCATGGTGGGGAATCCAGGCTACATGCATTCTGCCTGTAACCACCGGCTAGTCGACTGGTCACCACCAGGCCGGTGGCGTTTTTTCGATTTTGTTAATGAAGGGCTGTTTTGTAATTTTGCCAAATCACATTATTAACCTCTTAATCCCTCTTTTCCGACCCTAATTCGACCAGGGCTCTTGGAGAGGCTGCTCTTTGGCGTTCTTGGCTCCCTCGATCATCTTCGATTGGCATTTTGATCCTGGATCAATCCGCTGTGTTCTAATTGGTAAGTTCGATCCTTTTTCTTTTGTTTCTCCTTCTCTTGGATCAACAACAAATCTATGATGCGTTGACCCGATCTATCGATCGTATGATGTCTCCTTCGTTTCTCTTAAATCAATTGTGCGTTTGGTTGTCGGAGGCCGAATCTTGTTTGGTCGTGGTGCAAATCTCGTGTTTGACTAGGTTTATGATCTGCTTTTTTTTTTCCGCCGACCATGTGATGATCAAACCTCCTTTCTAAGATATAGAATTAATGTTTTGGGCCTCTTGTCTTCTCTTGTGACCCCCTTCCTTTTGGAGTGTGGATCCCGTTATTCTTGCTGCGCGAATCAAGTGTTGAGGTGGGTGGTTTCGTATGAAGTCTTTGTTGAATGAGCTTCACGTGCTCATTGGTTTTTAAACTTGTTTTCTAAATGATTTTTGGCATGATCATTTACGAATTGCGTGTGTAATGGATTTTGATATAAAATGGTTTTCCCATTGAAAAGTGATAAAAGGATGATTTTAAAGCACTGATGTTTTGTTTCTGAAATTTGATTTTCAAAGCTTTGTTTTGATGATATGAAAAGGGTTATGAAATTGTTTGTTGAATTGTGAAAAGCCCTTTTGAAACTTTTTGATATGCGCACCACATGGAAGCTTTGGGTACTCAGGTGAGAGTTTGATATTGGGACTTGTCTTTGGTTTGTCGGGGGTCGACACATCGGGGTGTTCCTCTGTTATGTTGGTGCACTGGGGACTTGTTTTACATGACATCGTTGGGGGGAATTACACATCGAGGTATTCCTCTCCTCCTTTGGTCATCGTGTCGGGGATAGGTTTAGTGTGCACTAGGCATGATTGATCATTGTACGAGAAACCTAGCTAGCCCAAACCTATGTTATCCTAGGGGCACCTTCCATTGTGCTTGGTTGTGATATGGATTTTGATGCATGCTTTGATAAATGGAAAATGGTTTGTTTATAGTGCTTTGAGAACTGTTTGTAACTAATTAAAAGGGATATTTTCCATGTTTTGATATAATTTGTGAAATTTTTATCCTGCCATGTTGTTTTCTTTAAATTTGAGCATATTTGGATTTATTTAACAAAGACTGCTTTTGGAACACTTCGTGGAATCCTACTGGGTTTGTTTTGCTCACACCCTGCACATACCCTCTAGTGTGTGTAGATCTTGTTTTATCTGATTCAGAAAAGGGCTAGACGCCGCAGTGAGGCGATGAGTTTCATGTTTAGCCGGGCATAGGTATATGGTGGTGAGACGGTGGGATGTTGCCCACGCCGCACATGGAGTTGCTATCGTAAGTTTTGAGCACTCCAGGCTTTTGATTTTGGATTATGTATGTTGGGATTGACTTGCTTAGTCCTTGATGTATCTCCACCGCCCTTTGACTCTGTTTATGGCATACTCTATTTTTCATTTTCTCTTCCTTTGTACATCGATGCCATGTCAGTTGTTTTTTCAGGTTGGGAAGAAATTGTTCCCAAAGGTTATTCTTGATGCCTAGGTGCTTGACACCAACCCTTGTTGATCGAGAACGCCATTTGGGTCTTATCGCGGACCGGGTTAGGGAGTATGGCAGTTCTGGAGATAATAGATTGTCCGGAGTATGTTTCGGATTGAAGGTATCGCTAAGGCCAGATGTACTAGAATGCTTGCCTACTGTGAAAACTCAGGGCAGAGCTCTCGAAGGCGATGTTTCAGAAGTTGTGGTTTCAGAAGTAGTGGTTTCGGAAGAAGCAGAGCCGCAAAAGTCTAACAGGTCTAGGCGCCCAATGTAAAGGTTCAGAAGTGACATGTACTTGCTTCTTATTGATGGTGGGGAACTTGAAAGCTGAAAAGAGGCGGCAAGTCTCAGTGACTCGAGACAATGAGAGTTAATGATGAAGGAGATGAACTCCTTGCATGTTTCCAAAACATGGGAGCTAACAAAACTTCCTGTTGGGAAAAGAGCGCTTGCAGAATAAGCGGGCCTTTCGGTTGAAAGAAGCGGATGATAAGAAATGGTAAGAGGTAAGACTTGTTGTGAAACAAACTTCTTAAAAATACAAAGATTCAATTGAACCAGCCTCAACTCCTTTGCCTCTTTCCGCACCATCCTCGAGGACCTCTAATTTATCATTCTCTTTCTCCCGTCTCAGAACCGAAGTTGAAAGAACAAAGGTGGCTCACGAACCAGCAAAGTGCCCCAACTTCCTTCACTTCGAGCAAAGCAGAGTGAAGTTTTCATAACGGATTTTTAAAAAAAACCTACCAGACCATTTTTGATCCAGATTCATTGAAAGACACGTCAATCTCTACACACACTCTTGCGATTGGAGAACGAGAAACATTCTGCGTTGTGGAATCAATCTTGAGAGGTGTGCTGATCGTTCTTGCAATACCAAAAAAGCATCTTGCTTGAACAGATGAATTGGTAAGCCAACAAGGCTGATCTAAACTAGGGCAATGGGTGAATCGAACACTCAAATCAAAAGGAGAGACCATTTATGTATCGTCATTTTGAAACCAAAAAAATCCCATACCTCTTTTTTCCAGCAGCGATAATACTCTTCTTCATCGGCAAAGCGAAGAAGAATACGCCTTTCATCTATCAACCCCATCGACAAATTATCAAACCCTATCTTCTCCATCGTCTTCTTCAGCGAGTCCAAACTAGGACGACCTCAATTAAATTCACCCACTAGCGAAAACCAATTTTAGTTGTTGGATCTGTGATGTTTTCTTCTGAGAACGCCACCACCGGGTATCCAAGATGCTTGAACACAGAGGGAGAAAGGGGCTTTTGCAAATTCTTACTTCAATTCACCACAACTAGGAAGGACTTAAATTGCTTGTCTTTATCTTGGCTAGGGTTCGCTTGCCTCGTGTCATGCTCGAGAGGAACCCAAGCCAACGGCGGTGGCATCCTCTCCAAAATGGGTGGTCATCCTCATGAAGTAGTTATGTATTGTTAAGGTTGATATATTTTGTAATGAGTTGATCTATTTTCTGTGTACTACTCAACTTGAGATTGAGTGTTAAATTAACCTCTAACACACACACACATATTTCTCTCAAAAGATGGCAAATTCATGTGACTTATGGCAAGTGACTGATTAGGGAACTCTCTTCATTGACAGTAATACACGAGCATTGTAATGGGGTCAATGAATTTAAATCCTAAATTGTTGTTTGGAGGCCTTAATGTGCATTTTATCATAAAAAAGAGCCTTTTTTTTTGGTAAAATGACACATCTGGTAACTGTTGGATGCTGCCAAGTCACTTGTCGAAAGGGAGAGTGTAACACCCCGACCTGAACCATCGAGTCCAAGCCGAAGTGCTACATGACCTCACGTGCGCCTCCTTGTACGCAAGAGCCTGCTAACTAGCAGCGATGGTCTATGTTTGTTAGTGAGAAAACTATTCCCTCAGTATTATATTATAGGATCTATAATAACAAAAAAATAAATAATCACAGTAACATGCTAAAACTAAAGAATGACATATGTCATACATTAAAAAGAAGCTCTCAAAATGGTAAGTCTGTCCAGAGTAATAAACAATGGATAAATAAGTAAATAAATAAAATAGCAGGTCCTTTGGAATCCGTCTCGGTCTGCTACCAACTTCGCGCTCCTCTACTCAATCATCCATCATACGACCCTTGTCTTTCACTGGATCTCTAGTCATGAAATCTACAAGCGCACCAAAATGTCCGAGTAGGGTGTGAGTACAAGACTCAGTTGAACACCACCAATCCATCCTTAACCTGGTGTTTTTAAGTATAACAAGTGTATGCCATAATAATAGTAAATGCGTAACGAGCATAAACATACAATCCAAAATCGAGTGGTTGTGCGTCGCCACAAACACTCGACCTCACATGCTTCGACTCCATCCCTGAAGGATAACAAGAGATATCAGAAGTAACCAAACTAGCCACATGGCTAGTAAACTAGTAATACGACGTCCTCATGGCGTTGTGCGAACATGCTACCTCGTGTCCTCTAGTCATCGAGTGAAACACGCTACCCAGTGTCCTCTGGTTCTAATAGGCTACCTTGAGGGCGTGGTACTTGACAATCGCTAGGCTACTTCGAGTGCATCCTCAACATGGTCTCCTTGGCATCCTCACATCTTTACTCTGTGCTCAGGTCCTCCGTTGCCATTGTCGCAAGTCAAGCACACTTAAGGGATAAACATGTCATGACGACCCACCTGTTCCGAGCACCAAGAACAATACCTCCAAGCAAGGTGACATATATATAAGGTAGAGCGTACATGGAAAGCATATCAACATGAGAAAAGAGCAACAACATGTGATCACAATCAAACATGACAACAAACTACTCTAGTATCACTTATGGAATCCCAACGGGTCTCGCAGGTTGCACACACCCACATGCGATTACAATCAAGCATGGTCATTGTTAAAGACCAGAGTTCTGGTGTATGTATATCAATGGAGGGAAAATGGAATTACAGGATACGAAGGGGAGGGAGAGAAAGAGAAATAGAAGTGGTTACAAACCCCACCTGAGAGTACCCCATGATTCTCTCCCCAAGCTACAGCCGAACGACTTCCTAACTGAAAAGTGGTCCCCCTAGACTCACCCCCACACCCTTAAGTAACCGTATCATGGGTCCAACTGTCCACGTGGCCTGCTCCCCTCTATATTACCGGTTCTGCCCCTTCGAGAGTAAACCTTCCACTCCTCCAGGAAGGTCTTGGATCCTATCACTGCCCACCGCATGAGAATCAGTCTTGTCTGCAAGATTGAATGCGGGGAACTGATTTTGGAGCACAAATTCATCCTCCCATGTCGCATCAGCAGCAGGTTGGCCCTTCCATTGAATAAAAAATTGAGGCTGAAACATGTTATCCTGGAGGTGGTATGCGACCGGGCCAATTTGGCGTATGATCTTGAAAGCCCCATAATAATGGGGGGACAATTTTTGAGAGATTCAACGTGCGAGGGAGTGCTGCTTGTGAGGATGAAGTTTGACATAGACCTGGTCGCCAACAGAAAGAGGCAGGACGACGATGGCGGTCTGTCTGAAGGCGCCTAATGTCTTGGGTGCGAGCTAGGTGGTGTTTGAGTTACTTCAAAGCCTCATCACGATCTTGGAAGGTAGTAGCCACTGTAACCACTCAGACCTCAGAAGGAAGGAAATTGATAAGGGTAGGAGGTAAACGACTTCAAATGGTGTTGTTTTAATTGCCGAGTGCCAAGAGGTATTGTAGGATAACTCGGCCCATGGAATCCAATAAGACCAGCGTTTGGGCTGCTCCCCAGCGAAACAACAGTGAAAAGTTTCGAGGCTGCGGTTGAGGACCTTTGTCTGGCCATCCGTTTGCGGATGGTAGGCAGAGCTGAAACGCAACTGAGTGCCATGGAGGCGGAACAAGTATGTCCAAAACTGGTTGAGAAAAACCGGATCATGATCACTGACTATGAAAGTTAGCAGCTCATGTAGACGGACAATTTCTTTGGAACAAATTTCTGCTACCCTTGTGACCGTGTGTGGGTGTTTCAATAGGAGGAAATGAGCATACTTGGAGAGACTATCCACCATCACAAAGATGCCATTAAAGCCGCCAGACTTGGGCAACCCGATAATAAAATCCATAGAAAGGTCTGCCCATATGGCAGTCGGGATATCCAACGGTTGGAGTAGTCCAACTGGTGATAAAGTGGAATACTTGTTTCGTTGGCGGACCATACATTGCCGAACATATTTCTGGACAACAATTTTCATACCTTGCCAATAAAGGGTGGCGGCGAGGCGCCGATAGGTGCGATAAAATCCTGAGTGGCCCCCTTCTGGAGAGGAGTGATATTCGGCTAGGAGGGTAGGCATCCAAGGGGAGGAGGACGAAAGAACCCGACAATTTTTATAGTATAAAACGCCCTGCTGAAAATTGTACCCTGGATAGGAAGTGATGCCGTCCTGTAAAGCAAGGATGATTTTCTGGAGGTGGAGATTCGATGGAACATCCTGGAGCAGGTCCTGCCCGTCCACTATGGGAAGGACTGAGTAAGTGCCAAAGCTGCGGAATCATGGCAGCGGGATAAAACGTTAGTGGCAGAATTTATGCGACCGGGTTTAAATTTGATCTCGAAGTGGTAGCCCAAGAGCTTAGCTAACAAACATTGTTGATCGACAGTAGTAATACGCTGCTGTAACAGAAACTTTAGGCTCCGCTGATTCGAATAAACCACAAATGTGTGGCCCAAGAGTTAGGGCCACCAGTGTTGAATGGCGAGGACAAGAGCCATTAGTTCTTTTTCATAAGTGGATTTAGTCAAGGTTTGAGGGGATAACACCTTGCTAAAATAAGCAATGGGCTGTTGATGGTGCATGAGGACAACGCCAATGCTGCAGCCGAAAGCGTCACATTCCAGTTTGAAAGTAGTGGAGAAATTTGGAAGAACGAGGATAGGAGCCTGGGTGATGAGCTGCTGCAGGTGGCTGAAAGCGTTTTAAGCCGCAAGAGTCCAGTGAAAGCCCTCCTTTTTGGGTGATGAGCTGCTGCAGGTGGCTGAAAGCGTTTTAAGCCGCAAGAGTCCAGTGAAAGCCCTCCTTTTTGGTGAGGTGAGGGCTGTGAGCGTTTGGGCAATGACGCCATAGTTCTGAATGAAGCGACGATAATAGCCGATTAAACTAAGAAATACCCGGACCCCTCTGACTATAGTCGATTGTGGCCAATGAAGAACAACTTGAATTTTGGCTGGATCCATGGCCACGCCATGGCTGGAGATGACATGACCCAAATATTCGATCTGCTGCTGGAGAAATTGACATTTCCTATCTAGTAAGATTTGGTGGGCAACAGCGAGATGCTCCTGATGTTGCTTCCAGCGAGATGCTCCTGATGTTGCGGCCAACAGAGTGTGGCGGGGTACCTCCCCAGATAGCCCTGGGTCGCCTTTCTTCGACCGAGAGATAGAGCGAACCGAAAGTGAGAGGGATTCGTAGAGCGAGGAGGCGGGTGCTAGGCAGTGGCGTCGCGGTCGCTCATAGGGGCGGGGGACCCCCCACCTTGGTATAGCCGGCAGAACCGTGGCGGTGCGCGAGTTCAATATGACGCGCTAGGCCCATGGCCTGAAGGCGGGTGTCAGGGTTATGAATTCGCACCCAGGAACAAATGTCTTCTTGAAAGCCATTTAAAAAATAACCATGATATTGTGGTTTCAGAAGGTGTGGAAGCAAGGAGGCAAGATATTCATAGTGTTCAATGTAGTCTTGAACCGAGCCCTGTTGGTGGAGCGCCGCTAATTCCTCGCAGGGGTTCTAAATGTTGAGTCCACTAAAATGTTCAAGGAGTTCATGTTTGAAAACTGACCATGTTAAGTCTGGGCAAACCTCCGTGAGAATGGTGAACCAATGGATGGCAGTGCCATTCATACTAACTTGGGCGAGCTGGATCCATAAAGGCTCTGGTGTATGATGAATGCGAAAGTATAGTTATGCCCTAGTTAGCCATCCTCGAGGATCCGATCCATCAAATAACAGAAACCCGACGCGACAGGAGATTGGATAAGGATCGGGCTGGAGGTGCGCGACGTTGGGTGGAAGCTCCGTACCTGATGGTGGATGCCGAGGAGGAATATTTCCTGTGGTACCGGATTGGGATGAAGTTTCCGGCGGCCGAGAATCGGTCTGTTGAGGTTGTTTCTCTGAATGGCGCAACATCAGTTTCCGGAACTCGGTTTGCTCGGCGAATTCGAGCTTCCAACGACGTTGATTTTGACGTAGCTCTTGAATCCCCTGTTGGAGGTCGCCGACCGTTGTGGTTAAGGTGGAGAGGGACGACGCAACGTGTCTATATGCTCGTCTACTCTATCCAAGCGAGATTGATTTCTCCTTTCCATGGAGAAAGGAGCAAGGTTGGACTAAGTGTTAAAGACTAGAGTTTTGGTGTATGTATATCAATGGAGGGAAAATGGAATTATAGGATACAAAGGGGAGGAGAGAAAGAGAAACAAAAGTGGTTACAAACCCCACCCGAGAGTACCCCACGGTTCTCTCCCCAAGCTACAGCTGGACAACTTCGTAACTGAAAATAGGTCACCCCTAAACTCACCCCCACGCCCTTAAAGTAACCGTATTATGGGTCCAGCTGTCCATGTGGCCTGCTCCTCTCTGTATTATCGGTTTTGCCCCTTTGAGAGTAAACCTTCCACTCTCCAGAAAGGTCCTAGATCCTATCGGTCATTAGTTATGGCAACACAAATAAACATATCATGGCAACATGTGTAAACGAGAGCCCAAGAAGGTAAGAAACTTCCTACCTCACGGTTGTCAAGGTCAACGTCAAGGTTCATCGAAGGCGTCGTCACCCGAACCACGTTCGTACATCAACTGAAACACAATCTCCCGCTAAGGACTCCTAGAACTGTTTCCAAACCAACATGACTAGGGTCCTTGAGTAAGGCAATGAGAAACATGACAAAGGGTAGAACCAATTCTTACCCG
Organism: Viscum album; assembly: GCA_963277665.1. Classification (NCBI taxonomy): domain Eukaryota; kingdom Viridiplantae; phylum Streptophyta; class Magnoliopsida; order Santalales; family Viscaceae; genus Viscum; species Viscum album. The sequence goes on along the minus strand of OY728127.1, from coordinate 1,478,601,964 downwards.
AGGTCGGTCGTTGGAAAACCTCAAGCCCTGTTGGAAGGCTTCTCGGAAGTCTAGGAGGCTCCACGGTGGAAGCAGTTGGTTGCGGCGTGGAGGCTTATAGAAAACCACCACCACGGTGCAGGGGTGCACTGGGAGAAGACCGCCACAACGCAGGACTGACGGCTGCAGTGTGGACTCTCTGTTAGTTAAACACCACGAGCACAGGACGAGGCACTGCGGCGTGGAAAGCATCGGAGAATGACCTCCACGACGCAATGAGGGAGAACTGCAGTGTAGAACCAGATCGAGTCACGCTCTGCTGTGGCGTAAGGAGAAGCACTACGGCCTCATGAATTCCCCTCTTTCCAAACCGAAACGCCTTCCCCAAATCAAGACAAAAATGACTATTTCAAACCAAAAAACCCTGAAGATTGTAGGCTGGATGAACGACCGTAGCAGATGTCTGTAACTGATGCGGAAAGGTTTCTGCGGCGTGGTTTAAGATACCACGTCGCAGCCTTTCCCAATGTCTCTCCATGGCGAAGGCTATGGTGTAACCCATCAACTTGCACCATTACGACGCAATGCCTTCCTTTACGGTGTGGCCTCAATTTCACCATACCACTATGACGTAGCCATATCACTACGGTGCAACCGACCTCTCCGCGGCGTGGTCGTGAGTGCTACGACGTAGCCACCCCCGATTTGGCCAGAAAGTTACCGAACTCACATTTAAGTTTCCACAAGCTTCTCAAAACCTGTAAGCCTTTATCCAAGCATGGCCAATCACAAGAACAAGGAGGAGGCAAACAAGGCTTTCATCAAGGTAATAAAGTTGCATGGTTTTACAATTCTCCTCCTCTAAAGACTTCTCGTCCTCAAGAAGCGTCTCTAGGGTTCTTACTCAAACAGCTCAAACCACTGTGCTCGAACGTCACCCTCTCGCTCCCAATTCTCCTCCCAGATTCGCCAATGCTGCTATCGAATCCAGACGAGTGGTATCGTCTTCCCTCGGAGGACTTTCTCATTCTGGTCTATAATCCGCATCAGACGCTCATCGTAAGATGCATCAGGGTCCAACTCAACGTCCTCGCAGTCGATGATGTTGGGACCACTTTGTGTATGAAGATTGTATTTGTTGTCAACAGTTGTCTCAAAATGAAGAAGGATATGAAGGACTCCAAAGTTAATGGAGATCGGCTGAAGTGAGGATGCCTAGAGAATTGTTATGAAATCATAGCATTGAATGTCATACTTGGGCAATTCACTATGAAGTTAAACCAGACGATGCTTTGCTGATATGTATTTCACAAATATCATAAGTCGGGAGAACTTGTGATGCAAACCTTATGAAGGAAAGGGGGAGAAATGATGTTGCCGGTCATATACAGTTTTGATTGGAAGGAATGATGCTGCTGGAAGATAGGGAAGTTTCAGTATTTTCCATTGTAACTCTGACGATGCTAAATCTGGTCTATCAAAGGATATATATCACGATAGTGGAGTTCATGATAAAAGCTGAAGAATGGTTATGGGAAGCAGTGAAGTGAGGAATGACAAAGGAACAAACAATCTGGAGGCGACACAAAAGAACAGTTTAAGGTGACACCGTTTTCTAGTATTTGCCAAATTTTAGGGCCTGAAAATTGGAAAATGGAGAGTTGTTTTTGGCAAAGGGAGATGCGCAAAATATTAGCGGGGTGCGCGAAAAATAAAGCGCTGCGCGAAATATTAGCGGGGCGCGTGAAAAATAAAGCGGTGTGTTGAATATTAGCGGGGTGCACGAAATATTAGTGGGGTGCGCGAAAAATAAAGCGGTGCGCAAAATATTGACGTGGTGCGCGAAAAATAAAGCGGTGCGCAAAATATTGGCGTGGTGCGTGAAATAGAGGAATGAAGTTTTTCGCGCAAAAGTTGTTTCGAGATCAGAAGCTCGAAAATTGGCAAAGACATGAGGTGCGCGAAAAATTGGAGCATTGCGCGAAATATGATGTTGCGTGAAAGAGTTTTTTACGCGCATGAAGAGGATTTTACGCGCGGATTAGTGTTTTTCGCGCAGGGTTAAAAAGACCTATAAATATAAGGTGACCCCCTCTCATTTGTTGTGGCTCGACACTTAGACAAATCCCGAGCTCTGACGCGTGGAATTTTTTTAAGTATAGAGTGGTGCGCGAAAAGAAGAAGCGCTGCGCGAAAAAGTGAAGTGCTGCGCGAAAAAATTTTCCGCGCCAGGTTTGAATTTTACGCGCAAGCCACCTAGAAGGCTGAGCGAAAAATTTGGGGTCTTCGCACGTATTCAGTTGTGCGTATGGAAGTTCCTACTAGCTTCTGGGTAGGAAAGTGAAGAGTGCGCGAAAAGCCTTTTTCGCGCCAAAAGGCGTTTTTACGCGCAAGGTTTGAATTTTATGCGCAAGCCACCTAGAAGGGTGCGCGAAAAATTTGAGGGTACCGTAGGCCTTTAACAAGTGCTATGCACTCCTGAAGTGTTTTGCGAAGAAGGAGAACCGCGCCCTCTGTGCGAAGAAGAAAGCACAAACAAGCGACTGGTTTTCTCAAACACTCGCTGTGTTTTGTGAAGGAGATCCCGTGAGTACACAACCGGTGAATACTCACCCTTGTAATACCTGTGGAGCTCTCTGCTTGCACAAAGGTGAACACTCTCTAGTTGCACGATTTATATACACTGTTTGCAGAGGTGTTGTTGCTTGTGTGACGAGGAGATAAATGTGCAACTAAACTCATATTTGCACAAAGGAAGAAGTATACCGATACACTCATGTATTGGTATTGAGAATTGAAGAAAGAGATTAAGACTCTGTAGTACTATTCCTTATTATACTATGTCAAAGAGAAAGAAAAGAAGAAGAAGAACAGATTATGCCTAAATGAAGACTGGCAATTATTCAGGGCAATTTGATTCAGATGATGCCAAGTGAACCGATCTTCAATGCCTGAATAATCACATTGGTGTATGTGATTCTAGCCAAGAAGAGAGAAGAAGTTTAGTGCAGTTGGTTTTTGCACTAAAAAGAAGAAAGAAGTCTAGTGCACTTGGTGATGCACTAGAGAAGAAGAGAAAGAAAGAAGGAAGAATTGCTTGCCTACTGCTTTGCAAGTAATCAAGTGAAGAGCATTAAAGAAAACCAAGAGCAGAACCTACCTTATCAAGAAGGAAGAAGACTGTCTCCATAGGCAGTATAAAGAACCAGCTAGAGGCTGCAAGTTGGACTAGGCCATCACCAGTCCAGGGAAGAGGATTGTTTCCCACCCCCCTCTAAAGTGTAGGGACTCACACTGGCTAGAGGATTGCTTTCCTAGCCACTCCACTGTAATAACATATCACATTGTAGTGGGGAATCCATGCACTGGTCATATCCATGCATGGAAAGGACGTAACTACTCTTATTGAGGGGTGAACCTTGTAAAAATATCGTGTGCATATTTTCACTGCTTTCTATTATTGCATGCGATAGGGAAAAAAGAATAAGAGAATCAAGATCTTAACAGGTTAAGAGGTACAGGGATAAAAGTTGGAATTGGTTTAAAAAGTCCCTAACACTGATTCACCCCCCCTCTCAGTGTTAGGTATATCCCAAACTGGTCCTCTCAGATGACATACGTAGGATTAGCCAAGTATCTTTGGAGCCCGATCACCCACAACGAACTTCAAAGGTCTCCTATGGTTGACATAAGATCTCTGTCTGCTCTGAGCGGTGACAAACCTCTTCTGGATCAGTTGCACTCTCTCGCAGGTCTCCCGAACCATACTGGGCCCCACAACTGCCACCCCACTCGCCTCATGCCAACAGAGCGATGAACGACACGACCTCCTGTAAAGAGCCTTGTAAGGTGCCATCTGAATCTAAGTTTGGTAACTGTTGTTATATGTGAACTCTGACAAGACTAGATGATCATCCCACGCTCCACTAAAGTCTAGAATGCAAGCTGATAGAACTATGCAAGGGGAGTGCGATGAGGGGAGGGGGTCTTAACAGTCAAGGGTAATATTGTATTTTGGCTTTTAGGTATTTTTAGTCGGGAGGGTTATAAATTGGATGGGACTAGTGTGCGGGCATTCGCTTAGAAGGTGGTTGAAAGGCTCTAGCCTAGGCCTGTAGAGAGAGAAGTCTCCCAGGAGCACTGCGGAAGGTCAAGAAAACCTTCCATGGTCGCAATTGCAGCTGTAAGAACGATTCATCTCGAAGATTTCCACTGGTATTTCTCTACCGAACTCTCTCTCTCATCCGTAGTCTATCACAAGCCGTAAGCATATCCTCCAATGTGCGTATCGTTTGCTCAGTCTGTCTGCTGATGGTATGTTGTGCTCAATCTCAACTGAGGGGGTCTTAACAGCCAAGGGTAATATTGTATTTTGGCTTTTAAGTATTTTTAGTCGGGAGGGTTATAAATTGGAGGGGACTAGTGTGCAGGCATTCGCTTAGAAGGTGGTTGAAAGGCTCTAGCCTAGGCCTGCAGAGAGAGAAGTCTCCCAGGAGCACTGCGGAAGGCCAGGAAAACCTTCTATGGTCGCAGTTGCAGTTGTAAGAACGATTCATCTCGAAGATTTCCACTGGCATTTCTCTATCGAACTCTCTCTCTCATCCGTAGTCTATAACAAGCTGTAAGCATGTCCTACAATGTGTGTATCGTTTGCTCGGTCTGTCCGTCTGTCTGCTGATGGTATGTTGTGCTCAATCTCAGCCGAGTCCCAAGAGCTTTTTGCACGCTTTGTCCAAAGCGTGATGTAAAATGTGCATCTATGTCTGATACAATGCTCAATGGAACTCCATGCAAGCGTATGATCTCACGAACATAGATCTTTCCCAACTCTTTCACCGAGTGTCTCTCAGATCGGTAAAAAGTGAGCAGTCTTTATTGGTCGATCGACAATCACCCAGACTACGTCACGATTCCTCGGGGTCCTGGGTAACCTCGTCACAAAGTCCATTGTGACGTCCTCCCACTTCTACATGGGTACGAGAAGTGACTGAAGCAAACCATCAGGTCGTTGATACTCTACTTTCACCCTCTGACAGGTAAAGGCATCAGGAGATGAAACCATCAATGTCCATTTTCATTCTTGGCCATCAGAACTGATGTCTGAAGTCGTGATAAATCTTGGTCGCATCAGGATGTACTGCCCATTTAGAGGCATGATAATTTCTCATCAACTCTCTTTGACGGAAGCAGAGACTACTACTCTCCCATGTACCAAGATCACATCGTCGTTGTTCATCTACCATCCGGGTATTGGGTCACCACCAGCCAATTGTTCCCTTATCACAAAACACTCTGGGTCCGACTCCTGACCAATCTTCACCCAGTCCACAAGTCATCACACTTCGACAGTTTGGTGTAAAGTTGATGTGCTCGAAGTGTACTCGAGACTATTTCGAGGTGCCTAGCATGTTGCTCCGGTGACAGCGAGTAGATGAGGATATCGTCGACGAATGAGTCTAAGTATGGGTGAAAGATCTTGTTCATGAGAGCTATGAACACTGCCGACACATTCGTTAGTCCGAACGACATCATCAAGTACTCATACACCCCATACCTGCTCCGAAACGCCGTCTTCAGGGCGTCGTCCTCTCTAACTCGCAACTGATGATAGCCGGATCAAAGATCAATCTTAGAGAACCATCGAGCTCTTCGTAATTGATTGAATAGATCATCGATCCTGGGCAATGAATATCGGTTAATCACCGTCACCTGGTTCAACTTCCGTTTATCGACGCAGAATCGAAGACTACCATCCATCTTCTGGGTGAACAACACAGGTGCACCCCACGATAAAGTACTTGGTATGATAAAGCCCTTCCGCTTCGAGTCGTCAAGTTGTACCTTGAGCTCCTGCAGCTCGGTTGGTGCCATACGACACGAGGTATCGAAATGGATTGCGCACCCGGTACGAGCTCTAACTCAAAGTCAACTCCTCTATCAAAAGGGAGTCCTTTGAAGTTGTCTGGGAAGACGTCTTGATATAGATCCACGACTGGAGGGAGAGACGAGGGAGCTGTCACTGGCCCTACCGAAAGAGCCAAGCCTGCCATTTATGCTGGGATCTTCCTGAGCTGACTCAAGTTCGGTCCAACTCTGCCTGCTCCTAGTTCCCACTCTCTGGTCATCATGAACTTCTCCTTTGGCGAAGTGAACGACACACGCCTTCAATAGCAGTCAATGTGAGCTCAGAAGCTGGTCATCCAATCCATGTCGGGGATCACATCGAAGGTCGTCATCTCCAGAATCATGAACTCCCATAGATGTCCATAACTAGCAACAACTATAGGAAACTTCAGGCATCATTGGAGACGGTCCACTTTTGTGCCTGGTGTATCAAGGGAGACTAACTCAGAAGATAACCTGATCGGTAGGTCAAATCAAGCAACTACTTGTGCATATATAAAGAAATGGGAAACACCGGTATCAAACAAAGCAATATACAAAGTGGATGTGATCAAGACCATATCTCAAACTATAGATGGCCTCTCTCCACCATCGGCTAGAGTCTGATTCACTGTGTAGACGCGACCATCCTCAGCCCTATACCCTGTCCCTGAGGTGTATGATCAGTCCGAGTCTGCTGCTGAGAGCCTCGATCAGACCTCCGGCTCCTTGGAGGTGCCTTGTCTTGCTGCATTGTCGGCATTGACTCTGGGGTGTTGGGCATACCCGATTGTAGTGTCTGACCTTCCCACAATTGAAGCATTGTGGGTTACCTTTAGAAGGAACCGAAGAGACTGAACTCTGTTGCACATGCTTACCACAACTTCGTTGCATGTCCCTGACCTCCTGGTGTCGGAAGAGGTATTCACAACAACAGTAAGAAGCCCCCCGTCTCAGTACTGAGACGGGTAGGAAAAAACTAGTTGCTCGTTCGTTCTCCAAAATCCTCTTGATGTCCAGGGCCTTCCTAAGAACCTCTGGGTACGAAGCTAGGTCGAAGCTCCGAACCTGTTGTCTAAGGTCGGGTCGAAGTCCGATTTGAAATTTCCTAGCCTTCCGAGCCTCGTTACCGGTCAGAAGCGGAGCAAAACGGAGCTCAGTAAAACGAGTGGAGTATGCGGATACTGTCATGGAGCCCTGCTGCATCTCCATGAACTCCTGTGCTCGGTCGAGCTTTAACGTATTGGGGAAGAAGTCTCCAAAAACCAAGTCCTTGAAGGCCTCCCAAGAGAGTCCCTCATGTCGTCCAGCCTAACCCATGACTCCCCACCAATGCCCGGTGGGTCCCTGCAGCATGAATGCTTCCAGCTTCACCTTCTTGTCCGTCGGTGTCTCGATAAGGTCGCCTCTATTATGTTCACTCAATCCTTGGCATCCTATGGTCTACCGGTAAATGCTGGAGCTGGAAATCCTTGGCGTTGTCTACCATGGATCTCGGTGGTGGTTGGAATGGGACCATTGCATGCATCATCGGGGCAGGTGCAAAAACATGCTCAGGAGCAGCCTCCTCAGCTAGCGGTCCCACCAAACGTCTGTGAGGCGACATCTTCTGCAACATAAGGAATATTGGGAACACGAACAAACCCTAACCAGGCAGTGGGACCACGCAAAGTTTTTCCTAGGTGTCTATCCATAAACCAAGGTATACCCCTCCTTAGTAGGAGTCTGCCCATAAACCAAGGTATACCCCTCCTTAGTAGGAGTCTGCCCATAAACCAAGGTATACCCCTCCTAGTGCTAACCCTGGTCTCCGTCCCTACACGTTAGTCACAATCATCATATATATACCAACACCACATGCTCAACTCAACTAATTAATGCCAATAAAGATATATCATAACAGTATGACGACACTGATATATCACACAAGAAGAAGCTATCCCGAAGAGATAGTGCAAATCAAGGCATTTTAATTAAAGTACTATTATGCAACATAACAAGTATATATATGATATGTGAACCTATGTGTTTAGTAATGATTCATGAACACATCCTAAATCTCCTAAATCACATATCAACATCATGTGCATCACCCAATGTGAATTTAATGAAACGGTAACAACAAAACATAATTTCCTCCACTTTATGGAAACTCGGAGGTCCATTATACAGTGCTAACCAGACACTGTCATAGTTCCCCTGCCTGAGTCCCAACCGTCCTATCTCCTGTCTACTCTGTCCCAAATCAAGACAAGACAGAGAAAAGACAAGTTAGCGAGTCCTGGTTCTCTTATATCATTTTGTAAAGCCCCCTTATGCAAGAGGCTGCCGACTAGCAGCGAGGATCTGAGTTCGTTAGTGGGAAGACTATACCCTCATTATCATGTCATAAGATCTATAATAACAAATAAATAAATAATCAGAGTAACATGTAGAAACTAAAGAATGACATACATGTTATACAATAAAAAACAGCTCCCAAAGTGGCAAGTCCTATCTAGAGTAATAAGCAACGGATAAATAAATAGATAAATAAAATAGAGGGTCCCTCGGAGTCTGTCCCGGTCCGCTACCAGCTCCGTGCTCCTCTGTTCAACCGTCCACCACATGACCCTTGTCCTTAATCGGATATCTAGTCATGAAATCTCCAAACACACTGAAATGCCCGAGTAGGGTGTGAGTATGAGACTCAGTAGGACACCTAGGGCACCACCAATGCATCCTTAACTTGGTGTGCTCAAGTATAACAAGTGTATGCCATAATAATAGTAAATGCGTAACAAGCATGAATATACAATCCAAAAACGAACGGTTGTGCGCTAATCAAGCCGCCACAAACCCCCGACCGTACCTGCTTCGGCTCTGTGTCAGAAGGATAATGAGAGATGTTAGAAGTAACCAAACTAGCCACGAGGCTAGTAAACCAGTGATACAACCTCCTCATGGTGCCGTGCAAACATGCTACTCGGCATCCTCCAGTCATCAAGTGAAACATGCTACCCGGTGTCCTCTAGTTCTACTGGGCTACCTTGAGGGTGTGGTACTTGACAATCACTAGGCTACTTCGAGTGCATCCTCAACACGGTCTCCATGGCGTTCAAGTATCTTTACCCTGTGCTCAGGTCCCTCGTCGATATCACTAGGCTACCTCAAGTGTATCCTCAATACGGTCTCCATGGTGTTCTTGTATCAAGTGAAACACCCTACCTGGTGTCCTCTAGTTTTACTGGGCTACCTTGAGGGCGTGGTACTTGACAATCATTAGGCTACCTCGAGTGTATCCTCAACATGGTCTCCATGGCGTTCTTGTATCTGTACCCCGTGCTCAGGTCCCTCGTTGACATCGTCGCAAGTCAAGTGCACTCCCCTTCTATAAGGGATAAACATGTCATGACGACCATCCTGTTCCGAGCACCAAGAACAATACCTTTAAGCAAGGTAACATATATACAAGGTAGAGCGTACATGGAAAGCATATCAACATGAGAAAAGAGCAACAACATGTGATCATAATCAAACAAAGCAACAAGCTACTCTAGTATCATTCATGGAATCCCAACGGGTCTCACGGGCTATACACAACCACATGCGATCACATTCAAGCATGATCATCTGTTATGCCAACACAAATAAACATATCTTGGCAACATGTGTAAATAAGAGCCTAAGAAAGTAAGGAACTTCCTACCTCACGGTTGTCAAGGTCAACGTCAAGGTGTCATCACCCGAACCCCGTTCGTACACCAACGCTAAGGACTCCTAGAACCGATTCCAAACCAACATGACAAGGGTCCTTGGGCAAGGCAAGTAGAAACAAGACAAAGGGTAGAACCAATTCTTACCCGAGGTCGGTCGTTGGAAAACCTCAAGCCCTGTTGGAAGGCTTCTCGGAAGTCTAGGAGGCTCCACGGTGGAAGCAGTTGGTTGCGGCGTGGAGGCTTATAGAAAACCACCACCACAACGTAGGACGTACCACCACGATGCAGTGGTGCACTAGGAGAAGACCACCATGACGCAGGATTGACGGCTGCGGCGTTGACTCTTTGTCGCCTAAACACCATGAGCGCAGGACGAGGCACTGCAGCGTGGAAAACACCGGAGAACAACGTCCATGGCGCAGTGAGGGAGAACTGTATCGTAGAACTGGACCGAGTCGAGCTTCGCTGCGGCGTAAGGAGAAGCATTGCGGTGCGGACTCGTCACTACATCCCTTCGGAGTTCCTGGATTCCTCTACAAAGTGAAGAGGGAATCAGTATTTGCAGGGGGTTCGCTCCGCAGAGAAGACCCTCGTTAAAGCCTCATGAATTCCCCTCTTTCAAAATCGAAACGCCTTTCCTGAATCAAGTCCAAAACGAAACCAAAACCCCTCGAAGACCAAAGGCTGGTTGAACGGCGGCAGCAGCTGTCTGTAATTGACGTGGAAAGGTTTCTGCGGCGTGGTCTAAGATACCACGGCGTAGCCTTTCCCCAACGACTCTCCTCGGCGAACCATCAACCCGCACCATTACGGTGCAGTGCCTTTGCGGCGTGACCTCAACTCCACCATACTACTACGGCGTAGCCATATCACTACAGTGCAGCCGGACCCCTCCACGGCGTGGTCATGAGTGCTACGGCGCAACCACCCCTGATTTGGCCAGAAAGTTTTCAAACTCACATTTAAGCTTCCAGAAGCTTCTCAAAACCCATAAGCCTTTATCCAAGCATGGCCAATCAGAAGAACAAGGAGGGAAACAAGACTTTCATTAAGGGAACAAAGTTTCAAGGTTTTACAGAGAGGGTCGATTGTAGGTGGGCGAAACAGTAGGCCTCATTTTAACTATCTTAACCCATTTTATAATTTTAATTTGGTGTATGTATTTTATATATTTTTGGCATAGTTTGAATATGAAGGATTATAATCAATTATACTACTAATTTAATTGTTCGTTACAGTGTTTCTCGTTGATCAGTTTTGTAGTTGAACTCTTCTAACTTATTTGAGCAAATTGGATTGGAAATTGATTGTGGGTTCAGAACAATCAAAGGTCTTATAGTTTTTTCTCATTTTAGTCAATGATTTGAATTGGAACCAAGCTCAGTTTCGTTGTGCATTTGCAGGCTCCAGTAGCTCCTTTGCAAAGGGGTGATGGCTCGCCTCTTGTTGGTCCAATCTGGCAGAATGAATCTCGTGGAGTTGTTGATCGTCCTCCTGAACGAGGAATTCCTACCATCATCACATGGGTGTATGGTGGCAACAACGTGGCCGTGGAAGGATCTTGGGATAACTGGGCATCAAGGCAAGCTGAACATGTTTTTTTGTTGCTGTGTTTGTGACTTGGCTCAATTTTGGGAATGCTTTTAATTTCTGCACTCACAGGAGGATGCTCCAAAAAACTGGGAAGGATCAGTCAGTTCTTTTGGTCCTGCCATCAGGTGTATACCATTATAAGTTCATTGTGGATGGGGAATGTAGATATATTCCGGATCTTCCATTCTTGTCTGATGACATGGGCCGTGTTCATAATCTCCTAGATGTCCATGTACGTATCTTCAATACACCTGCACCTTTTTTCACTTTCAATTTTGTTCAGAAAATGACATGAGAGGACTACGAAAACAAAATAATTCCAATTAAAGACCTTAAATTTTTAAAATGGCAGTGAAGGGTCATTTTTTTTATTGGCAAAAATGTCTTTTCTGTGAAACTTTCAGTTGTAAAAATTCAGCACATTTACAAGCAACACTTATAGCATTTACATTTAACTCTTCATTTATTCACAGTTGAATGAATTTTACAGGAATGATCTCATTTTACCATCAATTTTATATTAGAGAATTTTGTGTAGCTTATCTTTGTCTAAACTTTGCATGTGGAAACATTTTTTTCCCGTTTTTTAGTTTTAAAACATATATTAGAAAATGTGTCGGAAAATGAGAAGCTGTAGAACAATGTGAAGAATTTATACGGTGAAGCAGGGAACCAAATTTGGACAAATTTGATTAGGTTTGACCATGTTTGTCTGGGTAATCTTGCACACACCCCTTTACCGACTTTGTTGTTTGTCAAGTGTGTGGCGAGGAGTGTGTCAACACTTGAAATTATTCACAATTGAATGAATTTTACAGGAATGGCATTTTTGTCCATTAATAGATTTAAGGAATTTAGTTAGAATTGATTTCATTTTACCGTTATTTTTATATTACAGAAGTTTGTGTAGCTTATCTTTGTCCAAACTTTGGCATGTGAAAACATTTTTTTCCTGTTTTTTACTTTCAAAACATATATTAGAAAATTTGTCAGAAAATGAGAAGTTGAACGACGTGACTAACTTATAGGGCGAAGGCAGGGAACCAAATTTGGACAAATTTGATTAGGTTTGACCATGTTTGTCCGGGTAATCTCGCACACACCCCTTTTCCGACTTTGTTATTTGTCAAGTGTGTGGCGAGGAGTGTGTCAATACTTGAAATTATCACACTGAGTAGTTTTATGGATGCGCATGGGCATCTGTGACTTGCTCATGACCATGCAGACTGGTAAGTCTTCTGACAGATTAGCTGGCAGTTCGACTTTAAAAACATATTTTAGAAGGGAAGGGGGCAAAGGTAGATTGGTAATTGTCCTTGTGTTTGTTGCAAATAATAGTTGTATATGTTCAGCTGTGGAAGAGGGGGGTTGGGGGGGGGGGTATGGAAGTTGTTCCAGCTTTTCTGTTAGGAGGTTACAGCTTTGGCACCCCCGGGAAGCATTTCCAGGGGATTTTCTTTGATCCATTTTTCTATCAATTGGTGCTTTCATTGAGCTGTTTGTGCCAGAACTTCGGAGCCGTCTCAGTGAACGCCTTCAAGAATGGAGTCCCAAGTTGCATGTGTGGAAACTTTGAGCTCTGGCTTGGAGCAGATGGTGCAGGTTCAGGCGGCTGATTTCCAGAAACAGTTTGAAAGGTGCAGAACCATGAAGGCCGCATTCAGGAAGTTCAACCTATCATTGAAATTCTTGCTAGGGCACAGTCGGAACTCTTGCGTCAGCAGCGTGCATTACATGAGGCGATGCAAGAACAAATAAGAGCTTTAGCTGATTTTTCTGTTTGTCAATCTACTCCTGGACATTCAAAACCTATGCATGAAGAGGTAACCGGTCCGATTACACAGAGAGCTGGTCAAGATTGGAAAATAAAGGAGAAGTTTGATTCTAATGGAGAACGGAATGGAAGAGACAGGCTTGATCCTAGTCCGAGTCTTGATGGTCGTAATGAAGAGAGAGTGGATTTTGCTGAGGATTCTTGACTTATGGGAGGCAAGCATACAGGAGATGAGGAACCGTGGGAGGAATTAAAAATCTACAACTAAGCGAGTCGAATTGCCTTCTTTTGTAGGGGAGGATCCAATTGTTTGAATTATGCGGGCTGGAGACATATTTCATGATCCACAAGACTCGCAATAATTTGCAAGTACCAATTGCACAGTTGTGTAGGGAAGGACTTGTGCAACATTGGACGTTGTCATTACTTTCAACTTGTCCTGCTCTGACTTGGGATGAGATGAAGACGGAACTCCTTTGTTGATATGGAGTTGCAGCTGAAAGTGATCCATTGAAGCAACTGAAAAGAGTCGAGCAGTCAGGTTCGGTGGAATTAAAAATCTACAACTAAGCGAGTCGAATTGCCTTCTTTTGTAGGGGAGGATCCAATTGTTTGAATTATGCGGGCTGGAGACATATTTCATGATCCACAAGACTCGCAATAATTTGCAAGTACCAATTGCACAGTTGTGTAGGGAAGGACTTGTGCAACATTGGACGTTGTCATTACTTTCAACTTGTCCTGCTCTGACTTGGGATGAGATGAAGACGGAACTCCTTTGTTGATATGGAGTTGCAGCTGAAAGTGATCCATTGAAGCAACTGAAAAGAGTCGAGCAGTCAGGTTCGGTGGACTATTATATTAGTGACTTAAATAGTAGCATTAAGCATTTCATGATTTCCGGAGTCCTGGTATATCAGTTTTCTTTTGGGAGGATTTTGTTCAGAAATAGAGAGCTTATGAGCCGAGAGACAAAGCAAGGTTGTTGTCATTAACCAGGAATATTGAGCGCGTTGTCACGGGCTGAGCGTCTCAGCACAGCGGTTCGCCCGTGCAGCACCCCAGCCTCTCCTTGGCGGGCGGGGTTCAGCCATCCAACTCTTCAAATGATGTGAGATTCACTGGTTTCGTGCTGCCATGAACTCATCAAGAGAGTGATCCCAACTCCCAACCAGGGTGGTGTCGGGACTGACACGCACCATCTTACACATCGTCGGGGTGACTTCCATCCCTTTGATAAGGACAAATCATGTGAACCACAACCTTGATGTTCTTGTTGGTGTGGGATGAGACCCCCCATGATGGGGTCGTGACAGCGTGCTTACTATCAAAAGCATTCTTCAGAATCAGCAGCAGAGGAAAACGAGTTGATTTTACTAAGGTACTAGACCTTTTAATGGCGGGACTGCTAAGTTCATCCCAAATTCTTTTGGATATGACGGACATAAAGGAAGATAAAGGGGTGGAAAAGGAAAAGTTTGAGCCTAAATGGAAGGGGGGTGTAGGGCGCGCGAGTCTGAGCGTGCGCAGAGCTAGGTGCAAAGAGCTGGGCGTGGCGAGACAGGGTTTGCGGAGTTGGTCGCGTGAGATTATGGGAAGGTTGCTAAACCTTTGACAGCCCGCACTAAAAAGTATAATGTTGAGGGGGTGATGGGGCTCAATTAGCATTTGAGTCACTGAAGAAGTGTTTCGTGAAAGCTGTATTGCGATTACCGGATTTCTCCAAGGAGTTCATTGTGGAATGTGATGCTTCGAGAGGAGGATGACGGGCTGTTCTCATGCAGTAAGGCAGACCACTGGCCTATTTCAGCAAGGCACTTCCAGACTTAAAATTAGCTAAATCAATTTATGAGGAGGTGATGACGGCTTTGATTCACATAGCGCAACATTGGAAGTAGTACCTTATAGGAAGGCATTTCATTGTGCACATGAATCATAAAAGCTTAAAGCACATGTTGAGTCAAACAATACCATCAATGGATCAACAATGCTAGCAAGTGAAGCTGGTGGGATTTGATTTTGACTTTGTATATAAACCTGGAAGGATTAACTGTGACGCAGATGCTCTTTCTAGGGTGATGGAAGAGAAGTCTTTACAGATGGCAATATCAGAGCCATATTGGGTCGAGATACAGCGGGTGAAGGAAGAAGTCCTCAAGGATAAAGATCTGGAATCTATCGTGGCTGCCTTGAAACAAAACGCAGAAGCTAAACCGGGCTTTGCTGTTCATAATGAAATGTTGTTTTCCGAAGGTATGCTATTGAAAGATTCACATTTGATTCCGAAATTGCTCCATTATTATCATGCTTTTCCAGTGGGAGGGCATAAGGGATTCCTGAAGGCTTATAAAAGACTGACAAGTGGGGATTATATTGGTGTGGGATGACCCAAATTGTGCTGAAGTTTGTCCGTGAATGTGAAGTGTGCCAAAGAAGCAAAATCAGATTCTCAGACTAGATGGACTGCTACAACCACTACCGTTTCCAAAACTTGTATGGAAAGAAATATCAATGGATTTCATTTCAGACCTTCCTAAATCTCAAGGTTTTGAGGTGGTTCTAGTGGTGGTTGATTGACTTTCCAAATACGCTCATTCCCTACTACCATTGAAACATCCCTATACACCTAAGGATGTGGCCGAGCTGTTTATGAAAGAAATGGTGAAATTAGATGGAATGCCTAGTGCCAGTCAATGACCGGGATTCACTGTTCACTAGTTTGTTTTGGAAGGAATTGTTTAGGTTGCATGGAACCAAATTGAAGATGAGTTCTTCATATCATCTCCAGTCTGACAAACAAACCGAGGTAGTTGACAAAGTATAGAAACATATCTGAGAAGTTTCTCTTCAGAAAAGCCTGAGTACCGGATCAAATGGTCATTATGGGCTGGATTTTGTTTTCAACACAGCTTTCGATGTTTTATTAGGAAAAACACTGTTTGAAGTTGTTTATGGCAGGGAAACCACCCACTTTGACCCATACCGGGGGGAGGGGGGCTGTTGAGACAGTGGCTGCTGGGTGAACAGATATGAAGTGATACATCAACTGAAGATGAATTTATAGGGTAGCTCAATGGAACCTGCTGTCGTGCGCCAAATTTAGAAAATTTGTAACCTATTAACTACTGTGGCAATGATAGGAGGATCAATCCCATAGGGAGAATGTGTGTAGAGACTAGTAATATCCTCTTCGAAGAATGTTTACACAAATGAATTTTTAATGTGATTAAAAACAAAAAATTCTAGAAATCAAAAAAACTAAATAAAATAACAAATCCATTTAAAGTGAGACAGATGGAGATGATAGTGTCAGAGTCGTGAGTCGTGACTTCTGTTTAAGTGCATGCGAGGTGAATTATTTTATTTCCACATTTGAATAACTATTTATTTAATTATCATTGATTTCCAATTTAATCAAAATACTGTAAGTCTCGTTCTCCGATGTCAGGTGATACTCTATTTTTTTTGCACAAATCATCCAACATCTCATTCAAAAAATTAAGATATTTATCTATGCTGGGATCCTTCACATACGTGAACGGATACTAAATAAATAAATTCTTTGATGTTCCTCCATTCGTGATTATTTATTAGGTATCACACAAGTGGGCATCAGAACATGTGCAGAAATCCCAGATAAAAAATGAAATACACACAGATATAATTAAATAAAGAAACATCCAATTGATATAAATTAACTGACAATCAATATGGTTAAAAAATAACTTGCAGACACTGTCACGTTTGTCAAAACTCTGATACTAAAAACACATCCAACCATGGAGATCACACTGAAAACACAACAATTAGAATGAAGAACTGATATCACTGTGTCCTTGTATCACTGCGATACTCTTGATAATTGCCCAAAGGACACCATGCCGTTGCCGACCACCAAAATGCCAAAGCGAACTGCCTTGCACACCACACGAACCACAGCCAACGGCAAACTCAATGCATGCGCCCCACTGCCTCTTTTTATCAGCACTGCGACGAGTGTGTGTTGTCGACTCTGGTAGGTGAACGGCTGTGTAAGCGGGAGTGGTTGTGTTGGGCAGTCTTGCTCAGTGAATGGAGACAGTTTGGAGGAAGATGACGGCGACAACGGCCTGCTACAGTGGAGGTTTGGGCTCCTCTTACAGGGGGTGGAGGTAGGCAGGTTGCAGAGTGGTGGCCTGCTTGTGGATCACGTCTGGTCGGTGCTGGTCAACGGCAGCAGTGTGGAAGACATAAGAGGTGTGGTGGTGTCAAAGGAAGGCTGCAACCAGGGAGTTCGGATGGAAGGCTGTGGCGCGAAGGGATGAGGCTGGCGGGAGACGAACAGGCTGGTTGGTATGGATGATGTGGTGGGTCTGGCGTGGTGCATTGCAAGCTGCACACAGGGGCTCGCAGGGAGGAGGCTGTGTGGAGCTGCCATCTGGGTGTTCGCGAATTGGTTTAGTGGAGGGATGGGTGCTGCGATTCTGCACAGGAACACGCTGTGAAGGGGATGCGGGCTGGGCGGCACCGATGTGGTCTGCCTGGTTGATCGAAACCCTAGACCGGTGCAAACCCTCCGAAGATCCTCCAGATCATGTCTGCATGAAAACCACGGGCTCCCCTGCAATTTGAAGTTTCAAAAAAAAAACTGTTAATGACGATGCTAATAATTATAAGTATAAAATAATAGTTATTATAATTAATTAGATATAATTAGAATTAAATATATGTATGTATATATATATATATATAGGGATAATACCTAAAATTAGGTGTAATTATATTAATATAAATAATTATGCATATAATAAAAATATAATGACTAATAATAATAAATGTTACTATAAATTAGAAATAATAATAATAATAATAATAATGCTAATATTAATAATAATATATAATGTTAAATAATATATTATAATAATATATAAAATTAATATATACTAATAATAGTACTAATAAATAATATTAATATATAATTAACTAAAAATTATAGAAATTACTAAAATATTATAAAAATAAAAATAACCTAAAAAAATTCAAAATGATTAAATGGACTAATTAAAAATTAAGCAAAAAAATGTTAGGGATTTTCATGTGCATTAACTAAACTTTCGCACTTCTAGGTAAAACAATCAAAAAACAACACTTGTGCACCCTTAAGCAGATCAAAACGACATAATTACATGTTCAAATTTTTTCAATCATTCTACCCACAAAATGTAATGCTACGTTTAAAATTTCAATTTTCAAAAATAATTTCTTTTCCACTCATATTCTTTTCAAAACAAACATCTACACACACATCATTTTGACTTACCTTGCCCTCACTCTCATCACACAATATAATTTAAATCAAAGTTATACTCAATTCTCATACATATGAATGCTTACCATATGCTTGCTATGAATTTCACATTTCCACTATTTGGAAATAAAAAAAGATTGCACTGATCTTGAGGATTTAATATTGTGTCCAAATTATCTCTCTGCCATGGGATGATGGGTCACAATTCTTTTTTTGAAATTTTTAGATAAAAATGAGGGTTGGATCTTGAAATATATGCATGAT
Source organism: Viscum album (assembly GCA_963277665.1). NCBI lineage: Eukaryota > Viridiplantae > Streptophyta > Magnoliopsida > Santalales > Viscaceae > Viscum > Viscum album. The sequence goes on along the minus strand of OY728127.1, from coordinate 1,478,583,486 downwards.
CAATGTTAATCTAAGCGTCTCACTCAAAATCTTAATTTCAATCCAAGTGTTTCCCTCAAAATCTGACCTCCCTCCCACTTAAAATGTTGTTTGTCCCCAAACAAATGATGATATTAAAACTGATAAGACGAACAAGGAGACACAACTCACTCAAATATAATGAGAAGAACACGTGACCCTAAGAAATAAATGTAAATATTTCAATAGGAAAAGTACACAAGTGCTCATCTCTTTAGAATCTCAGTGAAAGCGTGTCATATAAAAACTCTTTAGCTCCCGAAGTAATAAGTTATCACTTTTATATGTATTTTTTAAAGTAAGGGTTATCGCGTAATAACCACAAATGTATTCATTGTTGGAACAAAAAATATATATTTCCATATCAAATAGACAAGTGCAATAAATGGAGCTACTGTGAAAAGAAACGTAAAACATGATGATATGATGTCTATCCATGTAAATCAAAATGACTCACTGTCCCACAAACAACCCTCTTCATGAATGACCTTCTCTATAGAGATCTGATTTTTGCCTTGTAAGACTGAAATATTTCGATATATATTTTCAGAGTTGGGCGTTGAGACGACGTGCGATTTCGAGTTTTGGTGTGCCTTAAATTAATTTTATAAAAATATTAAATATATTTTATATTACGCGCGCGTAGCTTCTTAAGCTCAGATCAGAAATTAGAGACCATGATTGAGTTCGGAATGCGATGTTTATCCTAGGCGCGACATAAAATGAGTCGGCGCAGGGCGTTCAGACTCCTCACTCGTTGGCGGTACGTTAAGTGAGTTAATTAATTAATTAATTCATTTTTGTCCTAGACGAAAAGTTTATAAATATATTATCATGGAAAAATTGCCAGGGTTAGTCTCATAATCCTGGAATCGCCAACGGTGCTCTCATTCCTCCCTCTGTTGGCGAATCTCATTGGACGATGATGAAATCGGATCAGATCAGATCAGGACGCAGCGAAAGCAACAACTTCTCTTGATCGTTGGTGGATGCGTTCTTCATCAACGAACGATCCATAATCGAGGTAGGACTCGTCAATTGGTGTTTTTACGCCCTTTTGATTAAATAGTTTGAGTGGATCGACCCCTTCTATCGGTATGTGCCTAATTGCAACATTTGCAAGTGCCCGACTACTGATTAATTTGTTTATCTAAATTGTTTTCTAATCCTGGTTGCTCGATCTTGATCGTTGGCCAAGAACGCTCGACAAACAATGTTTAAAGCTTTGTTTTTGCACTTTTCCCCCTTGTTTCTTCGCGTTCGTCATCGGTTGGACCCCGAAGTCCCGGTTCGACAATTGCCGGATGGTACCAAGCTCGATCGGACCCCCGGATTAGTAGCGGATTCGCGAACGAGGAGCGGATCGACGATCTTATCACAGATCTGGAGTGTTTGTGAGTTGTGGATGTTTGTTTCGGCGATTCAAGAACAAGAAATCAAAGGTTGAAGGTGCAGTGGTGTGCGTCGGACGTTCGACGAACCTTTGGAGCCGATTTCCGGCGAGCGGCGACCGGAATCCGCGAGCCACGATTAGATGCGCCATTTTCGACCGGAATCCGCGAGCCACGGTTAAGCTCTTTAACACGCCGTGTACCCGTTTTTCTGCTGGACAACTCATGTGATGGGTCACACGGGCGGGAACCCGTGTGGAAGTACACGACCAGGTACACGAACACGGGGTCCGGTACACGATTGTGTACATGAGTACATGGACACAGGGTCCGGTACACGGACATGACCAGCAGGACCCGACCCGGTCCCAGTTAGCCTGGACACGCCGTGTAGTCCACCTACACAACGTGTACTACTACATGGGATGAAGCCGTGTGCCGGCCAGAGACACAACCAGGCGGTGGGGCGGGACCCCCCCTTACACGCCGTGTGGTCCCCCTTACATGCCGTGTGGGTCCCATCACACGCTGTGTACCCCTTGAGTTCTTTTGAGGAAACTTCAATTGTCCGTATCTCTTTCGTTTGAACTTGGATTTTGGCCCGTGAGTAGCCTATCCTGAGTATTTTTCTGCGTAGAACGCGATGGTGCCCTCAGTTGCGGCTTTGGAGATACAATGTGAAATGTTTCAAGCATAGCGTCTGATAAGGCAACGCCCGATGACAACAGTGATCTCGAAGGATCACCAGGACCTTTCTTAGCAATACCCTCCAGTAGGGCTGAGCAGCGGAGTTCCTCGATGACCTTACCAAGTTGACTCTCCAGCCTAGTTGGGCAGTGGCGTCCTCGACGGATATTGAGTTGACCCTTTAGCCTAGTTGGGCAGTGGCGTCCTCGACGGATACCGAGTTGAACCTCTAGCATAGCTAGATAGTGGTGTCATCGACGGATACCGTGTTGACCCTCCAGCATAGCTGGGCAGTGGCGTGCTCGATGGATACCGATTTGACCCTCCCGCATATCTGGCCAGTGGCGTCCTCAATGGCTTACAGAGTGGAACCCCCTGACGTACTAGGGCGTGGGTCCTCTACTTCGAGTTTGCGGCATAGTGACAAGGCGTGGTTAAACTTGGACGGTTACATCTGGGCAGACGCGTGAGATGCTGGGCATCATTGATAGACTTTTGGAACCGTTGGCTACCCTTTTCCTTGGGCTGAGCTGTGAGATGGAGATCCCTTTACTCTTTCCTTTGGGCTTCTTTTGACTGAGCATATATATATATATATATCCTTTTGTATCCACACCTTGGATCTGGTTACTCTCTTTTCAGGAGAGGCGAAAACACGCGGGGTATGCCACGTGCTTTCAGTGTCTAGCTTTTCATGGTTAGATGAGTCTACTCTCCTGCTATAGGTGGCGAAGACTTGACGGGTTGTTCATCTATTCACTGTGTTTAACCCCTTGTGTTTGGAAGAGCTTACTTTCACTCTTGGTTTGAGTTGAACTGTTCTCTTTGACTGTATCTTGCATCTATCGTCTTTTTCTTCCTGTTGTATCTCTTACTGCCCCCTTCAGTTTTTGGGGTGTCCTACTGGGTATGTATATACTATCCTTGCACGAGCTTTGCCCACACGTGTTGTGTTTTATGCAGACGGCGGACAGGTTGACCGAGCTTAGGGATATTGGGTGCTTGGACCGCGTATGGTGGTTGTAGCTTGGGATTCCGGAGCTGGACTCTCTCTCAGCAGTTTACTTTTCCAATTTTGTCAGGTTGGGACACATATCTGGTTGGGCGTGTATTTTGCCCCTTTACTTTTTAGTTTACACTACCGTACTTTTGTACTGTCTAGAGGTTCATGCATGTTTGGTTTACTTTATAGCAGCGTTGCATCTTTTACTCTTTTCCTCTACACTTTTGCATCGAGATGGCTGTGTGTGTGTATAGGTACTTAGGCAAATGCCTCCCCAAATTAGTTGTGCCTTCGGCGCTTGTAGCCACCCCCTGGCCTATGGTGGCGGGCTTAGAGTAGTTGTATCTCTTACTGCCCCCCTTTCAGTTTTCGGGGTGTCCTACTGGGTATGTATATACTCATCCTTGCATGGGCTTTGCTCACACATGTTGTGTCTTATGCTGATGACGGACAGGCCGACCGAGCTTTAGGGATATTGGGTGCTTGGACCGCGTATGGTGGTTGTAGCTTGGGATTCTGGAGCTGGGCTCTCTCTCAACAGTTTACTTTTCCAATTTTGTCAGGTTGGGACACATATCTGGTTGGGTGTGTATTTTGCCCCTTTACTTTTCAGTTTACACTACCGTACTTTTGTACTGTCTAGAGGTTCATGCATGTTTGGTTTACTTTATAACAGTGTTGCATTTTTTTCTCTTTCCCTCTGCACTTTTGCATCGAGATGACTCTGTGTGTGTGTATAGGTACTTAGGCAAATGCCTCCCCGAATTAGTTGTGCCTTAGGCGCTTGTAGCCACCCCCTGACCTATGGTGGCGGGCTTGGGGTAGTTGCGACTCAAGCCCCGACTTGGGTCGGGTTGTGACAGATTGATATCAGAGCAAGTTCATTCTTTGGGACATTGTTCAGACTATCTTAAGAGGATTTTGGTTGGGTTTAGGGCAATAGTGTCGAAGTGTCTCGAGTGCGGCTCTCAGGTCAGGGATCCGGTGATGGTGCGACGACCGATGTGTCCATTCACCAGGACCCCGACTCGACATGCCGAGACATTTGTTGCAGGGATTAATGGTACATGCATCATATAAGATTGAGTTTTTTACTGTCTTTTTTGAATAACTCTCCATTGTTGTTGATATATATATATGCTCATCTGATCGCGGTACGTCTTGATGAATCTCAAGATGCCTCCACGACGACAGCCAGTCAGGATACCAGTTCCGGTTCGTAACGAGGATCCGATGAGCGACGAAGCCTCAGTTCAGGGTTGATCCCGCATTCCCCTTCCTCTAGGTGGGTAGGTAGCAACACCTCCATCCGTCGAGCAACAAATCGTTCCAGTAGAGCAGGCTGAGGACGCGCGCAGGCTTCGCGTGCTCTGCGATTTCCAGTGTTAAGGCCGCTGAGATTCCGCGGCGAGCCAAATCCTCAGGCAACAGAGAATTGGCTAGAGTCGGTGGTCCGTATCTCCAGGTTTGTTCGGACCCCGATGGATTAGGTGGTTGCGCTGACAACTGGCCTTTTTCACGAAGTAGTTGGGCAGTGGTGGAGCCTTGTTACGCAAATGCACAATGAGTCGACACTCTCGTGGATCGACTTTCAGCAGTCGTTTCGTGAGTACTACCCCTAACGTTTGCGCTCAGTCCGGATCTAGGAGCTTTTGGAGTTGCAGCAGGGAGGGATGACGGTGGCTGAGTACGCAGCAAGGTTTAGAGACCTTGCGCGCTACTCTCTTGACATGATCTGAGACGGCTACTTCCGAGCACGGAAGTTTGAGCAGGGACTATGCAGAGAGATCCGAGCCAGCGTAGTGCCTTTGTACATCCCCACCGATGTCGGGATGCTAGAGCAGACATCAGTGACAGAGAGTTTTCTGTCAGAGGGACGCCGGACAGCTGGAGCTGGCAGTGAGCGTCACAAAGCCGAGTCGTCTGCAGCAGCTAGTAGACGCCAGTCGGTGGGATCTCGGCACAGGAAGCCCTTTCGCGATCAGGCTCAGGCACGAGGTCGTGCGGTGCAGTGCAGGGGCTGCGTAGAGCATCGGGGCAGCCCGGTCAGACGTGCTAAGCAGCACAGATAGATAGCTGATGAACCATCACAACAGAGGCAGCGCTGTGATCAGGGATCTCTCAGGCGAGGACATGGTGGTCCCCAGGGAGGCGGAGCTGGCAGAGGAGTAGAAGCTATGAGTGGTGGACGACGTTATGAGATCCACCACCGCCACCAGGCGGCCCATGTCAGGCTCAGGGAGCTGTCGGCCGGGGCCGCAGACAGTTGCAGACTTTGGAGGTCTATGATCCTACAACGCACGAGATGATTAGAGGTACGATCTGTATGTTTTCTACTCTTGCTTCAGTATTATTAGACACATGTGTCGGTCATTCCTTTATCTCTATACTCCTGGTGTGAGAGCTCGAGCTCCCAGTTGAGGCGTTAGCCCAACAACTTCGTCTTGCGGTTCCTACAAGGAACACTTCTTTTGTATATTTTGTCCGTCGGCAATGCTAGGTATCGCTTGGTGGAGAGAGGTTCATGGGGGACCTTTTGGTCGTCACGATGGAACCATATGACGTCATCTTGGGTATGGATTGACTGCCCATGGTCCGAGCCCAGATCGTCTGTCATCGCAAACAAGTCAGATTACGCACTGATGGAACGAGATTCTCCTTTTTTGGCAAAAAAGATCTCACGGCAGGGCAAACGGGTTTTGCGAGTATGAAGCTGCTGCCCATCACCCATTAGTTGGCGAATATAGCCCTAGGTGCAATACTCTTCAGACATCTGGGTTCCTCCTTGGGGTGTGGAGAATTACATGGATGTCTTTCCAAAGGACGTTCCGGGACTACCTCCGAGGCGGGAGATGGAGTTTTGCATCGACTTGCATCCCGAGACCACTCTGATATCTTCTGCAACATATCGGGTGGCCCCTACCGAGCTCCGGGAGCTGCGGTTACACTTGGAGGACCTTCGAGAGAAGGGTTTCATCAGACCCAGTGTGCCCCTGGGCAACTCCAGTGCTGTTCGTGAAAAAGGCGGATGTAAGATTGCGGCTTTGCGTGGATTATCGTCGCTTGAATCAGGTCACGATAAAGAACAAGTACCCCTTGCCGAGGATTGACGATCTCTTTGATCGGTTGCGAGGCGCGATATGGTTCTCGAAGACCGATCTCAGGTCCGACTACCACCAGTTGAGGGTTCGTGAGGCTGATATTCTAAAATTGGCATTCCGATGTCGCTACAGACACTATGAGTTCCTTGAGATGCCATTTGATGTGACGAATGCCCCTGCCGTGTTTATGGCTTTGATGAACCGGGTTTTCCAGTCGTACTTGAACCAGTTTGTTGTTGTCTTCATCGACGACATACTCGCCTACTCTGCATCAGAGGAGGAGCATGCAGAACACTTGAGGATGGTCTTAGATTTGCTTCGAGAGCACCAACTTTACAGAAATCTCTCGAAGTGCCAGTTCTGGATACATGAACTTCCTTTTCCAGGGCATGTCATTTCTGAGCATGGTTTAGCCATGAATCTAGCAAAGATCGAAGCAGTGCTTGCTTGGGAGCCATTCAAGAGCGTGTTAGAGGTGTGGACCTTTCTTGGTTTGGCGGGGTACTACAAGAGCTTTGTGACTGACTTCTCCAGAATTGTAGCCCCATTGACCGCCCTGACACAGAAATGACAACTGTTTACTTGGTTTGAGCTGTGCCAGAGGGCCTTTGGGGAGTTTAGGCTGAGCCTTATGGGTGCTCCTGTGTTGAGACTACCAGGGGAAGGCGTGGAGTTCGTGGTGTATTGCGATGCCTTAGGAGCTGGACTCGGCTGCGTGTTGATGCAACTACAAACAATTATCACATACGGGTCGAGGTAGTTGAGACCCCACAAGTAGAATTATGCGACTCACGACCTAGAGCTGGCAGCGATAGACTTCGCCCTGAGGATGTGGAGGTACTACCTTCTGGGGGAGCGCTTTGTGGTTTACTCAGACCACCAGAGTCTCAGGTACGTCTTCACGCAGATAAACTTGAACCTAAGACAACCATTCTGACTGACTTCGAGATGGTCTATACTCTAGGAAAGCCCTTTGGTCTGATGAATGCCTCTGCCGTGTTTATGCTTTTGATGAACTAGGTCTTCCAGCTGTACTTAGACCAGTTTGTTGTTGTCGTCATCGACGATATACTCGCCCACTCTGCATCAGAGGAGGAGCATGCAGAGCACCTGAAGATGGTCTTAGATTTGCTTCGAGAGCACCAGCTTTATGGAAAGCTCTCTAAGTGCTAGTTCTGGATACATGGGGTTCAAACCGAGGCTTATGAGTGTTCTTGTGCTGAGACTACCAGAGGAAGACGTGGAGTTCATGGTGTATTGCGATGCCTTAGGAGTTGGACTCGGCTGCGTGTTGATGAAGCGACATACAATTATCACATACGGGTCGAGGCAGTTGAGACCCCACGAGCAGAACTATGCGACTCACGACCTAGAGTTGGCAGTGGTAGACTTTGTGGTGTATTGCGATGCCTTAGGAGTTGGACTCGACTGCGTGTTGATGAAGCGACATACAATTATCACATATGGGTCGAGGCAGTTGAGAGACCCCACGAGCAGAACTATGCGACTCACGACCTAGAGCTGGCAGCGGTAGACTTCGCCCTGAGGATGTGGAGGTACTACCTTCTGGGGAAGCGCTTTGTGGTTTACTCAGACCACCAGAGTCTCAGGTACGTCTTCACGCAGATAGACTTGAACCTAAGACAACCATTTTGGTTGAAATTCCTGGAGGACTATGACTTCGAAATAATCTATACTCTAGGGAAGCCCTTTGGTGTGACGAATTCCCATGCCGTGTTTATGCTTTTGATGAACCGGGTCTTCCAGCCGTACTTAGACCAGTTTGTTGTTGTCGTTATCGACGATATACTCGCCCACTCTGCATCAGAGGAGGAGCATGCAGAGCACCTGAGGATGGTCTTAGATTTGCTTCGAGAGCACCAGCATACATAGGGTTGAGGCTGAGGCTTATGAGTGCTCCTGTGTTGAGACTACCAGAGGAAGGCGTGGAGTTCGTGGTGTATTGTGATGCCTTAGGAGCTGGACTCGGCTGCGTGTTGATGCAGCGACTTACAATTATCACATACGGGTCGAGGCAGTTGAGACCCCACGAGCAGAACTATGCGACTCACGACCTAGAGCTGGCAGCGGTAGTCCTCGCTCTGAGGATGTGGAGGTACCACCTTCTAGGGGAGCGTTTTGTGGTTTACTCAGACCACCAGAGTCTCAAGTACGTCTTCACGCAGATAGACTTGAACCTGAGACAGCGATGCTGGTTGAAATTCCTGGAGGACTATGACTTTGAGATAGTCTATACTCCAGGGAAGTCCTTTGGTGTGACGAATGCCCCTACCGTGTTTATGCTTTTGATGAACCAGGTCTTCCAGTCTTACTTGGACCAATTTATTTTTGTCGTCATCGATGACGTACTCGCCTACTCTGCATCAGAGGAGGAGCATGCAGAGCACCTGAGGATGGTTCTAGATTTGCTTCGAGAGCACCAGCTTTACAGAAAGCTCTCTAAGTGCTAGTTCTGGATACATGAAGTTCATTTTCTGGGACATGTCATTTCTGAGCATGGTTTAGCCATGGATTCAGCAAAGATCAAAGCAGTGCTTGCTTGGGAGCTATTCAAGAGCGTGTCGGAGGTGCGCAACTTTCTTGGTTTGGCGGGGTATTTCAAGAGGTTTGTAGCATATTTCTTCAGAATCGCAGCCCCATTGACCGCCCTGACACGAAAAGGACAGCCGTTTACTTGGTCTGAGTCGTGCCAGAGGGCCTTTGAGGAGTTGAGGCTAAGGCTTATGAGTGCTCCCGTGTTGAGACTACTAGAGGAAGGCGTGGAGTTCGTGGTGTATTGCGATGCCTCAGGAGCTGGACTTGGTTGCGTGTTGATGCAGCGACAGACAATTATTACATAGGGGTCGAGGCAGTTGAGATCCCACGAGCAGAACTATGCGACTCATGACGTAGAGCTGGCAGCGGTAGTCTTCACCCTAAGGATGTGGAGATATTATTTTTTGGGGGAGCACTTTGTGGTTTACTCAGACCACCAAAGTCTCAGGTACGTCTTTACACAGAGACTTGAACCTGAGACAACGACTTTACACAGAGACTTGTAGCAGACGCCCTTAGCAGAAAGTCCCATGCTCGCTTATTGTAGGGGGCTTCGGAGCAGTTGACCTCCTTGCAACTGACCCTGGTGGAGCCAAGAGGGTACGATTTTTCTGCAGTCGATGGCGTTGACTCCGCTTTCTGAGCGTGTGAGGGAGTCTCAGCTGGGAGACATCGATTGTGAGGTTTTATGTGATCAGATATCCATAGGTGACTCACTAGATCTATATTCTGAAGGAGGGAATTACAACATCTTGTTCCAGGGGCGGACAGTGGTTCTAGTCACGTTGTGGGAGGAGGTGATGCGAGAGTTCCGCACTTCCCCCTCAGCTGTACATTCCAGTGTGGGGAAGATGTACAAAGACCTTCAGCAACAGTTTTGGTGATCCGACATGAGACGAAGTTGTAAGAACCCGGTTTTCCACTCAAGTTTGGATCCTTAATTGTCAGTCTAAATCTTTGCTTTGGACCTAATATAGATGCTTAATGAGTTAGCAAAGGTTCTGAGGGTGTCTGGGGCTTGTTTGGAGCTCGGAACATCTCTTTTTAGGAAAACATGCCAAGTCGCATGGTTTGCGTACGGTTTGCCTAATCATGCGGTTTGTGTTTTTTCGAACAGTGGCATCTCGCATGGTTTGCGCACGAGCATGCGGCCTAACCATGCGAACGCCCCTTTTTCCCAGGTTCGAGCAGAACCATCTCGCACGGTTTGCGCACGGTTTGACAAACCGTGCATAGACTAAAAACATGTGTAAAATGACCAAACATGTGTAGGCTAAAAACATGTGTAAAATGACCAAAACGCCCTTAATGATCTATTAATCCTTCCCCTTCTCCTTAATTCGAGTTTATGCGGGATTGACCTAATTCTCTCTCAATTTTGGGGTTTTTGAAGATCAAAGCTTGGAGTCAAGATATCTTCTTCGTTTGACTTCTGATCGAGCTTCCGTTCGTCACGTTGGATGCGCAACGGTAAGTACTCGAGTCCTCTTTAGCCATACTTCTTCTCTTTCACTTTCGACCTAGTTATCGCCATGTGAGCATTTTTCACCTTTTCTTTGATCTACTCCGATCCGAGGCAAATCAATGGCTGATACTGGAGGAGAAGGCTCGTACAACCCTAAGGTGGGTGGTCTATAACTCATCCTTAAAGTTCGTTGTTTTTGGAATGTTCGTGTGGGGCCCACTGGTTTCGTTGGAAATCATTTCTTAAATTAACATGCCATGATTATACTTGTTAGAATCGTATGGTTATGCTCTTTCCAAATATGTGATTAGTTGTTAGTGGTTTCACCCACAATTCAATCCACCTCATGTTGAAGGTTATGCCTTAATTGGGTTTTTAGTGTTTTGACACGTTTGAGCCGCCGTTCGGGTGTGCCTTTACTTGATCTTTCTAAAGGTGAGTCTTATTATCATAAATGGCTTGTTATTGATAATTGCATAATGGCATGTACCATGTATGCTCACCACTTGACCCGTCTAAGGTAAGTGCTTCCAAATGGTTATTAAAAGTGAAATGTGAAATGTAAAATGACAAGTATACTAAGTATATAACTTGACCTTATTTAAAGAGATTGAATAAAGGTTACATGTCCGTAGCACCCTTCTCCATGTTGATGGAAGGTAGCGGAGTGAACCTCAATAATTGAAGATGCCTTAATGACTAACTAAGACTTGATTAAATGGTTGCAACGCTACTTGGCCTATCCACACTAATGGAAGACAAGGCTTGGACCAATGGTTTCAACTCTACTTGACCTATTCACACTAATTGAAGACAAGACTTGAACCAAATGAATTATTACATGATTACAATATCAAATAGGAATGGACTGACTCGATCTCGCCTTGGATTCTGAGAGAAGAATACCTTGGGTCTCGGGAACCCCATTCCGATTCAAGGATACAGTTTGCTTAGGTTGATACCCACCTAGATTCCGGTTCTTGTCTATTCCTTGGATGCCCGGTATACTACCGTTGGGTCCCTTTCTTTATTACAGGATACCTCGGACGCACTCCTTGGATCCCGCACTAACTAGTAGGTGCTATGGTTAAATCCCAAAGGGCCTTGTCTTTGCTTAGCCCTGTTTTACCTTGGTCGATCACCTTGGACTCGGTAGGCGCTTTATTGTGGAATGCCTTGGATTACGCTCCTTGGATTACACTCTTACCCCTTAGTTAGACTCAGATACTACTCAGTTAGCTTTCCGTGAGTTTACGTTACCTTGGTTTTTACCCTGGAACTCCCTCACTAGATATCATTGTCTAGTTGCCTTGTTACGTCTTGGGACCTTCACTACTTAAACTATCATGAGGTGATGTCAGTATTGACTATGCCTCACGTGACCTATTAACATTAAATGGTAATTGATTAATTAATGAACTGGTTACATGTTCAGACACCAGTCGAGAGCTGAGGCAGGTACTTGGTTATTTAATTATTTTGTACTGCTTGCTTTACTTTACATATATGTCTGCACACTGCTATATTCCATTACACGGGCCGGATGTTATAGACACCGTTGGTGATGACCCACTGAGATTTATCTCACACCCTCTCCGTGCACCGTTTGGTACCCGAAGTAGATTACATGGTTGCAGGTATTGACAAAGGGAAGCATGCGACTTTCCAATACATGATTGTATGCTGATAGGATGAAGCTTGATAGCAGATGACTGAGTAGGATCTCGGGATGCTTGGAGTAGACTTTGTTTTCTTTTACCTTGTGGAACATGTTATACTTATTGTCTTGTATCCATGCTTTCTAGTTTTCTAGTGACATGACATTACATCATCACTGTTCCAGTTGATATAGTTATTATTATTCTTGTTTATCTATTGCATCAGTTTGCTTCTGCTATTTATTCATATTGCTTCTGCTGTTTACTTATATTGTTTCCGCTGTATACCATTCATTTATATCTCTTCCGCTGTGCTACACTCTGCTAATGAGGGCATAGTCTTCCCACGGACACACCCTAGGCCCTCGCTGCTAGTCGGCAGCCTCTGGCGTTCGGGAAGATGCGCCTGAGGCCATGTGGCCCACCGGACTCGGGGCACCGTTAAGTGGCATTCGGGTCCGGGTCGTCACAGAAGTGTAGCTGAGTTTGTCTTTTGGTGCTTCACTTGTCAGCAGGTGAAGACTGGACACCAAGTTCCGGCAGGTTTGTTGCTGCCCCTTGAGATGTCGAAGTGGAAATGAGACGACATATTCATGGATTTTGTGACAGGGCTTCTGCGTACAACGATAGGCTACGAAGCCATCTGGGTGATAGTTGACCAACTCACGAAGTCGACACACTTCCTTGCTATCAAGGAGCTGAGTTTGGTGGAGAGTTTGAGGCAGCTGTATGTACGAGAGATTGTTCGTCTTCATGGGGTGCCCTCAACGATCATCTCCGATCATGACGTGCTTTTTATGTCACGATTGTAGAGAGGCCTGCAAGAGGCATTTGAGACCCAGATGAGGATGAGTACAACCTTTCACCCCCAGACCGAGGGGCAGACTGAACGCACTATCCAGATGTTGGAGGATATGATGAGAGCTTGTGTGTTGGATTTTGGCCGGAGTTGGGAGGATCACTTGCCCTTGGTAGAGTTTGTGTTCAACTACCACTCTACCATCTACATGACACCTTTTGAGGCCTTGTACGGGAGACCCTGCAAGTCACCCTTGTGCTGGACAGAGATCAGCGAGACATCTCTTGTGGGCTTAGGGATAGTGCAGGTGATGACGGAGAAAATCCAGGTCATCCGTGAGCGGATGAGGACGACCTAGAGCAAACAGAAATCTTGTGCGGATCGCCGTCGTAAGCCCTTGGAGTTCGAGCAGGGAGACCATGTTTTCCTGAGTCTCCCCACGATGAGGATTGTGAAGATTTGGTTGGGGAGGCAAGCTATCTCTGAGGTTCATCGGACCGTTTGAGATCGTGCAGAGGGTTGGTGAGGTTGCTTACCGCCTCGCCCTACCCTCGCAGCTGGAGCGGGTGCACAACGTCTTCTATGTGTTGCAGCTGAGATAATACGTGCATGACCCTACGCAAGTCATTGACTGGGGCGAGCTGAACATTGAGGATGAAGTCACCTTTGCAGGGCACCTGGTGGCGATCGAAGATCGGCAGGAGAGCACCCTACGTGAACGGACCATCCCCTTGGTTTGCGTGCTGTTGCAGCATGAGAACATGCATGGGAGTTTTTGGGAGTGGGAGAGCCAAGTGCGGGCTCAATATCCCGAGTTGTTTTCTTAGTTATATTTTTCAGGGACGAAAAGATTGAAGGTGAGAATGATGTAGAGACCCGGTTTTTGCCTTACAAGACTTTGAAATATTTCTATATATATTTTCAGAGCTAAGCGCTGAGATGATGTGCGATTCTGAGCCCCTGTGTGTTCGGAATTAATTTTATAAAAATATTAAATATATTTTATATTATCCGCACGAAGCTTCTTAAAGAAAATGAGATAACTCTTAAACAGAAGTTCGGATCAGAAATCTGAAACCACGGTTGAGTTCGAAACGCGATGTACCATTGGTGCGACAAAAAATGAGTCAGCGCGGGGCGTTCAGACTTCTCTCTTGTTGGCGGTACGTTAAGTGAGTTAATTAATTATTTAATTAATTCATTTTTGGCCTAGACGGAATGTTTATAAATATATCGTTATGGAGAAATTGCCAAGGTTAGCCTCATAATCTTGGAATCGCCAACATCGCTCTCATTCCTCCCTCCGTTTGCCAATCTCATCGGACGACGTTGAAACGCCGGATCAGATCAGGTCGCTGCGAACGCAACAGCTTCTCCCGATCGTTGGCGGACACATTTTTCATAAACAAACGATCCATAATTGAGGTAGAACTCGTCAATTGGTGTTTTTATGCCCTTTTGATGAAATCATTTGAGTGGATCGACCCCTTCTATCGATCTGCGCCAAATTACAGCCTTTGCATGCGTCTGGGTACCGATTAATTTGTTCATCTAAATTGTTTTCTAACCCCGGTTGCTCGATTTTGATCGTTGGCCAAGAACTTTTGACCAACAATGTTTAAACCTTTTTTCTTTTGCTTTTTCCCCTTGTTTCTTCGCGTTCGTCACCGATTGGACGCCAAGATCCCGGTTCGACAATTACTGGGTGGTATCGAGCCCGATCAGACCCTCGGATTCGTAGCGGTTTCGCGAATGAGGAGTGGATGTCTTAGCATTGATTTGGAGTGTTTGCGAGTTGTGGATGTTTGTTTTGGCGATTCGAGAATAAGGAATCAAAGGTTGAAGGTGCGGTGGCGCGCGGGACGTGCGGCGGACGTCTGACAAATCTTCAGTGCCGATTTTCGGTGAGCGATAGTCGGAATCCGTGAACTAGGACTAGATCCGCCATTTTCAGCGAAAGATATGCTGAAATGGAAAGCGGAACGAGCAGTTCGAGGTGCAAAGGTAAAAACCCAACTACACGCTGTGTATAAGGTTGAAACACACAGCGTATAGCCCCCCCCCCCCCAGTGGCAGCGACGACTAGGTTTTGAGAAAGTTAAGGATAACATGGCGTGTTAGCTCTTCAACACGCCGTATACCCCTTTTCGCTTGGACAACCCGTGTGATAGGTCACACGGGTGGGAACCTGTGTGGAAGTATACGGTCAGGTACACGCCGTGTACACGAACACGGGGTCCGGTACACAGATACGACCAGTAGGACACATCCCGATCACAGTTAGCCTGGACACGTTGTGTAGTCCACCTACACGGCGTGTACTACTACATGGGATGGAGCCGTGTGCCGACCAGGGACACAGCCAGGCGGTGGGGCGGGACCACACGCCGTGTGGGCCCCCTCACATGCCGTGTACCCCTTAAACTCTTTTAAAGAAGCTTCAATCGTCCGTATTTTCTTCGTTTGAACTTGGATTTTGGCCTGCGAGTAGTTTATCCTGAGTGTTTTTCTGCGTAGAACGCGATGGTGCCCTCGGTTGTAGCTTTAGAGATACGATGTGAAATGTTTTGGGCACGACGCCTGATAAGGCAACGCCTGATGACGGCAGTGATCGCGCAGGATCACTAGAACCTTTCCGAGTGGTACCCTCCAGCACGATTGGGCAGCGGAGTTCCTCGATGACCTTATTGAGTTGACCCTTCAACATAGCTGGGCAGTGGCGTCCTCGACGGATACTGAGTTGACCTTCCAACATAGCTGGGCAGTGGCGCCCTTGACGGATACCGAGTTCACTCTCCAGCATAGCTAGGCAGTGGCGTCCTCGACGGATACCGAGTTGACCCTCCAACATAGCTGGGCAATGACGTCCTCGACGGATACCGAGTTGACCCTCCAGCATAGATGAACAGTGGCGTTCTCGATGGATACCGAGTTGACCCTCCAACATATTTGGGCAGTGGCGTCCTCGACAACTTACAGAGTGGAACCCCCCTGACATACTAGGGTGCGGGTCCTCTACTTTGAGTTTGTGGCACAGTGATGAGGCGTTGTTAGATTTGGATGGTTATATTTGGGCAGACGCGTGAGATGCATCGTTGATGGACTTTTGGAACTATTGGCTGCTTTTCTTCTTGGGTTGAGTTGTGAGATGGAGATCTCCTTACTCTCACGTTTGAGCTTTTTTTGACTGATATATATATATATATCTTTCTGTATCCACACTTTGGATTTGGTTACTCTCCTTCCAGGAGAGGCAAAGACACGCGAGATATGTCACGTGCTTTCCGTGTCTAGCTTCTCATGGTTGTAAGTACGGGTTGTTTGTGTTAGGTGGGGGGTTAAATAGGGCAAAATTGTCTTCTCCCTTTAATCCCCCACCTAACACAAACAACCCGTACTTACAAGTTCCTTCCCCTATCATTCCTGCCAGCTTGAAAATCTACCTTGT
Organism: Viscum album; assembly: GCA_963277665.1. NCBI lineage: Eukaryota > Viridiplantae > Streptophyta > Magnoliopsida > Santalales > Viscaceae > Viscum > Viscum album. The sequence continues at coordinate 1,478,567,360 of OY728127.1, read as the reverse complement.
CCCCAAGGTGGTGTCAGTGTCCACCACCACCATCACTGATTGATTGTTTGGCCCTTGAACTGTTTCAGACATCGTTATTGTGGAATATGTGTTTAACTCACAATGATCCTCAAAATGAGGTGAAAATGTATTCTTGAAATGTAATTGTAATGGAATAATCAAATTGTGATGGAGAAGAGTCATCTATCGTGCGATAGGAAGAAGGATAAACCAAAACAAACTTATCATTAGAATCGGGAAATGGATGTTGTTCATAGGAACCTCTACCACATTTCCTCATAAAAATTGTTTTGAGCATAGTTATTTATGGCGCATGGCGGACAACGGCGACAAGGGCCCCTAGCGCAAAAGCACACGGCGCGGCGCACGGCGCGTGACAATATTAACTTGCGGCTCACAAAAGAGGTGTATACATATATCAACAATAACAAATAATAAATTATACAATATATATATATAAAACAAAGATTTATGTCAATAATTCACATTCCATACATCAAAAAACAAATGAAGTCAACAATGACACCAATAATTAAATATTAAAAATCATATAGCTCAAAAAATCATATATATCAATTCTTGAAATATATTAAAAACCATATATCTCAAAAAACCAAGACGAGTGTTTCTTTGCCTTGCCTTAAAATTTTTGAAATAAATCACAATTCCTGAAATATATAAAACAAACAATTAAATATTAAAATCCATATATCTCAAAAAAACAATAAACACAAATTAAACAAAAAAACAAAAAAAAAAACAAAAAAAATACAGGAAGAAAACATGGCATTAAAAATAACAACATGAGTAATTTGAAAAAAAAATAAGGGGCGAGTAACATAAATAAAATTGAATTAAAAACAAAAAAAAGTTACTGATTTTCACAGAAGGTGCACCTGTCCTGAACAACATCGCGTATCTGAGTCGCGGTGGTTGAGGGAGCTCGGCTGGGTCGTGGTCTACTAGGTAACAGCGGTCGAGAGTTCTCGGTTGGGTCGTGGCGGTCAATGTGGTCCAACACCGGTTGGGTCGGTGCGCTCACGGGAAGAGTGTTGCGTAGAGTCGAAAGGGGGGGTCATTGTTTGACCTCAAAAGAGGTATTTTCAATCGGGACGTAAGAGTTGGTAGGTTAAAAAAATACAAAAAAAATCAAAAAGGCGCAATGGCGCGTGCCATTGGCGCAACATGGCGCGTGCCATTGCGCAATATGGCGCATGCCACAATGAGCCATCTTAGATGAGCCATGACGATGCCATGGCGCGGCGCACCACTCCTTGGCGCTAGCCATGGCGCAATGGCGCGCCATGTCGCGCACCATTAATAACTATGGTTTTGAGTTGGGGCATAAGTTTAGTGAGGGTAATTTGACTAGTTGACTCATTTGATTTTGAAGATTTTTCGTTGTGGAAACCAAATTCGCATCACATTTTTCTTAAAGTTCAAACCTTTTATTTATCTTAGTCATCACTATAGACATCGTATGCTCCACTGTTGAAGTGTTGGGTTCACATAGTAGTGGTTTTAATTGAGTATCATCCTCCGGGGTGCAAGGCGGTTCATATTCTATATGGTTTTGAGATTGTGCGATCAGGTTTTGAGATTGTGCGATCGGGTTTTGAAATTTCTTTAAAAGGTCTTGTAAACTACATAGTCCACGAATCACTAGGTTATGCATTTTCAAAAATATCTTGACATTTAGAATAATTAAATATCGGGTATGTACTAATATCGAAGTATGGCGAAGCATTCTCCCATGAATCATGATATTGACTTGAATAATAATTAAACTAAAAATTACCTGGAGAACTCATGAGTGGTGAAAAATTGTAATTCATACCATGTACTGTGGGTGGGTAGAGCAGATGTTGGTTGTAAACGTGTGGTGCTGACCTCACCATTTCAGTTTTCTGAGTGTCCGAAATTTTCCCGCAAAGATAAAAACAGAGTTGTAATCTAAATTTCTTTTGTTTCTTTTTTGTTTTTTTTACCAAGTCTCTCTATTGAGGATCTTCTAATGCTATAATTGTCTTCGGCTATGGCATTAAAAAATTTGATGTGTGTTGTCTCGGCGTGTCAAATTTAGAAAATTTGCAACCAACCACTGTAGTAGTGATAGTAGGGTCGATACCACAAGGAGAATGTGTGTAGACATTAGTAATATCCTCTTCGAAGAATGTTTACACAACTGAATTTTTAACGTGCTTAAAGACTAGAAATTCTAGAAATCAATGAAATAAAATAAAATAACTAAATCTATTTAAAGCGTGACAGATGGAGATGATAGTGTTAGAGATGTGATTTTCGTTAAAGTGCATGCAAGACTAATTATTTTATTCTCACATCTGAATAATTATTTATCACTGATTCCAAATTTAATCAAAACACTATCAAATCTCGTTCTCCGATGTTAGATAGTATTCTAATTTTTTCACACAAATCATTGAACATCTCATTTTTTAATATGATGAATAATTTGTGCAATATTTTAGAATCAAATCAATTGGTGAAATATCAAGATCCATTTCTCATGAAGTCAATATATCTATCTGTGTCGGGATCTCTTACATAGGATTACTATAGGTGTCATTTATGCAAGTGTGCAGAGAAATAACACAAAATATATAATTTTCTAATTAATATATTTATTTATTCTGAATTTTGTGCAGAAATCCGATATAAAAAATGAAAGACAGAGATATAATTTAATAAATGAACATCCAATTAATATAAATTAATTGACAATCGAATATGGTTCAAAAATAATAACTTGCAAACACCGTCACGTTTATCAAAACTCCAACACTAAAAACTCAGCCCACCATTCAGATCACACCAACACTGATATTTCGTTGGTAATCACCCAAAGACAATGTCGCTGCCGGTCACTGAAATGCCAAGGCAAACTGCCGCACACATGAACCACAGCTAAGGACGTACTCAATGCATGCACACCACTGCCTCTTCTGATCAACACCGCAACAAGACTGTGTTGCCAACTTAGACTGGTAGGCAGACTGTGAGGGGGAGTGTTTGTGTGGGCAGTCTCGCTCTGAATGGAGACAGTGCGGAGGAAGATATTGGTGATGATGGCCTGCTACAGCAGAGGTTTGGGCGTCCTCATGCAGGGGTGGAGGTAGGTGGGTTGCAGAGGGGCGGCCTGCTGGTGGATCACGTCTGGTCGGTGCTGGTTGACGGCGGCAGGGTGGAAGACAGATGGGTTTGGTGGTGTGACAAAAAAGCCACGGTTGGGGAGTTTGGATGGAAGGCTGCAGCGCCAGGAATGAGGCCAGCTGGAGACGAACAGGCTGGCTGGTAAGGGCAATGGGAGGCAGTGATGGTGGGTCTGGTGTGGTACGTTGCAGGCTGCACCCAGGGGCTTGAAGGGAGGAAGTCGCGTGCTGCTGCGACCTGGATGTTCGTGGACTGGTTTTGCGGAGGATGGGTACCGCTTCGCTGCAAAGGGGATGCGGGCTGGGCGGCGCTGGTGTGGTCTGCCTGGTTGGTTGACCCCCCGAACTGGTTTCACCTCTTCCAAAATTTGTCTTAAGTTTGCTGCCTGATTTTATGGGCCATTTAAAGTTGTTAGAAAGGTTGGCAGTTTTGCATACAGAGTTTCTGCAGGAGAGTAGAATTCATCTAGTTTTTCATGTTTCCCAACTTAAGTTTGCTCTTGGAGACCATCTTATGGAGAACTTGCCCAAGTACTTTACAGAAGGAGCAGAACAGGTTTTACCTGAGGAAGTTTTAGCAACCCAGGGATGGGGCACGTGCTTCAATGGTTGATCAAATGGAGGGGCTGCCGCCCTACAGAGGAAGCTACATGGGAGAATGCAGAGGTGTTCCGAGCTCAATTTCCCTTCTTTCATCTTGAGGACAAGGAGGTTCTTCAAGTGGGGAGGGGAATGGCAAGTCTTTCGACAACTTAGCTGGCAGTTCAACTAATTGGAAGTCTTCTGACAGCTTAGCTGACAATTTGACTTATTTTAGAAGGTAAGGGAAGGGCACAAGGGTAGATCGGTAATTGTCCTTGTGTTTGTTGCAAATAATAGCTGTATACGTTCTGCTGTGGAGAAGGGGGGGGGATAATACTGAAGTTGTTCCAGCTTTGTTGTTAGGAAGTTATGCCCTGGAAGCATTTCCAGGGGATTTTCTTCCATCCATTTTTCTATCAGACTTTCTTGTAGCATGTGGTGTTCTTACAAGAAAGCGCTATAAAAAAGGCTCAATCACACGAATGAGTCTTAAATCATCCACCATTTATTAGCAAACATTAGAAATGATAATGAATGCAATAGCATCTACTTTTATTCAAGATATGCATGACATTAATGATATAAAATGTCATACGATCAACACATGCACATAAATGAATAAAGCTAAGAAAAGAAAGACTTAAAACTTCAGGGATCCCCTTCATTTGCTCCACTGGATACCTCATGCCTAGAAATTTCCTAGCATCACCCCACACCACAGTATGCAGCAAGACAAACGTTTGCTTTGTCTTTGTGTTTTTGGTGCCCTTGCATCGCACGCGCAACAAACTCAAGATTGTTTGATTTGATGGTGCGGCTGCATCTCATGCAGGATTATGTGCCTGATAATCTGGAGAGTGTGGCAGAGTTTGAGACGCCCCAATCACCAGATTCCAGCTACTCCCAGGCCTTCCCAGGGGATGAGGATTTTGGCAAGGAGCCGGCTGCTGTCCCTTCCAGCTGCATCTGACTGTGCTTGGGACGCCGAACCTGGATGAAGCGGGCAATTCCTCTGAGGCCTCAACACGTGGTGGCTCAACCATCTTTTCATTGAGAAGGGAGGGACATCTCAATCCATAGTTGCAATGGGTCTCACCCATCGGTTTCAGTCCAAGTATGTCACCGTTGTCCTTTACAAGCCCCAAAATCGGTGATGCTTCTCTCTCTGTTAATTTCACATTTATAATGTCACATTTATAATGTCACAAGCTTACTGAAATGCTGGAATTCGTAACTTTTCTTTTTTGACCTCAAATCACAGGCGTACTTTGTAGAGTTAGTGTTGCTGGATAAGCTTAACTCTTGAATCCATCCTCGTTGGTGTCCTTCATTGATTAGTGTATTGTTTCATAAGAGGGTTTTACATGTGGCTATAGTCCTAACCCTAACCTTCAGTCCCTTCGCTTTCCCACACTTCCAGTTCTCTTATGCTCTGTTTGGTATCTGGGAAATGTTTTTGATGGAAATTGATGCAGAGGTGGGATCTGGAAAGGAATGGGAATGAGGTAGTCTGTAACGTTTTATTTGTGATTATGGTTGGGCTGGTTTAAAAAACACGTTCATGGTTTATCTTAACATGTTTTCCTTGTCAGAAGTCTGACGAACTAAACTCCACTTATTCTGATTTTTTTGTTATTACCAATACTGGTATTTACATGAAGCATCGGCTGGTAAGAGGCAGGAGGCGGCCATCAGCCGATCAAAGTATTAGACAACGGCCCTTACAGCTTCCTTTCTGTCGCCCGCTATCGTTGACGCTTTCATTTCCTTCCCTCTCCCTCATTTTACGTCTCCGTCTGCAGTTAAGAAAAAAACACTGTTGGCTGGCAATTTTAACCAATCTAATGTCCCCGAAATTTTTGATGCCCTTCACTTTATCAACTGGCGATACGCGTTGCGTGGGAATACCTTTTCTCAACTAGTAATCAGATAAGGTGGGGAAGAAGCAGACGGCCAAGCAAGTGTTAGGCATCCGCTTTTCCCTTGCCTCGCCCTGCCTTCTGCTTTTTCAGTGGAGATACGGGTTAATAAATAAATTAAAAGCGACTTGGGCCAAGCCCAGTTCGCCTGCAAATCAACCGCAAAACGCAGGATCGCACAAACTATTTTTTTTTTAAACGGTTGATCAAACACAGGAAGAAGGACGAAGATAAAAAACAAAGCTTGATGGCCACATCTGACTTATCTTCCTGCTTTCACAGGAGGGAGGGGAGGAGAGGGGATCTAGGGGTCCTCACTTGCTATCATGATTTTGACGAACTCCTCATAATTGATCTGCCCATCCCCATCCACGTCAGCTTCCCGGATCATTTCGTCTACCTCCTCATCTGTCAGCTTCTCCCCCAGGTTTGTCATCACGTGGCGCAGTTCGGCAGCAGAGATGAGCCCATTCTGGTCCTTGTCGAACACCCGGAAGGCCTCCTTGAGCTCCTCTTCTGAGTCAGTGTCCTTCATCTTCCTTGCCATCAGTTTGAGGAACTCAGGGAAATCGATGGTTCCGTTCCCATCAGCATCAACCTCGTGGATCATGTCCTGCAGCTCAGCCTCTGTCGGGTTCTGCCCCAGGGACCTCATTACGGTTCCCAGCTCCTTGGTAGTGATACAACCTATAAGAGAATTACGAGGGGGAAAACAGTTGGAACTTCACATTCAAACCAGAGCTAGAAAAATTGACAAAGGTAAACCTAATCCAGAGCATTACAACACTACACTATCAAAAGTGAATTAGATCATAACATGTGAGGCCCCGTATGGTTCATGGCTAACATTTTAAGTGTCCAGCCAGGATATTTCCTAGAGGGAGTCTTGATGATCACATTATATGAAATCCAATTTCCTTCAAAGAATTAGGTATTATTGATTCCGCGTAAAACGATCTATCAAAAATTTTCATCCATTTCTTACCTTGGAATAGACACGGTTTCAACAAATTACAGGTCCAAACATGCTGTGTTTGCGAAGGGGCAATCTCATTTTGATCAGATAATGTCACAATAGAAAACTTCGAACTAAATACCATACACATAATTATTCCCACGGTAATTATCAAGAAAACATAAAATATTGTCAAGAAAACATAAAAGCGATGGAAATCACGACAAGCAAGCAAAGAGAGATGTCTAAAATATTGCCACGGTAATTAAACCCTCAATCCACCAACACCTAAATGACCTTGAGATTAAGAATCCATCAAGGAAATACAAAACAATAATGATGAGATTAAAAAATGGAAGAACCCGCGTTATTAGTAAAATCAACGCGCTACTAATCGATGGAATCAGGAAACAAAATATTATTAACAGAATAAAATGGACACGGAAATACCGAGGGATCCACGGATCAAATATCCAAAGAATTGAAGCAAAAGATATATCATACACGGCAATAAAAAAGAGGGCGAGGAGGCAGACCATCGCCATCCTTGTCGAACAGGCTGAAAGCCTCATTGAATTCTGCTATCTGTTCGCCGTTGAGCTGGTCCGCCATTTTTCCTGACAGCAGGGCAGGGACAGAGGATTGGGCTGAGAAGAAGAATGAAAGGACCGGAAAATGCACCTCTTCGTCGTCGCTGCCGTCCACGATCCCTGAAGCCCAAGCTATATATATAGAAATAAGAGGGGCCGCGGCGGGCTCCTATATAGAATTTTATTTATTATAACGACAAAAAAATGAAACGCGAAGCGTACGCGGGTCGGGGACACAATGGGCATCTGATGCTGACAGCTGTATACCGTTCCCTTTCCTGCTTGCTCTCGTACTCCATTGCCATTCACAAAGAACTCCTTATGTTACGTGAAATTATTTTTTTTTCCCGAAATTATTGTTTTATTTACAATGGTGGGGGGATAAAAAATTATATTGGATAAACTTGATAAGGGGTTTAGGGTATACTAATCTTTGACAAAGGTGTGGTGTGCGTGTGATAGAATCCGTTTTTTTTTTTATCACAGCAACGTTGATCTCTCTTGTGTGGATGATGAGCTGAAAAACGAGTAGAACATAAGGTAGTAATGCTAAGCGGGAAGCGGGGTGCACGTGTGTGTCCGCATTTAAAAAAAAAAATACAATTTATAATCATTTGATATTGTATTTTTTTTATCATTCTCAAAGGTAAGTATGAATAGACTCTTGTTAGAGTTTTAAAGTCTGTGATGAAGTGTTCTTCGATGGGTTGATGGTGACATGTAGTGGCGTCGATGTGATGATTAATTGTTGTGATGCAAAGTAGGTGAACGATCGGTCAAGTGCTACAGACGATGATAATGTTGGTGGCGTGGTGATGCGAACAACTAGACCTGTGAACAAATGACGATTCTCCAAGTAGTGACCGGTTTCAAAGGAGGCGATTAGGGTTCCAACGATGTCATTTCCTATTTTTTTTAATAACAAAATAAAATAAAATAATAACAATAATAAATCGATTCAAAAAAATATTACGATTATAATAACTCTTAAAACTGAAACCGTGTGTAAGAGAGACATATTCCATTTTTCAAGAGGTGGGATGTCAGATCACGTGAATATGGTTAATAATTACTATATAATTATTATGATATCACATTAAAACAATAAATATGGGCATTTAATATTCACATATGAATGAATGGTGAATTAGTATGACCATTATGATGAAAAATCATGTCATAATTTAATCGTGATTTTTTTATTAAAAAACTAATAGGTTAAAGAAGCATATATTGTAATTTTTTTTAAAAAAATTAAGCCCACAGGTAAGTCTGTATTTGTACGGGTTCAACCCGCTTTGGCCAGCACCCTCGCGAGTTCAACCCACATTGATTCACACCATTAACGATCAAAATTTTTAGGCTCGTCCCACCCCATATCCACAAAGCCCACAAGTTGTGGGTTCGTTTTACATTACTAAAATAAGGTTTTAACACGGTTCAACTCCCAATGTGTGCGATTGTTACTTGGTATGACCAGATCCCTTCAAGTCACACACTTTTCCTTTTTATTATCAAGCAAATACAAGGGGTAGAAATTATCCTTTTTAACTCTTATAAGTGTTTGTCTCTACAAAATCACCATGCTTCTGAATGAATATGATCCAATAAGAATTCAAAGAATAAATAGCATATTGATGAATAATAGGATGTCACAACATCAATAAATAATCTTCACCTAGTTGAATGGTGAATTATTTCAAGGATTAAAGTGAAAACCATCATGCTTTAGATTCTTGTTCCTTCTTCAACTTTTGCAATAATAATTCTTTGAATTGAATAAGCATGCTCTTTTATAAATTTCTCCATCAATTTATCTCTTAAATATTAACGACTTAGAAGTAATAGTACCACATTAATTCATTTAATGCAATATCAACACCTTCAATAACTTCCTATTTGACTTCTTTACACTTCTCTCTATCTAGATCCACTTTTTAGGATATAGATTTAATCCTCATAATGTAGTTAGAATCCCAATCAATACCCATGTGATGTAATGATCATTTAAAGTTATTATGATCAAGTCAAACATCTTTAATATCATAGATGACTTGTCACATTTAAATGTGTCAAATTCAACACTTTTCTTATAAGGATATTTTCTAGTTAATTGGCTTCCCTCTAACCTCTCACGGGGTACCTGGTGCGATGATATGAAGAATTTGCAGTTACGATATGTTCCATTGGGTTCCCAATGAAAGTGTTACACACATAAATCTCATATTGCAGGCAATGATATGAGCTATATAACTACTTGTAATATGGGATTTCTCAAGAGGTGATATCATTACTACCATATAAGATATCATAGGTTTGTGCTTCTTCTACTAAACTAGAGTTCACCACTCACTTACAATGAATGAAGCATACATTGCAGGAGTATAACGTAAATGACCAAAGAGTTAGTTGGACATTTGAGAAATGCTCAAACTCAAAAGGCCCCTTCATTAATGAAGGAGGTCTATAAAAGGACTTCTAAAATTTATTTGTTAAATACATGATTTCATTACATTCTTTCTAAAGCTCTCTTATTCTTCTTACTTCCTTAATTGAGAGGGGATATAAGCATATCCTTGGAATACAAAGAAGATCCTTCCAAATATGTTAAGAGATTCTGTAATCGATGAATCACTTTTAGAGGTAAGAACTAGTAGGCCGTTGTTGATTGATTGCCACGAACTAAATGAGACAAAGATTTTAGACAGAGGTACGTTCTTGTTTTGCCTTTTCATTTTATTCTTTTATCCTATCATCTGAATGATCTTGGTTTAATGGGTTATTTAGTTTTCTTTGCTTTTAGATATATTTGTTGTTTTTAAAACCCATCAATGATATTAGAACTATGTTTAGGGAAGGATTGAAGAATCCCCAAATTTTGAAAATTCTAAAAAAAATCAAGAACATGAAATATTACAATCAATGATACATTGATATTGTTGTTTACGATATCACCACAATATAATGTGGCTTAATATTAGACATTCATCACAAAAATGGTGTCTACGATATGTGATATCACTGCTTGGGATATGCTGAGGTCAAGTGCTCTAAGACAGAGGATTGTATTGCTTAGGCAATATGAGGATATTGTCACATGTGATGCAGTTCACATAATTGATTTTGGTGTTTTTGCTAGCGATGATATATAAATATCTATGCACGCGGAACCTATCATGGATATCAACAGAGGCTTAAAAATATAATGATAATAGTCAACCATATCATATGAAACAATATAACGATATCGCTATCCACGATAGAGTGAGCAACATTATGAGATAATGTTGGGAAATATAGGGTTTCTTATTCACAGGCGACGATGTGGGGATATCATTGCCCATGATATAGTTGTTTAAAAAAATCTTTTGAGAATTAAAAGATTACCCCTGACAACCCATTGCAACGATATTTTTGGACACCTTATGTGCACTGTACATGAGGCAATTTACGTCAGGTGGTTGCCGCTAGTGCCTTCAAAAAGTGTTTCACGTGGAGGAAAACTAGAAACTTGGTGGGCTCGGGAGCACATAAGTAGATTCAGGTGTAGGGTGACTGTTGGGAAGGAAAATTGTGAAACCATCAGACAATATTCCTTCGGAACCAGGATACATAATCCACAAGAAGTTCAACATCTAGAAGTAGCATGCAGGGGACACACCAACCTTCCCAAAGAACACTTGGTTTTATGTGGTTCAACGATCAAGTTCTATGTCCATGAGAGAACACTACAAGCATTTCATTTCACAGAAGTGCAAGATTTTACAATCATTATGACTTGAAAATCACATAGATCACTAAACATAAGTAATCGCATCACATAAAAGTATGTGGCACCACCCCTCATAATACGAAGGGTCCCAACCGATTGTTCGGTTGTGTAACCATTCGAAAAACATGGACGACCCATTGTTGCACTCTAATGGCCATTGATCTCTTGTAGCAATCAACACATGACCACCATAGCTAGTGAAAAATTCCAAGCTACACTTCCTATTAGCTCCCCACGTCCAAAGCACATTTAGATTAAACTGTTGGAGTTGGTGCCCTAGAACCAACTTCTTTTTATACTTTATGATAACTTATATTCATGGTTTTGAATATTAATAAATTCCTTATCACATCATGATTGTTCTTCTGCGTAACATTGTATGTGATAATGTCCTAAGAGTAATTGTCGCACTAAAAGGTCATAGCGGATCCCTGCTATGATGAGAACCCAGAAGTGCTATGACACTATTCTTGAATATATATTCTATACCTGGATGATATCATTTGAGGGACACAAATGATACAGGCTATCAAGGGTGGAGACTCATAGGACTTTGAGACACCTTCTCATGGTATACGCCCTTGATGATATCCAGTAGGATATTATGAGAATGAGACCCGACAGTAGGAAATCCATATTTATAAGTGTCATTGGATGTTCCTATCTGCAGACGTGTGTATTGATCTTTAGACTTTAGAATTATTATTAATGGATATTATGAGTCGTGCACTTAGATGTATTAACGAAAACTGTGACGATAGATGTTTGCGGTGAGGTAGGATATGTTGGGTGCGTCACGAGTAATATCACATTAATGAATAATGTGAGAAAGGATTTATCCCTTCTGTTCTTTAACGAAAGATAATATCTCAGACCCTTTGATGAAAATGATATAACATAAATAAATCTATGACCATGATGATCAATAGGCAAGTTCTATTTCCGGAAAATCAAAGAAAAAGATATCGAGCATATAGGTTGATGATACTGGCACGCAACCTGCTCGATAAAAGATATTGTGATAAAGAGATTATATTACACAGTAAGTATTCGTACGAGGTGACATGTTGTTGAAGCATTAACTTCTTTCTCTGAGTGTCTTGACATGTTGCTAGATGGTAACCTTAGACTTTAGGCAGTTTCGTCTAATGCCTCCGAGAAAGAGGTTTAAAGGGTCACACACTAATTGTATCCAATATCTCAGTTAAATAATTTATTATTTAATAAGTTGAATAAATATTATTCCCGGTCGTGGTTTAATAATTATTCATGTATGCCTGATTGCATTTATTCCGCCACTAGTTATTCGAGAGAATATATTGTGAGGGGAATAATTAATAAATATTGAGGAGGATTGGTGGATTGAGTTTAATGGTCCAGTGAGAAATAATAATATTGAATATTATTTGATTAAATAATATTTAATTATAACTCGCAAGTTAAGCGTATGTCAGAAAATAATAATATTGCTGTTATTTTTTTGATATAGGGGTTTTTCTAGGATTAATGAAATGATTAAAGACATTTGTGAAAATTATTTATTATTACCCTAGTGAAATAAATACCCGGTTATATTATTCTCTCATTAGCCAAGGGCAAGCCAAGCGATGCCTATTGTGTTGTGCACAACGAATTGGAGAAAAACTCTCAAGCCTAGAGAGTTCATTCATCTCCAAGAATGCTCTCAAGAACGAGAGAGATCCTCCTCTACCGGATCAAGGAGAACGCTTTAGAAGTGGTTCTCAAGGCATTTGAAGGCGGACATCACAAGCACAATGATATTCCGTGCTAGCACCCGGAGACTCCTTCGGTGATGTTCAGAGATACATGGAACACATGTGAATCACCTTTAGAGGAGATCTACCCTTGATCTCTACAACACAATGACGGCACACCTACGGATTTGTGGACGAACACATCAATGAAGAAATAATCACCTTGGAGACAATTCTTATTTAATTAAATTAATTATAAACAAAATATGTTGATCCTCTCTCTTGGTTCCAGGTTTCTATTCCTTTGTCCTATTTTTTTGATTCAATTCCATGGATCATGACGTTCATCGTCGCATAGATCCCAGATTGTTCATTGAATATGGAAAAAAATAAAGTTGGGCACCATCCCTCCCACCCTCTCGCTGCGCCCGAAACCTACACAAACATCCATTGAACAATAAATATTGTTTGACCATCATGTCATCCGATTGGAGAGAACCATTGCTACTACCTGAGCCCCACAAAAAATCCCATTATACAGACAACTGCATCCGGTGACCTGCGACCAATGAGTTGAATATGATTTACATCCCAACAATCTTCCACTTGAAAATTGCTTTAGATAACTTTTGGAAATTATCTAACACTTTGAAAAAACAACCAACCACTCTTCTTTCACTCCATGCAATGCTCTTCACCACCGTCCGTTTACCCAAGTCCTATCGAGACACAATGTTGCCTTTGAATTTCTTGAACTAAAGTCTTGGTGAACATATCAGCTAGATTCTATCTCCCGGCTCTCTTCTGCTGCTCTAACTCTCTATCTTCCAACAACTTCCAAATGTGGTAGTATTTCAGGTTCATATGTTTTTTCCATGATTGAAAAATTGGATTTTCACCATGTGAATTGTACTCTAATTATCATAGTAGAGTAGTCCACTATCCCAAACCCTTTTGAATTCCACCAATAGATGCCTCAACCAAACTAGCTCCTTCACCGCTTTCATTGCTACCACATATTCTACTTCCATGGTAGAGAGTGCAACCACCGACTGTAGCTTTAACATTCAGCTGATCATCGTCCCTCTAACTGTAAACACATAGCCTGTAGTACTCTTTCGAGTAGTAGAATCACTCTCAAAGTTAGCATCTACATACCCTTGTAATGGTTCAAATAACCTAAAACATAAATCTGTATCTTCTGTGCCTTTGAGATATAGAATAATCCATTTAATGACCTCCTAGTGTTCTCCAAATTTTCCATACATCGGTTGATGGCTCCCACTGAATAAGCAATGTCTAGGCGAGTTCATACCATATAATACATCAACATTTCGACTGTTGAAGAAAATAAAACTTTATTCATGTATCTTGTGTTGTACCTCTCACTCTCTTAGATGTTTTTAATGATCGCAAACACCATTTATTTGTCTTTATCTCCTTAGCTTACCTTCTATTTCAAGTGTTTGTGATCATCAAAAGGGGGAGATTGTTGTACCTCTCACTATTTTAGATGTCTTAATGATCACAAATATAACACCCCACAACTTAAACAACCCATAATTACATGATTTATAACAAGGGCTACACTTTATTACATTTCAAGGATTTTTTGGTTTAGTGTTTTAGAGAATTAGGAAAAAATCTTACATAACCAAGTGGATACTTCCACTCAATATCCATTTTCCCCAAAAATAGGATTCTTAAGTTCACAGTCCTGTTTCATTCATGACACACTTTCTTTGTTAAAGGAAAATTTTATTTATTTAGAGCTAGAATTTATAATAGTTCCTACTCATCCTTAGGGATTGTGATTTTTTTTGAAAACATGGGATGGACACAAAAAATCAGTAAGGGTTACAAAAAGAAAAGAAACTCATTAATCTGTTTGAAATTCATGAAAACCCATAAATAAGTTTACCTTTTTTACATAATAAACTTTTGATCTCAAAATAATCATTTACATACTCATGAAATAAACTTCAAAGACCAAAGTTTTCATAAAACATTTTGTAAGCAAGCATAAAGGAAAAATCATAATTCATGAAAGCTTTACCATGAAAACAAACCTTTCACATTTAGAAGATCATAAACATTCCTTTAAATCATAAGCTCATTGTTTAGCTTTTGAAATCAAAATATTTCCATAAAAACCCATTTGAAATCTTATAGAAAACATGTAGGAAACTTGGGGCATCATACTTTCATCTTGGACCAAACAGGATAATTCCAACATTCACTTAGGAGAAAGTAATATCAATCAACTCCGTCACTTCATAGGAGTAATTAACTTTGTCCACATTCTCTTAGGAGTAACTTACATCAGTTAACTCCGTCGCTTTACCTAATGAATTGGAGGGATTTAACAGACCCACCTATCACATAATGGATATAGTCCCATAAGGGTTTGGGTTCACTCTCCATTCCCACTTTCATCAACAATGCCCAAGTGTTATGTTTTAAAATCAAAAAATTTAATAACTTGCACTTTTATCATATCTTGAAATCAAAACATTTGATAACTTGAGCATTTAATTATATATTGAAAACAAAACATTTGACAACTTTCAATTTTCATCATAAAAACCATAAAATTAGCATTTCATCCCATAAGCAAAATCACTTTCAGTTATCTCATAAAAATGAGTAGAAATATCTTTTTCTTTTGAAAACATTTAAAAAATGAAAATTCCCAAAACAACAGGAAATGTATGTTCTTTGAAAAACCATGGAAACACGTAGAGGAATCTTGATAATGAATAAAGGACATGATGGGGAAAAAAATCCATTAATGTCGTATACATTAAAAATCATTCTTGTACACTTTAGTAAAAATAGTCAAAAGTGACCCGTTCCAAAAACATTTAAAAGATTCATTTTTAAAAACTTTGTAAGGAGTAAAGTCTAGTTAAAAATTTCATTTGAAAATATTTGAAGATCATTCCTGAAACATTTTAAATAAAAAGTACATAGAAGAGAAAGATTTTGATAAGAGAATTAAAAAAAAGGTTTTAAAGAAAATCTCTTACCATTTTGGTAACTTTTGAATTAAAAAGAAATAGAAGAAGAAAATTTTAAACAGATTTTTAAACCACTTGAATATCAGTAAATGAATTATAAAATACATACATATGGAAATATATACACTACACAAAAGAAAAAATGTGATGAAAATGAAATAAATTTCAAAGAAAGGAAATTGAGATGAGAAATCTTTTACCTCGAGTCCAACTTGCCACATACATTCTTTAATACATGTATAATAAAATTATATTAATTATTTACTTGTTTAATAAAATTTTCTAGGTTTATTCCCTTATCATATTCCCCTTTATTTCATTCATTACCATGTCTTATATAGTTACCAAATCAATTAAGTTCATGTTAGATGTTTTGAGGACGTTCGGTTCATAATTCCAAAACAACTTTGGTAGGTTGACCAAGGTCAAATGTTTCATTGTTCTATCATCTCCAGAATATTAGTCATGAAACAATTATAATTTTTATAAAATAAATACAATTTTAGAATTATATATGTAAGGTGTTCATGAAAAATGAATTACACCATTTCACGAAGACGGTAGTTTGTACATACGCATGAATGACATTTTTATTTTTCTACTAGGTGGAAAAGAAATAAGGTGGATACTATTTTTATTTTAAAAAATCATAAATATGTTATATATGTCATATTTATTCATTATTTCTATCCTTATGACCAACCATGTTAGACGATAATGAAAACAAACCACTTCACTTTGTGTAGGTGATATTTCACACATACGCATGAGTGGCGTTATTAGTTTTCAACATGTGGAAAGGGTAAGAAGGTAAGTAATATTTTATCTTTACAGAATCATAATAATTTCAAAAAAATCTTATATATTCATTAATTCTATATTTATGACCAGCCATGTGAGGCGGTGATGGAAAACAAAACACATCGCTTCGTGGAGGTGGTGATCCACACGCACACACAATCAGTGTTTTCATTTCCCATAGGATGGAAAAGGAGATGAAAAATGGTTATACCATAATCATAATAAAATTTCAGTATATGAAAGATACTAATTTTATTATTAATTCATGGTTAAAGAATATTTAAAGGAGGTAGAAGAAGAAATAAACATGAAACACTGAGTTAAGAATTATACATCTTCTTTGGAAAACCTCCATTAACTTACACCTTAAGCATTCTTTGTTTGATATTTTGGTGAGACTATAACCTTTAAAACACGGGGAGGAAGTTTGGTAAGGTATTTAGGTAGAATTTGGTCAAGCTAAATGACTCAAGACATGTGAGGAAGACAGGAGAGAAGATACCCTTTTATAAGTGAGGTGGGTAGAAAACTTATAAACAGTTGAAATATTAATATATAATATATATATAACTCATGAAAAATAGCTAAAAACTTACTTATATTTGAAGATAATGAGTCTAAGATTGAAATATAATCAAATATTAATTTTAGATAGGTTTAGGTCTCATTTTAAATCTTATATTTTGGTTTAACGCCGTCGTTAACCCTATTTAACCTTAACCATTATAACATATTTTTCACTCTTTAAGGGCCATGAAAGTAATTTTAAAAATGAAAAGTGACACAAAAATGAACCATGAATGATAGAATAAATAATTTCCCATCCACTAGAGTCAATATATTATTTTTATAATTTTATAATGATTTAAAAATAATTTTTAAACAATAAATACCATTTAAGGTCATTTTTAGGACTATTCATATATATTGACTTTAAAGGCATCAAGATAAAAATGTAATTCTTATATAGGATCTTTAACCATCACTTATAAATTATAATTATCCAATAAATTTATGGGACACCATAATTCATCAAAAATATATTACTTTTAAAGTATTTAAAATCATTTTTTTTAATTTTTCTACTGCTTGCACAAGCGTTTTTTCGGTGTTGCGTAAATGTTCAAGGCAATTATACTATCTCTAAAAATTTAAAATAAATTACTAACATAAAAATAATTTATTCATATTAAAAACTACCATTTAGAATCATTCATATCTTATTTTTATCCCTATAACAACATATTAGATATATTAGAAGAGAGAAAGTGACGTTTTGTAATTTTTCTTAACTTAAAATAATATAAAAGTCATAATCAAAGTCAAGTGGCATAGAAATGCCATATTTTTGAAGGTAGGATGGTTATGGTAGAATTAAACCCATATAATGAAATAAGGGTAAGCATTGGGTTGATTTTGAGACCTTATCCCATAGTTTTAACCTTAATTAACCTGTTTGACCCATTATCGTGGTGATTAAATTTTACCATGATTACTATTAATTATTAATAAAAATAAAATTGAAATATTTACCAAATTTGAAAAAAATTATTCCAAATATGAAATCCAATTTTCAATATTAAATTTTTAGAAGTGGAAGAAATTAATTTTAATATAAGTGCGCAAAACACAGTGAAAAACACTTTTGAAAAAATGTGTTTTTAAGCATAAAAATGATTTTATACCAAATCAAGTATAATGCCGATTCATATGGAATTAATTATATTATTTTACTTTAAAACCAAATAAAAAATAGAATGAGACTTAAATGACTTGATTTAAAGAAAATAAATGATAGTTTTGCAAAAAAATGACACTTTCACTATTCACTCAAAAATCAATATTTTCAGAAAAATACAAAAAATTCATCCTAATCCTATTATGAAATTATGATTTTAAAAATGATGTACATTTTTTCAAACAAAATTTATAAAAGTGAAAAAAATTAATTATAATATCTGCACACAAAATATAATAAAAACAATTTTTGAGAAAAATATATTTTTGAAGCATAATATGAATTTATTCTCATTCCTTGCCTAATAAACATAATTAAATGAATGATAATTCATTAAATTGGATATATAATCTATTTAATTCATTATAATCATTTATCAATAGCGATTAATCTAATATATTAGGATAAAAATACATTGCACACATAAAAATCATTTTATGAAAAATATCTATTTTACCTTCAAAAGATTTTATCTTTATTTCCAACCTATTGATAATAAATTTAATATTTATTATTAATTTTATTAAGGAAAAACTTTCTACATATATTTCATAATATGGTTATTCTTATTCACACCTACCAAACCAACAACTAGGTCATAATGGTCATAATTAAATAATAATATTTACATAGTCTATTGTGGTTTGTTTAAACTCAGTATTGCATATACCACATGCTATCAAATATATATTTTAAATAAAATAAATTTTAAAATATTGGGGTGTTACATTCTACCCCCTTAAAGAAATCATGTCATCGTAATTTTATCTCATGTTCGATAAAAGGTATTATTTTTTAAGAGAAACAATTCCATGGTGTGGAAGATAAAATATACAATCATGAAAGGAAAAAACTTTCTAATATTTAAAAATACCTTTTTTGAAAACCCATATCGTAAAAAGGGATAATAAAAAATCCTTTTGAAAAGAGGAAAAGGAAAAAATGAAGGTCACAACTGAGTTCCCACATAAGGAGAACATTAGTAGGAAGTGAAAATATGAAGATGGAGGAGAAAAATAACGTTCAAGGAATAATAGAGAGTGTTAGAGAACATAATAACGAGAAATTCAATGAAAAAAAATCATAAATTAGTAAGGGATAAAGAAGACCATTAGTTCATCAGAAATAAAGGTAAAAGAATAGCATTTTTATTTCAAAATCCTTTTCCTAGAGTTGATGAATTCTTTTACTATCAAGATAGAGAACATGTGAAAATATAATTACTTGATTTCTTTATATTTCATAAGCGTAATTTCATCATTTGGTTTTGATTCGATCAATTTCCACTTCCATCTCATATCTTACCTCAAGAAATGAATATTCAAGATGAATTTTTCATGCCCAAAGCACAAAAATTAACTTTTAACGGATCACAAGATCCACAAAAGGATAACAATTCATTCCTTTTCTCTTTAGACATTAACCAAAACCAAGATGGTTAACACAAGATAAGATAATATCCAATATGAATAAACCTTCATATGAAGAAATACTACATTAATCTCCAAAGCATCAACAACAACACCCGTAGTTCAACTTAAATCATTCCTTAAACAACAAACCTAAAAACTCTTCAAAATATGTCTGACCATGTTCAAAACCCAAAAATCAAAAATATTTGATCACATATTCTTTCAAGATAAACTTAACATGTATCTCCAAATAACATCAATTATTCCTAAATTCACATACCAAAAATATATATGCCACAACCATATAATCTCTAAAACATTCTAATCTTTTATATAAATATCCTAAATCACCATAAAGCCATAATAAAATAATATATGATTTCAAAATACAATTCACTATTTATACCTCAAATAAACTCCCATATTATCCAACAAATATTTCCATTTACCTTAATACATATAATGTTCCCAATATAGCGAACTTCCTAATAAATAACTTCAATAATTTTTCCAATAAATCACTTTGAAATACCATGGTTATCTATATGATAAATCATATGTTTTAAAAATGCAACAACACTTTTATCCCAATTAACCATAATTACCTCAACATCAAAGACCATCTTAACCCTAATGACTATCAATACCTTTCAATTTATGTCAAAAAATATAAAACCATTATTTCTCAAATAACCTTTTCACTATAACACAAGTTAAACATAAGGGTTACATATACCTAAAACATTTATTAAAACTCAATAAATTTCTCCCAAATTACTCCCATCATATAAAACCTCAAAGGAGTATCTATGTCTTTAAACTTATGATCAACTTTAGACTTATTAACCCATGATGGTATCTAAAACTCATAAAATATCCTCATCTGAATCGTTATAACCTCTAAAGTTATCTAAAACTTTCATCTGACACTAACTATAATGCCCCATATCTTAAACAACCCATAATTACATGATTTATAACAAGGGTTTCACTTTCGTACAATTTGAGGATCTTTTGGTTTAATGTTTTAGATAATTAGGAAAAAATCTTACATAAAAAAGTGGAAACTTTCACTCAACATCCAATCCCCCCCAAATAGAATTCTTAAGTTCACAGTCTAGTTTCATTCATGACACACTTGCTTCATTAAAAATAAATTTCTTTTATTAGGTGTTAGACTTCATAATAGTTCCTACTCATCCGTAGGCCTTGTGAAAAACAATTGAAAACTTGTGATGAACATAAAAAGATTAGTAAGGGATATAAAAAGAAAGGAAACCTGTTAATCCATTTAAAATTCATGAAAACCCATAAGTAAGTTTTCCTTTTTTACATAATAAACTTTTGTGCTCAGAATAATCATTTGCCAACTCATGAAATAAACTTCAAAGCCAAAAGTTTTCATAAAACATTTTGTAAGCAAGCATAAAGGAAAAATCATATTTCATGAAATATTTACCATGAAAACTATCCTTTCACCTTTAGATGATCATAAACATTCCTTTAAATCATAAACTCATTGTTTACCTTTTGAAATCAAAATATTTTCATGAAAACCAATTTTAAAGCATAGATAAAACATTTTGGAAACTTGGAGCATTATAATTTCGTCATGGAATCACCTAATAGGACAATTCAAACATTCTCTTAGGAGTAACTTATATAAGTTTACTTTGCCACTTTATAGGAGCAATTAAATCCATCCACATTCTATTAGGAGTAACTTACATAATTTAACTCCATCGATTTAAC
The DNA here is from genome assembly GCA_963277665.1 of Viscum album. NCBI lineage: Eukaryota > Viridiplantae > Streptophyta > Magnoliopsida > Santalales > Viscaceae > Viscum > Viscum album. The sequence goes on along the minus strand of OY728127.1, from coordinate 1,478,545,934 downwards.
CAATGCATCAAAGGGATTTAACAGACCCATCCATCACATAATGGACATAGTCTCATAAGGGTTTGAGTTTACTCCCATTTCCCACTTTCATCAATAATTCCCAAGTGTTATGTTTTAAAATCAAAACATTTAATAACTTGCACTTTTCATCATATATTGAAATCAAAACATTTGAGAACTTGAAATTTTCATCATATATTGAAAACAAAAAATTTTATAACTTTCAATTTTCATCATAAAAACCATAAAATTGGTATTTCATCCCATAAGAAAAACCACTTTTAGTTATATCATAAAAAAGAGAAGAAATATCCTTTTCTTTTGAAAACATTTAAAGAACAAAAATTCCCAAAATAATGAGAAAATTTTATTCTTTGAAAACCACAAAAACTTGTATAGGAAGCTTGATAATGAATAAAGGAAATGATGATAGGAAAGTCCATTCATTATATAAACATTAAAAAACATTCCTTTTCACTTTGGTAAAAAGAGTCAAAAGTGATCCGTCCCAAAAACATTTAAAAGATTCATTTTTAAAACCTTTATAAAGAGTCAAGGATAGTTAAAAGCATCCTTTTAATATCTTTAAAGAACATAATTGAAACATTTTAATGAAAAGGTATACAAAAGAGAAATATTTTGATAAGAGAATTTTAAAATAAGGTTTTAAAGCAAATCTATTACCACTTTGGAAACTTTTGAATCAAAATGAAATTATAGAAATAATTTTGAAAGGATTGTTAAAACACTTGAATATCATTAAATGAATGATAAAATAAATCCATATAGTATTATACACACAACACAAAAGAAAACATATAGTGAAAATGGCTTAAGTATCAAAGAAACGAAATTGAGATGAGAAATCCATTACCTCAAGTATGACTTGCCACGTACATTCTTTAAATCATGTATACTAAAATTATATTAATTATTTACTTTATTAAGAACAATTTTCAGGTTTATTCCCTTATCATAACCTATTTTATTTCATTTATTATCATGTCTTATATAGTTATTAAATCGATTAAGTTCATGTCAGATGTTTTGAGGATGTTCAATTCATAATCCCAAAATAACTTCAATAGGTTGACCAAGGTCAAAGGTGACATCGTTCCATAATCTCGAGAATATTAATCATGAAATAATTTTCATTTTTATATATTCAACATAATTTTAGAATCATCCATGTAATTTGGTTATGAAAAATGAATTATATCGTTTCACGGAGACGGTAGTCCGTACTTACGCATGAACGATGTTTTCATTTTTCTACCGGGTGGAAAAGAAATAAAGTAGATATCATTTTTGTTTTCCAAAATCTTAAATATGTTATACATGCCATATTTATTAATTATTTCCATCCTTATTACCATCAATGTGGGATGATAATGAAAAATGAATCACATCGCTTCATGGAGGTGACATTCCACACATTCTCATGAGCGACGTTATCATTTTCCAATAGAAGAAAGTCTAAGAAGGTAAGTAATATTTTATCTTTACAAAATCATAATAATTATATAAAAATATTATATATTTATAACTAGCCATGTGAGTCGGTTTTGGGGAACAAAACACATCGATTTACGGAGGTGGTAGTCCACACGTACACATGAGATATGTTTTCATTTCCCATAGGATGTAAAAGGAGATGAAAAATGGTTATAACAAAATAATAATAACATTGAAGCACATGAAAGATACTGATTTTATTATTTTATCATGGTTAAAGATGATTTGAAGGATATAGAAGAAGAAATAAACATGAAACACTCGGTTAAGAATTATACCTCTTATTTGGAAAACCTCCCTTGGCTTACATCATAAGATTTCTTAGGTTGGTCTTTTGGTGAGACCATAACCTCTAAGACACGGGGAAGAAGGTTTGGATTATATTTGGGTAGGTATTAGTGAGATAAATGGATCAAGAGGTGTGAGTAAGAGAGGATAGGAGATACCATTTTAAACCTTATCTTTTGGTTTAACCCCCTCATTAACCCTGTTTAACCTTAACCGTTGCAACACATTTTTCACTCCTTAAGGGTCATGAAATTAATTATAAAAATGAAAAGTGGCACAAAAATGAAACATGCCTGACGGGATCATCAATTTCCCATCTAACTGAGTCAAGATAGTTTTTTTTATAAATTTATAATGATTTAAAAATATTTTTTAAACATTAAATACCATTTATAGTCATTTTTGATACTATTCATATATCTTGAATTTAAGGGCATCAGGATAACAATGTAATTAGAGTATAAACTATTTAACCACCACTTATAAATTATAATTATCAAATAAATTCACGGTAAACCATAATTTATCCAAAATATATTACTTCTAATTTTTTAAAATTATTTATTTAATTTTTCTATTGGTTGCACAAGTGCCGCGTCAGTGTTGTTTAAGCATTCAAGGTAATTATACTATCTCTAAAAATTTAAAATAAATTACTATCATGAAAATAATTTATTCATATTCAAAATAACCATTTAGAATCATTAATATCTTCTTTTTATCCCTATGACAACATATTAGAGATATTAAAAGAGAGAGGGTGACATTTCACTACTACAAAACTAGCATTTAACAACACTGGTATTTATCAGCGTTACAAAACAAATGCTGATAAATGGAATATTTACCAGCGCTAAAGAAAGTGATATTAAATTTAATCTTTTATTAGCGCTTTTTTTAGTGCTGATAAATTGAAACTTTATTAGTGCTTTATTTTTAGTGCTGATAAATGGTACCCATTATCAGTGCTTTTTTGTTAGCGCTGATAAAAGGTACCCTTTATCAACACTTTATTTTTAGCACTCATAAAGATGGATTTTATCAGTGTTTTTTAACACAGATAAAGGTTTGAATAAATAAAATGAAATAATTAAATAAATAAAAAATAAAAAATGGGTTTATTAAAAAAAATATTACAAATTTTATTAATTAAATAATTATTGATAAAAATGAATAAATCGATTATACATTATTAAATATTAAACATTTTATTAATTAGATAATTATGATAATTAATGTTAATAAATTTTATATATTATATATATAGATATATATTAATGTATATAAATATGATTTATATATTACAATATATTTATGCACTTTACATTAAATAGTCATATATTTAGTGAATAATGGTTTATAATTAAAAATTAATTTGAATTGAAAATACTGACTAATTGCATAGTGTAATGGACATATAATTGAATGTATCATTTGATTTTTTAATTTAATATAGATTAAATGTGTGTTATATTGATTTCACATATACATAACTAATGTATTTTTATATACAATGCACACACACAAAACTTATCCATTTTTTCAATATTGTTAAAGTGTACTTATTTTTAATTTATTTAATTTCACTCATTTTTAACATATATTCATATGCATGCACTTAAAATTATATATAAATATTATTTTTCAAAAATATTTCTATAATTATAAATAAATAAGTATAAAATTATAATAAATATATTTAAAAAGGAATATATTTACTATATTTATATTTATATATATTTATTAATTATATATATATATTTACTTTTTTTGTTTATAATTATAATTATAAATCCTTTATCAGCGCTTAAGTAATAAGTGCTGATAAATGCAGGTCTTTATCCGCACTTTTTTCACGCTGATAAAGATTAGGCTTATGAGCGCTAAAAAAAGTGCTGATAAAATAAATGTTTATTAGCGCTAATAAATATAGATTTTATCAGCACTTTTTTAGCACAGATAAAGACCTACCTTTATCAACACTCATTACTTAAGCACTGATAAAAGGACTCTTTATCAGTGCTTATTTATAAGTGTTGATAAAAGTGTCCTAATATATTTTAAAAAACCTAACCATTTGCGAACCCATCACGATATCAGAAGCTTTCCACAGAAACCACTCAATGCTGGCACTCCTCCTCGGTTAATCGAAGCTCGAATCACACCACTTGACTGCCTTCAGTTGCTCGAACATCATCAGACATCCAATGTTCGGTTACAGTTTGGGTTTTCGAAGCGGATTTTCCTCAACCTAGAGAGGTAGGCCTTGCAATTTTCTTTGTGTATTTTTCATTTCATTTTTGATTTATTATTCGACGATGTCATGATTTATTTGTGGTCCGGTCCTTATATAACATTTTTCTTTTATATTATGAACATGATAATTTATTTATGATTTCTTGTTTGATTGACTACCGATTTGGATATCCTGTTTGGTCTTTTTAAATTGTTATTTTGAATCAATTTTCTTCACTGTCTACATCTGTACCCCAGCTTTCTCTACAAGCTTAATTCCTAGTTTTTAATTTATATTGATCATTGGTTGATAATAGTTCCAATTATTCCTTATCTATTTCTATATAGCGATCTTGATCATTGATCCTTGTTCAATATTTCATATTCTTTTTAATACTAAAGGTATTATAATTATAGTTCCATTGTGAGTTAATATATTACATGTTCATTCCATAGATTTTTTAGGTATGGTTCCCTAACACAGAATCTATAACATGCTTGTTTTATTAATTTTTGAAAAAATTAAGGTGGTTTATTAAGAATGGGTTAAATTGTCATGTTACCTTTATAGAACCATAAAAAATCCTTTCATTATAAATATCAAATAAAAAATTAATTATGTTTTCATAAAAATCCATGATATCATTTTATATCATCCTTCATGTTGGTGGTTAAATTGACCTAAAAAAATAACATGTAACAATAAATGGATGAGAATTAATATGAAGTTAATTTTATTGAAATATATTTATTAAATAAGTATATTTTTTTTATTTTGATTTTATTAAAGTGGTAAATTAGTATTAGGAATAGGTAGTTTAATAAGATAAATGAAAAATAAATATAAGAAATTGTTAATTACATAAATGAAATCATATCTTCTGTTGAAATATTTCTTCATATTGAATAATTTAGGACATCCTATTGAGACTAGGACCTATAAAAAGTGTAATAGATGAAAATTATAAAGATTATTTGTAGATTAAATTGAGGGATCATAATTTTAGTTGTTGTTATGAAAGGGTGGTGGAGGGGTTCCTATATAATTGACAAGGAGTGTCATTATCTCAAATACCCATTCCTTAATGTGTGATAAATAAAAATATACATCTCATGTGGATCCAATGTGAAGAAATAATAGATATGTTTTGTGCATTACTTATAAATATTAAGGGTGAATATGCATCATGGAAAATGAAACGAGGATGAGTTGTCTATAACTTTCACCTTTGAATGAATTCATAGGATAACACCTTCCATAGTGGAGTAATTCTTTTCTTAAATCCAATTACCCATTTTATTCAACATACTGAAATTATTTGAAACAAAGCTATAAATGTTGAGTTTCCCTTATTATAATTATTTATAACTTTCACCTTTGATAATGAATATCTTATGTGTATTTATTTATATATTGTAAAAAATTAATCTTTTATGAACCTAATAGGAACATGAGCCTCATCCCGGTTGGTGAGGACTCTTAAGTGCATCCAGGCGACCTGGGATCAAATCCAGGTGGAGGCATAATTTCCGGGTTACTGTAGCAGGTGCTGTAGTGGGAACTGTAGCAGACACTGTTTGACACTGTAGTAGATGGGAATTTTCCCCTGTTTGGGCCTTTGGGCCACCGATATGGTCCCTGAGTCCTTTAAGACCTTCGGGCCACCCAAGCCTTCGGGCCAGTAAGGCCTTTGGGCCACCTCAAGGCCTTCGGTCCACCTTAAGTGCAGATGCAAACCAAACAACCTACATGGAACAAGCTCTATAAGGAGGATGAGAAAGGAGATTCCACCACAGAAGAATCTACACGGATTGCAAGAATGAGAGGGTATGCCACCTGCCATCGGGGCAAGCCTGTTCATGCACGGGATATCCTAGTTGAACAACCATGCGAAGGTGGAGAGCTGATTTCACGATGAAGATGCTAGGGAGGAGAAGTTCCAAGTAGCTAGTCTGGGTTGTATGTAATGTTTGAAGCCTATAGGAAATGAATTCCTCTAAGGCCTACGAGCCATGTAATACTTAAGCCTATGGGTCTTGTAAGGGTTCCACCTCACCCATTGAAAGGTGGATTATTAAAAATCAATAAAAAATGAAGGCCTTCAGGCCATTGGATGGATAGATGAACCTAATAGGATGGATATGAATCGAAAATGGATGAACTCTAATCGTTTGACAAACAAGTATGAAGATGGAGTTAAAGATCTTATAAAGTTTGCAAGAGAGCATGCAGAAGACCCTTCTAAAATCCTATGTCCATGTTTACGTTGTTGTTAGTCAAGAAAAATTAGTCTGGAAGAGTTGGAAGAACATTTGATTTGTCACATAATAGATCAAAGCTATAACTGTTAGACTAAACATGGGGAAAACTAAATGTGGACACCGATTGGGACGATACTATGATTTATGAATCATTTGATATGAATACATTTGTAAATGATAATGGAGATCACATGAAAGAAATGACAATGACAATTGAATATGACCTTCATGATTGTCCAAAGTTGTTTGAGGAGTTAAATAGCTATTCCAAGAAACCATTGTATACTGGTTGTACTAAATACATAACATTCTTAGCTATATTGAAGTTATATAATTTGAAAGATGGTAGTAGATAGAGTGACACCAACTTTACAGAACTACTTGGTCTCCTGAATGATATTCTACCAGAAGAAAATGAACTACTATGCTGAACATATGATGCTAAATGAATGTTATGTTCAATGAGAATGATCTCTAAAAAAATACATACTTGTCCAAATGATTACATATTATTTCTAAAGGACCATGAATCACTCATAAATTTCCCTAAGTGTGGCGTTGATCGATACAAGAAAAATGAATCAAGTCCTTCAAAATCTGTATGGTACTTTCCTATCATTCCACAGTTTAGAAGATTATATGGATTTCAAGAAATCATGAGACAATTAACATGGCATACAGATACAAGAATTAAATATGGGAACCTACATCATCCATCAGATTCTCATTAGTGGAAGAAAATTGATTACGAGTTTCCTGAATTTGAAAATGAGCTGAGAAACTTGCATCCTGCATTATCTACAGATGAAATAAATCCTTTTGGTGTATAGAGTAGTACTCACAGTACATGAACCATCATGTTGGTAAATTATAACTTTCCTCCATGGTTATGCATGAAGTGAAAATACATTATGTTGTCTCTACTTATATCTGGACCAAAGCAACCTAGTAATGATATTGATTTATATTTGGATCCATTGATTAAAGATCTGAAATTGATGTGGGATATAGGTGTTACAATGTATGATGCTCATAGAAGTGAATAATTCACATTGAGGGCCATGTTGTACAGAATGATAAATGACTTCCCCGCTTATGGAAATTTATCAGGATATAACATTAAAGGAATGTTGGGGTGTCCCATTTGTGAAAAACATGCATACTCATTTTGGTTGAAATATTCCTTGAAGAATGTGTTTTCAGAACATCAATTTTTTTTACCTCAACAACATCAATACCAATCCTTGACGACAACATTCAATGGGAATATCAAACAAGGTGAAACACCATCTCCAATAACGAGTGATCAACTGTAAAATAAAGTAAAAAATATTAACACCGTTTTTGGTAAACCATTTTTGAAAAACCTTAAAAAAATAAGGTTGGAAGAAGAGATAAATTTTCTTTGAATTACCATATTGGAATTGTTTGTATGTCAGACATTTTCTTGATGTCATGCATGTAGAAAAAATGTATTTTATAGTGTTATTGGCATGTTACTAAATGTTCTTGAAAAAAGGAAAGATGGATTCAAGTCTAGGTTTGACTTGATTGAAATGGGGATAAGGGAAGAGTTGGCACTGGTGAAGGGTAAAAGGTAGACTTTTCTTCCTCCAGCAGCTTACACTCTATCCAGATAGGAAGAATTGCAATTTTTCCTTTTCCTTACTAGTGTAAAAGTTCCATAAGGGTATTCATCAAATATCAAGAATGTCGTGTCAATGACTAATTTGAAGATACAAGGACTAAAATCACACAACCATCATGTTTTGATGTAAGATTTAATGCCTTTTGATTCTCATTGCATTCTTCCTAAAAATGTATGACATACATTAACTAGACTTTGCTTATTTTTCAATGCCATATGTAGTAAAGTTGTAGACCCAAAGAAGTTTCCCATCATGAATAAGGAGACTACGGTCATATTATGTGAATTAGAGATGTTCTTCCCACCTAATTCTTTGATATAATGGTCCACCCAATGCTTCACTTGGTTAGAGAGGTTCAACTACATGGTCCTGTCTATTACAGATGGATGTACCCCATTGAATGGTATATAAAGTTTTTTAAAGGGTATGTAAAGAATTGAAGTCATCTAGAAGGTTGTATTGTAGAGCGATATATTGTTGAAGAAGCTATTGAATTCTGTACCGATTACCTATCATATGTTGAAAGAATCGGTCTCCCAAAGTCTCTTCACAACAAATGCCTTCTAGGTGAAGGGATTTTTGGAAGAGATGTTGTTACAATTACCTTGACAGAGCAGGAGCAAGCACAACTCTACATATTACATAATAGTGAAGATGTTGATCCATACATTGAAGCCCAAAAATAAATTCTTAGAGATTTTAATCCATCAAATGTTGAAGTATGGATATCAAATACACATAATAAAAAGTTTATAGGATGGTTCAGAGATCAAATTTATAAGGAGTTATCTAAAAATCCAAATTCAATTGATGAATGACATCAATGGATAGCTATAGGAATGAATGAAAATATTATATATTACACTGGTTTTGTAATAAATGGTTATATGTTCTATAAAAAAGAACATGATGACTTCAGTACGATGCAAAAAAGTGGTGTTATGCTTGTGGCTAAAGCGATGCACATATCTGGTTCCAAATATAGAAATCCAATTTATGAAATTATGTCATATTTTTTCATTATTGAATAGATATACAAGTTCTATTATAAAACATTTCAAGTGCCTATTTTCCATTGAAAATGGGTTGACAATATCAATGGAGTGAAAGTTGATGAAATGGGATTTGTGAAGGTGAATTTCAGTGTGGAAATGGAAAAAAGATGATCCGTTTATAATGGCATCACAAGAAGTGTAAGTATTTTATGTCTCTGATCCAACAAACAAGAATTGGTTGATTGTCCCGCTGGCGACTAAAACAAATGTCGAGTCAGATGAAAATTCAATTGAGGATGAACCTTTCATTGGGACATCACAATCGGTTCATGATGGTCCCAATGTAGACAATGTATTGTATGTTAGAGGGGACTAAAAATAGGGGATTTGGATTCTCGATAGAGGAACCAAATCCTTGAAACCATTAGAAAAAGAAAGAGAGTACAATGAGAAGGTAAAAGTGTTTTTTTAATATATTATGTTTTTCCTCATAATATTATATATTATCTACTGTATTAACATAATATAAATTAAATGTCTGACTACTCATGTAGACAATGTCTTCTACACATGATGATGTTACCAATCCCTCGAAAGAACAAACTATAATGAAGGAAACCCTTTGGAAAGATATAAAGGTAATGCTATGATATACTTTCTATGTTTTACAAAAAAATTATATAATGAAACATTGATTTAATTTTCATTATTCCTTATAGAGTTTGTTAATTTTAGAATATTTCTGTCCATGTGTCATTCCTTTGAAAGAAGAGCAATGACACTGTATCTACTCAATCATAGATGTAATCTTGATGTTTGCATAGTAAAATCACTACCCATGGAATTAATGTATTGTTTCATATTTTTTTTAATTTATTTATTTTTAGTATTACTCACATAATAATTTTTTTCTTATATAGGTGGATTCTTTTGTTCAAGTTGGGGTGGTCTGTCCATCTTTTATACCTTTCTGCACCAAAAATTCTACATAATTCTTCTCCCACAAAACCTTTTCACCCTTTGCAGTGTTTCATTTATCACTTTCTTTCAAGTTATCTCTACTACCTTTGTAGGAAGAGAAACAACGCTGCCTATGGTGAATTACAGAGATAATCTTGATGTTTTCTCAGTAAAATCATTATCCATAAAATTAATGTATTTTTTCATATTTACATTTAATTTATTTCCTTTTAGTATTACTCACATAATAATTGTTTTCTTATACAAGTGGATTCTTTTATTCGAGTTTGGGTGATCTGTCCATCTTTTATGCCTTTCTGCACCAAAACTTGCACATACTTCTTCTCCCTCAAAACCTTTCACCCTTACAGTGTTTCATTTATCACTTTCTTTCAAGTTATCTCCACTACTGTAAGAACAAGAATCTTCATTTCAGGTATGGATCTTCTTTTCAGGTTGTTTTTGAGGAAAAAGGAAGAAATGGAGTTTTTCTAAGTACACGTAGTGTACTTTTGAGTACATACCATGTATCCGGTTTTCGTGTACAACCGTGTACTAGCTGTGTAACGGCCAAGTACATGGCCATGTGATGACCTGGAAGACTGCTTAATTCGAGGGTCGGTTAAGGCTACTACACAGCGTGTACATTTAATGAACACGCTGTGTAGTTTTCTTTTTATTTGATATATCGGAGCAGGGTCACATCTCATGTCCAGAACTGACTTCTTCTTCCTGTGTTTCATACAGGAGCACTCGGGAATGACAAACAAAGATTGAACCCCTAATTATCCATCCGACCTCCGATTGAGACGCCGTCAAGTGTGTTGGAATCCCACCAGTGAGTTATCAATTCATCTAGATCCTTTCTTCCTGATTCCTCCTTTCTATTGAGTTATTCAAGGTTGGTAGTTTTTTTCCTTTTTATAGATCTACACCAATTTAGGATGATTCAAGGGCCAACGTTCAAGTACATCGATCTCACGATATCGAGGTAGGTGGTTTGTTCCTTTCATTGTTCGTATTTGGTTTATATATGCTAAAAGTGTTGCATACCCACATTTGGGGTATTTCTTGATTTGGAATTAAATCCTGTTTAATACCTACTATGGTTTGATTGACTAAAAAGGGGTTGTTACTTATGCATAAGGTTAGAGACCTTGTTTTTGGGACACCCCATGAGTGAATTTCCCTTGATTGATTATTATGGCTGTTTGGTTTAGGTTTCTTTGAGGCATAACTTGTTTTCCATGCCTTGATTGATTAGGATGGAGTTTGTTTGATTATAGGAAATGCCTGTGATATGCATTGTGAATGTTTTTCCAAAGGGATATTGGACTGTGAGAGCTTCCCAAAGGGGTTAGACTGTGAGAGATTCCCAGGTGGTCATTTATAATTAATTGGGTTAGACTGTGAGAGCTACCTAGGTGATCATTATTATTTGATTAAATGAATGTTGGACCCTAGGGCATTGTCTGTGATAGCTTCTAGATGGTCATTTATATTTTATTTATGCTATGTTGACCCAAAGGTATTGACCATGAGAGCTACCCAGGTGGTTGTTTGTAAATGATTAGTGCTATGTTAGAACAAAGGGGTTAGACCATGAGAACTTCCCAAAGGATCGTTATTTAATGAATTGGTGCTATGTTAAACCAAAGGGGTATTGACCATGAGATCTTTCCCAGAGGGTTGTTTATGATTGATTGAATGATTGTGACGATTTTTCCAAGCCAAAGCACAAGCTTGGACTCAGTCTTACTTGATTGTTTAGATGGTCTTCCGAGACATCTGTTTTGTTAATATTACACAGAGGGATATAGAGCTTAGGCTAGATCCCATGATTACATGATTCAAAGGATGAAAAATAAATGTAAATGAATGTAATTGAAAAATGGTAGGATTGTTTACTTTTGAGTAATTCCTAGTTTATTACTTCATTTCCACATATTACCTGCTATATATATTCAATGACAGTTAGGCACATATATTTTGGTGGTTGCCTACTAGGATTCGTCTCACACCCTGTTTGGGTCATGTTCTAGACCCAAACATATTATATGGTTACAGGTATAGATAAGAGCAAGCACCCTTCTTCATCAGGTACTTGATTTCTTTTGGATCTGGAGAGTATGAGACCAAGATGAGGCTTACGATGCTGCTGGAGTTTACTTGTTTCTTTTGTACTTGGGTTTTTGTATTTCTTTCCAGCATTGTGACTTGTTTGTATGATTTATTAGATACATATTCCATGCATCATATATATATATATATTGTGACTTCTGTTGGATTTACTTTAGTCTTCCGCTATTTATTCCTGTTGCATGGTATTACTACTTCCCTATTATTTACTATTTGTTTTCTATTGTCTATACTCTACCAATGAGGGCATAGTTTCTCCATTATCACACCTTTTCCCTCACTGCTAGTTGGCAGCCTCTGGCATTTGGGGAAACATGCTTGAGGTTATGTGACCAACTGGGTTCGGGGTACTTTTGGGTGGCACCCAAATCCGGGATGTTACAAAGTGGTATCAGAGGAGTTTTCTTTTCTGATTTTCCCTAATATTTAGAGCCAATATACTGGGATAGGAATTAATAGGTAGTTGGTAATAAGCTGTGCTCGAGAGTAGCTAAACCGTGTACATGGAAAAGCAAAGTTACCTTGAATATTGCAATTTTTTCCTCGTTTTTCCATTATTACAGTTGATTTGATTTCATCATTGGGTGATTCACTTATTTTATGCTGTTATAATTAATATTATTTTGGTTCTATTTTTGTTTCAACCTAATGAGATGAGGGTCTTCCATCTCATGCATCATATAGGAACTTTCTAGAGATCACATGTCATGCATTATTGTCATTCCATTTAGGGTACATTATTAACGGCGTGTTATTTTGATAGATGTTGTTCTAGACATGAATGTTGTTGTGATATATTCCATGATATAAATACCTTCTATTTTGATAGGGTATTGGTATATGTAAAGTTTCATTTGGATGGATGAAAATCTTTGGTCCCTGAGTTGTTATGGGCCCTCTCAGATCGGAATTTGGTGGATCATGTTTGAAATTTAATTGAATTATATTAAGGCATGACATGAATAAGGATTCCAAACTTTGATTCGAGGAGAGTATGGGCTCTCACGAATTAGAATTTGGCATTCCTTGGCCAAAATTTTAAGGTTTTGGGGTTCTGTAGAAGTTTCAAAGGCTTAATATCTGGAAAAAACCAGACAACACGACATGTGATGTTAAGAGCACACGCCATGTGTTCTTCTATTATGGAAGAAATGAATTTTCTTAGGTACATGCCGTGTACTGTATGTACACGCCATGTAGTTTTTGACCATGTGACTGACTGTGTGAGCAGAGACACGAGGTTGATAAATATTTGGTAGAACATGCCTTGTACTGGGAGTACACGCTGTGCTGTAAAAGACCATGTATCCGGCCATGTGACTAACAACATGGGTGGATGAAACTTGGGATATACATGATGTGTCTATATTATACACACTTTTTCTATCTTATACATTCCATGTAGTAATCGAACATGTATCCGACCATGTGACTAACAACATGGGTTGATGGAAATTACGTGGTACACGCCGTGTCTAGAGTGTGAATGCCGTGTAGTGTTACACCAATAGGAACGTGTAGTTCTAGTAGTGTAAAAGTACCTGGGAAGAATGGGATATTCAAGTACATGCTGTGTCTCATGAGGAACATGCCGTGTGTATGGGGTGTTACATGACCAATTTGGAAGAGGTACACACCCATGTTAAGGCTTAAGGGAACACGACATGTAGTGGTTCTATACGCCGTGTAACCCTCTTTTGTAAAACTTGAATGTTTTCCTTTTCCTATTCTATTCTAGAACTTCTAAGTTGTAGTCCTTGATATTCTTGAATTGAGGCGTGTGCTTGACCTTGCAGAGTCATGCCACCAAGACGTCCTCCGGTTGTACACCATGTACAGGGTGATGATCAGACACCAGAATTGGTAGATCAAGGACTACCAGCAAATCCTCCCATCATGCTCGTTTTGGGACCAACTGTTATATCAGACACAGGTGTTGATGCACAGTTTCATGAAATCTTTATGAGGAAGATGTCAACTTTTCAGGGAGCACCACATCCTACCTCAACTATAGTATAGTTGACGTGGGTGTTCCAACAGCATCACCCTCCCACTTTTTCAAGGGATAGAGGACCACATGCTGTAGAGTCATGGTTGGAGGCCGTGTTTTCTATCTTCAAGAATCTGGAGATGAATCCTGAGAAGAGGGTGAAGATCACGAATTACATGCTACGTGATTTCTCCAATAGATTGTGGGATGTTATCTCACACGCGAGACGTCATCGGGATATGGTTTGGGAAGAGTTTTAGAGGACCTTCTATGACTACTTCCACCCTGAGAAGTTGAGGGCCAACCAAGCCCAGGAGTTCCTAAATTTAGATTAGGGCGCTCTTTTAGTGATGGATTATTCTTCTCGCTTTATAGAGCTTCATCTCTTTGCACCTGTTTTGGGAGGTGACGAGTTATCACTGGCTAGGTGATTTGAGGATGGTCTCAGGTATGACACCTGATCATAGGTGAATGTTTTCAGGATGACTATGGTGACTGTTATAGTAAACCAGACACTGATTATTGAGTGCAATCTGAGGGAGTTTGGAGCAGTGAGCTAGGGCGGTTCAGTATCCAGGGTTTATACTTCTTCGATCGATAGAAGGAAGCGCCGTAGGGAGCTTACACATAGTGGTTCTTCCACTAGTAGGGATATTTCTTTAGGTATCCAAGTGGTGTGCTACCAGTGTGGAAGGAGTGGTCACACGAGACCATAGTGCCCGAGAGACCCAGTTGAGTGCCGATCTTGTGACAAGATGAGTCATCTTAAGTGTTTTTCAGGATGTTCTCACCAGTAGTGAGTGAGAGGGGATCAGTTATGACTCCATGTTCAAGAGTATGACCACCAATTTCTCATCAGTCAGGGAACTGGAGTTCATCAGGCTGTTCAGACCGAGGAGGTGGTCGTGGATGTGGTATCCATACGACAGTTTTTCAGCGACAACAGGGTGGATTAACTCAGGATAGTCAGGTAGGGTCACAGGGCCATGGTATAGTTCATAATTTTATGAAGGAGCAGACCCAGTAGGAGCAGGATCCCAAACCCTCTATAGTTAGAGGTACAATTCTAGTTGCCTCAGTTTTAAATTATTCTCTTTTTGATATAGGGCTTCCCATATTTTTATATCTATTGCCATTGTGTTGATCCTTGAGTTCAGTATCTTTACTTCTGATGATGTTATGATGATAGAAATTGCGTTGGGGATTAGGACGACTAGTGTACGTCAGTGCAAGGAGTTCCCTCTTGAGGTTAGTGGGTGTCACTTCTTATGGGACCTCTATGTATTAGAGATGACATGCTTTGATTCCATTTTTAGAATGGACTGGTTGGTCTCTTTTTAGGCCTTTGTTGACTGATATCTCCGTAGGGTGAGTTTTACGTCACTAGAGGGCGAATCTTTTCTACACAAAGGAGAATGGGATGTCCAGGCGAGCAGAGCTGGACCCGAGCATCATGGGTTGGGAGGAATTACAACTCATATTTCTAGTTTATATCTGGATGACTAGGGGACTTCATAGAGGAACTTTCCCCCAATGGTCGATCATTTTAGAGATGCCTTTCCAGACGACTTTTTAGGTTTAACTTCAGAGCGAGAGGTAGATTTATCTATTGATCTTGTTCAAGGAGCGACATCGGTGTCCATTACTCCTTATAGGATGGATACACTAGAGTTACAAGAGCTCAAGAAGCAGTTAGAGGAGTTGTAGGCAAAGGGTTTCATCTGAATCAATACTTATCCTTGGGGTTTTCCTATCCTTTTTGCGAAGAAGGTGAACAATACCCTCATACTTTGTGTGGATTATCGGAAGCTGAACTAGTTGATGATCAAGAATGGATATCCCTTATTGGGGATTGATTATCTCTTAGATCATCTTTGAGGAGATCAGGTGTTCTTGAATATTGAATTGAGATCTGGTTATCATCAGTTGCGCGTTAGACCATCAGATATACCTCTTACAACCTTTTAGAGTAGGTGTGGTGTATACGGGTATTTGGTTATGCCGTTCGGTCTCACCAATGCACTGATAGTTTTCATGGAACTGATGAATCGAGTGTTCCATCCTTAATTGTATTCATTTGTGGTAGTCTTCGTGGATGATATCTTGGTGTACTCTCACACTCGACACGACCATGCCACCCATCTTGAGATTGTATTGAGTACACTGAGAGAGCATCAATTATATGCTAAGATCTCAAAGTGATACTTTTTGATGGATCAAATTCACTTCTTATATCATGTCATCTTTGAGATTGGAATATCAGTAGACCCAGTGAAAGTGAGAGTGGTAGTTTCCTAGGAGAAACTGAAGAACATATTTGAGGTACATAGTTTTCTAGGGCTGGTTGGTTACTACAAGAACTTTATTCAGAAATTTTCACACTTAGAAGCACCACTGGTGGGCCTGAATAAGAAGTGTATGAAGTAATTGTGGAAAGATTCCTACAATTTAGCCTTTTAGGAGATAGAGGGGAGGTTGACTTCAGCACTGATACTTAATTTTCCAGAGCTGGGAAAGAGTTACACCATTTACTATGATGCATTAGGTATCAGGCTGGGAGCAATGCTTATTTAGGGGGAAGAAGTAATTGTGTATGGTTCTCAGTAATTGAGGCCACATGAGAGGAATTACCTGATGCATGATCTTGAGTTGGCTATAGTTGTGCATGCTTTGTGCTATTGGAGACATTATCTTTTGGGAGAGCGTTTTGTGGTGTTCACTGACCAAAAAAGCCTCAAGTATATCTTTACTCAGTTTGATCTGAATTTGAGACAACGAAGGTGGGTTGAGTACCTTTAGTCTTTTGACTTTGAGCTTTCCTACACTTTTGGAAAAGGCAACATAGTGATTGATGCGTTGAGCTGGAGGACTCAGATACAAGCAGTTCTGGAGGCTAGTAGTGAGTGGAAACTTATGGAACTGTTCTATGAGATGCATTTGTAGGTGAATGACTAAAAGGGGCAGACATTTATTTCTTCTATAGCTGTTACCTCTACTTTACTGGATCGAGTGAAAATGAGGCATCTATCAGATTCTGAAGGCCTCATCCTATGGGAGAGTGTATCAGGCGAGGAACCTACTCATGGGTGGACCATAGATGAGGACGAGATTTTGCATTTTCATGGGTGTGTATGAGTGTTAGGAGACATACATGAGGAGTTTATGTGAGATTTTCATGCCTCAATATGGGCAGTTCATCTTGGTGTCACTAAGATGTATCAAGATTGACATCATCATTATTGGTGGCCAGGTATGAAGAGAGACATATCTAGTTTTTTTATGAGATGTTCCACCTGTCAGCAGGTGAAGATGGAACCTCAGCGATTAGTAGGGCTATTACAACAGTTACCCATTCCCGAGTGGAAGTGAAATGATGTCATGATGGATTTTGTGATAGTTTTACCAAGGTCGTCTCGAGGGAATGATGTAGTTTGAGTTGTTATTGATAGGATCATGAAGGTTTCACATTTCCTGCTGATTAAGGAAACCTTCAGTTTTTATGAGATTGGAAGGTTGTACATCCGAGAGATTGTACATTTATATGGTGTCCCTCACTCCATCATTTCGGATAGGGACGTCCAATTTACTTCTCATGTCTACCTGGGACTATAGAGGGATTTGGGTACACATGTACTTCTGAGTATAGCTTACCATCTCTAAAAATATAGCAAGTCTGAGTGCACGATTCAGGTTTTGGAGGACATGATTTGAGAATGCGTCCTGGATTTTGGGGGATCTTGGGAGAGGCACATACCCCTAGTAGAGTTTTCCTACAATAACAATTTTTAGGAAATGATTCAGATGGAACCTTATGAGGCTTTGTACGGTAGGCCATGCCGATCACCCCTATTTTGGCTAGAGGTAGGAGAGGAAACTATGATGGGACCTCATTTTGTCCAGGAGACCACTGAGTTGGTGGAGTTGATTCAAAATAGGATGGATACTGCACAATCTCACTAGAAATATTATGCTGATCGATAGAGACAACCTCTGAAGTTCGAGGTCAGAGATCAGGTTTTCCTGCGCATCACACCAAGGTTGAGACATAGGAGGATTAAGAGACAGGGGAAGCTTTCACTGAGATACGTCATGCCTTTTGATATTTTAGAGAGAGTCGGGCCGATTGTCTATTGATTGTAGTTACCTCATAGGTACCGATATATGCACGATGTCTTTCATGTTTCTCAGCTACGACATTACTTTTCAGACCCGTATCATGTTTTTCAACCCGAAGAGGTTGAGTTGAAGGTGGATGCATCCTTCAAGGAGCACCCTATTAGTATTTTGGATCACAACATGAAGGTTCTCCATGGATGGTCTATTCCTATAGTATGGGTGCTATGGAAGCATGAGCTAGTGCAGGACGATACTTGGGAGAGGGAGGCCGATGTGTGATCACAGTGGCTAGAGTTGTTCACAGTTTCTTCTTCACCACCCTTGGAAGGGCAATTTGGGGATGAATTGCTTTAAGGGGGGATGTTTTTAAGAACTTGGATCTTCATTTCAGGTATGGATCTTGTTTTTGGGTTGTTTTTGTGGAAAAAGGAAGAAATGCGGTTTTTTAAGTACATGCCATGTATCCGGTTGCCACGTATAGCCGTGTACTAGCTGTGTAACGGCTGAGTACATGGTCATGTGATTACCTAACAGACCTCTTAAGTCGGGGGCCAGTTAAGGATACTACATGATGTGTACATTTAATGAACACACCGTGTATATTTCTTTTTATTTGATATATCAGAGTGGGGTCGCGTCTCATGTACATAACCGACTTCTTCTTCCCGTGTTTCATACAGGAGCACTCGAGAACGACAAACAAAGATTGAACCCCCCGATTCTCTGTCCGACCTCCGATTGAGATGCTGTTGGGTGCATTAGAATCCCACTGGTGAGTTCTCAATTCCTCTAGAACATTTCTTCCTGATTCCTCCTCTCTCTTGAGTTATTCAAGGTTGGGAATTTTCACCTTTTTGTAGATCTATGCCAACTTAGGCCGATTCAAGGGCTGAAGTTCAAGTATATCGATCATACGATATCAGGGTAGGTGGTTTGTGCCTTTCGTTGTTAGTATTTGGTTTATATATGCTAAAAGTTCCATATACCCACATTTGGGGTATTTCTTGATTTGGAAATAAATCCTATTTAATACCTACTATGGTTTGATTGACTAAAAATGGGTTATTTCTTATGCCCAAGGCTAGAGACCTTGTTTTTGGGACACCCAATGGGTGAGTTTCCCTTGAATGATAGTTATGGTCGTTTGGTTTAGGTTTCTTTGAGGTGTACCTCGTTTTCCATGCCTTGGTTGATTAGGATGTAGTTTGTTTGATTATATGAAATGCCTGTGATATGCATTATGAATGTTTAACCAAAGGGTTATTGGACTGTGAGAGCTTCCAAAAGGGGTTAGACCGTGAGAGATGCCCAGGTGGTCATTTATAATTAATTGGGTTAGAGTATGAGAGTTTCTCAGGTGATCATTATTATTTTATTAAATGAATGTTGGACCCTAGGGAATTGACCGTGAGAGCTTCTAGGTGGTTGTTTATATTTTATTGATGCTATGATGACCTAAGGGTGTTGACCGTGAGAGCTGCCCAGGTGTTTGTTTGTAAATGATTAGTGATATGTTAGACCAAAGGGGTTAGACTGTGAGAGCTTCCCAGAAGGTCGTTATTTAATAAATTGGTGATATGTTAAACCAAAGGTGTATTGACCATGAGAGCTTTCCCAGATGGTTGTTTATGATTGATTGAATGATTGTGAAGAGTATGCCAAGCCAAAATACAAGCTTAGACTCGGTCTTACTTGATTCTTTAGATGGTCTTCTGAGACATCTGTTTTGTTACTATTACATAGTGGGATATAGAGCTTAGGATAGATTCTGAGATTACATGATTCAAAGGATGAATAATAAATTTAAATGAATGTAATTGAAAAACTGTAGGATTGTTTACTTTTGAGTACTTATTAGTTTATTACTTTATTTCTGCATATTACCTGCTATATATATATATATTCACTGATAGTTAGACACATATATTTTGGTGGTTGCCTACCAGGATTCATCTTACACCCTGTCTGGGTCATGTTCTGGAACCAAAAAGATTATATGGTTGTAGTTATAGATAAGGGAAAGTGCCCTTCTTCATTAGGTACTTGATTACTGTTGGAGTTGGGGAGCATGAGACCAAGTTGAGGCTTGTGATGCTGCTGGAGTTTACTTGTTTCTTTGGTACTTTTTTTTATTTATTTCCAACATTTTGACTTGTTTGGATGTTTTATTAGATACATATTCCATGAATCATATATATATATATATATTGTGGCTTCTTTTGGATTTACTTTAGTCTTCTACTGTTTATTCCTGTTGCATGGTATTACTTCTTCCACTATTGTTTACTATTTGTTTTCCACTGTGTATACTCTGCCAATGAGGGAATAGTTTCCCCATTATCACACTTTGGTCCTTGCTGCTAGTTGGTAGCCTCTGGTTTTTGGGGAAAATCACTTGAGGTTATGGGACCAACTGGGTTCGTGGCACTTTTGGGTGGCACTCGGATCCAGGACATTACAACTACCTTTTCAGGAAGAGAAATGAAGATACCTCTACTAAATTATAAAAGGTAATCTTGATGTTTTCATAGTAAAATCATTTTCCATATAATTAATGTATTGTTTCATATCTATTTTTAATTTATTTATTTTTATTATTACTCACATAATAATTTTTTTCTTATATAGGTGGATTCTTTTGTTTGAGTTGGGGTGATCTGTCCATCTTTCATGCCTTTCTACACCAAAACTTCCACAGACTTCTTCTCCCTCAAAACATTTCACCCTTGCGGTGTTAACATTTATCACTTTCCTTCAATATCCCTCAACTTCTCAATCACAGATGTAATCTTGATATTTGTACTGTAAAATCATTTTCCATTGGATTAATGTATTATTTCATATTTATGTTTAATTTATTACTTTATTATTATTACTCATAATAATTTTTTTCTTATACAGGTGGATTTTTTTTGAGTTGATGTGGTTTTTTTGAAGCTGCTCATGCAATGTTGGTAGTTCAATAAAGAAAGTCAATGGACTGGTATGAATCCAAGTATTTCTTTCTATTAAAAATTGACATTAATTTTATTAAACAAGACAAATGGCATACTCAAAACCAAGAAAAAATATTCATATTGTTTTGATACTTTAAGACAATGATCCATAATTTATTTGTGACATGTAAGAATCATCTTCACGTCAATCCAATACATGATGTGCTTGATATGATACAATGTGTCCGTTATTGGTTTAAAATCAATATTTGACTTTAAAAAGCGCCACTCACTAAAAACTGAGCAAATTCACTCAGATTTTCTTAATAATTTAGGGAATCAATTCATAAATCATTTTTGACATGTAGGAACTAGTATCACGTCAAACCGATGCGTGATGTGATTTGTATGAGTCAAAGTTTGTGTTTCAAGTTTAAAATGACATTTTAGTAAAAAAGACAAGTGGCGTACTCAAAATTGAGAAAACACATTCATATTGTTTTTATAATTTATTAAAAAAATACATAAGTGATTTGGAACATGTAGGAATCATCCACACCTCAATCCGATGCATGATGTGATCGACATGACTCTAAGTGCATCTTTATTTAAAATTGACATTAATTTTAGTAAAAAAAAAAACTAACCCTCTCAAAACTGAACAAACACATTCATATTGTTTTTATACTTTAGTAAAATTATTCATATATTATTTGATACATGCATGAATCAACCACACCTTAATCCGACACACGGTGTGACCGATATGACTCTAAGTGCCTGTTTTTATTTAAAATTGACATTAATTTTAGTAAAAAGGCCAACTGACCAACTCAAAACAAAAAAAACATTCAAATTATTTAATTAATTTAGGAAAATGATCCATAAGTCATTTTTTATGTGTAGGAATAAGCCTCACCTTAATTCGATACTCAATGTGATCGGTATGAGTCAAAGTGCGTGTTTCAATTTTAAAATGACATTTTAATAAAAATGGCAAGTGATGTACTCAAAACTGATAAAACACATTCAAATTGTTTTAATGCTTTAGTAAACTGATTCATAATTCATTTAGGATGCGTAGGAATCAACCTCATCTCAATCCGATGTACGGTGTGACCAGTATGACTCAAAGTGTGTCTTTTTATTTAAAATTGTCATCAATTTAGTAAAATGGACAACTATCCTACTCAAAACCGAGAAAAAACATTCATATTGTTTTCATACTTTATAAAAACAATCCATAAGTCATTTTTTATGTATAGAAATCATCCAAACCTCAATCTGATACACAATTTTCCCATTATGACTCAAAGTGTCCATTATCAATTTAAAATTGATATTTTAGTTCAAAAAGTGTCACTCATTAAAAACTAATCAAACACACTTAGATTTTCTTAATAATTTAGGACAATAATTCATAATTCCTTGATGACGTGTAGAAATATATTTCATATCAAACTGATACACGATGTGATCGAAATGAGCCAAAAGTGCGTGTTTCCAGTTTAAAATGACATTTTAGTAAAAAAGACAACTGATGCACTCAAAACCAAGAAAATGCATTCATATTATTTTGATAATTTATGAAAATTATCCATATGTCATTTGGGACATGTTGGAATCATCCACAACTCAATCCGACACATGGTGTGACCGGTACGACTCAAAGTGCGTCTTTTTATTTAAAATTGTCATCAATTTTTGTAAAATGAAAAACTGTCCTTCTTAAAACTGAGAAAACACATTCAAATTGTTTTTATACTTTACAAAAATGATCCATAAGTCATTTGTGACATGTAGGAACCATCCACACCTCAATCAGATACACGATGTGCCTGGTATGACTCAAAGTGTCTATTGTCATTTTAAAATCGATATTTTAGTCTAAAAAGTGTCAGTCACTGAAAAACATTCACACTCATATTTTCTTGATAATTTAGGAAAAAAATTCATAATTAATTTATGATGTGTAGGAATCCTTTTCATGTCAAACTAATACACAATGTGATCATAATGAGTCAAAAGTGCATTTTTTAGTTTAAAAGGATATTTTAGTAAAAAAGACAACTAACATACTGAAAACTAAGAAAAAATATTCAGATTGTTTTGATACTTTAGTAAAATGATCCATAAGTCATCTGCGATGTGTAGGAATCAGACTCACCTCAATCTAATGCACGATGTGATCGGTATGACTCAAAGTGTGTCTTTTTATTTAAAATTGTCATTAATTTTAGTAAAATGGACAACTATCCTACTCAAAACCAAGAAAACACATTTATATTGTTTTGATACTTTAAGAAAATGATCCGTAAGTCATTTGTGATGTGTAGAAAGTAGTTTCACATAAATTCAATACATGATGTGCCCGATATGACTCAAAGTGTCTGTTATCAGTTTAAAATTGACATTTTAGTTCAAAAAGTGTTACTCACCGAAAACCGATCAAACACGCTCAATTTTTTTTGATAATTTAGGAAAATGATTCATAACTCATTTTTGGTGTTTAGGAATCCGTTTCATATCAAACTGATACACAATGTGATCATAATGAGTCAAAAGTTCATGTTTCTTGTTTAAAACGACATTTTAGTAAAAAAGACAACTGACATACTCAAAACCAAGCTAACAAATATTGTTTTGATACTTTAGGAAAATGATCCAAAAGTCATTTGGGATGTGTAGGAATCATCCACACCTCAATCTGATGCACGGTGTGACTGGTATGACTCCAAGTGAATTTTTTATTTAAAATTGACATCAATTTTAGTAAAATTAACACTTTCTGTTAATTTATTTATTTATATTATTACTAACATAAGAATTGTTTCTTATACAGGTGTGCTATTTTTCTCGATCAGGGGTGTTTTTTTGGCAATATCATGAGTTGGGTTAGGATTAAAATATAAAGGAACATTAATGTTTTTGAATGTATATAATAATTTGTATTTATGTAATTGTATAAAACAATGTTTGAAATTTCTATAATATAGTGTTTTTTCTTGTGTTTGTGTTGTAAATTTTATTTCATTTAAATCTTGTATTGGGACTTGTTTTTATTGATATATGGTGTGTTTCTGGTGCTATAGTGTGTTGTTACAACACAATGTAGCGGTACTGTAGTGTGCTGTTACAACACACTACAGTATGGCCCTTTATCAGTGCTTCTATGAGCACTGATAAAAGGTCCTTTATCAGTGCTTTTATAAGTTTTGATAAATAGATTCTTTATCCATGCTAAAAAAAGTGATGATAAAGGTCCCATTTATCAGCATTTTTTTAGCACTGATAAAGGACCCATTTATTAGTGCTTTTTTAGTGTTGATAAAAGGATAGGGCTTTTAACCTCACTCATGTATTCACTTCTTTTCTAGCATTGATAAAGGCCAATTCTAGCACTATTAAAGGCCTATTTTTAGTAGTATTTTGTAATTTTTCTTAACTTAAAATAATACAAAGGTCATAATCAAAGTCAAGTGATACAAAAAATTCCATATTTTATAAGGTAGGATGGTTATGGTATAATTACACCAATATAATGCAATAAAGTTAATTTTTCGGTTTATTTTGAGACCATGTCCCATAGTTTTAACCTTAATTAACCTGTTTTACCCATTATGGTGGTGATAAAATTTTACCATGGTTACTATTCATTATGATTAAAAATGAAATTGACATATTTACAAAATTTAAACCCATTGATTCCAAATATGAAATTAATTATTCAATATTGAATTTTTATAAGTGTAATACATCAATTTTAATATAATTTTTCAAAATGTAACTAATTTTTTTTAGAAAAATGTGTTTTAAGCATAAAAATGATTTTATACCAAATCAAGTTTAATGTTAATTGTTATGGAATTAATTAGATTATTTTTAATAAAAGGGATCTTATGTTACTTTAAAACCAAATCTAAAAAATAATATGACTTTTAAATTACTTTATTTAAAGAAAAGAATTGGCGGTTTTGCAAAATAATTGTATTTTTTACTATTCACTAAAAATTAGTATTTTTAGAAAAATATCAAAAAATCATCCTAGGATTATTATAAAATTCTAATTTAAAAAATGGTGTCAATTTTTTCAAAGATAACTTATAAAAGTGATAGAAATTAATTATAATATCCACACACAAAATGCAATAAAAACCAATTTTGAAGCATAAAATGACTTTATTCTCATTCCTTGCATAATAACAATAATTAAATGAATATTAATTAATTCAATTGGATATATAATATAATTATTAAATTATAATCATTTATCAATAGAAATTAATTTTTTAATATCCTAGCCTGACTAACTATGAAACCAGTAGCCAGACTGGTCAACACATGGCCTTAAGCACACCTCCTCGTACGCTAGAGAGTGAAGACTAACAGTGAGGGTCCAATGATGGTACAATGGGGAGGATATAACCTCATGATCAGAGTAGCATAATGCTATAATAGATAAATGAATAAATCACCTAACATCAAAATCAATATAAATAATGTGAAAAGTAGCGAAAGATAAATATACTAATTGATAAAATGGACAACACCAAATATATACAACTATGCATGCATTTACATGTGATGATATAATATAAAATTAGGATAAATACAATAGGAAGTAAAATAAAATATTTAAATAATGAAATAGAATCAAAATCCTTGAGGGAGATCTCCATAAGAATCCTGAGTATAAGCTCAGTCATATGATCTTAATCTCCCATATACAATGAACAACACAAGCAATAATCCATGGACTTGTGAACATGAGGTTTTCTTGGGTATCCCAGTGTAATGAAGGCCCAAGAAGGGTGTGAGATATACTCATTAGACCACCACTAATGGTTCATAAAGCGTAATCCGGTCCATGATTATAAAATATAGTAGTGTGCAAGTATGATAGGTGAAGCAGTTAATAATAAAATTAAACAAGTCAGGTCAGGTTCCTCACAAACACCTGGATGACCATACTTGCTCCGGTCTATGCTAGATATTTATGAATCAAGTTCAAATTGTATAGATATGATACGAGTGTAAAGATAATAAGCCTTCATAAAACATGTATCATGAGATGGACCAAAACCAAGCATGTGAATTAGCTTGGTGGACACGTCCCTGGATAACAACTATACATTCTTAGTTTTTAATACAAGGGTCATCATTAAAATTTAATAAGAGGCACCCTGAGCCCATCCATGGAAATATGAAAAGGAATCCCAAGTATTTCTCCAAGGTCATTATAAATACCCAATACCATAATAGTCCGTCCAAGGCAATCTATAAATGGAATCCCAAGTATCACACCCGGCATGGTGTGAAGATAAGAACCTCTGAGTCCATCCTAGGTATCTCACATAGGGAGTCCAAGTATCACTCATGGCATGGTGTAACCATCTTACCACTGATCCCATACATAGGGTCTCCCCTAGGGTACCAATATCACTCATATGGAAATAGATAAACCTTAGGGAAATCCCATCCATGGAATACCAAGTGTTTCTCCTGGTGTAATACAACTCAAGTAACCTATGAGCCCATCCTTTGAATTCTTTAGAAAAGAAACCCAAGTATCACTCAAGGTACATAGAATATCTAACAACCTATGATCCCATCCTTGGCATTCTTTAAAAAAGAAATTGAAGTATCACTCAAGGTACATATAATATCTAACAACCTATGATACCATCAAATGAATTCCATAAAAAGGAACTCAAGTCTTGCTCAAGGCATATCACAATTCATTTAATCATTTAAATTAAATTATAGAAGAAAGGCCATGACCTTAAGAATACTTCATCATAAGTCAAGTAATAAAGAAAAAAAGTGGTCCATGTACTTAGGCTCACCACACCATAAGGAAAGTATAATCATAGTGTGGGGAATTCCCATTAGATAATAATAAAGTCCATGTACTAATCATGCATTATACATTTTATCAATTTCATTTACTAGCTCATGGATTTATTTTCCTTTAGATAAAGTTATCATGCCAAGGTCTTCCAAAATCACTTTAAATTTAATTTAAATTATTCATTTTAAACATAACCCAAACCAAAATCCCTTAGGAGGTGGTTTGGCCAAAATAGAGTATTAGTGGGGAAGGAATTCACCCGTTTAGTATATCAAGAAATCCATTTAATTTAACCCATTCTTATTTTAGAAGATAGTGCACCTCCATGAGGGGTTTTATTAGATTTTTTTATTAATTAATGAAATTCAATGATCACACCCTTAAGTGTGGTTAAAAATTGAGGTCCATGACCTTCAAAAATTCTAAATTAATATACAAGGGTTACAAAAATTAAGGCATTAGGTTCTACATGATTAATTTCATAATTTAATAGAAACACACAAAAAATATGGTGCACGAAACAACAATGAAATTTATAAATGGTGATAATTTAATGGAAAAAGATATAGACTATCCACATAATTCTTAGGAAGACCCACACATCCAATATCAAGTCTTGATTTAGTTTGGTTTGATAGAAATTGAAGAAATAGAAAAACGTCTTGAAAATAGGGTGAATTAGCTCACACCAAAATAGTGCAGGTGATGAGAAGTTATACGATGAAAGGGAGAATGATAAGTCTTATAATTACTGAGGGATATCCAATGAACTTTATGACACTTTAATCCAACATCATATGGGAGAGATCTCCCCATGCCTAGGAGGAGAGGAGGAGGAAACCTTGGTAGGTTGTTGCATGTGGAGGAGGAGAAGAATAGAGGGGGTAAGGAAAATAAAAGAATGAAGGGTAAAATGGTAATTTCACCCCATTTAATGTGATTCATGGTTTGGAAACATGATTTTACAAACCATTCACCAACCATGCTTCATCCACTTCCTTGGAAGGGAGCTCGTATGGTTTATACGCATGGTTTGGGAAATCTTGCACAAACCATACATTCTCCCTCTGTAAAAAAACTACATCTAGGTGCTATGTGGATCCTATCAAATGGTTATAAAAAATGGTGCTAGGCCTATAGATCCATTGGATCAATGACATAGTTTCACCTGATGGGCCGCACAGCTTTAGACAACCTGTGCACCCCAACAAGTTCTTCCTAGTTTTGAGTTTTCAGATCCCGACACTCCCAAAACTCAGTAGATCACCTGAGGAACCCCTCAGACCTTAAACAAAGTCTAAAAAAATAAATTTAAGTGTTCTTACTCTTGGAAATATATTCTGAATCTTGGTTTACAAATCATCTCATCCACTAAATAGTAAAATTGAAATTTCTTTGGAAAATTTACCTAGTCCAAAACACAAGACATTACAACCTCCCCACCTTAGAACTTATCATACCCAAGAATCCCTGAGAAAACAAAAAAACAAACCTTAACCCACTTGGGTTATGAAGTTTCATTTGAATGGAAATTTTGTGTTTCCAACATCCAACACATGACGAAACATTACTTTAGGAATACAATACATTAATCATTAAAACTTGAGCCAACATTCGTGTTCTGAACTAAATCATAAAGACAGAGCTGACCCAATCCCATCTACCCAAGACATGATCAAGTAATCATCTCTTTAATTACCCATCCTATAGCGCTTCTCACCATAGGTACTAGAATTTAAGGTCTAGTTATGAGTCATGGTATCTCCACTATCAGAATTGTATATTCCAACATTCCCCTATAATTCTAATGATGCTCTTAGAATGAACCTTAACTTAAATGATTGGTCGACTCCCAATTGTACTCATTTAGCCAGGTTGAGTTAGCCTTTCATGAAAAACCCCGATCGACCTACACTGTACTTTCCACACCCCTATGACATTCTATGAAAAAAATTATCACCAACCACATTTAACAAAATAGGGGGAAAACATGTTGAGCCACTTCTGGCCGACTACCCAAAAAATGCTCGACTTAGATGAACAATGTATTTTAGAAACTAGATTCCAATACATTTTTATGAGGTGCCTTGATATTTCTATGAGCACACTCACTAAGTCCCATAATAATATTTCAGTGATGTTTCTAGCCAAAATGTTCATTTATGTTGTCGTGTCACAGAACAAACATGGCGTATACTTGATCCAACACACTAAGATCCTCACCCCTTAAATATCTTATCTGAGCCTAACTGAAGTTTGGGGTAACCTCAAAATAATCAACTAGAGTCCAAGGAGTTTATCCTAGGTATCCCATACTTCATATTTCACAAGCGAGACATCAACACATAGCCAAAACGTTCATGTATCAAGAACACTGATTGAGCCCAAAGCAACATCCACCTAACAGTCAAGTCAAATGGAAAATAGCTAGTTCCTATGATTATTTCCAAGGAATTCATACTTGGGAAACCAATTATACCTTTAAACTATGTAACCACACTTCAAAACCATAACTCCCATGAAGTTCACTGACCATACACAATGAAATTTAAATTTATCATGGCATAAAAACCAATGCTCTCTCATTGTACCTAGAATGATGTTAAGATAGGGGACATGATAATCTCTAAATGATGAGAACACTAAGAAGATGACAAGAATTCCAAGGAGACCCAAAACACTTCCACCATAACCAAGATGAAGTGCTTAATGAGGCTTTGATCGAACCATAATCAACTTACACAAGAAATAATAGTCAAACCATCTATGGATAACCCATTTTTGAGAGAACTTGGATGATCCTGCTGACACATTTTCATTAACCAACCTTGATACCTTTACCATATGAGGTCTCTTGTTATCACTGAATCACAACCACTAGAGTCCATCCATGAAAAATGATATTTACGAAGGTTTCTTAAACAACTAACCATATCATTATCATGCTTCCCCACAAGTAATGACCATTTCCAAATGTTCATCCTTGGTTATGTTCATTCTACTTGGAAGGAACTATTTAAATAGAATTAAAGTTATTATCCCCACCTTAGGAGGGTTTTAGTCATTGGATTTACTGAAAAGGGAACTCATCCCACAATACATGCTCTGTCAACCATGAAAACAGGTTCTGGGCATGAACAACATGATTTACCAAGAGTTAAACCAAAGGAGAATGAAACAAGCCACTTATAGGCATTATTGAATAGATTTACTTCAAAAGAACATGAAACACTTCTCCCGAGTTACATCCACATGTGCCACAACATTAGACGTAAAATCCAAAACAATTGACCAGTGCATCAAAACACCCGATACTCCTTAGAACATCATCCCAATCATTAGGATGAGGTGATATTTCCTTTATCACCTAGGTCACTCTACTCTAGAGGTGACCTGTGAATGTAGAATATAAAGTCTTTAATGAGAATTTCTAAACTCATACGATTTGTTGTACAATTTTACCAACTTGAAGGGTACTGTATGTATCGACACATACTGCCCCAAGATTCATTTTCACAATGGTACATCTTTTGAAACTATCCATAGGCTTATCATCCCTATGAATCCAACATCTGATGGCCTATAAAAAGAATTAGTCCTGAGTCACATTATCCCATATGACTGTTAATCCAGATGATGACATATCGAGTCATCCAACACTGAAGAAGGAGAATGGGTCACACAACCTACTAAGCATCCGACCATGCCCTAAGCATGTATATCCCACTAAAACTAAGTATTACATGATTATCATGCCTGTATCATGAGGAAAAAAATCTGTACAACCACCCATCCAACCTGAGTGTCATTTTGGAAACTTAGAGTCCTAATAGGGACATTGTTACCTCATGTTTGAAATGATTCACAAGAATTTAGAAAAGTTTTAAGGTTCCAAGGATGCTAAATACCTTAGGTTATCCCCTTACCAAAACAAAAAGAATTTACTCTTGGGGGGGGGTCACACCTAAAAATTCACTAGGGTTAAGGGCCTATAATTTAAGTTTGATCCATAGAAGAAAGGGACTATAGGTAATTATCACATTCCATTTTCAAGGAAACTACCCAATGAAACATTTAAAATACCCTTACATGAGGGTTATGATATGAACACCCTTAATGTTTCATTTTTATGGCATTACACCAATTCTCATTTAGTTCTTTAAGAATTTTAAAGGATCATATTTTAAAGAGTTCCAAGCACTAATCATATGGTAAAATTGATTGGTAATTTATTTAACTAATGCTAAAATGAAACATAGGCAAATATTAAACTTCCATTTAAACATTGATATAAAACTAACATCCAGTCATAATTAGGCAATTTATTATGTTAATTTCCATTTACCCATTTTATTTATCAAAAAAGTTATCAAAAATTGAGATTAGTTAAATAAAATTTCAATTAAAATATATAGAGTAAAACACCATTTAGGTTGTAGTTAGAATTATAATTAACTAATGCCTCATATAAATTCATCTCAAAAGTAGATAGAGGTATTTATTTAATTAAAGAGGGACTAGTCAAGTAAGATTCCACCATACATCTATATCTGAAACCAAATAGGTGACTACAAAAACTTTAAATAACCATCCAATATAGCATAAGTATACCCCCATGGGGTTAATAAATAAGGAATATTAAAATAAAGATGACCTAAAAGGGTCCTGATCATGCAAGAATAAAGGAGACCTGCAAGGGTCCCATCAAGTCGGCTCATATTAAGTTTTAAAACACCCTTAAGGGGTTGAATCATAATAAAAATTCCCCAACTAACCTACTTAGGTCTAGTTTTTCATTGAATAATTTAGACATATGGGTCATCATGCCTAAGAAATAGAGTTACAATCCTTTATAAGGCAAACCAATTCATTAAAAAGTCAAAATTTAACAACTTTTGTATTTATACAGCAGTATCTAGGTATATAAATATCATAAAAAATGGTTTGATCATATGGGTAACCATTTTAAAATTTATAAAGCACCCATAAAATTTATAGATTTAAAATTGGCTCCCATTTAATTACAACCAATAATGTTTCAGCCCATGAAACCAATGGTACATGACTCAAACATGTCATGGTTGGTTAGTTAAGGTGTCACTATCAATCTATTCGGGAAGACACTATTTAGGTTGATGTTGAAAATTTAATAACCAATTGTACATTAAAATTATAACTAGTCATGCTAAAAATATCTATAATTGGAGGTAAACATGGAAATAAGAACTGAACATGATGAATTTACATGTAAAGATACTATGTAAGCAGGGAAACACCCAAAAATGGTACACAGATAAATATTATAACCATAACATTAAAATCATAGAATAATTCTATATAGGAAAACATATTAAATAAAACATGCATCATGTTATATAAACAAGAATGATAATGAAATACCTAAATAGGTGTAAAACTAAGCATGTTACTAAAATACCTAACATGGTATATAACAGACATGTTAGTAAACACATAAGGAACACCAATTAAATCTCAAACATCCTAGTAATGAAATCTATATGGCATGAGATATGCATGGAATGTGAATCTCTATGTGCCTATAATGATGCATGTAATGCTATATCCTTACCATACTGGGCCAAGGAAAAAAATACCATAAATCTCATAAATCAGTAAGTAGTGGAAAGTACACCAATCGCTCATGGTGAAATCATAATCAATTGTAAAAATGAACAATATTAACAAAAATTCCATCCCTGGACACTTGGACCTTTACCTGTGTGTGGGTTGATCACTCATAGACACAACTATTTACTAAGAACCAACATATTCATAGTCTCCTGTATACTAGCCCAAAATAGTAAGAAAAAAAGAAGGCTTTGATACCACTTTGTAATGTCCCGTCCTAACTAACTATGAAACCAATATCCAGAATGATCGTCACATTACCTCAAGCACGCCTCCCTATATGCCAAAGGTTGTCGACTAATAGAAAGGGTCCAATAATGGTATGATGGAGATAATATACCCTCATAATTAGAGTAGCACAGTGATATAATATATAAATAAACAAATCACCTAAAAACATAAGTATTATAAATAAAGTACAAATAAGTGAAAGATAAATATAATAATTGATAAATTTCCCAATTCCAAATATATACAACTATGAATTCATGTCCATGTGACGCTACAAAATAAAAGTAGGATAAATACATCAAATAGTACAATACAATACATAAATAAGGAAATATAATCAAAATACTTGAGGGAAATCTCCATGAACATCATGAGTACAATCTCAGTTATATGCTCCTAAGCTCCCATGTAAAATGAACAACCCAAGTAATAATCCATGGACCTATAAACATGAGGTATTCTTGCACACCCTAGTGAAATAGAGGCCTAATAAGGGTGTGAAATATACTCAGTAGTCCACCAAAAATTATGTCTAAATCATAATCCAGTTCACGATTATAAAATAAAACAATGTTCATGTATAAAAGGTAAAGTAGTAAATAATAAAAGTAAACAAGTCAGCTCAGGTTTCTCAGGGACACCTGGCCGACCATACCAACTTTGGCCAAATCCGAATATGTATGAATCAAGGTCAACATATATAGATATGATATGAGTTTAAAGATAATAAGTCACCATAAAACATGTATCATGAGATGGACCAAACCCAACCTTGTGATTTTTATTGGCGGACCATCCCTAGATAACATCCATGCACTCTTAGTTTTTAATTTAAGGGTCATCATTATAATTTAATAAGAGGCACCCTAATCACATCCAAGGAAATTCAAAAAGGAATCCCAAGCATCGCTCTAAGGGAATTATAAATACCCAATATCATAAGAGTCTATCCAAGGTGATCCATAAATGGAATCCCAACTATTACTCCCAATGTGGTGTGAAGACAAGAACTTTGATTCCATCCTAGGTATCTCACATAGGGGTTCGAGTATCACTCGTAACATGGTGTAACCATCTTACCACCAAGACTGTCCATGGGTTCTCCCCTAGGAAACCAATATCACTCATTAGGAGGTAGAGGAACCACATGGTGAGCTTTTCCATGTTATACCAAGTGTCACTCCCAGCGTAATAAAAATCAAGTAACCTATGATCCCATCCTTGGTGTTCCATAAAAAATAAACCCAAGTATATCCCATGATACATATAATCTCTGATAGCCTATGATCCTGTCCAAGGTGTTCTGTAAAAATGAACCAGAGTCTCACTCAAGGCGTATCATAATTCATTCATTCATTTAAATTAAATTAAAAAATAAAGTTTATAACCTCAAGCATACCTCATCATAAGTCAAGTAATAAGGGAAAAAATTGGGCCATTTACTTAGTAATTTCACACCGCAAGGAAATTATACTCATGGGGGGGGGGTATTCCCATTTACCATTTCAATTAGATAGTAATAAAGGCCATGTACTAAGAATGAATTATACAATTAATCAATTTAATTTACTAACACATGGATTAATTTTCTTTTATCCAAAGGTTTCATTCTAAGGTTTTACAAAATAACTTTACATTTAATTTAAATTATTAATTTTAAACATAACCCAAAAAAATCCATTAGTATGTGGTTTGGACACAATGGAGTATTAGGGGGGAAGGATTCCACTTGTTCTATATCTTAAGAAATCCATTCAATTTAACATGTTCTTATTTTAGAAGACATTGTACCTCCATGAGGAGTTTTATTAGAAAAAAATTTATTAATTAAAGGCATTCAAGGATCACACCCTTAAGGGTGGTTAAAATTTGAGGTCCATGACCTTTAACAATGCTAAATTAATATACAAGGTTCGCCAAAAGTAGGGCAATAGGTTATACATGATTAATTTTATAATTTAAGAGAAACACATAGAGAATATGGTGCACATAAAAAATTCTCAATTTATAAATGGAGAGACTTTAAGGGAAAAATCTATAGACCACCTACCACATGCTTAGGATGACCCATAGGTCCAATATTGAGGCTTGATTCACTCAAGTTCAAGAAAAATAAAAAAAAATAGAAAAAACCTAAAAATAAGGAGAATTATCTCACACCAAAATAACATAGGTGGTGAGATGATAAATAATGAAAGGAAGAAGGAGGAGTTTTAGAATTAACAAGTTATATCCAATGAATCTAACTGTGCTTGAATCTTACAAGAGATGCTAGGGATCTACCCATGCCTAGAAGGAGAGGAGGAGGAACCCTTGGTGGGATGCTGCGTATGGAGGATGATAAGAATATAGGGGAGAAGGAAAATAAAAGGATGGAGAGTAAAAATGGGAATTTCACACCATTTAATAAGGTTTATGATTTAGTCATATGGTTTTCCAAACCATGTGCCAACCATGATTTAGCCACTACCTTGGAAGGGACTCGCAAGGTTCATGCACATTGTTTGGAAAACCGTGCATTCTCCCTCAGTCAAAAACTTGTAGCTAACCACATGGTCATTCTGATCATCTTGAATGGTTATAAAAAACCATGTGAGACCTCCAAATCCACTATAACAGCTACACAGTTTCACCTGGTGGACCACATGGTTTCTGAAAAACCGTTCCCCCTTACCAGTTCTTATCGGTTTTGAGTTTTCGGAGCACAATGCACCCAAAACTCAACAAATCAGCAAAGGCCCCCCCTCACCCCTTAAACCAAGTCTAAAAAAAATTTAAGTGTTCCAAATCTTGAAATTAATTTTCTAATATTGGTTTAAAAATCAGACCATCTACTAAATTGTAAAATTAAAATTCCTTTGGAAAATTTTACCTAGTCCAAAACACAGGACATTACAAATTTTATATATTAAGATAAAAATACACCGCGCATATAAAAAATATTTTATAAAAAATATATCCTTTTACCTTCAAAATATTTTATCTTTATTTCAAACCAATTTATAATCAATGCAAGATTGATTATTTATTTTATTAAGGAAAAAATTTCTACATATATTTCATAATATGATTATTTATATTAATAACTTCCAAACCAACTTCTATGTTATAATATACATATTTAAATAATAGTATTTATTTAGTCTATCATGATTTTTTAAAGATAAATATTTCATATAACACATGCTATTGAATATATATTTTTAAATAAAATAAATTATAAAATATTGGGGTGTTGCAACAAACACTTAAAATTAAATGTAAGATAATAAGGAGATAAAGACAATCTCTTATATTTTTTAATTATCATAAACACAATTTATTTGTATTTAGATCCTTGTTAGCTTACCTTTCATTTCATGTGCTTGTGATCATACAAAAGGGGGATATTTATTATACCTCTCACTATCTAAGATGTTTTAATGAACACAAACACCATTTATTATTCTAACCAATTCAATTGACTATATTTTAGTTATTATTATGGGATATCAAGCTATAGATTCCAACCGATCAATCGATGAATTCAAGAGGAGTTTGGAGGGTTATTTTAAAGGCCATAACTAGACATTTATATCATCCAACTAGAGGCAAACCACTGGTCAAATGGTGTGATGGATAGTGGCACTGAACACTGACCAACATCATCAGCTAGCCGGAGGAAAACCACCGACCAACAGGTGTGATAGATAGTAGCACCTACACACTGTCCAAAATCATTGACCAATCGAAGATCCTCACTAGCTAACTAGTGAAGGTAGGATATCCCACCAAAACCATCTAGTAGAGCCCAGTGGCCAACCAATGGAATTTTTATAAAAAGTCAAACTAAGCATTATGGGCTGTCACCTCTGGTCCATTTCACCTCCAAATGACTATTTTGGGCTCCCAAAACCCCCAAAACCATAAAGGGACCTCCAAATACTATAAATACACCCATAAGAAGGTTTGGAAAACATTTTTTACCAACTAGTTACTATTGTGGCTTCCCTTGAGCTATATTTGTGCTTCCTTACTACAATCATTTTATCTCTCATTCCTCTGTCTCCCTTTCTCTCATTTTTTCATTTAATTCTTGATGAGACAATTGAGAGTGTCCTATAAAGGGTTTGTGAAAAAAAAACCTATACCCATTCTTCTTTATAGGTTCTCACTACCACTAAAGTGATTTTTTTAGGTTTCTTACTATAACCATTAAAAATAAAGTGTATTCCTTTTCATTGGGTTTCTTTCTACAACCAATAAAAAAAGAGGTTATTTTGGGTTATTGGATACCGTTAAATCCAAGGTATAATGGAACCCTCAATCCTTTGAGGGGAGGATGTATCAAAACTCAAATTGAGCATTGGTCAAACTCTTTTATCACCATCTCTTGTAATTTATTTTATTCTATTGTGAGTATTCTTTTAATTTTTATATATTGATTAATTTTATCATTGTATTTATTTTAATTTATAAAATGGAAATTCAACCCCTTATCTTTACATCCTAATAGGACCAAAAATTGTTATCAGATCCATCCTTGGTTTCTAAACCTTAACCAGTTTCAAGTAATGACCATAAAGGATAACCACTTTCTTTAAAACCCAAGGTACACCCAACACTACTAAAAATATGTCTTTTATTAGCACTAAAAATGGCCTTTAACAGTGCTAGAAAAGTGATGTTAAAGATGACAAAGATAAAGGGGGGTCCCCTTTATCAGTGCTCCAAAAAGCGCTGATAAAGACCCCTTTTATCTGCGCTAAAAAAAAGCACTGATAAAGGAGGTCTTTTATCAGCGCTGATAAAAGGGTCCTTTATCAGCGCTTCATTTTAGTGCTGATAAAATACCCCTTTTTGAGCGCTTCCTTTATCAGTGATTTCATTTTAGTGCTGATAAAGGACCCCTTTTATCAGCGCTTTTAAAAAAGCGCTGATAAAAGGTAAAAAAAATAAAAAAATTTAAAAAAATAAAAAAAATACTGCCAATCGGGGGGGATTTTATAGCAATTGAGCCCCCCCCTTTTACAGCGCTTTTCCACCACCCTACAGTGCCCCACACACCCCCTCCACCCTTTATCAGCACTTGCTCCCATATTCCACCCTTTATCAGTGCTTGCTCCCATATTCCCCCATGCGCGTGCGCCCCTGCCTCCACCAGGATTTGAACTCGAGACCCCCCCTTGCGCGCCTAAGCCCTTACCACTCATTTATTTTGATTTGTTTTCCATTTCATGATATCTCTCTATATATATATTTAGTTATATTTATTCATATGGTAATATATATTTATATTAATATATATATAATTATATTAATATATATATATAGTTATATTAATATATATCTCTATTTATATATATATATATATTTAGTTATTCGTATAATAATATATATTTATATTAATATATATATAGTTATATTAATATATATATAATTATATTAATATATATATAGTTATATTAATATATATATATAGTTATATTAATATATATATATAGTTATATTAATATATATATATATAGTTATATTAATATATATCTATATATATATATTTAGTTATATTTATTCGTATAGTAATATATATATATAGTTATATTAATATATATATATATATAGTTATATGAATATATATATTTATAGTGATATTAATATATATATTTATAGTGATATTAATATATATATTTATAGTGATATTAATATATATATTTATAGTAATATTAATATATATATATATATGTAGTTATATTAATATATATATATATATAGTTAGATTAATATATATATATATAGTTAGATTAATATATAGGTATATAAATATTCATATATTTGTATTTTAAATAAAATGGATATTAGTTATTATTTATATAAATCTAATATATTTTATATGTAATTTTTTTTTATTATTTATATTTACAATTAAATTTTTAGGTGTGAATATATAAAAAATATGTATATATTGTTATATATTTGATTATAAATAGCAGTGCATTATAAAAAACAATGAAATTTCAAAGACATAATATCAATATGAATGTAATACCTTGGAATAAATTCAGTCCCCACCAAAAAAAGCCAATAATACCCCCTTAAATGAGGCTGAAAATCTACAAAATGTTAAAAAATCGGGGTACCCTAACTAAAAACTAAGTTTTGGAGGCCTTCTGGGCCTCTTTTGGACTTGAAAAAACCTTGACCGGGGTAACCCCGGTCACAATGACGTAGAGATCATCTCAGGCTTCGATTTGATATGTGATAGAGCTCAAACGGACACCCGGATCAAAAGTTATGGCCGTTTGAAGTTCGAGTTGCGTTTTCAACATATTTTGGATCGATTTTTTTTTAAATTTTTTAGTCTTCAAATTGTTATTAAATGACTATTACTCCATAATAATTAGAAAATTATTAATTAAAAATATTTTTTTTAATTTTTTTATAAGCCATTTTCACTAAATATCTTATATATTAAGTATATTAAGTGTAAATGTATATTTATACTTATCTAAAATATATTTAAAAATTATATATTATATTTATATCAATATAACTATATTTATATATTTATATATTAATATTTTTTTTGAATTCGACCCTTTATCAGCACTACTAAAAAAGCACTGATAAAGGGGGTCCCTTTATCAGCGCTAAAAAAAGCGCTGATAAAGGCACCCCCCTTTATCAGCGCTTTTTCGTTAGCACTGATAAAGGTTAGCATTGGGAAAAACTATTTTTGTGGTAGTTCAAGGGACATTCAATGAGTTGAGATCCATTCTTTGATGGCTAAAATTATTGTTATTATAAAAATCACATGTCAACATTTCTTATAAGAACTGACTATCCTGTTTAGAAAATTTTCATGCATGGTTATACACCCACTAAGGAATCAGAGGACAAATGGAATCCTTATGATATTATTACCTTTGAACTTGATGGAAAAGACATAAATTCTCTTCATTGTGGGTTAAACCATAATTAATTTAATTGTATTTCCACATGTAAAACTAAACATGAAATTTGAAAACTTCTTAAAGTCACACATGAGGGTACTAACAAGGTCAAGGACACTAGACATGACATGTATCGTCATTAATTTGAAAGTTTTATCATGCATACTAATGAATCCATTACTAAAATGTTTACTCACTTTACTAATATTTTCAATGGTATAAAATCTATTGGTGATGTTTTTACTATAGAAACACTTGTGAAGAAGATACTTTGGTTATTTCCAAGTTCTTTGTCACCCAAGGCAATGCAAATTCAAGAACCAAAGTATATAAAGAACATGCCCATAGAAGAACTCATTGGGCCACTCATGAAATATGAGATTACCATGAAGAAAAAAGATGAAAAGGGAGAAAAGGAATCCAAGGAATATAAGGAAAAGAATACCATTTCCTTTAATTAAATCGATGATGACTCTTTCAGTAGTGATACTAAAATTTCTCACTTATCCAAGAAGATGAAAAATTCACGAGGAAGAAGAAATATTTTCATCATGCCAAAAAGGAGAATCAATGTGGAGAAGAAATGGTAACTTGATATGATTACAAGAAGAAGGTACACATCAAACTAGAGTGCCCCATATTAAAAAATAAGATGAAATAAAAGAATAAAATCAAGAAACCCTTTAAAGTATCTATATGGAGTTCTAGTGATGAATCCCTCTCCTCAACCGAATTAAGTGATGATAGTCCCAAATGTCTACTGACCCAAATTGATGTAAATTATGTGGTAAATTCTGCTACTTCCTTTTATTTTTTTAATTAATTTAAATTATTAAGATCATAAATTTTCTATAGATCATCTTGAGGATTGATTTTTTAAACTTACTATAAATTAAAAGAGCTTAAATATAAATATAAAATGAGAAGAATCAAATATACAAAGAAAATAATGAATCATCCTTAAAATTAAAAGTGAAACTAAATTTAGATAAATTTGAATCCAATATTAAGAAGCTTAAAAACTATATTTCTAAGTTCACCCAAGGAAATAATAATTTAAATAAAATTCTGGGTTCCTAACTTCATGGGAAAAATCATTTTAGTTTTGGATTTTTAAAATCAAGATAGCACCTCTAAAAATACAAATTTTGTTATAAGATTCTCTTAAAATAAATTTTGAAATTATTTTATAAAACCAAGTATATTATTTATAAATGTGATTGTAAAAATTATTGATATGTTGGACATAAAAGGGTATATATCTCTTCCAATATTTCATTTGGAAAATCTTATGAAAAAAATATGGGTTCCAAAGTCTCTTTTATCTAAAATTTGTGTACACAAATTTATTTGGGTACCCGTAGACTTAATGTCTTGATTATTTTATAGGAGAAATTTCTCAAGAAAAAATCCAAAGGAGATATATGGTAAATGGACAATTAGTGCTTGAGACACATGTGCAGTGACTACTCTGAGTTTAACCATCTTGAAAATCCTGAAGGATGCCATGAAACCTTTGGTGATAATTTAAGGAGTAATATCATTATCATATACACTATTGGTTTTTTAAATTATACCATTATTACATATGTTTTATATATTGATGTTTTGATACATAATTTTCATATTATTTTCCAATAATGTGATAATTGGTTTAAATATTATTTTAAAAATGATATTTATAATGTCTTAAACTCCAAATGAAATCTTTTATTTTAATATCCTTGATTCCAAAATGTTTATGTTATTGATTTTAAATCTATTACTGGAAAAAAAGTTAAATGTATCAGTACACAATATAGTGAGTGATTGCTTTAGCATAAACACTTTTTCCATTATAGCACACACACACTTTTAAAGCTCAATCGAAATAAACAAGTATGAGATTTTACTATATTGAATTCAAAATGAGATTGTGTGTAATCCTTACCAAATTGGTAAGAAACACAAATATTCATTTAAATATAAAATGAAGTATCCACCTTAATGGACCTTGACCTTGTACATCTTGATTTATTTTCACCAACCCAAGTTTCAAGTATAGGAGGTAAATCTTACACTTTTATAATTATCGATGAATATACAATATTTACTTTGGTTTATTTATTGGATCATAAAAATGAGGCATGTAAAGTATTTATTAAATATTCCAAGAAGTTTGAAAATGAAAAATTCTATAATATCGTATCCATTCAGATTGATCATGGAGGAGAGTTTAAAAATAAGGACTTTGATAAATTTTGTATTTCATAAGGTTATAATCATTCAATTTACACTCATAGAACTCCCCAAAAAAATAGGGTTGTTAAAATATGGAATTGAACTCTACAGGATATTACATGAACTATCTAGAATGAATTTAAATTCCCTCAATATTTTTGGATCGGGGTGGTCAATACCGCTCATTATACCTTGAACTATGTTCTCATAATCCCTATTCTTAAGAAGACCCCCTATGATATTTGGAAAGGAAAAAAAACATAAAGTTGGTTATTTTAAGGTGTTTGGATGTAAATGATATATTCTTAACACCAAAGACAACTTAGTAAAATTTAACCCCAAATCTGATGAAGATATTTTTATTAGCTACTCTAACTCAAGAAAAACATACCAGATCTTTAATAAAAGGACCGAGACCATAAAAGAATCCATTCACATCAAATTTGATGATAATTTTCCTAAACATCATCCTCGGATTAATGATGTTTAGGTTGAACTAGAAAATTTAACCCTGAATGAACCATCTCCTTTGAATGAAATTTAAGTTGAGGAAGAACCACTATCAATATATTCACCCAAGGTATGGGTGAAGTCTAAAGACCATACTTTATAAAATTTTATCGATGATTTTCAAGTCAGTACTCATACTAGAAGGTAAATTTTAAATTAGGATGAACATTGTGATTTTGTTTCACACATAGAACCCCTAAATATTGATGATTCTATCAATGGTGAAAGTTGGGTACTTGCAATATAATAAGAGTGGATCCAATTTACAAGGAGAAATGTTTGGAATCTTGTTGAAAGACCAGATAACCATCCCATTATTGGTACCAAAAGGGTTGCTAGGAACAAGTTAGATGAGCGAGGAAACATCACTCATAACAAATCTAGACTCATAGAAAAAGGCTATAATAAAGAATAAGACATTGATTATAGAAAGACCTTTTCACCTATCATATGAGTTTTTTTTATTATGATCATATTGGCATTCACTACCCACTTAAATTTTAAGCTTTTTCAAATGGATGTTAAAAGTTATTTTTTGAATGTTTTTATTTACAAAAGGGTTTTTGTTGAACAAAATACAATTTTTGAATTTTCCAAATATTCAAATAATATTTTTTAAGTTAACTAAGGTTCTTTATGACTTGAAATAATCCCCTCAGGTTTGGTATGAGTGGTTAACTAAACACATAATATAAAATGAATTTAAAATAGGAAAAAC
Organism: Viscum album; assembly: GCA_963277665.1. Classification (NCBI taxonomy): domain Eukaryota; kingdom Viridiplantae; phylum Streptophyta; class Magnoliopsida; order Santalales; family Viscaceae; genus Viscum; species Viscum album. The sequence goes on along the minus strand of OY728127.1, from coordinate 1,478,502,741 downwards.
TGATTCTACTTTGTTTTTAAAACATAATTCAAAGGATTTATTAATTGTTCAAACATATGCTGATGAAGTTATTTTATGCTCTACAAAAGAATCACTTTATAATTATTTTTTGAATTTAATGAGAATATAATTTGAGATGAGTTTTATGGGAAACTTAAATCTTTTCCTTGGTTTTCAAATTTCTCAAAATTAGGATGGTATTTTTCTAAGCCAAGGAAAGTACAAAAATTAACTATTAATGCATTTTGGAATAGATCAAGTCAAGGAAATAAGTACACCTATGAGTAATTCTTGTAGGATTATATTAGGTGAAACTGGTAAATTGAATGACAATAACATTTATATAGGTATGATTAGGAGTCTTATTTACCTTACCATGACCCAACTGAACATTATGTTTAGTGTTTATCTTTGTTCTAATTTTTAAACCAAACCTAAAGAATCTAATTTTAATGATCTTAAAATAATTTTTAAATATTTAAAAGGTTTTAAAAAACTTGGGTTATTTTATCCAAAATATACTTCATTTGAACTTATAATTTTTTCAGATTCTATTTTTTTGGAGGATTCCAATTAGATAAGAAAAGTACATGTGATATTTTCACATACTTAGAAAATTATTAGTCTATTAAATTAGTAAGAAGAAAAACTATGTTGTACTTTCTACAAAAAAAGAGGAATATATAGCCATAGGGATTTGTTGCACCCACATGATTTGGATGAAAAATACTCTCATAGATTATGGGATAATATAACACCATGTTTTTATTAAATGTTATAACACTAGTGTAATTAGTATTTCTAGGAATACCATTCAACACTCATGTACTATGAACAATGATCTTAAGCACCAATTTTTGAGAGATCACTTTCAAAAGGGAGATACCTTGTTAGAATTTGTTAGAAAGGATATTCAATTGGATGGCATTTTCACAAAACCCCTTGCTTTAGAATGTTTTGATTTTATTAATGGGGTGTTAGGTATGGTTCAATTATGACACTCAATTTTGAATTAGGCATGTCTGAAGATTTTCCTTTTGAATTCATTATCTATTAAATTATGTATTGAATTATATTTATATTTAAATTTTGTATAATTTTTATAAATATCATTTAGATCTCCTTGAGTCTTTTGTTATTATAATTATGTGAAGATTATTGGATTTGTTATGAGATATGATTATCTATGTTTACCTAATGGATTGATACCATTTTATATTATATATAAATTATCTCTTATCTATCTAACCTTATTTACAAGTATTTTTGATAATAATAAAGTGGGAGAAAGGTATCAATGCTCCGATTTCTCTTGAGGTTTTAAGTTTTGAATAATATTATTGTATTCATTTCAAATACTTTTAAAATTTATTTTTTCGAGGTAATATTATTTATTCAAATACTTTTAACATTTTAATTGTTTTAAATATTTTTTTAATTATCCTTTTAAAAAATTTAATCATATGTTATATTCTTTTTTGAACATCAATAATTTTGATCTATTTTTAAAATTTGCGAGTATTGAAAATGATTTTAAAATATCTTTTAAATTTCATCATGAAATATTGAAATTTATTTATAAATTACCTTGGATATATTTATTTATAATAAACCTCGTCTTTTTCTTTCAAATATTTAACTAAAATTTAATTTCAAGTATTTTTTATCATCAAACAGGGAGAGAATTATTGCACCTCTCACCCTCTTATATGTCTTTAGTGATCAAAAACACCATTTATTTTTCTTTATATCCTTCTTAGCCTACCTTATAATTTAAGTGTTTATGATTATTAAAAGGGGGAGATTGTTATAACCATCACTATCTTAGAAATTATAATGATCACAAACAAAATTGATTGTTCTAACCATTTCATTTTACTATATTTTAGTTATTATTATTAGATATCAAGTTAGGAAGTCGACTAATCAATTGATGTGTTCAGGAGGAGTATGGAGGGCCATTTTTGAAGGCCCTCATTGGGCATTTCTACCAACCATCCAGAGGAAAACCACCAGCCAACTGATATGATGGATAGTGGAATGTGCACACTTTCCAACCTCACCAGCTTGCTAGATAGCCTCACCAACCATCTGATGAAGGAAGGATAGCCCGTCATCCAACTGTTGGAGCCTAGTGGCCGACTAGTGGACCTTTTCTAGAAAGTCATACTAGCCATTATGGACTATCCCCTTTAGCCTATTTCACATTAAAATGAATCTTTTAGACTCATAACACCCCTAAAACCATCAAGGGACCTCTGAAGTTTATATATAAACCCCAAGAAGGCTTGGAAAACATTGGTTACCAATAGGTTACTATTGTGGATCCCCTTGAGCTATATTTATGCTTCTTTATTTTAATTTTTTTATCTTTCATTAACTTTTCTCTATTTTTATCGTTTTTCAATTAATTATTACCAAGATAATTGAGAGTGTATTATAAAGGTTTTTCTCAAAAAAAAAACTCTCCTTCTTCTTGGGCACTAACTACCACTCAAGTGAGTGTTTTTTGGGGTTCTTATCATAACTATTAAAAAGTTTGTTTCTCCCTCTATATTGGGTTTATTTATAAAACCAATCAAAGAAAAAGGTCGTTTTTGGCTCTTGTATATCTTTAAATCCAATGGATAAGGGAACCCTCAAGCCTTTAAGGGGAGAAGATGTAGGCACTCAAATCAAGTATTGGCCAAACTCCTTTATCACCTTGTCTTGTCATTTATTTTATTCCTTTGTGATTAATCTTTTAATTTTTATCAATTTATTAATTTTATAATTTCATTTTTTTTTAATTTTTGAAAGGAAATTCATCCCCTCTTTCCATCCTAATATGACTAACATCTCACCTCATCTTCTGACTTTGGTTCTTGCCCCTTTGATAATTTGAATTACCTGACTAAAGGAGTTGAAAATGACTTAAATTTGATCATTTTAAACCATTAAATGAACTTTTGGATGTAATCCATTTGATAAAATATGAGACTTCTAGTTTCTTTATATCTTTTAATCCCTATTACAATAATCTTCTTAGATATTGTGAGATCTTTCATATGGAACCTTTCGGAAAACTCACATTTTAGATCCTGGATCCATTGAAGGTTCATACCCACCATAATCATGTCATCAACATAAAATAGTTAGATGATTAAATATTCATTCTAACACTACGAAAAAATGCAGAATTAGCGGCAGTTTTTTTCGTTTTGCGGCGGTTTAAACCGCCGCTAAATCGATTGGTGGCGGTTTTGAAAAACCGCCGCTAAATTGTGCATCAGGAAACTATTTGTAAAGATCCGGAAAATTCAAGGGAATTTTTTTCTTAATTTTCTTTGGAATTTTACAAGAGCGCGGTTTCTGATGGCACTTGATTCTGAGGCCCAGTGTGCCCGAAATCAATTTCCGAAGTTTGGCTCAGGTACGTTCAGTGAACGAACAAGCGGGAATTTCTAACTTTTGAACCGGTGCCCGGAATCGAATTTCGATGGCACCGATGGAAGCACAGTGCCGATAATTGCTTAGGAACTCCTGTTCCGGAGTTGCGTTTACACGAGTGTTGATAATAAAAATTGTGGAAGTTTATTTTATAATTACACTACAATTTTTATTATTTTACTCTAAGTGTTAGCTCTTGATGGAAGTTGGGTAACCACCCAACCTCCCTTGGGAGGTTATGATGGTGGTGGGGCCCACACGAACCCCACCCCTTCATATCCTCTAAAACCCCCCTCAACTCCCACTTTAATTTTGTTAACTTAAGTTATAACCTATGACTTAAATGTAATGAGTTTAATGAGGTGAGTTGTGTGTGGTTATTGAATTTCAAACTCTTGAAATTCAAATGTGTTGTTGTGTTAATAAAATAAGAAAGAGTCTTATTTTTTTTTGGTTAGAGTTTTGTCACCTTGAGAGAATTGGGGAAGCGGTCTTCTTCTTCAACCTCGACGAAGAATGCGAAGAACACCGTTCTTCAACGAAGAACTTCTCTGCCGAAGAACACGGTTCTTCCGCAACGCCGTATCCGTGACGCGACGTTCTTCTCCCGCGTCGTCTCTTCCACGACGGTTTTCCGCGACGAAATCTCCGTCAACGAATTCGAATCCTCGCTTCGCGACGTCGATGTTCTCCCGTGACGCCCGACCTCCGCGATGCTCGTCTTCCGCGGCTCGTTGACGAACACCATTCCTAAACTGAGGTAGGGGTTTATTTTATTTAATTATTTCCGTTCATGATTCTAGTTTATCGATTATCGTGGATTTTCAACTAGATGTTATCATTAACGAGAGGGGGGCCGGACCGCACAAACACGGCCGAACCCCCTCCTATGTTCATGTTTGATTCTTTGCGGATGGAACGGGATGGCGTGGTGCCGTCGCACCACGCGGGAATCACATGGCAAGTATTGCGCGACACCGTCGCGCCGCGCCGTGGAAAGAAGTCTAAGAACGCGACACCGTCGCGCCGCGTCGAAGGAAATCGAAGGCGCCGCGGCCGGAGCGGGGCCGCGGTGAAGGGGCGAAGTGCCGTCGCATCGCGCCGGACGACAAGGGCCGCGACCAGTTTCGGGCCGTGACCAGTTCCGGGTCGCGACCAGTTCCGGGCCGCGGCGAGCAAGGTGACTGGCGGCCGGACCGGGCCGCCGGTAATGGAGCTGGAAGGGGACCGGCCACGGCCGGTCCCGTTGAGAAGGAGCCGGCCGGTTCAAACGGCCCCCCATAATTTGGGGGGGGGGGGGTTACACAGTGGGGAAGGCACCCCCCAATTGCCGAACGGCTCGGCCAAAGCCGAGCCAGACAGCGCGTTGGGCGCGCTGTCCCCAGCAGGACCGGCGCCCGGCCGGTCCGCCAGGCCGGGCCGCGCCAGGCCGGGCCGCGCCGGGCCGGGCCGCGCCCAGCCGGGGCAGGCCGTACCGGGCCAGACCGACCCTGTCCGGGGCGGGTCGATACGGTTCGGGCCAACCGGGGGGTCTCGGGCCGGGTCGGTCCGGGCCCGAAACCCCCGTTATCGGACTGTTTGGGTTCAAATGCCCATAACTCGGGCTACAGACCTCCAAACGACGCGCCGTCAGCGGCGATGAGATCCTTGGATCGAGACGGTCGTTTCGGTATATCGGACTCAAGGTTTCGAAATACTTTGAGTTCGGACGGGTTGGTTCGTACACGAAACCAACCGGGCCCTCGGAGCGGAAACACTCATATCTTGAGCTACAGACGTCCGATTGACGTGCCGTCAACTTTGTTGAGTTCCTCTTAGTGAGACGGATATTTTGGAATACTCTGCCCAAGGTTTGGACGCAGGTGGAGTACGGTCGGGTTGGTTTTGCCTTAAAAACCAACCGGGCCCCTGGGACGAAAAAGCCAATAACTCTCAGACCAGGCATCCGATTGACGCGCCGTCTGTTGCGTTGAGTTCCTGTTGATGATACAGAACTTTTGGATACATCAAATCTGGACCATGTGTCAGTTGATGTATCAGCCTCTCGGCTCGTGGAGCGGACCCTCCCGAACGAGCATGTTGTGTACGGAAACCCTAGAGCCGGTTGAGACTTGACGACTGCAGATCGAACGACTCGGTGTGTTACGGATAACGGCACAGGGGAGCACTTGGTTGTAGCGGCAGACCCACGACAGAGGTGCGCTTGGTTGTAGCGGCACAGGGGAGCGCTTGGTTTTAGCAGCAGACCCATGACAGAGGTGCGCTTGGTTGTAACGGCACAGGGGAGCGCTTGGTTGTAGCGGCAGACCCACGACAGAGGTGCGCTTGGTTGTAGAGGTACATGGGAGCGCTTGGTTGTAGCGGCAGACCCACGACGGATGAGCGTTTGGTTGTAGCAGCAGGCCCACAATACCCGATAGGTGTAGCGCTTGGTTGTAACAGCATAACCACTGTACTTGATGGAAAAGGAGTTTCCCAATAGCTTTGGGTTCAACTTCCTGAATGATCCTGTGTAGGTCATTGCGGGGGTTAGTACCTACCGATCCTTTGTGGGTCCGACGGCTTAGATGAATCAGTGGCTACATCTGATCATCTCTTTTGTCATTTGAAGAAGTATACCTGTGTGAGATGAATCCTGTTTGCTTTCCTGTGTGGATTGTGTTGTGCTATCCTGTGTGGATTACGTTTTGCTTTCCTGTGTGAAATACGTATACTTTCCTGTGTGGACTGGGTTGTACTTGGGCTCGGAGGTTGGAGCATACTGGAATTGATGACTTAGGTATATGTATGGGCATATACCTAAGTATTGCCAGTTGTTACTTCGTGATTGTTTCTTTCCTTTGTGGTTTATCCTTGTGGATTTTGGGAAACCTTCGGGGTCTCGGGGTCCCTACTGAGTAGCTTTTACTCACCCCTACACGGGCTATGCCCGCAATACGTTGTGTTGGTTGCAGATGACGGACATCGTTGATCGTGGTTGAGGCTTGCAGAGCAGGACGGTACCTGGAGGTGGACCACTGGAAGGGACGTACTCGGAGCGGACGGCGGGACCCGAGGAGCAGTGGAGCTATCTGTACCCACCCTTCAGGTGGGATTTCCAGTGGACAGCTCGGCGTAGCGATATTTCTTTATAGTTACTGTTTTCCCTTTCGAGTTGTACTTTACAGCTGGGCTTGTATTTCCGGCCCCTTTTACTTTCCGTACTTACTGTTGTACTCAATTTTTACTTAGTGTTTACTTCTTCTGCTTGTACTCTGTGGTGCTTGTTTACTTTACAAAGGCAATGCCTTCCCTTTTTTTTATCGGGATTTACGCCTTGGTGCTAGTCGCCAGCCCCTGGCCTATGGAAGGCGGGCTTGGGCTAGTCACGGCGTGGGCCCCGAGGACGGGTTGTGACAAATTGGTATCAGAGGAGTTCGGTTCTACCGCGAACTCTGATCTTTTCTATATGAAGCAATAGTGTTTAGCGTATTGAGTGTGGTTATCAATCCAGGGAGTCCAGTGTTGGTGCGGCGACCGACGTATCCGTACACCAGGACCCTGACTTCTGATTTCCGACTTAATGCACGAAAACATTGATTGCGTGTGTGTTTCAAGTTTTCTTGTGATTACTTTGTATCAGCTCACCAGGTATACTGTTCTGACCGTGGCGCACCTGTTTCCTTTTCAGGATGGCCCCACGACGGCAGCCAGCTAGGGTTCCGAGAGTCGAGTGTGACGACAACCCACCGAGCGACGAGGCCTCGGTGTAGGGCCCTTTGTCAGCAGTGGAACCGGCGGTAGCTCTACCCGCCGAGCCACCGATACTTCCAGCACCAGCCGCTGACGATGCACGTCGCCTCAGTGCACTGCATGTGTTCCAGCGCCAGCGACCACCCAGGTTCCGTGGGGAGACGGACCCCCAGGCAGCCGAGGACTGGCTGGAGGCAGTCGTATGAGTTTTCCGGTTAGTGAGGACACCAGCGGATCTTATGGTGGTCCTTGCAGCGAGCCTCCTGCACGCAGCAGCGGGCCGATGGTGGAGCTTGATGCTCCAGGTGCACGACGAGACATCTCTTCTCTGGACGGACTTCGAGAGCCTCTTCCGCTCAGAGTTCATCCCGGCCACCCTCCATGCGGTGCGCATTCAGGAGCTACTACAGCTGCGGCAGGGCAGCATGACAGTAGCCCAGTACGCGGCGAGGTTTACCGATCTCTTGCGCTATTCCACGGACATGGTACGAGACCCATTCTTCAGGGCCCGAACCTTCTAGTAGGGTCTTAGGCGAGAGATCAGAGCTTCAGTTGTTTCTCACATCATTCCGACTCAGACAGGAGTGTTGGAGCGAGCCCTCTTGGTGGAGAGTTTCCTTGCTGAGCAGTCTCCAGCAGCAGGACCCACCACTAGCCAGCATGCGGCAGATTCTTCTGCAGCGGGCAGTAGACAGATGACTCAGGGGTCCAAGAGGACTAGACCTACAGGTGGTCGACAGCATGACTCTGGATCGTTTGTGCGAGGCACTCGGGATGGACAACGACTTGCCATGAGAGGGCGGTGTTACTCCTGCGGCAGGATTGGTCACATGTCTCGTGACTGTCCGACCCGCCATACAGATGACCAACATATGAACGAAGGACCCCCCAAGCAGAGGCAGAGGTTCGATCAGGGCGGGCCGCAAGGAGCAGGCGGCCATGGCAGGGGAGATGGCCGTGCAGATGGAGGTGGACGACGCTTCGGGGTGTTGCCACCACCACCACCAGAAGGTCTGCCCCAACCGCAGGAAGTTGGTGGACATGGGAGAGCTCAGCTTCAGGTAGCTGAGGCCTTCGATCATGGACCTCTGGGAGAAAATAGACAGGAGCAGAACTAGTGGATACGTTTTTTTGTACTTCTAGTTCCTTGTTGCTATTGTGTAGTGTCTTTGTATTATGAGCTGCAATAATAAAAGACGCATACCTTTGTGATGTTTTCATTCCTGTCCTCTTTTGTTTTGTTACTAAGAGGTTCCAGTTTTGACTGTTGACTTGACCCTCACTTGTGAGACATCTACTGGAGGAGACCCAGTTACCACACACTGATGCCGATAGTGTGACTCAACCCTTGGAGGCGAGAGTAACGGTTGGATCTCTTGGTAGTAGCGTCGAGGCCTTACGACGTCATCCTTGGTATGGATTAGTATCATCCATGTCGAGATTGATGGTATTAGGAAAGGAAATTGGTTCATCCACGGGATGAGACCAGATTTCTCTTATCAGCAAAGGGGAAATCTTAGCAGCTTTTGTGGGATTGGAGATAGTCCAGGCCACGATAGAGAAGGTCCAGGTCATCCAGGAGCGGATGAGGACAGCTCGGAGCCAGCAAAAGTCTTAAGCTGACAGGAGGCGGAGGCCACTAGAGTTTGAGGATGGAGACCGCGTCTTCATACGGGTCTCACCTCGACGTGGATTACAGAGATTTGGCCAAGGTGGCAAGTTGTCTCCATGCTTTATCGGACCCTTCCAGGTCCTCAGCAGGATTGGCAAGGTGGATTACCGCCTAGCTCTACCGCCTTTGTATCCCTAGTTTGTGTTGAAGCTTTACGGGGACGTAAAGACTTGTGGTGGGAGTAATGTAAAGACCTGAAAAATTCAAGGGAAATTTTTTCTTAATTTTTTTTGGAATTTTACAAGAGCGGGGTTTCTGACGGCACCTGATTCCGAGGCCCGGTGTGCCCGGAATCAATTTCCGAAGTTTGGCTCGGGTACGTTTAGTGAACGAACGAGCGGGAATTTCTAACTTTTGAACCGGTGCCCGGAATCGAATTCTGAGGGCACCGATGGAACCGCAGCGCCGGTAATTGCTTAGGAACTTTTGTTCCGGAGTTGTGTTTACAGGAGTGTTGATAATAAAAATTGTGGAAGTTTATTTTATAATTACACTACAATTTTTATTATTTTACTCTAAGTGTTAGATCTTGATGGAAGTTGGGTAACCACCCAACCTCCCTTGGGAGGTTATGAGGGTGGTGGGGCCCACACGAACCCCACCCCTTCATATCCTCTAAAACCCCCCTCAACTCCCACTTTAATTTTGTTAACTTAAGTTATAACCTATGACTTAAATGTAATGAGTTTAATGAGGTGAGTTGTGTGTGGTTATTGAATTTCAAACTCTTGAAATTAAAATGTGTTGTTGTGTTAATAAAATAAGAAAGAGTCTTATTTTTTTTTTGGTTAGAGTTTTGTCACCTTGAGAGAATTGGGGAAGCGATCTTCTTCTTCTTCAACCTCGACGAAGAACGCGAAGAACACCGTTCTTCAACGAAGAAATTCTCCGCCAAAGAACACGGTTCTTTCGCGATGTCGTATCCGCGACGCGATGTTCTTCTCCCGCGTCGTCTCTTCCGCGACGGTTTTCTGCGACGAAATCGCCGTCAACGACTTTGAATCCTCGCTTCGCGACGTCGACGTTCTCCCGCGACGCCCGACCTCTGCGACGCTCGTCTTCCACGGCTCGTTGACGAACACCGTTCCTGAACCGAGGTAGGGGTTTATTTTATTTAATTATTTCCATTCATGATTCTAGTTTATCGATTATCGTGGATTTTCGACTAGATGTTATCATTAACGAGAGGGGGACCGGACCGCACAAACACGGCCGAACCCCCTCCTATGTTCATGTTTGATTCTTTGTGGATGGAACGGGATGGAGTGGTACCGTCACACCATGCGGGAATCACACGGAAAGTATTGCGCGACGCCGTCGCGCCGCACCGTGGAAAGAAGTCTAAGAACGCGACACCGTTGCGCCGCGTCGAAGGAAATCGAAGGCACCGCGGCCGGAGCAGGGCCGCGGCGAAGGGGCACGGTGCCATCGCACCGCGCAGGACGACAAGGGCCGCGACCGGTTCCGGGCCACGGCGAGCAAGGTGACCGGCGGCCGGACCGGGCCGCCGGTGATGGAGCTGGAAGGGGACCGGCCAGCACCGGTCCCGTTGAGAAGGAGCTGGCCGGCCAGGTCGGGCCGGCCGGAAAGGGAAGGGGCCGGGGGAATTAAATTCCCTAGGCCGGTTCAAACGACCCCCCATAATTTGGGGGTGGGGGGGGGGGGCGCGGTTACACAGGGGGGCAGGCGCCCCCCCTTTGCCGAACAGCTCGGCCAAAGCCGAGCCAGACAGCGCGCTGGGCGCGCTGTCCCCAACTGGACCGGCGCCCGGACGGTCTGCCAGGCCGGGCCGCGCCGAGCCGGGCGGTGCCGTGCCGGGCCGACCCTTTCCGGGGCGGGTCGACCCGGTTCGGGCCAACCGGGGGTCTCGGGCCGGGTCGGTCCGGGCCCGAAACCCCCGTTATCGGACTGTTTGGGTTCAAATGCCCATAACTCGGGCTACGGATCTCCAAACGACGCGCCGTCAGCGGCGATGCGATCCTTGGATCGAGACGGTCGTTTCGGTATATCGCACTTATGGTTTCGGAATACTTTGAGTTCGGCCGGGTTGGTTCGTACACGAAACCAACCGGGCCCTCGGAGCGGAAACACTCATATCTTCAGCTACAGACGTCCGATTGACGTGCCGTCAACTTTGTTGAGTTCCTCTTAGTGAGACAGATCTTTTGCAATACTCCTCCCGAGGTTTGGATGCAGGTGGAGTACGGTCGGGTTGGTTTTGCCTTAAAAACCAACCGGGCCCCTGGGACGAAAAAGCCAATAACTCTCAGACCAGGCGTCCGATTGACGCGCCGTCTGTTGCGTTGAGTTCCTGTTGACGATACAGAACTTTTGGATACATCAACTCTGGACCATGTGTCAGTTGATGTATCAGCCTCTCGGCTCGTGGAGCGGACCCTCCCGAACGAGCATGCTGTGTACGGAAACCCTAGAGCCGGTTGAGACTTGACGACTGCAGATCGAACGACTCGGTGTGTTACGGATAACGGCACAGGGGAGCGCTTGGTTGTAGCGGCAGACCCACGACAGAGGTGCGCTTGGTTGTAGCGGCACATGAGAGCGCTTGGTTTTAGCGGCAGACCCACAACAAAGGTGCGCTTGGTTGTAGCGGCACAGGGGAGCGCTTGGTTGTAGCGGCAGACCCACGACAGAGGTGCGCTTGGTTGTAGCGGAACAGGGGAGCACTTGGTTGTAGCGGCAGACCCACGACGGAGGAGCGTTTGGTTGTAGCAGTAGGCCCACAGTACCCGATAGGTGTAACGCTTGGTTGTAGCGGCATAACCACTGTACTTGATGGAAAAGGAGTTTCCCAATAGCTTTGGGTTCAACTTCCTGAACGATCCTGTGTAGGTCATTGCGGGGGTTAGTACCTACCGATCCTTTGTGGGTCCGACGACTTAGATGAATCAGTGGCTACATCTGATTATCTCTTTTGTAATTTGAAGAAGTATACCTGTGTGAGCTGAATCCTGTTTCCTTTCCTGTGTGGATTGTATTGTGCTATCCTGTGTGGATTACGTTTTGCTTTCCTGTGTGGAATACGTATACTTTCCTGTGTGGACTGGGTTGTACTTGGACTCGGAGGTTGGAGCATACTGGAATTGATGACTTAGGTATATGTATGGGCATATACCTAAGCAGTGTTAGTTGTTACTTCGTGATTGTTTCTTTCCTTTGTGGTTTATCCTTGTGGATTTTGGGAAACCTTCGGGGTCTCGGGGTCCCTACTGAGTAGCTTTTACTCACCCCTGCACGGGCTATGCCCGCACTATGTTGTGTTGGTTGCAGACGACGGACAACGTTGATCGTGGTTGAGGCTTGCAGAGCAGGACGGTACCTGGAGGTGGACCACTGGAAGGGACGTACTCGGAGCGGACTGCGGGACCCGAGGAGCAATGGAGCTATCTGTACCCACCCTTTAGGTGGGATTTCCAGTGGACAGCTCGGCGTAGCGGCATTTCTTTACAGTTGCTGTTTTCCCTTTCGAGTTGTACTTTACAGTTGGGCTTGTATTTCCGGCCCCTTTTACTTTCCGTACTTACTGTTGTACTCAGTTTTTACTTAGTGTTTACTTCTTCCGCTTGTACTTTGTGGTGCTTGTTTACTTTACAAAGGCAATGCCTTCCCTTTTTTTTATCGGGATTTACGCCTTGGTGCTAGTCGCCAGCCCCTGGCCTATGGAAGGCGGGCTTGGGGTAGTCACGGCGCGGGCCCCGAGTACGGGTCCTGACACTATTCACGGTGGTTTTCAAAACTGTCGTAGAACGTTTCACGACGGTTTTTAGCAGCGGTTTTTTGAATTATTATTTTTATTTTATTATTTATTTATTTATTTATTTATTTTATTTATTTATTTCGTATTTATTTCATATTTATTTCGTATTTATTTTATTTATTTCGTATTTATTTTATTTATTTCGTATTTATTTTATTTATTTCGTATTTATTTTATTTATTTATTTCGTATTTTATTTATTTATTTCATATTTTATTTATTTATTTCGTATTTTATTTATTTATTTCATTTTTATTTTATTTAATTCATATTACTTTATTTACTTTATCCATGCATGTATGCTCATGCCCATGCACATGCCCATGCCCATGCAATATAAAGAAATACTGTGTTTGGTGAGATTTGAACCCCTAACCTCTTGCATATTTTCCAAAGACTTTACCACTCCAGCAAGCTCGTCATGTGGTTAATAAACAGAATTTAATATACTTATATATACTAATTGAAAAAACAAATATTACATAACTAATAGATATAAACTCAATAATAATTAAACAATAAGCAATAATCAATAATTAATAACCAATAATTAATAATTAATAATTATTGATTTATTTGTTATTTATTGAGTTATTTATTATTATTTACTGTTTATTATAATAAATAACAAATAAATTATAATAATATTTACATAAATTATAAAATTATGAAAATAAAATAATAAAATAATAAAATAATAAAAATAAGAAATTAAAAGAATAAATAATAAATAATAAAGAATAAAGAATAAAGAATAAAGAATAAAGAATAAAGAATAAAGAATAAATAATAAATAATAAATAATAAATAATAAATAATAAATAATAAATAATAAATAATAAATAATAAATAATAAATAAAAAACAATAAATAAAAAACAATAAACGATAAACAATAAATAATAAATAATAATAAACAAATAATAATAAACAAATAATAAATAATAAATAATAAATATTAAATAATAAATAATAAATAACAAATAATAAACAATAAACAATAATAAATAATAAATAACACATAATAATTAATTAATGATAAATAATAATAATAATAATAATAATAAATAACACATAATAAATAATTATAAATAAATAAATAAATAAATAAATAAATAAATAATAAATAATAAATAATAAACAATAAATAATAATAAATAATAAATAATAAATAATAAATAATAAATAATAATAAATAATAATAAATAACAAATAATAAATAACAAATAATAAATAAAAATAAATAATAAATAATAATAAACAAATAATAAATAATAAATAATAAATAATAAATAATAAATACTAAATAATAAACAATAAACAATAAACAATAAACAATAAACAATAAACAATAAATAATAAATAATAAATAATAAATAATAAATAATAATAATAAATAATAAATAATAAACAATAAATAATAATAAATAAAAAATAAAAAATAATAAATAATAATAAATAATAATAAATAATAATAAATAATAAATAATAATAAATAATAAACAATAAATAATAATAAATAATAAATAGTAAATAATAAATAATAAATAATAAATAATAAATAATAAATAATAAATAATAAATAATAAATAATAAATAATAAATAATAATAAATAACACATAATTAATAATTATAATTAAATAAATAATAAATAATAAATAATAAATAATAAACAACAATTAATAATAGATAATAATAAATAGATAATAAATAATAAATAATAAATAATAAATAATAAATAATAAATAATAAATAATAAATAATAATAAATAATAATAATAATAAATAATAAATAAATAATAATAATAATAATAATAATAATTAATAACACATAATTAATAATTATAAATAATAAATAATAAATAATAAATAATAAATAATAAATAATAAACAATAAATAATAAACAATAAATAATAATATATAATATATAATATATAATATATAATATATGAAACACATGAAAAAGTATGAAAAGGTGTGATAAGGGATGAAAAATCATGAAAACGCATGAAAACAGTAGGAGAAGCATGAAGAAGGAAGCATTAGAAAGCATGAGAACGCATGAAAACTCGTGAAAACTCTGGAAAACCCCTTAAGAATTCAACATAATCATCATAATAACCCACAAAAAACAATTGATAAAGATAACAAGTCATGGAAATCCAAATAAACAGTAATAAATGGAGCAACCGTTAAAACCTGTCAAAATGGTCATAAAGTGACAAAAACATTGGACTCTCATTAACCGAGATAACTTATGATCTGAGAGTCTGTTCCAGATCTGTGAACAGTCAAATCAAAGATCCTAAAATGATCTTCGAGCTGATAAGTGAAAGAGACCGAATGGACCGACGGATCAAAAGTTACGACCATTTAAAAAAAACTGACGGGGAACGGGTGCTAGAAATGAAGCATCGAAAAACATAACAAACCTGATACCTACTAAACAAGCCATAACTTATGATCCAGGTGTCCATGTGGGCGCCGAGACAAGTCAAACTGAAGCTCATGGAATGAACTATGATCTAGAAGGTGGAGGAGTCTGAACTGACATGCAGATCGAAAGTTAGGTCCGTTTGGAGACAAGTTTGACTGGACACCGGTGACAGAAATGGGGTTTTGGAGGCCTTCAAAGGGGTTTTTGGGGTTGAAAAACATGAAAGAAGCTTACTTTTGTCAAACCAGTGCATAGCTCTATTCGCTGGCTTCGATTTGATATGTGGTAGAGCCCAAACGGACACCCGGAGCGAAAGTTATGGCCATTTGATGTTGGAGAACTTTTTTCTACTTTCTTATAACTCTCATATCTTCCGCACCTTAGACCGTCTCATGGTTTTGATTATACATGCCTCTAGATCTCTTCATGAGCTTTGATTTTACTGGTCGTGGCACTCCAACGGATGCCCGGATCAAAATTATCGTCGTTTTAGTGATTTTGGGGTTTCTCATGTTTTTTTATTTTTTTCCTTTCATTTCACGGCGGTTTTAACCAAACCGCCACTATTTCGCAGTGGTTTTTTAAAAAATCTCCGCTAATCCTTGAAAAAATTAAAAAAAAAAAAAAAAAAAATTGAACACATTTCGCAGCGATTTTTAAACCGCCGCGAAAAAACCGCCGCGAAATGCCCATTTTCCTATAGTGTGATACATATTTTGATAATAAAAATGATATGATTTTCTTTGTATGAAACCCTTTTCTGCCATAAAAGCATTGAATTTCTAGTTCTATTGTCTCAGTTCTTATTTCAAGCCATAAAGTCTTTATTTCAACTTACACAACGAGTCCTTATTCTGATCAACCTCAAAACCAGTTGTTTGCTTCATTAAAAAATCTTCTCTAAGTCTCCATGAAGAAAATAAGTTTTTACATCCATTTTCTCTAAATGAAAATAATTGGTAGTAACCATACTTAAAACTTCCAAGATGGTTGTATGTTTAACTATCAATCAAAATATTTCTTAGAAATGCCCTCCCTTTTTTTGGAAAATTTTCACCACAAGCCTAGATTTATACCTTTTAATTCCTTCAAATTATTCTTTTAATTATAAAACCCACTTGTTCTCAAGATCCTTCTTTACTTATGGTAGTTTCATTGGATCCTAGGTTTCATTGGAATACAATTAATCCAATTTGACTTTCATTACCAACTCCAACTTCCTGGAATCACTAAGTGTAATTGATTATTCTAGGATTTTAGGTTCTCCAATATTTATTGAAATTAAGTAGTGTATGTCATGTCTGAACCTATTTATTGGTTTTATGACTTTGGAATATATTCATAAATCATTTTTTGGGTTTGATCTGTCTGGTACTACTTCTTCCAATGCTCTAACATCTAGATCCATATCTTCTGACGATCTAACTCGAGCCTTAATATCCCTAGAGATCTCAGGTATATCTTTTATTGGCTTAATTTTCAGACAACATAGGCCATCATTTGAACTTTCTTGAAAATTTATGCCTCCATATATTCCATTCACACTGACTTGAATATGGACTGTAACACCCCAAGATTTCATAGTACGTTATCTCATTAAAGTAATTCAATAGCTTACGCTACACACAACACCGAGTTCAAGCGCACCAAAACTTACCAAACTAGCTGTTCAAAAAACGGTTATGAATAGTATTAACTGCATTTTGAATCTTATATACTCTATATAATATTAACATCCATATTATGTGTTTTGTAGACATAATATAAGAACAAATTCATTTTTTTAGATAAAAGAAGTATTTTTAAAAAAATGAAATTTTACCGCCTTTTAATGGTGAACCCTTTTTAAAACCAATATTTGACACTTTTATATATTCAATTTAATGAAATTAAATTCTTCTTTATAAGTGGGGCATAAAAATTTAGTTTGGAGAAATTTTTGGTACTTTTCTAATATCTTTTATATTTTGACAAATAGTAAAAAATACTATGTTTTAATTGAAAAAAACTTTTTTAATCAAAATAATTTATGGTGTTAAATTATGAATTTGAAAGGTTTTGAAGTATAATTAGATTATATTTTTATCATTTAATACAATTTAGGTCATTATAAGTAATTTCACATTTAAATTTGACATAAACACATGTCAATATTTTGATAGTTTTTACTTTTTAAAAACCCACCTTTTGGTTTTGACAACGAGAATTAATTTTAAATTAATTAATGAAACTTATATGTTTTGAATTTGGTAAAATAGACTTTATTTTTGAATTCAGAATATCAAACTTATCTTAGGGTAAATTTTTGGTATTTTTCAGAAAACTTTCAATTTTTGATGAATAGTGAAAAACACTGTGTTATTATTTAAAACCGACTTTTTATTTAAATAATTATTTATTTTATTTAAATTTATTTTAAGTCAAAATAGATATATAATACCTATATAAGTTCAATTTAATTAATTGGAGTCATTTTATAATAAAATTAGATTTATAAAATTTTATTGAACTTTTTAACCTCTTTTACCGACCTTCTAGGCACGTTAGCAAATTTGCATAAAAGGTAATTTTACTAATTTTGTGAGTTGAATTTAAAAAATCCAAGAAACATGATTGACATAATTAAGTAAAATGTGATTCAATAAGATGAAAATATTTTTTTGGTGAATAGTAACTTTTGACTTTTATTTACCACGGTTAAAAGTAAATAGGGTAATTAAAGGTAAAAATGATATCATAATTACCCTAACACATGTCCTAATTCTATTGGGTAAGTATAATTTGACCAAAAAAAATCTTAGAAATAAAATATGATCATCTTTGGTCCACTTGAATTAGATTAGGACATTTATTATTATTTTATTTAAAGAAGAGTTAAAAGAGTTAAATTCAAAGTTTAAAAACTAAACCCTTTTTAATATAGGGTTACACACAATATAAATTCGACAATAAATATTAATTAGAAATATAAAAGGATTTTACACATAATGGTATTTTATTTATAATTTTTAGACATAAAATAATTTAATTTATTTATGACACAATGATGATGTAGTAATTACCTTATTAATTAAATATTAAAATAATTGATATTATAAATATCCAAATAAATGTAAATTGAGACTTTTGATGAATTACACTAATTTTATAGGTTAATATGACATGTTAGGGTTTATTAGATTTTTTTTTCTGAAGTGATAAGGTTTTTACGACTTTTACAAAAACAAAATACCAAATAGTGTCAAAATTGACATAAATTAATTTTTAAAACAAATACTATATTATTGGTTGATATAATTTTCCTAAAAATACAAGGTTCAGAAAAAGGACTTATATAAGGTTATATATATTAATAATTAACCACATGGGATTCTCTTGGCTTGTTATAGTAAGTTTATTAACCATATAATATAAAAATACAAAGAGACATCGTAAATGTCAAACTATTTAACTAAGAGTTAAATCTAAAAGATAAGGTTAATATGATGACCTAAACCTATCTAAAACCTATTGGTTGAGATTTTTTCGACCCATAACCACCTTATCCTTGAAATAATTCATCTTTGAGCCATTAGAAACCGAAAATTATTTTATTATAAAATAATATTTCAAGATTTTCCTAAAGTGACCCTCACCTCCTTATAAAAGGGCACACCCCCTTCTCTTAATTTCACACCTCCAAAGCCATTTGGATTGGAAAAACCCTACCCATATATCCTCCCAACTTACCTCAAATCAACCTAGAGTCCTTACTTTGATCATAAATTCAACCTAAGGAGCCCTTCGATCAAATCAAAAGGAATAACCCGAAGAAGAGGTAAATATTTCATCACCTCTTTCAAGTTATTTTCTTCATCCACTTCCACTTTATTTGTTTTTTCCATTCTAAAATAATAACTCTAGTATCTTCTATATACTGTGATGTTATTATAAAAATGGTACAACCATATTCATTATTCTATCCATCATATGAATGACAAAGTCACCATATATGCGTACGTACGGCTTACCGTCTCCACGCCGTGATGTAGTTTGTTATTCAAACACTTCATTATTTGTATGGGTATAATAATGAGTATAAATGATGTAAATAATAAATATAACATTTTAATTATTCTTTATATATGATATACCATCCAATTACATACTATTTCACCATCAATATAATGATATTGTCGCTCATGCGTATGTACGGATTACCGTCTCCACGACGCGATGAGATTCATTACCACGTTCACCATTCAACGATGATTATAAAATAATATATTATCAATAAGTATGTAATATATGAAATAATAATACTACTGGATATATATATATATATATATATATATTTATGTATGTACTTACATATATCTTATTCACTTACTTCCGTTCAATACGATATGAAAATGGAAACAACGTTTATGCGTACGTACGACCTACCATCTCCATAAATGGTGCCTTCCATTTCATATATATATATCTATTATAAATATTTATATTCTAAATATATTTGATATATAAATCAAGGTTTATATTTTGGAATTATTTAAATCGTGATCTAAATGATACGATCAAGAATAACAAGTTAAAACACGTATGATAAAGAAAGCGATTATTACCAAAAATATTAATTTAATATGGAAATAATTATTAAATGGATATTATAAAGTCATAAATGAAACATGTATGATATAATAAATACGAATATGGTTCTGGTATAATTTAATAACATACTATGGTCATTATACATGAGGTTAAACGTACCCGCAACCAAAGGAAAGTGCAAGGTAAGGGTTAATTTCACCATCTCTTTATTATTTGAGGTTGTTTTTATGTGAGTATCTACTAGGAAATCTTTATCATCCACATCCGTGTTTCATAAAAATATTTTCAAAGTGAATATTTTAAGGTTTAATGGAATTGAATCTTTAACTAGATCATAATTTTAAATGGTTTAAATATTTATTCTTCTAAACCATTCCATTAATGTACATGTTTTCAAAATGGTTTTTAATGATTTAATTATATGGACATGAATGTTTTTAAAATATTAATTCCATTCAAAAGTTTCAAATTGGTATGGGAAACTTTGATTAAAAAATGTCTTTAAATGTCTTCCTTTCTAAATTTTGTTACTTTTAAATGTTTTCATGATAAAGGGATAATTCTCTCAAAGAGTTTTACAAATCATTTTCATCTATGTCAACATCCTTTGATGGATTTTAAACTTGTTTGAAGTTGATTTATTATGAT
Source organism: Viscum album (assembly GCA_963277665.1). NCBI lineage: Eukaryota > Viridiplantae > Streptophyta > Magnoliopsida > Santalales > Viscaceae > Viscum > Viscum album. The sequence goes on along the minus strand of OY728127.1, from coordinate 1,478,482,457 downwards.
ACAAATCTTCCATATTGTATTGAAGGTTTTGTGATATGTTTGACTGTGGATGTGTTATTTTTATACCATTCATGGTTTATGGATAAAGTATTGACATTTCCTATGCTATTTTTAATATGAATGTTTATGTTATGTTTAAACCTTTTCCTATAAGGAATAAATTAGAATTAGTAAGTGACGGGTGAAGCCCACTATAGCTCCTCGATGCATCAATAGGTCTCATGAGACAAAATAGTGTCTTGTAATAAGGCCTTGACAAAATCTTATTTGTAGTCTTGGAACAAGGCCTTGACTATATGGTTATGAAGTCTGGCATAATGCATTACATCATTATGAAAGTGGCTATTGATATTTCATGTGATTATTTGACTAGTAGAATATCCATTTGAATAAGTAAATGACATTATTTGATTTTATATTTTCCATATTATGCTAAAGTTTTAGTTTAAATTTTTTTTTGTTTTAGTCTAATACATTTCCTTAAATGTTTATGCTTATTTATAAAAGTTTCACTATATTGTTATCCTTAATGAGCATCTGATCTCACCCCTTTCTATGTTTTATTTTTCCTAGGATGTGAAGAAGTATTTTATGGTTGACCTACAGGGATAGGCTAAGGATATAAGTGTGTTAAAAAGGGGAAAAATGTTTTTGATGTTTTTATTTAATGATGTAATGTAATACTTATGAATGTATCTAGTACTTCCAAGGCTACTAAACTGATCGGTTTTTCGGGAAAATATTCCTTATATCATGGAAATTTTATGTAATAATGCACCGACTTTGGGTAACTAGGGTCAGGGCATTACAATTGGTATCAGAGGAAGTTTATTACAAACCTTGGAAACTATATTTAGATAAAACCTAATTAGAGCACATTACCCTAATATAGACTTTGAAGATTAGTATAGAATAACTTCCTAGAATTTTCGTAATGTAGAGATTTTGTGAATTTTCCAAGAAATACATCCCTATCTGGATACGAGAAGGTAGATGCGGCTTTGGAACAGACGTACCTAGGAGTGAAAAATCTGACAAGGAGTTTCGAGCTTGACCTGGGATATCCTGGTATATGACAACGGGCATTGTTGCACTCTTAGTTACGACACTCCCGAGGGATATGCTTACGATAATTCACATTTTCTTTACAAACCATTATGAAGGACTTATGAGTATATACCTCCTCAAAGAATAAATTTTTATAATTATGGATTATATCCATAAACTGTGCAATTTATGTTAAGTGTTTTACAAGTTTGGAATTATGTATTGGGATTCATAAACTAACTTAGTGTATTCCATTGTTTAGAAATGTTTCCTAGTAGAATGAATGAGAACTCCAAAAATACGCATGATCCAAAGATTAAGAAGGATCATATCTTTCCTCTTATTAAGCCCACATTTAAAAGTAAAATAGTCTCCCACTCATTCTAATCATATGAAGAAATAGTATCATGTGTTAATAAGATAAGTAAAGAATTCTCTTAGTCCTATGGATATGAAGGGAAGCAAGAGAAGAAAAGTATGGAAGAGAGAAAGATGGATAAAAGGTATAGGGGAAAAAGGATTTCCCCATATGTGATAATTGTTGAAAGAATCACCTTGGTAAATGCTTGAAGGGAATGAGAGTTTGTTATAAGTGTGGAGAAAATGGACATCAAATATGTGATTGAAAGGGAAAGAAAAAGGTGTCAAAGGTACAATGCTTCATCTGCAAGGAGTTGGGACACTACGTGAATCAATGTCCAAATCATCAGAGTATGCCCCAAATGATGCTATTGGAAAATAATCAAGTTATGATACTACCACAGATGAAGTGTAATGACTAGTGTTCTTATGTTGTTATTAAAGAATTATTTCATTTGAGTGTTGTATCAACGATGTACTGGTTAAATGAATTATGGAAATAAATAAGGATTGTACTGCAATACTATTTTATTGAGGATTTGAGAATTTATGGTTCTAAGAAAAGTTAGTCAATAACAAGATGAACTTTTTGAAAAATACATAGTTGAAGGAAAGATAAACCTTAATATGGTTCTGATACTGAGGTAGTGATTTAGGAATAAGATATGATTTATTTGGATAAATTATATTGGATATTTCTTACTACCTTGGAACTGATTAATGGTTTGTTTATTTCATCATTGTTGGAGTATTCAATTTTTTTGGATATAAGGAATATATCTAGTATTCTATAAGGAATAAGGGAGAATGAATACAATTAATAAGGTTTTATGATAATTCAGGGTGTTACCGTGTTTTAAAAGAATACATGATGATGATATTCACATGTTATTACGTGGAAAAAAGATCTTCATTGTGTTTACCTTCCTTATAAATTTTGGAGTGTGAGTCTAGACCGAAGTATTTTGGATAAGTCTAAAGGTTGGAATGGATTATGTTTGACATTGGATACTATTGTTATGGTTAAATCATTTCTTAAGATTATTTTTGTATTGTTATAAAAGGGACAACCCAGTGGTCGGGCGACAACCCATCACGTCTGGCAAGGCCGCAAGACTTGAACCCGCAACCAAAGAGCAACAAGGGTGCATCACCTACCACTGGCCTACGTGATGTCCTAGTTTTTATAATGTAGTTTTTTTAAATGGTATGACAGATAAATTATAAATTCATTTTTTTGAACCCTATACTGCAGTACCCCCAGTTTTGGGTATGTAACCTTTTCTTGATGCTTTTAATGGTTATAAAGTTAAGGGTGATGAACGGAGAGTCGGGAGAACTTGGAATGAGTTTTGGGGAAAAACGGGAAGTCGTACAGGGGGTGCACGGTTTGTCTAAACCGTGCGGCTAAACCGTGCAGAGTTGGTATTGGAGGCAGTAGATCCCGCATGGGCGGTGCGCGGTTTGTCTAACCGTGCAGAAAAACCATGCAAGAAGGGTGTCAGAGGCAGTAGCTAACGCACGGTTAGCGCACGGTTTGTCAAACTGTGCGAACTAATCATGCGACCACTTAAATGAGATCCTTAAATTGTGGATCTCACGTGTTTTTGCCTCTAAATGCCTCGTTTAAGCTCCTAAGTAGCCCTAACTCGGGATTTTGGTTCTCCTAAGGCCAAGGAGGGTTCTACCATCATTCCAGAGGCGATCCAAAGGCTTCTCTTGACGAATCAAAGCCGGATTGTTGAGGTATGTGATCGTTCTTGTTTGGTTTCTCAGATCTACTTAGATCTACTGCTCCTCATCACTTGGTTTCTTAGATCTACGCCTGTTATGGGTAGATCTAAGTGTGTGGATGCCAAACATAATGATTTTTGGTCTCAGTTGTGTTAGGAGAAGAGATCTAAGGAGGATCCTTGGTGAATCGACCCAGGTTTCTTGAGCGTTCTTCGGTTGTTGGTTGATTTCACCTAATTTGTTGAGGTAGGTGGCTTCACTCTCGATTCCTCTTTATTAGAACTTGAAGGCTTAGTTCAAATTTATTAAATTGCTTGGTTTTAATTGTGAAATTGTGGTGCAAATCATGTTATAAATATTCTTTAGTGATGATTTATGGGTTTTTGTGGAATTGTGGGAATTTAAAGAATGGTTTGTGCAATGTTTTTTGGTTTATTGATTTTAAAATGGTGATTTTAAAATATGGCTTTGCTGGATTTGGAAAATGGTTTGCGGGAAAAAGGTTTTGAAAAAAGGGCTGTTTTATTGAAAAGGTTTTGGCATGGTTGGAATGGCATGGTTTTTGGGCGAACCGGGTGTGTGCGTTCATATTGCATTTATGAGGATTGGTTGAAATATGACCTTGTGCTCGGTGCCAAAAATGTAATGGAACATGGGGAATAATTACTTGTAACGACTTGGTAGATTGACGAGAGACTTCTCATGAGTATGAAACTGTCATAACAAAGCATGCATGGTTGATTTCATGGGTTGTGAAATGGTTGGTTGTGTGGATTTGTGAAATGGAAAGGTTATGCCAAAGTGGAAATGTGAATTTGATTAGAAACTTTGCTTGGTTTCTTTTCTTAAGAAAAATGGTTTTTGTTGGAAAATGGTTTTGATAAGGAACTTGTTGTATTGTAAACTATTTTGGAATTGTTTTATATAAATTGTTTTATATAAATGTGATAACATATTTTATCCTAGAGGCATGGGTTGGGAAGTCATCAGGGAAAACCTACTGAGTTTCATTACTCACCCCCTACTTTGGAACGTTGGTGCTTTTGCAGATGTCATATATCGGGAAGTTGGAAAAGGTAAAGTGTCGCATGTTTATAGAACTAATTCGTGATACGTGGGATGGTTCGTGATATTGGATGTAATGCCCCGACCCTAGTTACCTAGAGTTGGTGCATTATTACATAACATTAGCATGATCACAAAAGATCAAGTCTCGAAAGACTGATTATTTTAGTAGTATTGGAAACACTAGATATATTCATAAGTCTTACATTACATCATAAAGTAAAAAAAACTACAAAAACATCTTGTCTTCATATACCCTCATACTATCCCTGTAGGTCATTCATAAATTACTTCTTCACATCCTGGAAAAAATAAAACATTGAAAGGGGTGAGCTCAGATTCTCAGTAAGGATAACAATATAGCGAAAACTTTCATAAATAAGCATAAAAATTTAAGGCAATGTATAACTAAAACAAAATCCTTTTAAACTTGAACTTTATCATAATATAGAAAAGATAAAATGAAATAATTCCATTTACTTATTCACATGTATATTCTACTAGTCGAATAACCACATGCGATATCAATAACCACTTTCATAATGATGGAATGCATAATGCCAGACTATCATAACCACATAATCAAGGCCTCGTGCCAAGACTAAAAATAAGATTTTGTCAAGGCCTTGTGCCAAGACACTAGTTTGTCTCATGAGACCTACCGATGCATCGAGGATCTATAGTGGGATCCACCCGTCACTTACTAAGTCCAATGCATTCCTCATATGAAAAGTTTGAAACATAACATAAACATTTGTATTAAAACTAGCATACGAAATGTCAATACTTTAAGCACAAACCATGAATGGTATAAAAATAGAACATCCACAGTCAAACATAACTCATTCGATACAAAATAGAAGATTTTATTGTATCAGATTAACCTCAATCGATAATAATGTATGATATTGACATAGATTAAAATAATCATTAAACTATTGAGAGAAATATCCCCCTTTTTCTTGAAAACATTTAAAAGTCACACTATTTTTCAAGAAGCCATTTAAAATAGATTTTTGAATCAAAGTGTCCCATACCACTTTGAAACTTTTAAAAGGAATTTTGATTTGAAAAATTTAATGTTCATATAAATAAATCCTTAAAACCATTTTTAAAACATGAACATTAATGAGAAAGATTTAGAATAATAAATCTTTAAAACATTTTAAAATGATATTTTAGTTAGAGTTCCAAACCAAAAGAGAGACACTTGAATACAAATAATTGAGGTAATAAAAACTTTGTAATATCATGAGAATAAAGGGATTTATGATATACTATGTCAAAGTACATTATATACACTATATAAAAGTGATTTGGTGTATAACAACAAAGGAGTCTCAATGGAATGTAAATTGAGATGAAATATCTTATAAAGGCTGTATCCTTAGGTTAAGGATAAATCAACAACATAATTATGTGTGAAAAATATAAATACACTCAATATGATTGGATATTCAGTGTAAAACAATCAAAGGACATTCACACATATTCTTGTAAAAACAACACCAATGAATTGGATGTTTAACTCAACAAATAGAGATTGAGTAAAAATTACTCTTATCAAGTTCATACTGATGACCTGAGAATTTATCAATGGAGTGATTATGTGTATCAAAAGTATATCCACATAAAGGGGAGTGGAAATTATGACATAAGCAAATTAATAGTGATTCCACACATAATATTGGAGTAAAATAATCAATGAAGTATGCGTAAATCAGAATGAGTGGAAATTGAAATTTCAAATTCCCTTATTGATTTGGTAACTTATGAAACATACACCCATGAAAGAAGTATCATAAAATGATGACGTAAATATCCCTAAATTAAAGTATATTACACAATTAATACAAACATGGGCAGTACACACACCACATGCAATAAATAAGTGGTGAACAATGGAAATCTCACGGAATTAAAAGTGAGATAAGAAACCCATTACTTTGTAATTTTTCCTTAGTCGAGGGTAGTTTAGCCTCCTATATAATGATTAAATAATTTTTATTGAATTATACATGAATAATACACATTAATATGATATCATATATGATCTTTTAACATTTCTTTGTTAATAATATCTTAGTATTATCGTCGTTTCGGGTGTTAACTTACTCGTTTTCTTTTATATGTTTTGTTACATAAGTCGTGTTTGTTATGGATAGGTTGTATATTATTCATATACAGAATGATATAAAGTCCTTAAATATTATTTGTTATCATAAAATGAGAATTAGACTTGTATGGATACGATGGGGAATGAATCTCATCGCGTTCGTGGAGATGGTAGTCCGTACGTACGCACGAGCGATAATATCATTCTTTTGATATTAAAATAATATATAATTAGATGGTATATCATATATACAGAATAATTATCATGTTATAATTATTATTTACATTAATTACACATCATTATTATACCCATCCAAATAATAATATATTGAATAACAATTACACCACGACATAGAGACGGTAGGCCGTACGTACACACTTATGGTGGAATGTCATTCAAAGGATGGATAGAATACTGAATATGGTTGTACCATATTTATAATAACAACATAGTATATAAAATATACTGGAGTTATTATTTTAGAATGGAAATAACAAATAATGAAGAAGTTAAAGAAGAAAGGAACTTGAAAGAGGGTTGTGAAAACATTACATCTTCTTCGGGTTATTCCTTTTGATTTGATCAAAATGGATCCTTAGGTTGGCTTTATGATCAAAATAAGGCCTTTAGGTTGAAGTGAGGAAATTTTAGAGAATATTTGGTCAGGGGTTGTCTAAGCCAAAAGGCTTTGAACGTGTAAATTAGAGGGAGTACCCTTTTATAAGAGGGGTGAGGGGCACCTTTGGAAAATCTAGAAATATTATTTTATAATAAATTAATATTCGGTTTATAATGGTTCCAAAGTGGATTATTTAAAGGTTAATGTGGGTATGGGTCAAAATAATTTCAACCAATATATTTTATACTGGTTTGAGTCACTATATTAACCTTATCATTTATATTTAACTCTTAGTTAAATAGTTTGACATTTACCATGTCTCTTTGTATTTTTATATTATATAGTTAATAAACTTACTATATACCTTAAAGAGACCTCCAAGTGGTCCATTAATGATACACATATCATTATATAAGTCCTTTGGCCTAACCTTAGATTTTTAGGAATATAATATCAATTAATAATTTAATATTCGTTTTAAAAACTCTTTTATGTCAATTTTGATTCTATTGGGTATTTTGTTTTTGATAATTTTATAACATCATTATTACTTCGAACACAATTTATATAAACAATAATAATATGTCATATTAACCTATAAAATTAGTGGAATTCAAAAAAAGTCTAAAATTACATTTATTTTGATATTTATAATATCAATTATTTTAATATTTCATTAATTAGGTAATTACTGCATCACCATTGTGTTATAAATAAATTAAATTATTTAATGTCTAAAAATTATAAATAAACTAAAATTATGTATTAAATCTTTTTATCTTTCTATTGAATATTTATAATCTAATTTATCTTATGTATAACCCTATATTAAAAATGTTTTAGTTATTAAACTTTGATTTTATCACTTTTAACTCTTCTTTGAATTAAATAATAATAAATGTCCTAATCTAATCCAAGTGGACCTAAATGATAATATTTTATTCCTAATGTTTTTTTGGTCGTGATACACTTGTACAATAGAATTAGGACATGTGTTAGGGTAATATTAATATCATTTTTACCCTTAATTACCCTATTTACTTTTAACCGTGGTAAATAAAAGTAAAAAGTTACTATTTACCAAAAATTATTTTCATATCATTGAACCAAATTTTACTCCTTGATATTAACAGTGTCTATTAGATTTTAGAAATTCCACTCACAGAAGCGGTAAAATTAAGTTTTATATGAATTTCCAAATTCTCCTAGGAGGTGGGTAAAAGACGGTGAAAAGTTTAATAAAATTTTTATATATCTAAAATTATTCTAAACTAACTCCAATGAATTACATTAAACTTATATAGGTATTATGTATCTATTTTTACCTATATTAAATTTAAATAAAATAAATAATTATTTAAATAAATATTCGGTTTTAAACTATAACTCAGTGTTTTTTCACTATTTATCAAAAAATTAAATGTTTTCAGAAAAATACCAAAAATTCACCCTAAGATAATTTCGATATTACGAATCCAAAAATGAAGTCCATTTTGAAAGATAAAATTTATAAAATTTCAAAAAGTGGGTATTACTATTCATAATGGCTAGTTTGATTGGTTGTGGTGTGTATTAGAACTTGAAGTTGCGTACAACACACGCTACTGTATTATTCAAAGAGAAGCGTACCATGGAAGCTTGGGGTGTCACATTCTCCCCTCCTTCAAATAATTTCGTCCTCAAATTTTTTTAAAATTGGGCTTGGGAATATAATGGAAAGTCCCACATCGGAAAAAGAGTCAATAAAACTATCACCCTAAAAGAAAGAAAGAGAAGTACAAAGGTCACCTAAGATAACTCATGCTAGGATTCCATTTTGGAAAACATGGATATGGAAGATAAAATAAGTGTCAAGTTCTGATGGAGAGGGATAAAAAAAATGATCAGGAGAAAGTTAACAACAAGAAATCCACAAACTTGTGATGGGACAAACGGTCATTAGTTTCCCAATAGGAAAAGTATACAGACAAATTTTTTTTAGTTACATTACATAAATATGAGGAATTAATTTACGAGATTGACTAAGAAAATAAAGAGATATACTTACTTTTTAAGTTGAGTTTCATTCTTTAATAAATTTCCACCACTAACTCATTTTTTTTAAACGATGAGTATTCAAGAAGACTTGGTCACACTAGAAGAGCTAGAATAAACTTCTATAGAATCACATGATCCATGGAGGATAAACTATATATTTACCTTGTATTTAGAGATTAATCAATACCAAAATGGTTAGTACAAGATCTGATGATCCCCTAAAAGGATATTCCTTTAGAGAAAGAAACACTAATCTTAATTTCTAAAATTAAACCAACAATACCCCAAAGTTAAATAAATTCCATTCAATAAACAATTATCCTTAAAATCCTTCAATATAATGCAAACTAATATTGAAACCCAAAACTTAGAACAAATTGGTTATGTAGTCTTCCACATTAAATTGTATCTCCAAATGACATCAACTACTCTTAAAGTCACATACTTAAAATTAATTAACCTAATAACATATTCTCTATTATAGGTTAATCATTTTCATAAATAACCCAAATCACTATAAATCTACAATAAAAACGTAGATAAAAATATACTATTACTCCTCAAATGAAATCCCATAGTATTCTAGTTTCCTTGGGTATATAGTGTTCCCAAAAAAGTGAACATCTTCCAAAATAAAATTTATCATTTAATCACCAAATCATTTTCCTATACTAAGGGTATTAATTTGATAAGACATAAGAACCCAAATCAACTAATTATTGATCAATAAAATAATTTAACTAAAAATAATTAGTCACACTAACTAGGGACTTCACGTAGTCTAGTGGTAGACAATAAATCCCAATCACACTTTGGTTCTGGGTTCGATTCCCACATCTTTTTCCGACGCGATAGGCTGTCACACGGTCTATGTGTTGTCCTTTTTCAAAAACTATATTTTATAACATTACCAAAATGAGATAAATTCCTCAAAATAACCATAACATAATTTTAATCAGAAATGTTATCTCATACCTTTCATTTTCATCCTAAAATATAATAACTTGTAATTTCCTCAAACCCAATGATCATATAAAACCAAATGGTTATTTATAACTATATCCAAAAGGGAAAATATAAGTCTTCCTCAAATATTATTCTCACATGGAAAACTGTGGGGTTACAAATACAAGAGAAAATTATTCCAAAGTAATCCAATCAACAAGGAGCACTAATAATTTTAAACATTTCTTCAACCATTTATTTCCACATATCTTCTTCTTCGACAAAGAAAATATCCTATAGAATAGGGCATTCACTCAGGTAATGGCCAGGTCCCCTACATTTACGACAAATGACTGTAAATGGATTTTTGGGACCATTTTTATTTTCTTCCATAGTACTCTTCATTTTTCCTCAGCAATTCTTCACTTTATGTCCTTCTTTCCCACACGTAAAGAATTTATTTGTTCCTTTGAGACACTTTCCTGGGTGTCTCCTTCCACATTACCTACATGATGGAAATTTAGGATTCTTTTCTCCATGGTCTCCACTGCTGGAGCTCTTATAATTCATCACCTTTCTCTTCTTTGTTGAGTCCAGGAGTTGGTTAATATATATGTTGTTGACCATATTTCTGGAAAAATGAATTGGCATGAACACGATATCTTTTAATCCTATCAACATTCCATTTGGTTCCTCATTTCCACCACTGTTCCCACCTTATACATCATTCTCAAAGTTACTATGACTTCCTTGGACTCTAGCCATTGACTAAAAACAGAAAGCATTGTGTGAGTAACAGTAGTCATAAAATCATTTAGAGAATATCATGACCCCATATTGTCAATTTGAAACACATTAGGATTAACCAAGTTCATTTATTCTCATATTATATTAAAATACATCAAATTGGTTTGTAAATAAAATGTAAATTATCCTAAGCATATCCCCCGGGAGTGTCGCAACCAAGAGTGAAGCAAGGCCCGTTGTCGTGCACCAGTTCCCGTTTGAGTCTAGATCAAAGCGGTGTTTTCGGGTTTTAACCCTAGGTACATTTATGCCCGAGCCACCTCTACCTGCTTCTATCTAGACAGGGATGTATTGCTTGGAAAACTCACAAAATCTATACAATACCAAAATTCTAGGAAGTTCTTCTATAATAATCCTCAAAGCCTATCTTTAGGCTATGTTATCTAATCAGAGTTTATCTAAATCTAGTTTCCAAGGTTTGTGCTAAACTTCTTCTGATACCAACTGTAAGGCCCCGACCCTAGTTACCCAGAGTTGGTGCATTATTACATAACATTGGCATGATCACAAAAGATCAAGTCTCGAAAGATCGATTACTTTAGTAGTCTTGGAAACACTATATATATTCATAAGTCTTACATTACATCATAAAGTAAAAAAAAACTACAAAAACATCTTGTCTTCATATCCCCTCATAATATCCCTGCAGGTCATTCATAAATTACTTCTTCACATCCTAGGAAAAATAAAACATTGAAAGGGGTGAGCTCAGAAGCTCAGTAAGGATAACAATATAGCAAAAACTTTCATAAATAATCATAAACATTTAAGGAAATGTATAACTAAAACAAAATCCTTATAAACTTTAACTTTAGCGTAATATGACAAAGATAAAATGAAATAATTCCATTTACTCATTCACATGGATATTATACTAGTCTAATAACCACATGCGATATCAATAACCACTTTCATAATGATGGAATGCATAATTCCAGACTATCATAACCACATTGTCAAGGCCTCGTGACAAGACTACAAATAAGATGTTGTCAAGGACTTGTGCCAAGACACTAGTTTGTCTCATGAGACCTACCGATGCATCGAGGAGCTATAGCAGGCTCCACCCATCACTTACTAAGTCCAATGCATTCCTCATATGAAATGTTTGAAACATAACATAAAAATTCGTATTAAAACTAGCATATGAAATGTCAATACTTTAACCACAAACCATGAATGATATAAAAATAGCACATCCACAGTCAAACATAACTCATTCGATACAATATGGAAGATTTTATTGTATCAGATTAACCTCAATCGAGAATAATGTAGGATATTGACATAGATTAAAATAATCATCAAACTATTGAGAGAAATATCCCCCTTTTTCTTGAAAACATTTAAAATTCACACTATTTGTCAAGAAGCCATTTAAAATAGATTTTTGAATCAAAGTGTCCCATACCAATTTGAAACTTTTAAAAGGAATTTTTATTTGAAAACTTTAATGTCCATATAAATAAATCCTTAAAACCTTTTTTAAAACATGGACATTAATGATAAAGATTTAGAATATTAAATATTTAAAACATTTTAAAATGATATTTTAGTTAGAGTTCCTAACCAAAAGAGATACACTTGGATAAAAATAATTGAGGTAATAAAAACTTTGTAATATCATGAGAATAAAGGGATTCATGATATACTATGTCAAAGTACATTATATACACCATATAAAAGTGATTTGGTGTATAACAACAAAAGAGTCTCAATGGAATGTAAATTGAGATGAAATCTCTAATAAAGGATGTATCCTTAGGTTACGGATAAATAAATGACATAATTATGTGTGAAAAATATAAATAAACTCAATATGATTGGATATTTAGTGTAAAACAATCAAAGTACATTCACACATATTCTTTTAAAAACAACACCAATGAATTGTATGCTTAACTCAACAAATGGAGATTGAGTAAAAATTACTCTTATAAAGTTCATACCGATGAATTGAGAATTTATCAATGGAGTGATTACGTGTATCAAAATTATATCCATAGAAAGGGGAGTGGAAATTATAACATAAGAAAATGAATAGTGATTCCACACATAATCTTGGAGTAAAATAATCAATGAAGTATGCGTAAATCCGAATGAGTGGAAATTGAAATTTCAAATTCCCTTATTGATTTGGTAACTTATGAAACATAAAACCATGAAATAAGAATCATAAAATGATGATGTAAATATCCCTGAATTAAATTATATTACATAATGAATACAAACATGGGCAGTACACACACCACAGGCAAAAAATAAGTGGTGAACAATGGAAATCTCATGAAATTAAAAGTGAGATAAGAAACCCCTTACTTTGTAATTTTTCCTTAGTAAAGGGTAGGTTAGCCTTCTTTATAATGGTGAAATAATTGTTATTTAATTATAAAAGAATAATATACATTAATATGATATCATATATGATCTTTTAACATTTCTTTGTTAATAATATCTTAGTATTATCGTCCTTTAGGGTGTTAACTTACTCATTTTCTTTTATATGTTTTGTTACATAAGTCGTGTTTGTTATAGATAGGTTGTATATTATTCATATACAGAATGATATCAAGTCCTTAAACATTATTTGTTATCATAAAATGAGAATTAGACTTGTATTGATACGATGAGGAATGAATCTCATCGCGTTCGTGGAGACGGTAGTCCGTACGTACGCACGAGCGATAATATCATTATTTTGATATTAAAATCATATATAATTGGATGGTATATCATATATACAGAATCATTATCATGTCATACTTATTATTTACATGAATTACACATCATTATTATACCCATACAAATAATAATGTATTGAATAACAATTACACCACGACGTGGAGATGGTAGGCTGTACGTACACACGTATGGTGTCATGTCATTAAAAGGATGGATAGAATACTGAATATGTTTGTACCATATTTATAATAACATCACAATATATAAAATATACTGGAGTTATTATTTTAGAATATAAATAACAAATAAATAAGAAGTTGAAGAAGAAAGGAACTTGAAAGAGGGTTGTGAAAACATTACCTCTTCTTCGGGTTCTTCCTTTTGATTTGATCAAAATGGATCCTTAGGTTGGCTTTCTGATCAAAATAAGGCCTCTAGATTTAATTTAGGGAAGTTTAGAGAATATTTGGGCAGGGGTTGACCAATCCAAAAGGCTTTGAAGGTGTAAATTAGAGAGAATGGGGAGTACCCTTTTATAAGAGGGGTGAGCGGCACCTTTGGAAACGCTAGAAATATTATTTTATAATAAATTAATATTCGGTTTATAATGGATAAAAAGTGGATTATTTAAAGGTTAAAGTTGGTATGGGTCAAAATACTTTCAACCAATATATTTTAGACTGGTTTGGGTCACTATATTAACCTTATCATTTATATTTAACTCTTAGTTAAATAGTTTGACATTTACCATGTCTCTTTGTATTTTTATATTATATAGTTAATAAACTTACTATATACCTTCTAGAGACCTCCAAGTGGTCCATTAATGACACCCCTATCATTATATAAGTCCTTTTTCCAAACCTTAGATTTTTAGGAATAGAATATCAATTAATAATTTAATATTCGTTTTAAAAACTCTTTTATGTCAATTTTGACACTATTGGGTATTTTGTTTTTGATAATTTTATAACATCATTATTACTTCAAATAAAATTTATATAAACAATCCTAATATGTAATATTAACCTATAAAATTAGTGGAATTCATAAAAAGTCTCAAATTACATTTATTTTTATATTTATATTATCAATTATTTTAATATTTCATTAATTAGGTAATTACTACATCACCATTGTGTCATAAATAAATTAAATTATTTAATATCTAAAAATTATAAATAAGCTAAAATTATGTAGTAAATATTTTTATCTTTCTAATTAATATTTATAATCAAATTTATATTATATATAACCCTATATTAAAAATGTTTTAGTTATTAAACTTTGATTTTATCTCTTTTAACTCTTCTCTGAATTAAATAATAATAAATGTCCTAATCTAATCCAAGTGGACCTAAATGATAATATTTTATTCCTAAGGTTGTTTTTAGTCTTGATACACTTTTCCAATAGAATTAGGACATGTGTTAGGGTAATATTAATATCATTTTTACCCTTAATTACCTTATTTACTTTCAACCGTGGTAAATAAATGTAAATAGTTACTATTCACCAAAAATTATTTTCATCTCATTGAACCACATTTTACTCCTTGATATTAACTGTGTCTCTTGTATTTTATAAATTTCACTCACAGAAGCGGTAAAATTAAGTTTTATGTGAATTTCCAAATTCTCCTAGGAGGTGGGTAAAAGACGGTGAAAAGTTCCATAAAATTTTTATATATCTAAAATTGTTCTAAACTAACTCCAATGAATTACATTGAACTTATATAGGTATTATGTATCTATTTTGACCTTAATTAAATTTAAATAAAATAAATAATTATTTAAATAAAAATTCGGTTTTAAACTATAACTTAGTGTTTTTTCACTATTCATCAAAAAATTGAATGTTTTCAGAAAAATACCAAAAATTCACCCTAAGCTAATTTCGATATTCTGAATCCAAAAATGAAGTCCATTTTGAAATATAAAATTTATAAAATTTTAAAAAGTGGGTTTTACTATTCATAACAGCTAGTTTGATTGGTTGTGGTGTGTGTTAGAACTTGAAGTTGCGTAAAACAAACGCTACTATATTATTCAAAGATAAGTGTACTGTGGAAGCTTGGGGTGTTACATTCTCCCCTCCTTCAAAAAACTTCGTCCTCAAAATTTTTTAAAATTCGGCTTGGGAATATAATGGAAAGTCCCACATTGGAAAAAGATTCAATAAAACTATCACCCTAAAAGAAAGAAAGAGAAGTACAAAGGTCACCCAAGATAACTCATACTAGGATTCCATATAGGAAAAAATGGATATGGAAGATAAACTAAGTGTCAAGTTCTGATGGAGAGGGATAGAAAACATGATCAGGAGAAGGTTAACAACAAGAAAGCCACAAACTTGTGATGAGACAAACGGTCATTAGTTTCCCAGTAGGAAAACTATACATACAACATTTTTTTAGTTACATTACATAAATACGAGGAATTAATTTACGAGATTGACTAAGAAAATAAAGAGATATACTTAATTTTTAAGTAGAGTTTCATTCTTTAATAAATTTCCACCACTAAATCATTTTTTTTAAACGATGAGTATTCAAGAAGACTTGGTCACACTGGAAGAGCTAGAATAAACTTCTATTGAATCACATGATCCATGGAGGATAAAATATATATTTACCTTGTCTTTAGAGATTAATCAATACCAAAATGGTTAGTACAAGATCTGATGATCCCCCAAAAGGATATTCCTTTAGAGAAAGAAACACTAATCTTAATTTCTAAAATTAAACCAACAATACCCCAAAGTTAAATAAATTCCATTCAATAAACAATTGTCCTTAAAATCCTTCAATATAATCCAAACTAATATTGAAACCCAAAACTTAGAAGAATTTGGTTATGTAGTCTTCCACGTTAAATTGTATCTCCAAATGACATCAACTACTCTTAAAGTCACATACTTAAAAGTAATTAACCTAATCACATATTCTCTATTATAGGTTAATCATTTCCATAAATAACCCAAATCAATATAAATCTACAATAAAAACGTAGATAAAAATCTACCATTACTCCTCAAATGAAATCCCATAGTATTCTAGTTTCCTTGGGCATATAGTGTTCCCAACAAAGCGAACATCTTCCAAAATAACATTTATCACTTAATAACCAAATCATTTTCCTATACTAAGGGTATTCATTTGATAAGACATAAGAACCCAAATCAACTTATTATTGATCAATAAAATCATTTAAATAAAAATAATTAGTCGCACTAACTAGGGACTTCACGTAGTCCAGTGGTAGGAAATAAATCCCAATCACACTTTGGTTCTGGGTTCGATTCGCACAGTTTTTTCTGACGCGACAGGTTGTCACACGGTCTGTGTGTTGTCCTTTTTCAAAAGCTATATTTTATAACATTACCAAAATGAGATAAATTCCTCAAAATAACCATAACATAATTTTAATCAGAAATGTTATCTCATACCTTTCATTTTCATCCCAAAATATAGTAACTTGTAATTACATCAAACCCAATGATCATATAAAACCAAATGGTTATTTATAACTATATACACAAGGGAAAAGATAATTCTTCCTCAAATATCATTCTCACATGGAAAACTGTGGGGTTACAAATATAAGAGAAAATTATTCTAGAGTAATCCCATCAACAAGGAGCACTAATACTTTTAAACATTTCTCCAACCATTTATTTCCACATAGCTTCTTATTTAACCAAGAAAATATCCTATAGAATAGGGCATTCACTCAGGTAATGGCCAGGTCCCCTACATTTACAGCAAATGACTGTAAATGGATTTTTGGGACCATTTTTATTTTCTTCCATAGTACTCTTCATTTTTCCTCGACAATTATTCACTTTATGTCCTTCTTTCCCACACATAAAGAATTTCTTTCTTCTGTTGAGACAATTTTCTGGGTGTCTCCTTCCACATTTCCTGCATGATGGAAATTTAGGATTCTTTTCTCCATGGTCTCCACTGCTGGAGCTCTTATCATTCATCACCTTTCTCTTCTTTGTTGAGTCCGGGAGTTGGTTAATATATATGTTGTTGATCATATTTCTAGAAAACTGATTTGGCATGAACACAATATCTTTTACACCTATCAACATTCCATTTGGTTCCTCATTTCCACCACCATTCCCACCTTGTACATCATTCTCAAAGTTACTATGACTTCCTTGGACTCTAGCCATTGACTAAAACCAGAAAGCATTGTGTGAGTAACAGTAGTCATAAAATCATTTAGAGAATATCATGACCCCATATTCTCAATTTGAAACACCTTAGGATTAACTAATGTCATTTATTCTTATCTTATATTAAAATAATTCAAATTGGTTTGTAAAGAAAATGAAAATTATCCTAAGAATATCCCCTGGGAGTGTCGGAACCAAGAGTACAGCAAGGCCCATTGTTGTGCACCATTTCCCGTTCGATTCTAGCTCAAAGCAGTGTTTTCGGGTTTTACCCCTAGGTACATCTATGCCCAAGACACCTTTACCTGCTTCTATCCAGACAGGGATGTATTGCTTGGAAAACTCAAAAAATCTATACAATACCAAAATTCTAGGAAGTTATTCTATACTAATCCTCAAATCCTATCTTTAGGCTATGTGCTCTAATTAGAGTTTATCTAAATCTAGTTTCCAAGGTTTGTGCCAAACTTCTTTTGATACCAACTGTAAGGCCCCGACCCCAGTTACCCAGTGTTGGTGCATTATTACATAACATTGACATGATCACAAAAGATCAAGTCTCGAAAGACCGATTAGTTTAGTAGTCTTGGAAACACTATATATATTCATCAGTCTTACATTACATCATAAAGTAAAAAAAACTACAACAACATCTTGTCTTCATATCCCCTCATACTATCCTTGCAGGTCATTCATAAATTACTTCTTCACATCCTGGGAAAAATAAAACATTGAAAGGGGTGAGCTTAGATGCTCAGTAAGGATAACAATATAGCAGAAACTTTCATAAATAAGCATAAACATTTAAGCAAATGTATAACTAAAACAAAAGCCTTTTAAACTTGAACTTTAGCATAATATGGAAAAGATAAAATGAAATAATTCCATTTAATTATTCACATGGATATTCTACTAGTCGAATAACCACATGCGATATCAATAACTACTTTCATAATGATGGAATGCATAATGCCAGACTATCATAACCACATTGTCAAGGCCTCGTGCCAAGACTACAAATAAGATTTTTTCAAGGCCTTTTTCAAAGACACTAGTTTGTCTCATGAGACCTACTGATGCATCAAGGAGCTATATCGGGATCCACCCATCACTTACTAATTCCAATGTATTTCTCATATGAAAAGTTTTAAACATAACATAAACATTCGTATTGAAACTAGTATACAAAATTTCAATACTTTAACCACAAACCATGAATGGTATAAAAATTGTACATCCACAGTCAAACATAACTCATTCGATAAAATATGGAAGATTTTATTGTATCAGATTAACCTCAATAGAGAATAATGTAGGATATTGGCATATATTAAAATAATCATCAAACAATTGAGAGAAATATCCCCCTTTTTCTTGAAAACATTTAAAAGTCACACTATTTTTCAAGAAGCCATTTAAAATAGATTTTTGAATAAAAGTGCCCCATACCACTTTGAAACATTTAAAAGGAATTTTGATTTAAAAACTTTAATGTCCATATAAATAAATCCTTAAAACCATTTTTAAAACATGGACATTAATGAGAAAGATTTAGAATAATAAATCTTTAAAATATTTTAAAATGATATTTTAGTTAGAGTTCCCAACAAAAAGAGAGACACTTGAATAAAAATAATTGAGGTAATAAAAACTTTGTAATATCATGAGAATAAAAGGATTCATGATATACTATTTCAAAGTACATTATATACACCATATAAAAGTGATTTGGTGTATAACAACAAAGGAGTCTCAATGGAATGTAAATTGAGATGAAATCTCTTATAAAGGCCATATCCTTAGGTTAAGGATAAATCAATGACATAATTATGTGTGAAAAATATAAATACACTCAATATTATTGGATATTTAGTGTAAAACAATCAAAGGACTTTCACACATATTCTTGTAAAAACAACACCAATGAATTGGATGTTTAACTCAACAAATGGAGATTGAGTAAAAATTACTCTTATCAAGTTCATACCGATGACTTGAGAATTTATCAATGGAGTGATTATGTGTATCAAAATTATATCCATAGAAAGGGGAGTGGAAATTATGTCATAAGAAAATGAATAGTGATTCCACACATAGCCTTGGAGTAAAATAATCAATGAAGTATGCGTAAAGCCGAATGAGTGGAAATTGAAATTTCAAATTCCCTTATTGATTTGGTATCTTACAAAACATACACCCATGAAAGAAGGATCATACAATGATGATGTAAATATCCTTGAATTAAATTATATTACACAATGAATACAAACATGGGAAGTACACACACCACATGAAATAAATAAGTGGTGAACAATAGAAATCTCACAGAATTAAAAGTGAGATAAGAAACCCCTTACTTTGTACTTTTCCCTTATTATAGGGTAGGTTAGACTCCTGTATAATTGTGAAATAATTCGTATTGAATTATAAAAGAATCATATACATTAATATGATATCATAAATGATCTTTTAACACTGCTTTGTTAATAATATCTTAGTATTATCATTGTTTCGGGTGTTAACTTACTCATTTTCTTTTATATGTTTTATTACATAAGTCGTGTTTGTGATGGATAGGTTGTATCTTATTCATACACATAATGATATCAGGTCCTTAAACATTATTTTTAATCACAAAATGAGAATTAGACTTGTATAGATACGATGGGTAATGAATCTCATCGCGTTCGTGGAGACGGTAGTCCGTATGTACGCATGAGCAATAATATCATTCTTTTGATATTAAAATCATATATAATTGGATGATATATCATATATAAATAATTATTATCATGTTATAATTATTATTTACATGAATTACACATCATTATTATAGCCATCCAAATAATAATGTATTGAATAACAATTACACCACTACGTGGAGACGGTAGGCCATACGTATGCACGTATAGTGACATGTCATTCAAAGGATGGATAGAATACTGAATATGGTTGTACCATATTTATAATAACATAAAATTATATAAAATATACTGGATTTATTATTTTATAATGGAAATAAAAAATAAATAAGAAGTTGAAGAAGAAAGGAACTTGAAAGAGGGTTGTGAAAACATTACCTCTTCTTCGGGTTCTTCCTTTTGATTTGATCAAAAGGGCTCCTTAGGTTGGCTTTCTGATCAAAATAATGCCTCTAGGTTGAAGTGAGGTAAGTTGAGAGAATATTTGTATAGTGTTTGGCCGAGGAAAAAGGCTTTGAAGGTGTAAATTAGAGAGAAGGTGGAGTACCCTTTTATAAGAGGGGTGAGGGGCACCTTTGGAAAAGCTAGAAATATTATTTTATAATAAATTCATATTAGGTTTCTAATGGCTCCAAAGTGTATTATTTAAAGGTTAAGGTGGGGATGGTTCTAAATCCTTTCAACCAATATATTTAGACAGGTTTGGGTCACTATATTAACCTTATCATTTATATTTAACTCTTAGTTATATAGTTTGATATTTACCTTGTCTCTTTGTATTTTTATATTATATAGTTAATAAACTTACTATATACATCCAAGAGACATCAAAGTGTTCCATTAATGATACACCCATCATTATATAAGTCCTTTGGCCGAACCTTAGATTTTTAGGAATAGAATATCAATTTATAATATAATATTTGTTTTAAAAACTCTTTTATGTCATTTTTGACACTATTGGGTATTTTGTTTTTGATAATTTTATAACAACATTATTACTTCAAAAACAATTTATATAACCAATAATAATATGTCATATTAACCTATAAAAATAGTTTAATTCATAAAAAGTCTCAAATTACATTTATTTTGATATTTATAATATCAATTATTTTCATATTTCATTAATTAGGTAATTACTTCATCACCATTGTGTCATAAATAAATTAAATTATTTAATGTCTAAAAATTATAAATAAACTACCATTATATAGGAAATATTTTTATCTTTCTAATGAATATTCATAATCGAATTTATCTTATGTATAACCCTATATTAAAAATGTTTTAGTTATTAAACTTTGATTTTATCTCTTTTAACTCTTCTTTGAATTAAATAATAATAAATGTCCTAATCTAATCCAAGTGGACATAAATGATAATATTTTATTTCTAAGGTTGTTTTTGGTTGTGATACAATTGTCCAATAGAATTAGGACATGTGTTAGGGTAATATTAATATCATTTTTACCCTTAATTACCCTATTTACTTTTAACTGTGGTAAATAAAAGTAAAAAGTTACTATTCACCAAAAATTATTTTCATCTCATTGAACCAAATTTTAATCCTTGATATTAACTGTGTCTATTGGATTTTCGAAATTCCACTCACAGAAGCGGTAAAATTAAGTTTTATGTGAATTTCCAAATTCTCCTAGGAGGTGGGTAAAAGACAGTGAAAAGTTAAATAAAATTTTTATATATCTAAAATTATTCTAAACTAACTCCAATGAATTAAATTGAACTTATATAGGTATTATTTATCTATTTTGACCTTAATAAAATTTAAATAAAATAAATAATTATTTAAATAAAAATTCAGTTTTAAACTACAACTGTGTGTTTTTTCACTATTCATCAAAAATTGAATGTTTTCAGAAAAATACCAAAAATTCACCCTAATCTAATTTCGATATTCCAAATCCAAAAATGAAGTCCATTTTGAAAGATAAAATTTATAAAATTTCAAAAAGTGGGTATTACTATTCATAACGGCTAGTTTGATTGGTTGTGGTGTGTGTTAGAACTTGAAGTTGCGTACAACACACGCTACTGTATTATTCAAAGAGAAGTGTACCGTGGAATCTTGGGGTGTAACATTGGAACTTGGAGCTTGTGGAGCATGGAGTTGGGTTGTAATCTTGTAGTCTTTTAGTTTTTCTTTCTATTGTTTACTCTGTTTTAGTGTTGGTTTTCGCTGTTGTACTCTTAGTTGGTTTATGATAAAATAAATGTTTGAGTTGTCTTAGATTTTATCATGCATCATTTAGTTGATTAGTTTGGTTATGGTTGTTGATTCCGTGGTATGTTTTTAAAAGGGTAAATCGTCCCCCACTTGTTTTGAAACCCTTCGGCATTTATTACCAGCCTTTGGCGAATTGGGGATGTTTCTTAAGGCCAAGTATTGACTTGATGTATTCTTAATCCAATAAGGACAAGCGGGTCATTACAAATGGTATCAGCTTGTTAGGTCCTTGCCTAACAAGTGGTCATCGATGTTCTAAGTCTTGGAGTTGAAATTCATTCTTGTCTATTCCTTGGGTGGTCATCTTAGACAGGAGTAGGATTGTCGGAACTTGAAATGTTTTGCATAAAAGGACGTAGCTAACCTGTTTATACTGAACTTCAAGTTACCAAGGTGTTGGGTACATACGTTTTTTGGATACACTTCTATAATGTTGGAAATCTCATTGTCATGGGTTTAGCCAATGAGATGAGCATGACATACATTGTAGAGGAATGGCTTCCCACTAGGAGTGCATATATCATTTTCAGAAATGGATTATAGGTTGATGTAAAAATGTGATTTCTAAATATTTTAAACTTGTTTTCAAATGAAATATTTTGAAAAGATAATGGTTGATGTATTTTGAAAATAGATTGATTTTCAAAAGAAAGAAAATATTTTTTTTAGAAATGGGTAAATGTGGAAAAGCTTGATGGTTGGAAATCAATGTTGTGATAGTGATGTGATAGAATTTGAAATGCTAAGCCTTCAGTTGCTAGGAAGTGAGACTAATGGCGTGCGTTGTTGGTATAGAAAATGGAACCCGTTAGGTGTCGTAGAAACCAACCCGAAGAAGCTACGGAGAATGTGGTTGCACCTGAACCACGTGTGAACCAAGATCTGGTTCAGAGTATCGTTCAAGCATTCCATGATATGGACACGAGGAATCAGATGGATGAGTCAAGGCATGTAGAACATTCCATCCAGTTCCAGAAGTAGAATCCACCCATCTTTTGGGGTGATTCTGAACCAGAAAGGGAGGAGGTGTGGTTGAGTAGGATGAATCATATCTTCGATTTCATTGGCACACCAGAAGAACTGAAAGTAAAGTTGGCGACGTATATACTGGAGGATATTGCACGATAGTGGTGGGAGCTAGTGGTGCAGGCTAAGGTGGATCAAGGCCTGGGATGAGAGGAATTTGAGGAATTGTTTAATAAACAATTCTATCCTCACACGTTCAAGATCTAGAGGACAACTGACTTTTTCATCCTAAAGTAGGAGAATCTATCTGTCATGGAGTATGTGGCTAAATTCATGAATTTAGTGTGCTTTGCACCAAAAGTTGCTGCAAGTGCGTCATTGAAGGCACACATCTTTGAATCAGGGTTGCGATAGGAGATTCGCTTGAAGATAGCTATGCTCTGTATTATGGATTATACGGAGATGGTAAATAGAGCAAAAGTAGCTGAAAGAGACATCTCAGGAGTTATGGGAGGAGGAATTATGATGATACCCACGAGAACGGGTGGGAACTCCAATGCTGGGAACAAGAGGAAGAGGGACACCTACTTCCAAGGTGGGAGTGCGAATCAGAATTAGACAGCTAGATCAGTGAATCTTCCTCCATGACCCATGATGAAAGAAGGGTGTTTTCAATGTGGCACGATTGATGACATGAAACGAGAATGTACAACACCACCAAGAGCATGCCACAATTGCCACAAGATGGGACATCTTTAGCGATATTTTCACTGTGCTCCACGGTCGGGTGTTCATGACACTTCTCAGGTGTCGCAAGCATCTTATGCTTCGACAGGGCGAGGAAAACAAAATCAGTCTCGCCAGCAGAACAGAGCTAGCTATGGTGATTCCAAGAATACCATGACTCCTCAGGTAGGGCATATCAACAAGGAAATAATAAGAAAAGTGCAGCAATAAAGCAATTGTATGGAGCGGAACAGGTGATTGTGGATGACCAGTCTGGACCATCTACAGTGAGAGGTACAATTATTTTGAATTCTACCCTCATGAAAGTGTTGTTCGATACTGGTGCATCGCATTCTTTTATTTCTTCTCATATTTCTGATTTGTTGAACTTAAAATTTGAAATGATGCCTTATGTGATAAAACTTCAAAGTCCTCTTGGTGAAAGAAAATTTAGAGCCTTCGTGTGTAGAGCTTGTTCTATAACTATTGATGGAGATGATCTAAAATGGAATTTCTATATTCTAGAGATGGATGTCTATGATATAATCCTGGGTATGAATTGGTTGATAGAGTTCAAGGCTCACATCGACTGTTATAGCAGAACAGTCAGTTTCGTGCCTGAGAATGATGTCGAGCATCTCTTTAGAGAATAAAGAGTGGTGAAGGAAGGTGCAACGAGATTGTTGGAACCAATAGTGGCAATTATATCTTACCAGTTGGCTATGTTAAACTTGGAATCGATGTACGAGATCCCGAATAATAGTTTTCCAGTAGTCGTGGATCAATTTCCTGATGTTTTTTCCTAAAAACTTCTCAGGGTTACCACCTGTGAGAGAAGTGGAGTTTACGATTGATCTCCTTCTAAGGATCAGTCCTATCTCACTTCCATCTTATAGGATGGCACCAACATAGTTAAAGGAATTGAAAGTGTAGTTGGAAGAACTAGAAAACAAAGGTTTTATTCGGCCAAGCGTGTCTCCATGGGCAGCACCAGTTTTGTTTGTAAAAAAAGCAGATGGAACTTTGAGGATATGTGTGGATTATCATAAACTTAACCAAGTTACAATAAAGAATAGATATCCACATCCACGTATTGATGAACTGTTTGATCAATTGAGGGGAGATCAGTGGTTCTCTAAGATTGAATTGCGGTCAGGATATCACCAGTTGCAAGTTCGGAAGGAGGATATTCCAAAGACAGCCTTCAGAAGAAGATATGGCCACTACGAATATGTAGTCATGCCTTTTGGTCTTACGAATGCACCAACAGTCTTTATGGTGCTGATGAATCGGATATTTCAGTGATATCTAGATTCTTTTGTTGTGGTGTTTGTGGATGATATATTGGTGTATTCAAGAACAAGGGCTGAGAATGAGAAACACTTGGCGATAGCA
Source organism: Viscum album (assembly GCA_963277665.1). NCBI lineage: Eukaryota > Viridiplantae > Streptophyta > Magnoliopsida > Santalales > Viscaceae > Viscum > Viscum album. The sequence goes on along the minus strand of OY728127.1, from coordinate 1,478,456,823 downwards.
TTGGAAATCTTAAGAGAGCATCAGTTGTATGCAAAATTATCAAAGTGTGATTTTTGGATACAAGAGGTACGCTTTCTAGGCCATGTTGTTTCTGAGAAAGGTGTTTCAGTGGATCCAGAAAAGATAGAAGCTGTTCTTTCTCTGAAACCACCAAAGAATGTCTTTGAAATACAAAGTTTTCTTGGTCTAGCTGGTTACTACCGACGCTTTTTCCGTGACTTCTCACGACTAGATTTTCCTATGACAACATTGACAAAGAAGAATAGTGAATTTCAATGGACTGAGGAATGTCAGAGATCTTTTCAAGAGTTGAAATTTCTCCTTACATCATCACCCATCTTGATTTTTCTGGAATCAGGACAGGGGTATGTGGTGTGTTGTGATGCTTCAGGATATGGATTGGGATGTGTTCTCATGCAAGGAGACCATGTTGTTGCTTATGGTTTAAGGCAGTTGAGGGTTAATGAGAAGAACTACCCAACACACAATTTGGAGTTGGTTGTATTCATCCATGCTTTGAAAACATGGAGACACTATCTCTTTGGTGAGAAATTTATTGTGTTTACGGATCACAAAAGCCTGAAACACATTTTCTCACAACGAGATTTGAATTTGAGGCAGAGGAGATGGATGGAGTATCTTCAAATATTTGACTTTGACTTGATGTATACACCGGGTAAGGGCAATTCAGTGGCTGATGCATTGAGTGGAAAGTCATATGCTCAGTTAGAGAAAGAATCTTTAGATGAACGACAGTTGAGGTTGGTCTTAGCCGACATGCATATGGACTATGAAGACTGAGGTGATGTTGCGATTTTCTTTCCAGTTGCACTTGTTCCTAATTTGGTGGAGATAGTAAAGGAGGCATAGGCATCCTATGTAGACTGTATTGCAATGAGTTCAAAACTCAATGGTGGGGAGACCATTGAGGGATGGAAAATGGATGGGAGTTCACTTTTTCATTTTCGAGATCGGATGGTTATACCTTTAACTACTTAGGAACAACTCTTTCATGATTACCACCATTCGATATGGGCTGTACATCCGGGTACACAAAAGATGTATAAGGCATTGAAGGCGCAGTTTTGGTGGAGCGGCATGAAATGGAAGGTAGCTGAATTTGCTTCAAGGTGTTTAACTTGTCAGCAAGTTAAAGCAGAACATCAGCAACCAATGGGTATGTTATAGTCTTTACCTATCCCAGTGTGCAAATGGGATCAAATAGAAATGTATTTTGTTACAGGTCTTCCAAGAATGGTCCAGAAACATGATTCCATTTGGGTGATAGTGGATCATCTAACCAAGTCGGCCCATTTCATCCCTATTCGTGAAACTCATACGGCGGAAGATCGTTAAAAAATCTATATCTGAGAAGGGGTAAAGAGACATGGAATACCAGTTTCAATCGTGCCAGACAGAGATTCGAGGTTCACATCTCGTTTCTGGAAATCCTTACAGAAATCCATGGGAACTTAGTTTAATATGAGTACAACGTATCATCCTCAAATAGATGAACAATCCTAAAGGACGATACAGACATTGTAAGACATGTTGCGGGCTTGTGTAATGGATTTTGGGGGCTCATGGGAGGAGCATATACCCTTAGTGTAGTTCTGATACAATAAAAGCTATCAAGCCTCGATACGCATGGCTCCATTTGAAGCATTGTATGGGCGTCCTTGTCGTTCTCCACTTTGTTGGGTGGAAATGGGTAAAACTTCACTAGTCAGTCCAAGCCTTGTCCAAGAGACAATAGAGAATATCCAGTTTATTAGGAAGAGGATGGAGACGACTCAGAGTCGTCAGAAATCTTATGCAGATCACCGTCGAAGACCGTTGTCGTTCGTTGTGGGCGATCATGTCTTCTTGAGGATCTCTCCAAGACTTGGACATCGTCGTTTTTGGAAGCAGGGAAAGTTATCTCCTAGATACATTGGACCTTTTGAGATACTGGAATGGGTTGGAGAGGTGGAATATCGGTTGGAATTACCACCACGATTCAGTTTGGTGCATAATGTGTTCCATGTATCTCAGTTGAAAAAGTATCAGCCTGATCCTGACCATGTGATCAGATGAAAACACGTTGACCTAGAGCCAGATGCTTCGTTGATACATATCTCGGTACAGATTTTGGATAGGAAAGAGAATGTCTTGCGTGGAAAAAGTATCGGTCTAGTGCGGGTTTTATGGTAGCATGGTCAGATTCAGTAAGAGACTTGGGAACGTGAGAAAGAAATGAAAGAGTAGTGGCCAGAACTCTTTCAGGAAAGAAATGGTTTTATACTTTTTAGGGACGGAAAGAACAATGGTGGGGAGAATTTAGTACCCTCAGTTTCTGGTATGTAACCCTTTATTGATGATTTTAATGGTTATAAAGTTAAGGGTGACGAATGGGAGAGTCAGAATAACTTGGAATGAGTTTTAGGGAAAAAAGGGAAGTCGCACGGGGGGTGCACGGTTTTTATAAGCCGTGCGGCCAAACCGTGAAAAGTTAGTATTGGAGGTAGTATCTCCCACACTGGTGGAACACAGTTTCTCTAATAGTGCGGCCAAACCATGCGAGAAGGGTGGCAGAGGCAGTAGCTAACATACGGTTAGCGCACAGTTTGTCAAACCGTGCGAACTAACCGTGCAGCCACTTAAATGAGATCCTTAAATTGTGGATCTCACAAATTTTTGCCTCTAAATGCCTCGTTTAAGCTCCTAAGAGGCCCTAAATCGGGATTTTGGTTCTCCTAAGGTCAAGGAGGGTTCTCCCATCGTTCCAGAGGTGATCTGAAGGCTTCTCTTGACGAATCGAAGCTGGATTCTTTATGTACGTGATCGTTCTTGTTTGGTTTCTCAGATCTACTTAGATCTACTGCTCCTCTTCACTTGATTTCTTAGATCTACACCCGTTATGGGTAGATCTAAGTGTGTAGATTCCAAACATAATGATTTTTGGTCTCGGTTGTGTTAGGAGAGGAGATCTAAGGAGGATACTTGGTGAATAGACCCGGGTTTCTTGAGCGTTCTTCAGCCGTTGGTTGGTTTCGCCTAATTTGTTGAGGCAGGTGGCTTCAATATCGATTCCTCTTTCTTAGAACTTGAAGTCTTAGTTCACATTTATTAAATTTCTTGGTTTTAATTGTGAAATTTTGGTGCAAAGCATGTTATAAATATTCTTTAGTGATGATTTATGTGTTTTGGTGGAATTGTGGGAATTGAAAGAATGGTTTGTGCAAATTGTTTTGGTTTCTTGATTTTAAAATGGTGATTTTAAAATATGGATTTTCTTGATTTTGAAAATGGTTTTCGGGAAAATGGTTTTAAAAAAAGGGGATGTTTTATTGAAATGGTTTTGGCATGGTTGGAATTGTGTGGTTTTTGGGCATACTGGGTGTGTGCGTTCATATTTCATTTACGAGGCTTGGTTGAAATATGACCTTGTGCTCGATGCCAAAATTGTAATGGAACATGGGGAATAATTACCTTGTGATGACTTGGTAGATCGATGAGAGACCGCTCATGAATATGGAACTGTCATAATGAAGCATGCATGGTTGATTTCACAGGTTGTGAAATGGTTGGTTGTGTGGATTTGTGAAATGGAATGGTTATGCCAAAGTGGAAATGTGAATTTTATTGGAAACTTTGCTTGGTTTCTTTTCTTGAGAAAGATGGTTTTTGTTGGAAAATGGTTTTTACATGGAACTTTTTGTATTGTGAACTATTTTGGAATTGTTTTATATAAATTGTTTTATATAAATGTGTTAACATGTTTTATCCTAGAGGCATGGGTTGGAAAGTCATCGGGGAAAACCTACTGAGTTTCATTACTCACTCTTGATTTGGCACGTTGGGGATTTTGAAGATGTCATATACCAGGATGTTGGCAAAGGTAAAGTGTCACATGTTTATAACACTGCTTCGTGATACATGGGCTGGTTTGTGATGTTGGAGCTTAGAGCTTGTGGAGCATGGAGTTGGGTTGTCATCTTGTAGTCTTTTAGTTTGTATTTCCACTGTTTACTATGTTTTAGTGTTGGTTTCCGCAGTGGTAATCTTAGTTGGTTTATGATAAAATAAATGGTTGAGTTGTCTTAGCTTTTATCATGCATCATTTAGTTGATTAGTTTGGTTATGGTTGTTGGTTCTGTGGTATGTTTTTAAAAGGGTAAATCGTCCCCCACTTGTTTTGAAACCCTTCAGCATTTATTTCCAGCCTTTGGCGCCTTGGGGATGTCTCTTAAGGCCAAGTAATGACTTGTTGTATTCTTAATACAATAAGGATAAGTGAGTCATTACATATATGATTATGATAAATAGAATATTTTTGAATTTTATTATCTTTTGGAGTGAAAGATGAGTTTGTGGTAGAATTAGTTGAAGGATGAAACTTTACTTGTCAAGTATATATATATATATATATATATATTTTACTCTTATTCTATGAATAAATTAATTCTTAAACTTCAGGGAAGGGATCTTAAAACCAAAAATGTGTTACTCTAATACCATATGTTTTGATGAACCGTTGATATTTTACATCATCTTTAATTGATGGATTTGAGGCCCTCAATTTTACACTTATTTGTGATTGATGACCTCAATCACTCCATATAAATATTTACGTTTTCCCTCTAATTATGTGTCTCTAATTTCCACCAATGTTCTCCTAATAGAGATCATAAATTGGTGGAGACTTTTTCATTCCCTTTCCCTCTTATTAAGACTAAATTTTATTAACCCAATTTCCGATGTGGGTTTTCCACAAAGGTATTTTTCTATTTTTAAACTTTTATTTTAGAAGAACAATTTCAAACTGTGAGGATGAAATTTATTGAAGGAGGGGAGAATGTAACATCCCAATATTTCATAGTATGTTATCTCATTAAAGTAATTCAATAGCTTGCGCAACACGCAACACCGAGTTCGAGCGCACCACAACTTACCAAACTAGCTGTTCAAAAAACGGTTATGTATAGTATTAATTTCATTTTGAATCTTATATACTCTATATAATATTAACATCCATAATATGTGTTTCTTAGACATAATATAAGAACAAATTCATCTTTTTAGATAAAAGAAGTATTTTTCAAAAAAATGCAATTTTACCGCCTTTTAATGGCGAACCCATTTTAAAACCAATATTTGACAATTTTATATATCAAATTTAATGAAATTAAATTCTTCTTTAGAAGTGGGGCATAAAAATTTAGTTTGTATAAATTTTTTTACTTTCCTGATAACTTTTATATTTTGACGAATAGTAAAAAATACTATGTTTTAATTGAAAAAAACTTTTTTAATCAAAATAATTTATGGTGTTAAATTATGAATTTGAAAGGTTTTTTAGTATAATTAGATTATATTTTTATCATTTAATACAATTTAGGTCCTTATAATTAATTTCACATTTAAATTTGACATAAACACATGTCAATCTTTTGATAGTTTTTACTTTTTAAAAACCCGCTTTTTGGTTTTGACAACGGGAATTCATTTTAAATTAATAAATACAACTTCTATGTTTTGAATTTGGTAGAATAGACTTCATTTTTGAATTATGAATATCAAAATTATCTTAGGGTGATGTTTTGGTATTTTTCTGAAAACTTTCAATTTTTGACGAATAGTGAAAAACACTGCGTTATTATTTAAAATCGACTTTTTATTTAAATAATTATTTATTTTATTCAAATTTACTTTAAGTAAAAATAGATATATAATAACTATATAATATCAATGTAATTAATTGGATTCATTTTATAATAAAATTAGATGTATAAAATTTTCTTGAACTTTTTAACTCTTTTACCCACCTTCTAGGCACGTTAAAAAATTTGCATAAAACGTAATTTTACCATTTCTGTGAGTTGAATTTAAAAAATATGAGAGAAATTATTGACATTAGTAAGAAAAATGTGATTCAATAAGATGAAAATAATTTTTTGTGAATAGTAACTTTTGACTTTTATTTACCACGGTTAAAAGTAAATAGGGTAATCAAAGGTAAAAATGATATCATAATTACCCTAACACATGTCCTAATTATATTGGATAAGTATAATTCAAGAAACAAACAACCTTAGGAATAAAATATGATCCTATTTGGTCCACTTGGATTAGATTAGGACATTTATTATTATTTTATTTAAAGAAGAGTTAAAAGAGTTAAATTCAAAGTTTAATAACTAAACCATTTTTAATATAGGGTTACACACAATATAAATTAAACTATAAATATTAATTAGAAATATAAAAATATTTCCCAAATAATTTAATTTAATTTATAATTTTTAGACATAAAATAATTTAATTTATTTATGACACAATGATGATGCAATAATTACCTTATTAATGAAATATTAAAATAATTGATATTATAAATATCCAAATAAATGTAAATTGAGACTTATGATAAATTACACTAATTTTATAGGTTAATATGACATGTTAAGGTTGATTAGATATATTATTTTAAAGTGATATGGTTGTTAGGACTTTCACAAAAACAAAATACCAAATAGTGTCAAAATTGACATAAATCAATTTTTAAAACAAATACTTTATTATTGGTTGATATAATATTCCTAAAAATATAAGGTTCATCCAAAGGAATTAGATAAGGTTATATATATTAATAATGAACCACATGGGGTTTTTTGGCTTGTTATAGTAAGTTTATCAACCATATAATATAAAAATACAAAGAGACATGATAAATGTCAAACTATTTAACTAAGAGTTATATCTAAAAGATAAAGTTAATATGATGATATAAACCTGTATAAAACCTAATTTTGAGTGGTTTTCGACCCAAAACCACCTAATCCTAGAAATAATTCATTTTTATCCATTAGAAACCGAAAATTATTTTATTATAAAATAATATTTCAAGCTTTTCCTAAAGTGACCCTCACATCTCTTATAAAAGGGAACTTCCCCCTCTCTTAATTTAACGCCTCCAAAGCCATTTGGCTCAGAAAACCCATGCCCAAATATCCTCCCAACTTCCCTCAAATCAACCTAGAGTCCTTACTTTGATCAGAAATCCAACCTAAGGAGCCCTTTGATCAAATCAAAAGGAATAACCAGAAGAAGAGGTAAATATTTCATCACATCCTTCAAGTTCTTTTCTTCTTACACTTCCTATTTATTTTTTGTGTCCATTATAAAATAATAAATATAGTATCTTCTATATAATGTGATGTTATTATAAAAAAGTTACAAACATATTCATTATTCTATCCATCATATGAATGACAAAGTCACCATATGTGTGTACGTACAGCTTACCGTCTCCACATCGTGGTGTAGTTTGTTATTCAAACACTTCATTATTTGGATGAGTATAATAATGAGTATAAATATTGTAAATAATAAATATAACATGTTAATTATTATCTATATATGATATACCATCCAATTACATACTATTTCCCCATCAATATAATGATATTATCGCTCGTGCATACGTACGGATTACTGTCTCCACGACGCGATGAGATTCATTACCACGTTCACCATTCAATAATGATTATAACAATATATATTATCAATAGGTATGTAAAATATGACATAATAATACTACTGGATATATATATATATATATATTTATATTTATGTATTTACTTACATATATCTTATTCACTTACTTCCGTTCAATACGATATGAAAATAGAAACAACGTTTATGCATACGTACGACCTACCGTCTCCATAAGTGGTGCCTTCCATTTCATATATCTATCTATTATAAATATTTATATTCTAAATATATATGATATATAAATCAATTTTTATATTCTGGAATTATTTAAATCGTGATCTAAATGATACGATCAAGAATAACAAGTTAAAACACGTACGATAAAGAAAGCGATTATTACCCAAAATGTTAATTTAACATGGAAATCATTATTAAATGGATAGTATAAAGTCATAAATGAATCATGTATGATATAATAAATATGAATATGGTTCTGGTATAATTTAATAACATACTATGGTCATTATACAAGAGGTTAAACGTACCTGCGACCAAAGGAAAGTGCAAGGTAAGGGTTAATTTTACAATCTCTTTATTAGCTGTGGTTGTTTTTATATGAGTATATACTGGGACCTCTTTACCATCCACATCTGTGTTTCATAAAAATATCCTCAAAATTAATATTTTAAGGTTTAATGGAAGGGAATCTTTAACTAGATCATAATTTTAAATGGTTTAAATATTTATTCTTCTAAATCATTCTCATTAATGTCCATGTTTTAAAAATGGTTTTTAAAGATTTATTTATATGGAAATGAATGTTTTTAAAATGTTAATTCCATTAAAAAGTTTCAAAGTGGTATGGGACACTTTGATTCAAAAATGTCTTTAAATTTCTCCCTTTTTAAATTGTGTTATTTTTAAATGTTTTCATGAAAAAAAGATAATTCTCTCAAAGAGTTTTACAAATCAATTTCATCTATGTCAACATCCTTTGATGGATTTTAAATTTGTTTGAAGTTGATTAATTATGATAAAAATCTTCCATAATATATTGAAGGTTTTGTGATATGTTTGACTATGGATGTGATATTTTTATACCATTCATGGTTTATGGATAAAGTATTGACATTTCGTATGCTAGTTTTAATACGAATGTTTATGTTATGTTTAAAACTTTTCATACGAGGAATGAATTGGACTTAGTAAGTGATGGGTGAAGCCCACTATAGCTTCTCAATGCATCAGTAGGTCTCATGAGACAAAATAGTGTCCTGGAAGAAGGCCTTGAAAAAATCTTATTTGTAGTCTTGGAACAAAGCCTTGACTATGTGGTTATGAAGTCTGGAATTATACATTCCATCATTATGAAAGTGGCTATTGATATTGCATGTGATTATTCTACTAGTAGAATATCCATGCGAATAATTAAATGAAATTATTTGATTTTATCTTTTCCATATTATGATGAAGTTTAAGTTTAAAAGGCTCTTTGTTTTAGTCTAATACATTGACTTAAATTTTTATGCTTATTTATGAAAGTTTCCACTATATTATTATCCTTACTGAGCATATGAGCTCACCCCTTTCTATGTTTTATTTTTCCCAGGATGTGAATAAGTATTTTATGGTTGACCTACAGGTATGGGATAAGGATATAAATGTGTTCAAAAGGGGACAAAATGTTGTTGATTTTTTTATTTCATGATGTCATGTAAAACATATGAATGTATCTAGTACTTCCAAGGCTACTAAACTGATCGGTCTTTCGGGACATGATTCGTTATATCATTCCAATGTTATGTAATAATGCACAGACTCTGGGTAATTGGGGTTGGGGCTTTATAGTTGGTATCAGAGGAATTTTAGTACAAACCTTGGAAACTAGATTTAGATACACTCTGATTAGAGCACATTAACCTAACATAGACTTTGAGGATCAGTATAAAATAACATCCTAGAATTTCGGTAATGTAGAGATTTTGTGAATTTTCCAAGAAATACATCCCTGTCTGGATACAAGATTGTAAAGGTGGATTTGGCAAATAAGTACCTAGGAGTGAAAACTCCAAAAATGAGTGAAAACTTTGACAAGGAGTTTTGGGCTTGACCCGGGGTATCCTGGTACGTGACAATTGACCTTGCTGCACTCTTGGTTACGAAACTCCGGGGGACATGCTTAAGATAATTCAAATTTTCTTTACAAACCATTATGAAGGACTTATGAGTATATACCTCCTCAAAGGATACAATTTTATGATTATGAATTCTATCCATAAACTGTTAAATTTAGGTTAAGTGTTTTACAAGTTTGGAATTATGTATTACGATTCATAAACTAACCTAGTGTATGAAATTGTTTAGAAATTTTGCCTAGTAGAAGGAATGAGAATTCCAGGAATACACATGATCCAAAGATTAAGAAGGATCATATATTTCATGATATTAAGCCCACATTTAGAAGGAAAATAGTCTCCCACACATTCTAATCATATGAAGAAACAATATCATGTATTAATAAGATAAGTAAAGAATTATTTGAGTCCTATGGCTATGAAGGGAAGCAAGAAAATAAAGGATAAAAGAGAGAAAGATGGATAAAGGGTAGAGGGGAAAGAAGGATTTTCCTATATGTGATAATTGTGGAATGAATCACCTTGGTAAATACTTGAAGGGAATGAGAGTTTGTTATAAGTGTGGAGAAAAAGGACACCAAATACGTGATTGAAATGGTAAGAAAAAGGTGTCAAAGGTATAATGCTTCATTTGCAAGGAGTTGGAACACTATCCGAATCAATGTCCAAATCATCAGAGTATGACCCAAATGATGTTATTGGATAATAATCAAGTTTTTATACTACCATATATGAAGAGGAATGACTAGTGTTCTTATGTTTTTATTAAAGAATTATTTCATTTTAGTGTTGTATCAATGATTTACTGGTAATATGAATTATGGAAATAAATAATGATTGTATTGTAGTACTATTTCATTGAGGATTTGAGAATATATGGTTCTAAGAAAAGTTACTCAATATCAAGATGAAATTTTTGGAAAATAAATTGTTGGAGGAAAGATAAACCTTAATATGGTTATTATACTAAGGTAGTGATTTAGGAATAAGTTATGATTGATTTGGATAAATTATATTGGATATTTCTTACTACCTTGGAACTGATTAATGGTTTGTTTATACCATCATTGTTGGAGTATTCAAAATTTTTGGATATAAGGAATATATCTAGTATTCTATAAGGAATAAGGGATCATGAATATAATAAATAAGATTTTATGATAATTCAGGGTGTTACCATGTTTTAAAAGAATGCATGATGATGGTATTCACATGTTATTATGTGGAAAAAAAGATCTTCATTGTGTTTACCTTCCTTATAAATTTTGGAGTGTGAGTGTGGACAGATGTATTTTGGATAAGTCTAAAGGTTGTAATGGATTATGTTTGACATTGGATACTATTGTTAAGGTTAAAGAATTTCTTAAGATTATTTTTGTATTTTTATAAAAGGGACAACCCAGAGGTCGGGCGACAACCCGTCACTTCTAGTAAGGCCATGAGACTTGAACCCGCAACCAAAGAGTGACGAGGGTGCATCACCTACCACCGGCCTACGTGATGTACTAGTTTGTATAATGTAGTATTTTTAAATGGTATCATAGATAAATTATAAATTCATTTTTTGAACCCTATATGATTAGGATAAATAGAATATTTTTGAATTCTATTATCTTTTGGAGTGAAAGATGAGTTTGTGGTAGGAATTAGTTGAAGGATGAAACTATAGTTTTCAAGTATATATATATATATTACTCTTATTATATGAATAAATTAATTCTTAAACTTCGGGGAAGGGATCTTAAAACAAAAAATGTGTTACCCTAATACCATATGTTTTGTTGAACTGATGTTATTTTACATCATCTTAGATTGATGACTTTGAGGCCCTCAATTTTACACTTGTGTGTGACTGATAACCTCAATCACTCAATATAAATATTTATGTTTTCCCTCCAATTATGTGTCTCTAATTTACACCAATGTTTTCCTAATAGAGATCATAATTTTGTGGTTACTTTTTTATTCCCCTTCCCTCTTATTAAGACTAAATTTTATTAACCCAATTTCCTATGTGGGTTTTACACAAAGGTATTTTTATATTTTTAACCTTTTATTTTAGAAGAACAATTTCAAACTATGAGGACACAATTTATTGAGGGAGGGGGGAATGTAACACCCCAATATTTCATAGTATGTTATCTCATTAAAGTAATTCAATATATTGTGCTACACGCAACACCGAGTTCAAGCGCACCAGAACTTACCAAACTAGCCGTTCAAAAAACAGTTATGTATAGTATTAACTACATTTTGAATCTTATATACTCTATATAATATTAAAATACATATTATGTGTTTCTTATACATAATATAAGAACAAATTCATCTTTTCAGATAAAAGAAGCATTTTTCAAAAAATGAAATTTTACCACCTTTTAATGGAGAACCCTTTTTAAAACCAATATTTGACACTTTTATATATTCGATTTAATGAAATTAAATTCTTCTTTAGAAGTGGGTAATAAAAATTTAGTTTGGATAAATTTTTGGTACTTTTCTCATAACTTTTATATTTGGACGAATATTGAAAAATACTATGTTTTAATTGAACACAACTCTTTTAATAAAAATAATTTATGGTTTTAAATTATGAATTTTAAATGTTTTGAAGTATAATTAGATTATATTTTTATCATTTAATACAATTTAGTTCCTTATAAGTAATTTTACATTTAAATTTGACATAAACACATGTCAATCTTTTGATAGTTTTTACTTTTTAAAAACCCGCTTTTTGCTTTTGACAACAAGAATTAATTTTAAATTAATAAATTCAAATTTTATGTTTTGAATTTGGTAAAATAGAATTTATTTTTTGAATTCGTAATATCAAAATTATCTTAGGGTGATTTTTTGGTATTTTTATGAAAACTTTCAATTTTTGATGAATAGTGAAAACCATTGCGTTATTATTTAAAACCGACTTTTTATTTAAATAATTATTTATTTTATTTAAATTTATTATAAGTAAATATATATATATAATACCTATATAAGATCAATGTAATTAATTGGAGTCATTTTATAATAAAATTAGTTGTATAAAATTTTATTGAACTTTTTAACCACTTTTACCCACCTTCTAGGAACATTAGAAAATTTGTATAAAACGTAATTTTACCATTTCTGTGAGTTTAATTTCAATAATCCGAGAGACAATATTGACATCAGTAAGTAAAATGTGATTCAATAATATGAAAATAATTTTTGGTGAATAGTAACTTTTGACTTTTATTTACCACGGTTAAAAGTAAATAGGACAATTAAAGGTAAAAATGATATCATAATTATCCTAACACATGCCCTAATTCTATTAGATAAGTATAATTCGACAAAAAAACAACCTTAGGAATAAAATATTATCCTCTTTGGTCCACTTGTATTAGATTATGACATTTATTATTATTTTATTTAAAGAAGAGTTAAAAGAGTTAAATTCAAAGTTTAATAACTAAACCCTTTTTAATATAGGGTTAAACAAAATATAAATTCGACTATAAATATTCATTATAAAGATAAAAATATTTCCCACATAATGGTATTTTATTTATAAAATTTAGACATAAAATAATTTATTTTATTTATGACACAATGATGATGCAGTAATTAACTTATTAATGAAATATTAAAATAATTGATTTTATAAATATCCAAATAAATGTAAATTGAGGCTTCTGATGAATTCTAATAATTTTATAGGTTAATATGACATGTTAGGGTTGATTAGATAATTTTTTTTGAAGTGATAAGGTTGTTATGACTTTCACAAAAACAAAATACCAAATAGTGTCAAAATTGACATAAATTAATTTTTAAAACAAATACTATATTATTGGTTGATATAATATTCCTAAAAATCCAAGGTTCATCCAAAGGACTTATATATGGTTATATATATTAATAATGAACCACATGGGGTTCGCTTGGCTTGTTATAGTAAGTTTATGAACCATATAATATAAAAATACAAAGAGACATGGTAAATGTAAAACTATTTAACTAAGAGTTAAATCTAAAAGATAAGGTTAATATGATGACCTAAACCTATCTAAAACCTATTGGTTGAGAGGTTTTTGAACCATAACCACCTTATCCTCTAAATAATTCATTTTTTTGCCATTATAAACTGAAAATTATTTTATTATAAAATAACATTTCAAGCTTTTCCTAAAGTGACCCTCACCTCTCTTATAAAAGGGATCTTCCCCTTCTCTTAATTTCACACCTCCAAATCCATTCGGATCAGTAAAACCCTTCAAAAATATCCTCCCAACTTCCCTCACATAAACCTAGAGTCCTTACTTTGATCATAAAGCCAACCTAAGGATTCCTTTGATCAAATCAAAAGGAATAACCCGAAGAAGAGGTAAATATTTCATCACCTCTTTCAAGTTCTTTTCTTCTTCCACTTCCTCTTTCTTTGTTTTTTCCATTCTAAAATAATAAATCCAGTATCTTCTATATGCTGTGATGTTATTATAAAAATGGTACAACCATATTCATTATTCTATCCATCATTTGAATGACAAAGTCACCATATGTGCGTACGTACGACTTACCATCTCCACGCCGTGGTGTAGTTTGTTATTCAAACACTTAATTATTTTAATGGGTATAATAATGAGTATAAATTATGTAAATAATAAATATAACATTTTAATTATTCTTTATATATGATATACCATCCAATTACTTACTATTTCACCAACAATATAATGATATTGTCGCTCGTGCGTACGTACGAATTACCGTCTCCACGACACGATGAGATTCATTACCATGTTCACCATTCAATGATGATTATAAAAATATATATTATCAATAAGTATGTAATATATGACATAATAATACCAATATATATATATATGTATGTACTTACATATATATTTTTCACTTACTTTCGTTTAATACGATATGAAAATGGAAATAACGTTTATGCGTACGTATGGCCTACCGTCTCCATAAACGGTGCCTTCCATTTCAAATATCTATCTATTATAAATATTTATATTCTAAATATATATGATGTATAAATCAAGGTTTATATTCTAGAAGTATTTAAATCATGATCTAAATGATACGATTAAGAATAACAAGTTAAAACACGTATGATAAAGGAAGCGATTATTACCCAAAATGTTAATTTAACATGGAAATCATTATTAAATGGATAGTATAAAGTCATAAATGAATCATTTATGATATAATAAATATGAATATGGTTCTGGTATAATTTAATAACATACTATGGTCCTTATGCAGGAGGTTAAACGTACCCACGACCAAAGGAAAGTGAAAGGTAAGGGTTAATTTCACAATCTCTTTATTATCCGAGGTTGTTTTTATGTGAGTATATACTGGGACCTCTTTATCATCCACATCTGTGTTTCATAAAAATATTTTCAAAATGAACATTTTAAGGTTTTATGGAAGGGACTCTTTAACTAGATCATAATTTTAAATGGTTTCAATATTTATTCTTCTAAATCATTCCCATTAATGTCCATGTTTTCAAAATGAGTTTTAAGGATTTATTTATATGGGCATGAATGTTTTTAAAATGTTAATTCCATTCAAAAGTTTCAAAGTGGTATGAGACACTTTGATTAAAAAATGTCTTTAAATGTATTCCTTTCTAAATTTTGTTACTTTTAAATGTTTTCATGAAAAAAGGATAATTCTCTCAAAGAGTTTTATAAATCATTTTCATCTATGTCAACATCATTTGATGGATTTTAAACTTGTTTAAAGTTGATTTATTATGATACAAATCTTCCATATTGTATTAAATATTTTGTGATATGTTTGACTGTGGATGTGTTATTTTTATACCATTCATGGTTTATGGATAAAGTATTGACATTTCGTATACTAGTTTTAATACGAATGTTTATGTTATGTTTAAATTTTTTCATTTTATGAATGAATTGGACTTAGTAAGTGACAGGTGGAGCATGCTATAGCTCCTTGATGCATTGGTAGGTCTCATGAGAAAAACTAGTGTCTTGGTACAAGGTCTTGACAAAATCTTATTTTTAGTCTTGGCACAAGGCCTTGACTATGTGGTTATGAAGTCTCGCATTATGCATTCCATTATTATGAAAGTTTCTATTGATATTGCATGTGATTATTCAAATATTAGAATATCCATGAAAATAAGTAAATGGAATTATTTGATTTTATATTTTCCATATTATGCTTAAGTTTAAGTTTATAGGTATTTTATTTTATTCTAATACATTGCCTTAAATGTTTATGCTTATTTATAAAAGTTTCCGCTATATTGTTATCCTTACTAAGAATTTGAGCTCACCCCTTTATATGTTTTATTTTTCCCAGGATGTGAAGAAGTATTTTATTGTTGACCTACTGGGATAGGCTAAGGATATAAGTGTGTTCAAAAGGGGAAAAAATTTTGTTGATATTTTTATTTCATGATGTAATGTAAAACTTATGAATATATCTAGTACTTCTAAGGCTACTAAACTAATCAGTCTTTTGGGACATGATTCCTTATATAATTCCAATGTTATGTAATAATGCACCGACTTTGGGTAACTGGGGTTGGGGTGTTACATGGACCATTGATTCAATTTCCTCAACTTTCACCTCTACCAAGTTCTGGTCTTAGTATAAAACCATATCATCAAAGAGAATGTTCCATCCTCTAACTATCTTTCAATTATTATCATACTAGATTCAATGTACAAACTTTTCATCTCCATAACCCTTAAAGAAACTTACTTTGTATTTTTCCTTGATATTTCACCTCTCTTTAGAATCAATTTGAATATATGAAATACTTTCAAAAACATTCAGGTGATTAATTTTTATTGGTTTACCAAACCATAACTAACCAGGAACCTCCTACCCCACTTGCATCGATGGACTTCGGTTAACCAGGTACACTGCACAATTAAGTGCTTTTTCCCAAATTCATTTAGACATGTCATATTTTAACCTAAAGCTATATTATTTCTTATTTAATGTTCTATTCATCCTTTAATCCAAACCATTTTGTTCTAGTGTTTTGAGTATAGTCTTATCCATTTATATTCCCTTATTCTGATATTTGTTCTTAAATCCACTTCCACTATATTCACCAACATTATAAGACCTTATACATTTCATCATTTATCTAGTCTCCCTTTCAACCATGGATTTACACTAAGTGAATACACCAAACACCTCAAAATGGTGTTTTAGGAAGCACTCCCAGAGCTTCTTGGTTGTATCATAAATAAAAATGATGAAATACAGGGATCCTACATGAGATAGAAATTGGAAAATCCCCTAAACATGTAAATGAATAAGTTTTAACTCTTGATTTTGAGGCATCCTTCCATTCAAATTAAATGAAACCTTACTCTTTTTTCTTATCATAAAACTTTAACAAATCCTGATATTAGTGTTATAAGTTTCATCACACCCTTTTTACTAAAAATTTCATGTTATTCTCACTTAGGTGACCAATTAAATAGTTCCAAAACTCCAGAATTGTAGAGGTTGTAATTCCAACCATTGAAGTTTCATATTCTATTGTGATATAAGGTCTCATATTTAAATCCTATTTCCACTACCATTGATCTATGAGTAACTTTACATACTCCATTAGAAAATCTAGTTCCACATCCTTCCTCATCCGATCATCTCATGGAAATATTTTTTTTCCAAAATCCTTGGATATGTAGAACTTATTTCAACTATTGGGTGCTTCTATTTGATATATAGAGATTAAAATTACCCCTTATAACAATTTCAAGCACCTCGTTATCATCAAAGTGTAACTTGATGAATCTTCTGGTAATATAATTATGCCTGAACCCTTGCTCCATCATAGAATGAAACAATTCACCAAAATCAACTACTTATGATTCCACTAGAATATTGATGCTTAGTATCAAGATATTATCCCATTCCATTGAGTTTATAAATCTTTAAATTCCGTAGTTTTTTCTTCTAGAGTTTATCCTATGGTCCTTATAGTCCTTCTTGAGATGCCTTCTTTTACTACAATGTGGTAGATAGGGACAATTTTGGTAAACTGACCTCTACTCTTATCTCTAGACTCATATTCCACTTTATTCCAATTGGTATTTTGATTGGGAGACCATCCTCTAACTTCCACATTCAATGTATTTTTGGATGGTACTTGAACTTCCATTCATCTAAAATCCTCATTCAAGATTAGGTTCCTTACATCCTCAAATACCATTTTTTTATACTTGAATTACTAACCACCGCAAAAACCATCACCTCCTAACTCCTCGATAACAATGAAAATGAAAGAAATACCCAATCATATTATATGAATTTAATATTCACTTACTCAAGATATCTCTAAATTATATTAATGTCATTAATATGATTTGTAGTTGGACTTCTTTCAGAAAACCTCATGCCAAATAACCTCCTAATTATGAATACTTCATTCAATAAGTTGGTTTCTCATATATATATATATATATATATATTACGGAATTCATTAGTTCTTCTATAGTTTTCTTTTTTTGGATGTTAAATGAAACATTCCTGGCCAAAGACATCCTGATAAACCGAAGTGCCATAAAATATAGCCATTCCCATTCTACTTTCTTTATATTCTTTAGTTTTATTTCAGTTAGTGGAACTTACATGTCCTTTTAGATTATATAATCCTCAATTTTCATCTTTTAGAAACCAAAATCTATTCTGTGGAACATATCAACCCAAAAATTTATTCCACCCAACACCTTTCCTTATGATAATGAAAAACTACAAAAAAAAAACAAAACAATTCAAAGGAAAGTGTGAATAAAAAAACCTAAGTATATTATGAGTGTTCTTATCTCTTAAACCAAGACATGATACCACTTATTGGTAAGGTAAAACATGAAACCAACAGATGGTATTCCTCCAGAACTAGGATACAAATCCACCAGAAGTTCAATGTCTAAAAGAGATTTGCAATATACACAAAAATATTCCTAGAATTATAGCTATGTAACTTAGAAATATTTGAGTTCACCCTAAATCACCACGCACTAAGTCTCCTAGAATATAAAAACAATTATAAAAAATAGTGAAATGTATAAAATTAAATAACACTTGGGTTTACATGGTTTGGACATTAAGTCCTAGGCCTATGGGAGAACACTGTAAATATTTCATTTCACAAAATTAAATGATTTTATAGTCACTATGACTTAGTATCCACATAGACCACTAAAAAAAAGTAATGGAATTGCACACTAGTAGGTAGTCCCGCCCCTCTATCCAAAAAACATGGACAAACCACCGTTGCACTCCAATGACTGCTAATATCCTGTAGAAATCACAACACACAACCACTGAATCTGGTGAAAAAGTCCAAGCTACACTTCACTATAGCTACTCATATCTGGCCTACCTCCAGATAAAACATCCATCAAAACATAGATATTATCCGAACACCATGATATCTGATTGGAGAGAACCGATGCCACTACCTGAGTCCCATGGAAAATCCCATCACCTGGCCAACTGCATCCGATGACCTGTAACTGGTGACATGAATATGATTCATATCTCAACAATAATGATATTATATGAAAACAGATTATCAGAAGCATCGACTTTGTCATCTATTATCATAGTGAGAAACATGCATGGAAATGCACAAGAAAATCATGACTCAGGTGTGTAGAAAGAAGTGTAGGCATGGGTAAAATCACAGACATGGTCAACTAGATTGTAAAATAATGGGATTCCATTGGGGACTCTGGTTCTTATAAATATATATTGTATATGTAATAATACATCCTATAAAGGGAGGGACCTACTATAAAAAAGATTAAAAAAAGATTTATAATTTGTTGATAAATTATATAATAAATTCAATATAAATTTTTTATATTGGAATATATATAAGCATGCCTTATTTAAATAATATAAATTATTTAAATTAATAATAAATATTTGAATTATCCATTCATTTATTTAATTCCCTATTTAATATATTTCTTTATAAATTATTTATATCATAAATATTTTTATATTTTAATTTAAAAAATTTAAATTTTAAATTTTAAATATTATAACATGAATTTATGGATTTTCATTTTAGATATAATATAACATTTAATTTATACTAACCAAAATTAATAATTTGTTTTATTATAATTCCAAAATGGGTATTTATTATAATTAATTGCATATATTTGTCTTTAAATTATATTGGAATTAACGTACCTTTTGAGTAATGATTTATGAATAATAGGAATTTAAGTTGAACTTTTACCAGCCTGGGAAACACAGTTATGTCTAAAAAGATAGGGTTGACTATATGTCACACTATACACATCCTTGAGTAAGATTTTGGTATCATATTATTTTAATCCATTACATGAAAGTGTTTTATGTAACTTTATGAATGAGATACATAAGGATATGTATTAAATATTATAATTATTTTTTTAAGGTAGAATCATAACACAACTCATTATTATTATAAGTGTTATACATCAACTTGACCATAACATGTTAATTTGGTTGAAGGAATGAGATGCTTAAATTAATTTATTAAAACTATGCATACATATAGGAAATACATGAGAAACATATAATTAATGGTGAGATCAATAAAAACCCTCAAAATACTAAGTGTTATGTTCCTTTCAAAGTAAACACTCATCAAAATCTTGATTATTCAAGATGGGTGACCCTAAAAGTTAGGTTCCCATGAATTATCCTCTATAGGGTGTATTAGGCATGCCTAACCCAAAAAGTTAGGTAACCATATCCAACCGTGAGATTTGGGTATCACTTAGCTAGTTAACCCTAAATGTTAGGTACCTAAAATAATGGAGTTAGGATGGTTTGTAAGATAAATATAAGAAAATTGTTTCCCACCTAACTATCCAAGAGTTATATATGATATAATTGACACGATTTCCTTCCTAAATATCTATATTTTGTTTTTAACACTAAATAGGACTCAAAGTATAGTGAAACATAGATCTTACCTCACTAATGGATATGATTTATGATTTCATCATTTTAGTAAAAGTCTATTTGATAAAATCCTATATAAGATGATTTGTAAAATATAATAATCACTTGATAAATATATTTTGTTGTAAATTAAAATGAAATTAAACACATACTTCATTTTAAAATTTGTTATAGGTTGGTGTTATAACTTGAAAAGTCTTATCAGATATATGGATAAGTAAAATGAGCATAAGGAATCAAATGTTATAGAAATATTTTTTTTAATCCTATCACTTTGGAATTAGATACCTGTTTTAATCAACACATTCAAACTGATGTATATAAACTCATAAATATAGGAGAATTAGTTAATGGAGAAGCAGATCTACACATTAATAATGGATCAAGATTTGATGCAACAGAATTAAGAACATATGATTTACATTTTAATAGTAGATTAGTATTACAATTATAAAATTGATATTATGTTCTTACCATAAATAATAATTTTATATGTCTTCTTATTTGAAAAAAGGATATTCTTTCATTATTAAGTAATTTTTTTTCTATATACATGAATGGGATGTTTTATGACAAAGGAAATATGATTAATGGTTTATATATTCTAGACATGGATAATATTATGTATATTATTCAAAATATGAAATTTAAAATAAATGATTCAAATAATATTTGGGTTTGGAATTGCTGCCTTTTAACATATTAATGAGAGGTATATCTAAATACTATAAAGTTATATTATTAGAATCATTGGATTATGAATCATTTTATACATGTGAAATTTGTTTATTAGGAAAAATTAAAAGGAGTAAGTAGGCCATGGGATTTAATACACTGTGTTTGTAATCCAATGAATAAACAAGATAGTGTTTATTATAAGTACTTCATAACCCTTACTAATGAATTTAGTTGGCATGGTTATGTATTTATTATGAATAATAAATTTTAAATCATTTAAATATACAAGGAGTTAAAGAATTAAATAAAAAAAATCAACTTTACAAAGGTATTAAGATATCTTGATCAAATTGAGGTGGGGAATACTTAATTCATGAGTTTATTTTCTATCTGAGAAATTTTGAAATTACTTTACAACTTACTCTTTTAGTTACACCTTAGTGGAATTCTATATTTAAAAGGAGGAACCACACCTTTTTAGATATGGTTCGATCAATGATGAGTCAATATACACTCTTATATATTTCTAGGTTTATGATCCTAAAAAAGAATCTTTCCTACTTAATTTAATTCTAGCTAAGGTAGTTGTAAAGAAACCATATGAGATATTGATTGGGAAACATCCCAACATTCATTTCTTTAAATATCAGGGTTGTAAAAATTATATTATGTGTAATGGTTTTGATAAAATTATCCCTAAATTTAAAATGTTTTTATTTTTTAGATATCCAAAAGAAACAATGAGTTATTATTTTCTTAATCCATAAGAATAAAAAGATTTTTCATCTCAGTATAGAGTATTTCTTGAGAGAAAATTTATTTCTCAATGAATATGTTAGAGTAAAATTGAACTTAGTAAAGTTTAAAACCAAAAAATATGAATAATTATTGAGATGGGATATGATAAAATTCCATAAAGAGTTTTGGAAATTAAATTAACTTATATATTATAATAACATCATAGGTTTGGTAGGATTCATTAGGATAATAAGAGATATGATGAGGTTGAGTTCATACAAGATGAACCTATTACCTAGTTATCGAGAGTTCTAGTTTTGAGAAATGATTAAGGATATAAGATTTAAAATGAAATCTATTTATATGAATCTAGTTTAGAAATTGGTGGAACTACCTAATGGGTAATACCCATAGGGTATAAGTTGGTTTTTAGCAAGAAAACTAATATTTATGGTATATTTTTGACCAATAAAGTTCACATGATGGGAAAAAGTTTTAAGAAAAGTCCTGGAACTTATTATAAAGAAACTATTTCACTAGTAATTATGATAAATTATATTTGGGTTTTTCTTTCCAAATAATATTATTATGAATATAAGATATATCAAGTGGATGTCAAAACTACTTTCCTTAATGTGATTCTCTTTGAGGCTGCGTATATGATAAACCTTACAGGATTTGAGGATCCAAATAGTGATATTATGGTTTGAAAGTTGTAAAGTACCATTTAATGACCCATTTTCGGTTATATTATTGGGATCTAATAGATCTAGGATCAAGATGACTTAAAGCTGGGGGTGTTTTTTTAAGATTTAGATTTAAAATTCATGGTTGGCGGATTGATTTAAGGAAGGTTTTATAAGAGTTTAAAGTTTTTTATGGAAGTTTTAAGGTTTAATTAAAGTTTGGGAGAAATACTCATTTGAATAAAAATGTTGTATATGATATCAGGTATTTTGTGGGGGCTTACCTACTACTTTATGAGTGGTATAGGGGAGGGTTGGTCCTAGATCAACCATTGAGTACTCGGTGGAGGAGTAATAAGCACTTGATGGACCTAAAATTATTATTATTATTTTAATTAAAACCATTTAATTTTTTTAAAATAAAAACATAACTCTTCCTCATCCCACTATCATTTAACCAAACCAATAGACCTAAGGATTAATTCCACTCTTTTTTCCTCTCTTATTCTTTCTCATCTATCTCCTTTTATATTAGTTTGATTAATGATCCATCTATGATAGTAAAAACCTATTTGTAATGAAATGCTGTATGTCCTTTCTTTATACATTTCCCTCTTCATCCTTGCTTCCTCTAAATTACTAATATTTGGGGTCCCCCCTATTTTCTCAATTTCAAGCGATCGAGGGTGACTTAAACTATGATTATGGTTGAGTATGCTCTTCATAAAATAGAGTATGTGATACCTTACATATTCCCTTATTCTTTTATCCATTCTCATGGATGTTATGATGGATATCTCAATAATGAGTGTTTAAGTGACCTCGAATTATAAAAATAGGGATTTGAGATGTCTAGGTGAGAATGATTATGGCTTATTAAGACTATAAAAGATGTACCACATTTGGTGCATCTTTTTAAAGACCTATGTATTTATGGGTTAGAAAATTCAAAGGAAATTTGAACTTCTGGTCTTAGGGCATGGTATGTTTTGAGAATTTGGATTCATATCATAATTACGAAGTTTATAGAATCTCAAGGTGGTGTTTTTGGATATGAATTGAGGCTTGAGAGAGGTGTTAGTTGCTTGAGAAAATTTCTATAACTTTGGGTTGATTTTTGAGTTTTTAAATGGGGTTTCCCTTATTTAAAAGTTATTGTGTGGTTAATCCAAATGAGGTAGAGGTACAAGGAAAAATATGTGGATGATTTTTCACTTGGGGTGTTAGAACATAACCTGTGCATTGTTTGGGAGAATCATGTGAGGATAACTATTCAAGGTGTTGTAATTTTTAAGAGGGAGTTGCATGGTTGACACATGGTTTGGAAAATTGTGTATCCAAACCATGTAAGGGTGTAACTTGGGTATAATGAAAGTTACACAGTTTGGAAAATAGTATAGCCAAACTATACGAGGGGTGGGGAGTGTGAATCTTGGGATAGTTTAAGATTCACAGTTGGTGCATGGTTTGGAAAATCATAAGAACAAACCATGAAACAACCCAATTTTATTAAAAATATAAAATTTACTATTTTCTTCTCATTAAAATTTTAATAGATCTCCCCTCTTTTTCATACCTCTCATGTTACTAAACCAGAGGATTCTCCCCTCTACATCCTTCTCTATTCCCCTTGGAAAGGGGTAACTTCTTAGTGATTCCATAGAGGATTTGAGTTATGTTTTTCCTCCTCTCCCCTCCATTCTTCTCCTCATTCATTAACTACTAATTTCATTTTCTTTAGCCCAGTTTTTTTGAAGATTCCACTAAAGTATGGTGAAATCATGTTGTAACAATGATTTTTTTTATGTAGAATAGATAAAGGAAATCCCAAGAGGATGAACCCACGTCATTGTTTATATTTTCATTAGAGGTACATCATCCTATGAAATTTTCAAAGGTTTTTATTAAAATTAAACATACTTGGAAAATGAATGGGTTTTAGTTGATAGGTATTTTTCTCGAGATAGTGTTGGGGGTATGCCACACGGGCCTTCCAGTTGTGGTTGGTCACTGTTTTGGTGTAATGAGGTAGCTTAGTGAGTTTTTAGGTAATTAATCCTTATTGAATTACATTGGATAATTAATTATAATTGTTTTAGTTAATTATTTTGGATTTTATAGCTTAATATAGGATCTTGGGTAATGATATGAGGCTTAGATGAGCTTGAGCTATGGAGGTCAAACTTTCTTAAAGGTAATAACTCCATATGAAGTAGGTGATCCCTAAAAATCTTCCAAATTTTATTTATTTGTTTATTAAACATGTAATATGTGGTCTCACCATGTATGGGTGATTGAACTTAAATTAAATGAATTTTTTATTAACACCTATAGATATAACATAAGTGTCAGGGCCATAATGGTCCCTTAAATGTTAGATGGATGCCTTAGCCTCTAATAATAAAGGAATTATTTATTAATTTATGTGATGGGATACACATGGACTAGGGTAGTTTTATTAATGCTAGTTGGGTAGGTATGAGAGGCTTAGGAATAGTGCAATGGGTGAGATAGTAATATGTTTCACTTATTAGGAAGAACACCTATGAGGATTGAGCGGATCCTTGGAAAGTTCCATGGTTGGGATGATTCCTTTGGGACTCGACATGTTGTGACAGAGAGGGATTTGCTTTGGGATATGGGTTGAGAGATATCATAACAAATATGTGAGATGGACCCAATGAAGGTTGAGGGTATTGTTAAAGACTTTGTATAAGTTTGCAAAGGGCTTTAGTGTGAGTTAGCTTGAGATGGTCTTTGGTGTGCAGAAATTAGTTGTGATGTGATATTTTAGTGAGGTTTTTGATTAGGCTCTTGAGGATTGATTTGAAAAGGAAATATAGGAAAAGATAACACCATGGGGTGTTAGATATAACTTGGTTCTATTGATCATGGACTGGGATGGGTCTGAAGGACCCTAGGGAATTCTATGCGGGTGAGATGATATTGCCAATGGGTTTGGCATGACATGCTTGTGCAACCTAGATGACCTTGAGGGAATTAGCCTATGAGGCTAGATGAATATGGGGACATACTTCAAAGTTAAATATATGCCTTGAATTATGAGTCTATATTGTGATCTTGGGAATGTGGGTTCAGGCATTGTGTACATGATGGTTCTAGGGCAGGATGCGACCCCAAGTATATGTGAATATGGGTTTAGGTTTTGGGGTGGGATGTGACCACTAAGTAATAATGGACTAGTACTTATTCTAGGTATAGGATATGAACATCAGGTATATGATGGTTCTGGGGCAGGATGCCACAGGTTTATGCGATATGAATTTTCATGGAGAGTTTTCCCCCAAGTGTATGATATCATGATATGGTTCTAGGTATGACATGGTCCCCCAAAGTGTATGATATTAGTATGGTTTTGGGGTAGTACTGAGTCCCCTATCTAATATTTATATGGTTCTGGGGTAGGATGGGGTCTCTCTATGTGATATGATTATAGTTTTAGGGTAGGATGAGGTTCTCCTGGGTGATACTATAATGGTTCTTGGGTAGGATGGGGTCCCCTTGGGTGATATGATTATGGTTTTAGGGCTACACATTCCCCTGGGTGGAATGCTTATACTCAGAGGCATCCAAAATTAGTCTAGGAAGGCATGGTCAATCATAAGTGTCAATTTATAATCCTAGGATCAAAAATGATTATTTTATTTCACTTATGTATTTTTTTTATTATTCTAAGCATATCACATGTGTATGCTTGGTATTTACTGGTTATGTTAGGAACGCCATTTTTGGTGGCCTATTGAGTTTTACTCACACCCTTCTCTTGTTTCCCTAATACTTTAGTACCTGAGAAGACCTCATGATCATAGGTTAAGGTAGGGAAGAGGCCCAGTGTTGCATGATCAGACTGGAGTAACTCAATGAGGATTAGAGATTGGGATGTGATGAGGACCAGGGATGGTAGTGGAGTCTCAATGTATTTTATTTCTTTTGGTTATTTTATATATGTGACTGGCTTGATGGGTGATCAATTGAGATGTATGACTGCATGGTAATTTTTCATTTGATATAACATGGGTGTGCTTATTACTTCTATGTACTATGATTGTTTATTATGTATTATTCTTGGTTATTTACATTGTTAAGGGTATAACGGCCCCATGATAACACCTTATACTCTTTCTACTAGTTAGAAGCATCTGGAATATGAAGAGTCACACCTGAGGTCTTGTGACACCACCAACCCCAACACCCTCGAGTGGTCCTTGGCCAGTGGGGTGTCACAATATTGATTTAACATTCTTCATATATTATTTCAAGGCTAGGGGGTTACCTATAATTGGAAAATGGAACTAATAGATGGTTTACAATTTCAAATTGAATATTCTATAGCCTTGTGAAGCCTAATGAGATCGTTTTACACTATTCCATATTATATAGTGAGCTACCCTTTGAATGGGTTGGGTTAGATTAGAGGTTAATTATTTAAGTGAGTTTAAGGGTAACATAACTCATGTACTGGAGTGAGATCACTAGTGGTTGTTGTCTTGGGGTCATGTTGACTCTCTAGTGTGACCTCAATGAGGGTAGAATGAATTATTGGCCACTGATAAGCAAGTTTCCTTGGTTTTTTAGTTATAGAAAAGATAAAAGTATGTTATAAAGAACTTATCACCTTTGATAATGTTTCTTTAGGAAAGTGAATGATTATATAATTAAGTTGGGTTGACCCTTTATGTTACTAAAAGATGAACTTTTTAGAGAGGATAATCCCTTATATTCCATTTACTTTGCAATGATTATATAGAGACCACTATAAGGTATATTGAGACATAAATGTAAATATATTTATCTTTTAAACTTAATTATATAAAACTATTTTCCTTTGAATTTAATTAAAGGATATATTGTTTTGATTTTATCGTGTAGTTCATTATCCATGTTACACCTTGTATGTGTATATGATGTGTCTTCTTGTTTTGACCATGCTGTTTATTAATTTCTTACCATGGATAAATTTTATTCTTTTTTTAACATTTGAACTTCCCTAATGTTGGAAAGGAAATTGTGTCATTTAATTTTTTTATAGATTGCTTCTACAGGTAATATATAACACGGTTGATAGTGTTTATAGGCATGTGTGTTTATTCCCATTGATTATTATTATTATTGTTATGTATATGATACTTTATTATGATAAGCATGTGTAAAAGAGCATATTGTTATAAATGATTATAGGTTCCTCTATTTTTATGAAAAGATCTTAAGTAATGATGATAGATGGTTATTATATGTACACAAACTACACATGAATATATATATATATATGATTGTATTCCTATTTATGAGGAGATATACCTCCTTGGTAAGGATGTATATATACCGATATGACTATGTTCCTTATTATGATAAGAGAGACCTCCAAGTGAGGATGAATATATAAATATATATATGAGGCCTCCTATAAAGGATGAGATTATATAGGTTTCCATAAATGGATATGTTCCTTGGTAGGACACGTTTCTAATAAAGGATAAGTTTCCACAGGTGGAAAAGTTTTCAATAATTAAAGGGTACCATTGCTATGGAATATGAGCATAGATTAAAGCAAGTATAGTTGGTTTCCACTATGAATGAATTAAAACATATAAAACCAACATTTAAGAATTATACATATTGTTTCTATTTAGTAGTAAACTATAATTGAATTATTGGTATTATCTACTAGATTTACTATCTTGTGATACTAATTAATATCATTTCATATTATGAATGTACACATATACTTAATGGATAATGTTAGTGGCACCATTGGTGGTGACTTATAGAGTTTTGTACTCACACTCTACAAGTGTACCTCAGTGGACATGCAAACCAAGGTGATTACAAGGTTATTATAGAGGTGTCTCATCTTTTTTTTATTTATTATTATGTGTCTTACCTATTGTTGAATTATTATGTGATCATGTTTCAATGTGTGATTGTATGATATGTTGGGTCTATTATTTTATTTCATTGTGATTATTTTATATCATTGTTGGTTTTCTATTGTAATACCATAAAGTACTTTGATATGTTATATATTTTTTGATTTTTTGATTTATATATTATTTTATGAAATGATAAATAAGTTATTGTCTCCCCAATAGATATTATTAGTCTCTCATTTCTATCCTGAAGCCTTTGGCATGCAAGGAGGCATACTTAAGTTATGTGATGCTCCAGTAAAGGCTGTACAGACTGTTCCCGGTTAGGGATATTATAAAGTGGTATCATAGTATTATTTTGTTTTGTTTTTATATATTTTACTTATTTGGTACAAGGTAGAAAAATATATTATTGGTTGGGACATGGAATGGACATCGAACTTGGGATTCATGAAAACCTGTATAATGAAAATCTAGGTTTCCTGGAAAGGGATTGTAATTCTTATTTTTCAAATGTCATAGTTTTGTAATGTCTTGGAAAATGATATTATGGGTTATCAATGATTTTTTTAATCCTTTCCTAGGGTGTAATGTGGTATGTGTACATGTATCATATTTATCACATTGGTTTTCATTACATATGTATGATAGTGTGATTGGTAAATAGGTTTTGTAAAATGTTTTATTAAAATGTTTTTTTTTTGGTAAAGACCTCTATAAGAAATTTTTTATTATTAAAAGTGTTAATAATATATTAATTACTATTTTACTTAATAATTTATTAATTCCACACTATTTAACTAAAACATGATTTCTGATGAAATATTTTTGAGGAATATTTTAGGAA
Source organism: Viscum album (assembly GCA_963277665.1). Lineage (NCBI taxonomy): Eukaryota > Viridiplantae > Streptophyta > Magnoliopsida > Santalales > Viscaceae > Viscum > Viscum album. The sequence continues at coordinate 1,478,427,401 of OY728127.1, read as the reverse complement.
ATATTTTTTAGAAGAAAACAAAATTGTTTTAGTTAATAAAAACGTCAAAAATGAAATGCCTAGTGTGTTATTGAATCATTTATTATTAAAATATTAATTAATTAAAATTCACGTTAATAAATTTTTTGTATTCGTCCCTTTATAGTTCTATTATTGAGTTATATGTTTGGGGTAAAACTATATATTTAAAATAAAGATCCATTCTCCTTGAAATATGCCTGAAATGGTTTGAGTGTGGTGGTATGTTATGATTAAATGATAATATATTTATAAATATTGATATAGGGAGATTATTTTTTTAGATCATAGGTAAGGATTAACCTTGGGTGGGATCAAAAAGATGATCTGATGGGTGTATAGGTATACCTTTCACAACAAAGGTTTTATATGATATCAAGGAGCTATCTATCAAACTATTAGTGGTAGATTAAGATATTTAAATTTTGAAAAAGTGGATTAAAGATATATAATTAATTTTAAAATAAATTGTAGCTCCTAGAAACATGTGACCTTAAAATTCATTGATATGGAAAGTGATTATTTCAAGTAGTAAATGACCATATAACTAGAAAGTGTAAATTTAAGATAAAATTGAATAAAATTTTACTTGATTTTATAAGAGATGTTTTTTTTAAATTTATTATGTCTTGGAAGGTTTTGGGGTAAGGAAGCATCCATAACTTTTCTGATCAATAACTTTAGGATAAATTTTCATGGAATAAATTCACAAAGGTCTCTATTTAAAAAATGAGATTGATAATATTTTACAAGTATGTGCACCATTATTTTCCTCGATACTACTATAGGGTGGTCATGTGAGTATTTCTAGTAAGTGGTAGAGAATTATATTATATCTTGATGCTATAAAGATCAACATGGTTTCTAAGTAGAAATGGAATCAGGGTGATGATCTTTAATATGTCAGAGGATTTATTAGCCTATGCGGTAGGTATAACCTCTTTGATCTAGAGTAGTTTCCTTTGAAGTTATTTTAGTGTGGAATAAAAAACATGTAAGAATACTTACTCATGATGAAATGAAGAGTACCATGTAAAACACATGGTAAGGTATTCCAAAAAAAAGTGTCATGATAGAGAGTCTTCTTTATCTATGTGGATTGTCAATTCAAAATACCTTGGAACCATATGACCTAAATTAAAGGATTTTGAATAGGGGTTTTAGGTGAGTAAAAGCATGGATCATGATTGTTATTGCTTATGTGATCATGGAAACCTGATTCATCTATGCTCAGGGATCATTATATAAGGAAAATATTATGGTGGGTAAGTACCCCATCAATTATTGGAACATGATATTGCTTAAGAAAAAATCATGGAATAATTTTAGGAAACCTATTGGGTGGTTATATATTGGTGGTAGTTGCGATTTAACCGTATTTTTTATGTGGTATAGAAACATGTGATACTCACCTGAGGTAGAATTTAATGGTTGGTTTGGTGTGTTATTGGATGATTGGATAATGTCCAATTCATGAATGAACCTAGGTTTGGGTATTTTCTTGTAATTATTAGAGGAAATTCAGTATGTTTGGTAACTAAATGGTGTGGAATTTGAGAATATAGTTAGTATAGAGCTCAAGGTGGAGAATTTTGGTACTTTATGCAGGAGTGATATGGTGGTATTATTTAATTGATGAACTATCTAGAATACCGACTCTCAAGTCATTGTTAGAAATCAAGTGTAGATAGTGAGAATATTCTCGGGTATAACTCTGATGAGAAATGATCCAACTGAGATCCACAACATCAAATAATATGATTCAAAATTGATGATATAATGTTTTCTAAGTTCCATTGGGTTGAGGAATCGTTTCTAATGTGGGATGGAATGTATTGACATCTTGGTGTTTAAGAAACTAGTGTATATGGGAGAAATTGTTTTGGGAGAGTATCAGTTGACTCTTTTCATGAGTGTTCAATTGTAATGAGATGATTCATTGACCAAACATATTGTTTAGGATACCTCTTATGGTTTTTTCGATTAGAGGGAAAGTTATTAAAGTTAATTCAGTAGTATATTTATGCTATTTGGAGACTAAGTGTGAAATATGATATGTTATTCGAGTAGGATGAATATGGAGAAATTCCTATGGTACTTCTCAAGGATATAAATTCATATAGTGGAATGTTTTTAATAACCCATGTTAAGTTATATCATTTGGATCATAGAGATCTGAGTTTGAGTTAACTTAGATATGGGGGTGTTTTTTTGAGATTTAGACATGAAATTTTTTGTTAGAGGATTGATTTAAGGAAAGTTTAATGGGATTTTGGCGTTTTTATGAAAGTTTAGAGTTCTAAGTAGAGTTTGGGAGAAGGTTTCATATGCAGAAAAATATTATAGATGAAACCAATTTCTTAATGGTGGATTACTGGGTACTCTGTGAGAGGTCCAGGGAAGGGGTGGTCCTAGGTGGAAAATTGGGTACCCGATGGAGGGGTACCAGGTACCCAATGGTATCAAATTAATTTTTTTAATTTAATTAAAATAAATAAATTATTTTAAAATAAAAATATATATCCCCCTTAACCCAATATCATTTATTCATAATAGGGGAACTAAGGAGTCAATCCTACCTTCCCACTATTCTACTTCTTTATCTATCTCCTAATTCACTTGTCTGATCAATGATCCATATACATCAACAACCTCACAGCGGTAAGGCTAAGCTTGAATATCCTTTATTTCTTAGTTTCTCTCACTATCTATGATTACTTTATCTAAATCCGTAATATATATATTGGGGGGGGGGTGGTGATTTAACTATTTTTTTGATTCTAGGTGATTGAAGGCAATTCAATCTATGATTATGGTCATGTATTTCCCTGATAAACTATTGGATTTGGTTCCCTAGAACCAACTATCATTATACTTTTGATTACCTATATATTAAAATATATGAATATTAATAATTATCTTATTATATGATGAGTGTTTCTCTATATAATATTAATTTAATAATATACTTAGAGTATTTTTCACATCAAAAGGTTATAGTAGTTCCCATTATAATGTGAACCTTGAAGTATTATGAAAATATTCTTAAATATGTTATATAGTTGAATAAAATCTATCTGATGGGTCACAAATGATGTTTTACCATCAAGTTCCATATACTCATAACACTGATACTTATCCTCATGAATTTCTAACTTGGTAATCTTTAAGAAGGGAGGTTATGAGAATAAACCCACCAATAGGAATTCAACATGTTACATGATTCATTGGATATTACTATAAATGGATGTGTGTATTGGTCCTTATACATGGGATTATTATTAATTTATATCATAAATCACATACTTTCATGTATAATTGAAATACATGATGACATATGATTGTGAAGAAGTAGGATACATTGGGAGTGTCATAAGTAATATGACATTGATAGATAATTCAAGAAAGAATTTGTCCATTCTCATACTGGAAGAAGATATATCAAGCCATTTGATTGAAATATAATTATCTAATTAAGTCCATTTCCATGGAAGTTTATCAATGAGTTTATTTTAGAGAATCAAAAAAAGATATTGAAGAATATAGGTTGATGAAAAAAGTATAAAATATTCTTGATGAGATATCGATACAAAGGTATTATATTATACAGTAAGTGTACATATGAGATTATTATCATTTCTCTATTAATGTATTTCTCCATGGGTTCCTTGATGTGTTGCTAGACTCTAATATTATACTTTAATATTGTTTTCCTAATTCCATTGATAAATAGTCCTAGAGAGTCACACACTAATTATATCTATAATATCAGTTAAATTATACTTGAATTTAATATAGAATAAATATTATTCTTAGTACTGAGGAATAATATTTATTCAGGTTATATATATTTCATTAATTCAATCACTAATTATTTCTGTTTGAAATATATGTGATTTTAATATTAAATAAATATTTATTCACCAATTAGTGAATTTTATATTTATTTATTATTTATTGAATGAATAATAATATGATATTTATTTATAATAAATATTTATTACTCAAGGTTTGATAAATTCCAAGTAGGATTGATGGGCCAAGTTAAGGGCCTGGATAGAAATGATATATTTTATTTAATATCTTTTAAGTAAATAAATATTTATTTATTTAAGAAAATGGTAGTTAAATAATCCATGAGTCAGTTCATGGAATAGAAATAATAATAATAATAATATTATTAGGTGTGTCATTTACTTAGAATAAAGATGTTAGTTAAGGTCCTATGTTCAATAATTGATTCTCTAAACTTAAGTATATTAATCCACTTATATAATTTCTAGGTTATGATAATTGTTGCACACAAATTTTCTCTTAAGAGATCTCTCTTAAGACCAAATAGAATTCCATAAAAAAATCTCTCAATAATGAGAGACATCCTTCCTACTCTTCTATCTCAAGACTAATAGAACAAGGAGGATCCTTCAAGAAAAATGGATTCTTATTAAAATTGATGAAAAATGGTGCAAGATGATCATTGACTTCATGCTAGTGACCTAAGTTCTATCGGTGGCATTCAATGATTTGTGGAGAACATGTGGATATCTATTGAGGAGTTATAATTTGGACTCTTCATTAAAATTATGGTTTGATAAAAAGGAAAAAAAAATTCATCAATGAAGAAAAATTTCTTAGAAAAGGTAATTATTGTTTATAAATTAATTATAAATTTTATGTTGAAATATCCTCTCTTTGAATATTCTAGGGTTTCTATCATCCAATTTAGAGGATTTATCTAAAGAAACAAAAAAAAAATACATTATTGCACATAGGCCCAAAATGCTTCTGATTTACCCCAAAACCTTTAAGTGGTATCAGAGAATCTACATATTAATTTTTAATTATTTTTTAATCATTGATTAATTATTCATTTTTATATTTTAATTTAATTTCCTATTTTTCATTATTTAATCTAAAAGTAAATATATAATGATAGTTTGATTTTATATGACCAAGAACATGACAAGAATAGTGGAATGGAACTCAAAGATCCCATTAATAGTTGATAGATATTCTGGATAGATGATATGGATACATGACATGTGGTGGAAATGTACACGCCATGTACCCATGATCAGCCACATAAGGATGAGCCATGCCGTGACACTTGTCAAGTCATCAATACATTTAATTTTAGTTTTTTATTTTCATTTTTATTTGTTCTTGGAGTTTCTATGTCCTAGGGGTCAAAAATTTTATTTTTGGAGAAAAAATATCCTAGAGAATAGTTGGAATACAATTTATATAACAAAATGGCTAACAATGCAGGAGGGGTGTATTTGGGGATAATAGGATCTTTCATGGTTGTATCATGATTTTTATAACCGTGCAAGGATTTAAAAAAACTATATGACTTTTATTTTTGGGAGAAAGTGGACCCCACATGATTGTTTCAAAATTTTCCAAACAGTGCGGCCAAATAGCATGATATGTCAAGGTCATTAAAATTTTGGATTTTTACCAAAATTCCCTTAATGGATTTAATTTATTTTTCCTTTTTCTATCTCATTAAATGAAGAAATTTTTCCCCATGCTTGGGTTCTTCCTTCTCTTCATTTTTAGTGGATTCTCCTTGAATCCTTGGTGTTTTTGCTAGAGGAAATCCTATTTTTTGAAGATTTATTCATCCTTCCCCATATTCTTTCCTTTTTCTTCCATTTCCATGGAAGTTGAAAAACATAGATGGTGATATGGAGAAATATAAGGTTGTTAATGGATCTTTTGGTTTTTTTTCTTGTGTTTTATATATGTGAGGAATTATCTCTTCAAAATCTAGTGGTTCCATTGAAGGCAAAAATTTTGAAACCATTTATGAGGTAGGTGTCTCTATTTAAGGGTGTTTTCCATGTATAACATTTAATTCCTTATTTAATTTGATTATTATTTATCAAATTGTCTTTTAATTGGTTTATGATTTATTTTTATTTCATATTTTATGTAATTTATGGTTTTCATTGGCAATTTGATGTTTTAAAGTGGTTTTTCAAATGGATTTGGCTTGAATGCACTCTAAGTATTTGATAAAATGGATAAAAGATGTTTTATGGTTTTAAATGGATTTATAAATGGGTTTTAGAAATGATTATACCTTGTGGAAGGAGTTTTATAAAAATAGGAATTTTGGATTATTAAATTTTCTTTGAAATTGTTTTAATGAATGAAACTTGTTTATATTGATATATTTGTAAATGAGTAGCACATGGGGACCTAGTGTGTGAGGGTGTGTATGAATTATATGAATTGGTTGCATCCAAGGTACTGAGAGAGACTCTGGGAGGAAGACCAAGGGAGCTTCTATGGTATTTCCCAAGGGCCTGAGAGAGTCTTTGGGAGGAATACCATGTGGGCTTTTAAAAAATTGTTCAAGGGATTGAGAGAGCTCTTGGATGTTTAGGCTTGGGAAAGATCAAGTTAGTTTCCAACTTATTGTGCTTATTCAAATAGAAAATTATGTGTTAGTCCAAGTCACACTATAACATTATAGTTAGTGCCCATGTTGCATATTTCCTTTTATCAGTTGATTTATATGATTCCCTTTATTATATTAGTGCCTATTTTGGTTGTGATACCTTATGTTATTCCCATTTTCATTTATTTGGATATATGATAGTGTTGATGTTTATGCTCACTTTTATGCCATGTGTGGGTGTGTTTAGCATGTTACGTTGGGTGAATTGTTTCTTTTATTCGATCCTTGTTTATTCATGTGTTAGAAATATGTATTTTTTTGAGAAAAACCAAAGGGATATAAATAGGGAAAATGTTTTAAAGTTATTTTTTTAAAAATTTATCTGGGTTTTGAAAATTAAATTCAAATTAGATTTATTTGTTACATGGTTAAAATCATTATATAGATTAATGGTTGTATTATTCATGGATTTGTGCCTCACGCCATGAATATGCCTTTGGGAGTATAAATACTTTGTTTTGAAGGACATAGGTAAAGGAAATGGAACCATGATTTAGGGTGGATCATCTTGATTATCACCATTTGGGTTGTTATGTTGGAGGAGACATGGTCTCACAGAGTTTGGATAATAAGGTGATATTTTTTGAGATTTTGGTTTAGTTGTTATGCTATGTATTTCCCATTTATTTATTGATCCTTATTTTGAGTTTTGAGATTTTTTCTATGGATATCATGTTTATGTCTTATATACGAAATGTTATATATGTTGATATGATTATTTTTATGATATTTTTATTTAGTCATTATTATGTTAATATGGTTGTATATTTATATATGTTGATCTTGTTTACTCATTAGGTGTACTTGTGCAATTAATGTATGGGTCATACTAGTTTTCCAAGGGTGAAAATATACCCAAATGGTTTATTGTGATGCCCTGGTGCTTGTATCTGGTCTGTGGTGATCGGGAATTTACATCAGGCCCTGTGGCATGATGACTCGGGTGATGGGTTAGGCTGATGTGGGTTTCTTCACTATAAAATAGTATCAGAGGCATGTTTTTATTTAGCGGTCAGTGGTAGATTAGAGCTAGGATCATTGGTTCTCAAGAGGTAGAAATATAGGAGTTCTTAGACATCACTTCTTCATGTAAAATGTCAAGTTTCCATGGGTGGTCTGGGATTGTGTTTAAGTTTTGAGCTTAGTTATTGGTTATTTATTTGGGATTTAATGTATTTATCTATTTATTATGAGTTATGAGGTGATATCATGGGTTATTTTGAGTTTTAGGGTAAATAAGGAAGGAAAAAATGAGGCACACAATTTAGGAACATGGTTAGTAGTAACCATGTGGAACCCGTGTAGACTTTTTATGTCATATTCCAGTGGCACTTACCTGGTTGTTGCTTAGTTTTCCTAACTGTGCTGCCAAACCATGCACAGTGAAATAATGTTTAAAATTTTGAGATTTTCACCCCCTTTCCATTTGAAGTTTCTATTTATGATAATTATTTTTATTGAGATATATTTTAAGGGTTTATTTTGGTTTGATTTTTGATATTTGGGATTCAATTATGTATTAATTGAGCTTGTGTCTTGTGTTTTGTAGACAATGCCTCCCAGAATGGCCTCATATAGGCATAGAGAGGGAGATGCGGAGCATGTAATGCAGGTTAACTCTCCATTTGATCTAGATTTGATGATTCAATGATCCATATGACCCAATACTTATTCCATAAGGGTAGCCTAGTTCTGGAACAAATGGTGGACTAAACTCAGGTGTTCACTAAAATAACTTTAGTATTTCATGGTGATAAGGGGAATTAGGAGCCTAAGGAGTGGATAAAATGGATCAAGTGTATCTTATTGATAATTAATAGGTGGGATTCAATACTTATATATTGTAAGGTTTGAGTAGGAAATGGTTGGAATCCATAGTTATACCGGAGCGGCATGAGGAATTCACATTGACTACCTTTAAAGTGGATTTTAACCAACAGTTCTATCTAGAGACATTAAGGTCAGTGAAGGATCATGAGTTCATGATGATGGAGTAAGGTGATAAATCGGCGATGGAGTATGCTTCCCAGTTTTCCAATTTATTTTATGTGTCTCTTAAACTCATAGGAAACTATTATCTTAAATATAAATGTTTTTAAATGGGTATGAAGGATGAGATATGGTTGATACTTATCCTTCTTTGTTTTACAACATACACTAAGGTTGTTGGGAAGGTGGATATAGAATAGGAATACATGGATATAAATATAGGCCTCAGTGGTGTTCCTTTAGTAGTTTGTAGCTAGATTTCTTCATCTTCCCATAGGAGGAATCATGATGGACCTCATCAAGGTAGTGGTAGGAGTACTCAAAAGTCACCAGGAACCACACTAATGGTTTTTAGGGTGTGTGTTAATGGAATTTTATCAATGTGGGAAGTATATCCATACTAAAATTATTTTTCCCAAGGCTCTAAGTATGTTATATTGGATTCATTATCCAGGTCATATTCAACACTTCTATAAGATTCCCCCGTAAGTAAGTGGAGTTGATTCTTCATTCTGTAAGGGATCAAAGGTGCAATAAAAAGCTTATAATGGTGCAGGATATCACCTTCAGGTTAAAGGGGAATCTCACCAGGAAAAGAAGGCTCAAGGAAGGCCTAATTTAGGATGTATCCATGTAATATATATGAAACATGAGGACACTAAATCCATTATATCCACCATGAGAGGCATAGTGTTTATTACTTCTTCTACAAAATCTATTTTATTTGATACTGGTGCTTCTCATTCATTCACCTCGTTAAAGTTACTTGATGCTTTAGGTATGTGAGTGGTGCTAAATCCCTTTATGATTGAATTTATTACCTCACAGGGTAAAATTAAGTATCAAGGTTTTAATTCACCATAGTGTTGTACTTTAATTATCGATGTGAAATTCATTTGGAATTTGCTCATGTTGGAACTAGATGTTTTTGATCTTATTATATGTATAGATTAGTTTCTTAAATTTAAATCATAGGTTGATTTATATCACTACAAGGTCCAATTTATATATCTTAATATGAGAAATCACATATTCTAGGGTGAGTGGGATCCATGATCCGGGAGGTCAGGGCCCATTTTTTTAGAAATGGGATTGATATCATGTCATATGTATAGGTTTTTCTTTGATTCCATGAAGCAGGGTTTAGTTGGTTGACTTTTAGTGTCCATTGACCGATACTCTTATGTGTTTCTAGAGTATTTTTCTAGGTTTCCTCCCTAGTGATAGGTTGATTTTACTATTGATACTCTCTCTGATATGAACCAATTTCATTTCCATTTTACTAGATGGATCCGAATGAGTTGACAGAGTTGAAAGCTCAGTTAGAGGACCTTAAGAGAAAGGGATTTATTCTTCCTAGCATGTCACCATAAGAATCATCAGTTCTATTTATAAATAATGAAGGGGAAGTATTATAATTTTCATATATTATCATAAGCTTAATCAGTTGACTATAAATAATAAATACCCATTTCTCAAAATTAATGATCTTTTTGATCAGCTTAGAGGAGCTTATTGGTTCTCAAATATTGAATTGAGATTAGGGTACCACCAGTTGAGGGTCTAAGAGGAGTATTTCTTAAGACCACCTTTCGAAGTTGGTATAGAAACTTTGAGTATTTTGTTATTCCATTTTACCTCACTAATGATCCCGTAATCTTTATGGTCTTGATGAACCAAATATTCCATCACTTTTTAGACTCCTTCATGGTCATGTTTGTTGATGACATATTGATTTATTCCAAGATATAGGAGGACCACACAAACCACCTAGTTGTTGTTTTAGAAATATTTAGAGAGCATCACCTATATTATAAGCTATCCAAATACCAGTTTTAGATTAAAGAGGTAAAATTAATGGGCCATGTGATTTTTAAGAGTGGAGTTTCAGTGGATCTTATGAAGGTTCTAGTAGTTATGTCTTTAAAGAGACCCAAGAATGTGTTTGAGATTATAATATTTTTGGGATTATATGGGTATTGTTGGTGCTATTTTCAGTACTTCTACATGATAGCTTCTCCCTTAAAGACCTTGACTTGAAGAGGGGTGAATTTTGAGTGGAGTGAGAAGTTCCAATGTTCTTTTGAGGAGTTTCATGCTCTTTTGACATTTACACTAGTTTATGTGGTGTATTATGATGCCTCAAGTACGAGGTTGGGGTGAATGCTAATTTAGGATGACTATGTGGTGGATTATTACTCATGGCATCTATTTCCACATGAGTGGAATTACCCCACCCACTATAAAGACCCTGAACCTTGAACCCAATAGCCAAAGTCAATGGTTACTTTATTACGTTGTCACTAGATGTAAGTGATAACATACCAAAGTATTGAATAGTTAATATTCTTGGAAAACCATATACATACTTGAGTTCCACATTATATTTGAAAACATAAAATACAACATTGTATTTTATTTGAGAACACCATAGTACCCTTTATCATATCCCTGTATATCAATCATAAAACACTTTCTGGTATCCCAGGAAAAGGAAAAATAAGAAATGGGTGAGCTGAGATACTCAATAAGGGTATGCATATAATGTAATCTAAATAATACATAAATAATATGGAAATAATAAATGATGATTAAATAATATCATATAAATAATCTCATGAGCTATAAACTTATCCATGGATATTATAAAAAATCAAATAATCACATGGACATCAATAAATTATTTCATAATTATGGAATGAAAAATGTTGTACATATAAAACTTACTGTTGAGGCCTTAACCAAGATATCTGAAAATACCATTAAGGGATTGTTCCATGACATCTATATAAATGGGTAATGCCTCAGCTAAATCCCAATCTATTTTGTCTCATGAAACTTACCAATGTATCGAGGGGATATAGTGTTCCCCACCCATAACTTACTAAGTCTAATTCATTCCATATATGAAAGGGGTGAAACATAATCAATGTAAAAATTCATATTAAAAAACTAGCATATGAAATGTTAATACTTTCCCATAATCCTAAACCACCAAAAGTAATATGGTGAATGATATCAAAATAGTACATCCCCCATCAAACTGATCATAAAAAATCTAGAAAAATAATAAGAATGGTATCATCAAAACATATAACCAGTGGTGTATAAGTAAAATAAGAGTTTTTGTTATTGATGAATATAAATACCATAAAAAGTTCATTAAAAAAATTCTTGAGGAAAACACCCTTTTTAATTTTAAAATAAATTTTAAAAATAATAAATTTCTAGAATATTATGAAAAAAATTATCTTTAAAAATAATCCTGAAAACACGTATAGGAATATTCAAATAATGTAATTCTCATGATGGTAGGAAATTTATTCCATTCTATATATGTTAAAATAAGGATTCTTTTCACATTTCTGGTAAAATAAAAAAAGTAACTCATTTGAAAACGAAAAGAAGATTAATTTTAAAAATATTTTTTAAAAATTAAAAAATGGTTAAAAATATTTTTAATAAATCATTTTTATAGTTTTTAAAACATTCTTAAAAATATTTTAAAAAAACATGTAAATGGAAGAAAAATGATATTTGATCGAAGAGAGAAATAATGCGAGCTTTAAAAAATATTTTCTAAATAATTTTATGTGCTAAAGAGAAAAAATGGTACGATTACTTGAAAATTTCATGAATAAATATAGGATAATAAAATTAATTGGTTTTAAGATATTAATATGAAACAATTAACCCAAGGTAGACTTAAACATAAACAATCCCGAATAAATATGATATTGTGAAATAAACCCGTACTTCTTTGTTAACTTTTTAATCATAACCCCCATGAAATAAATAACTTAAAATGGAAATTTAAATACCATTAATATAAATATATTAATGATATAATATATCAAAGTGAAATTATAAATAACACATAAAATAAATAAGTGGTGAATATGGCATATGTCTCATAGATTTAAAAGTGAGATGAGAAACCCTTACCCAAGGTCTGTATTCCTTAATTTGGGTCTGAAAATTCAATATAATAAATATAGATTTATTATATATATATTGTAGAAACATATTAATATATATCATACCCTATATTATTTACTTATATCCTTTTACTATCCATTTATTAATAATTTATTAAAATCACTATTCCGGGTGATAACTGCTTCGTTTTTCATGTATGTTTGGTTTGGTAGTTTTGGTCCTTGTAATTTTATCATGGTTATATAATATAAAAAATGTTAAAAATGATATAATTATCATGTATATTAATTATATAAATGTTTATGGTCATCTATAAAATTTATAGATATAAAAATTTATTACACCATTCATGGAGACGGTAGGCCGTACGTATGCATGAACATCATTCTCATTTTTTGACGAATGGAAAAAAATAAAGGTAAATAATAATTATAATTTCCAAAATCATTATTATTTAATATAAATCATATATATTCACCAAACCTATCCTTATTTCTATTTAAGTAAAACAAAAATGAAAAAAATCACATCAATTCGTGGAGGTGGTTGTCCGCATGTATGCATGAGCACCGTTATTATATTCAAATGGATTGGAAGGTAAGAATATAGATGTAATATTATCATTAATAGGTTATAATTATCTAATAATTATCATATATAAAAATTAAATCCATCATAATAACCATCCATGAAATATGGTGGTGGAAAATGAATTGAATCGCTTCGTGGAGACAATAAGCCGTATATACGCACAAGTGATACCTTCACTTCCAATTTGATGGGAAATAGGGTGGATAATGGTGATTTAATGATCATAATAAAATTTAAGTATAATTTAGGATAATTAATTTATTAATTTATGATAAATACCATATATTTATATGAGGTAAACAATAAGTAAAAATAAAGTGATCGGTTAAGGCAATTACCCCTCCTTTGAAAGGAAGTCCTTTAAATATCCTATTAAGTGTCCTAAGGTTGGTATTTTGGGATGAAAAACACCTATATAATATGTATAAGGAAGTTTATAAGGGATTTTTTCATGTTTTGGTCGAGATATAAGGCTCAATGTGGTGTAAATAAGTAAGGAAGGAGGTTCCCTTTTATAATTGAGCCGAGGGACATTTTTGGACTTTCTTAAAAGATTAAATTATAATAAAGTCATTATCAAGAAAAATGTATCCAAATGGAAAGTTATTTGAACATAGTGTAGTATATGGTTTAAATATCATCAAATAATAAATATTTTATAGGTTTTTGTGGTGTTTTAATTGTCATATTTTAGTTTAAACCCTTAGTTAACCTATTTTAACATTAACCATAGTAACATAGTTTTCACTCTTAAAAGAATATTATTTTACATATAAGGTGAGAAATGGTTAAAAATTGGATAAGGGATAAATTTTTTAACCATATATTATCCACCTTTTTCTATTTAAAATTTTTAATGATTTTTTAATAATTTAATAAAATATTATTTTGATAAATTATCATTAATGTCAATTTTGACACTATTCATTTAATTTGACTTCAAATACATCAAATATTTTTTTTTATTTTGAATATAATTCATTTAAACCTCATTTTTATGTCATATTAATCAAAAAAATTATATAACACTATAAAACACTCAAATTATATCACTTTTAATATTTTAAATATCATTTATTTTATTTTTCTATTAATTGAATAAATACTGTATTAGCATTGCACAATAATTTAATGTAATTATATAATCACTAAAAATTTAAAATAAATTATCAACTTAAATATAATTTCATTATTCATAAAATTGAAATTTATATTTGTTCATAAATGTCTTTTGTCCCTATGTGGGCACATAATATGAATTTAAAACTAAGAGAGTGACATTTTGTAACTTTCTTTGATTTAAATATTATATTGGTAATTTTCATGTAAAAGTGTCCATTAAACATATAAATTTAAAATATAAGGTGATATGGGTCTAATTATATTCATACAATAAGAATTAGGATGAAAAATTATGAACTTATCACTTAGTTTTAATCTAGATTAAACAGATTTACCCTTTACCGAGGTAATAATTTTTACCATGGTTACTATTAATATTGACCAAAAATAAAATGGGGCCTATATAAAAAATTTGAACCTCATAATTAAAAATATTTAATACATTTTATTAAATTAAATACCTATAATTTTTAGAATTTAATTTAAAATCAAAACAAAAAATGCAACATAGAGTAGTTTTGCATAAAAATGTTTTTATACCAAATATATTGATTCCAATGAACTTAGTTGAATTATTAATAATATAATATAATTAATTTTACTTTTAAATTATTTTAAAACAAAATTTAACTTTTTAAATTCCAAAAAAATACAGTTTTCAATAAAAATCGGTATTTTCACTATTCACTGGAAAATTAATATTTTCAGAAAAATATGAAAATTTCACCCTAAGATAATTTTTATGTGATGATTTAAAAAATTATATTATTTTTATAATATATAAATTATAATTTTTTTATAAATTAATTATAATATCTTCTTATAAAAAACAATAAAAATCATTTTTAAAGAAAACAAATTTCTGAAGCATAAAATAAATTTTTTGAAAATTGAGTACTTATTTTCTTAGAATTAATCAATTAATTTGAATTTAGTAGGTCCTCTGTATATATATATATATATTTCATAATTCATTTAATACTATTCATATAAACCAATTCAACATCTAGGTTATAATAACATTTCTTGGTTTGTTTAAGATCAGTGTTGTGTGTTATCAACCCTAATTTTATACTTTTAAAATATCAAGGTGTTACATTCTACACCATTTAATAAATTAAATCCCTGAAATTTAAACTTTTGTTTGGTAATCATAGTTTTATGTATGAAAATTATCTTTTAAAAATCCCACATTAGAAAAATGGTTAATAAAACTTCTTCTTGAAAATTGGGAAAGAGAAATATGAAGATAATCTAGAATAACACATATCTAATGTTCCAAATAGAAGAAAATTAGTGGGAATTGAAAATATGGACATGAAAGAGAAAAATAATTCCTAAGTATTAATAGATAGTGATAGTGAACATGATCATGATAAAGTTAACCATAAAAAATCCATAAATTTTTGATGGGTTAAAGGACTATTGATTTCTCAATAAGAAAAGTAAATGAATAACATTTTTATTTCAAGGTACTTTTTCAAAAGTTGAGTGATTATTTTACTATCCAAATAAAGTAATCAAGAAAATAAACTTACTTGATTTATTTCCATGTCATAAGCACAATATCATCCTTTGGTAGTGCTTCTCTCAATTTTTAATTTATCTGTTATGACAAGAAATGGATATTCAAGATGATTTTTTATGTCTGAGGCACTAAAATAATATTTTAAAAAATCATAAGATCCATAAGTTATTCTTTTGACCTCTGAACATTTACCAAAACCAAAATGGTTAGCACATGTTATCCAATATGATAAATCACACTTTAACCTCAGAAAATAATATCCAAATTTCAACTCAATCCATTCCATAAGTAGTTAACCTTAAGGGTCCTCCGAAATATGTCTCAGAAAATTAAAAAAACAAAAAATTCATGAATAAAGACACTAAATTTACAAAATCAACTTATCATTAACCCCTTATTAAGTTACTCATAATGTCACATTTAAATACCTTGATCACATAGAAATAACTTGAATCACCACAAAATATTAATGAAAGCACGCATGCTTCCATGAATTAACTATCTCTTTATTCACTTAAATAAAATATAATATTATCAAATATAAATCCAAAACTGTAGTAAAATTCACCATGAATTACTTTTTCATCAAATCACCAACCATTTCCAAGGTCCCCAATACTATCCCATTTAATTCTTCAATGTTAACATTATCTTTATCCCAACTAAACATTAATAATTCAACATCACATACATATTAAGGGTTATATTTCCATTATTCATGTATTATCTAAAAATATCACCTTACCGCCAAATCACTCTTATCAGTTATCAGTACCATTCAACATATTCTTTAAAATCCTTGATAAAAAACTTCTGGAGTATAATCCATATACATTTTATAATTCTTATAACAAGAATATCATTGATAAAATACTTCTACAACATAATTCTTGAATCCAAATACTCAAGAACATTAATCATTCCACTTATGTTATAGTAATAGCATAAGATTGACCTTGATCCATTTGTTTCTTCTGAGGTATATTACCCTGACGTTTGGGGCATTTGTTTATGTAGTGACCCATATCCTTATAGTCGAAACACCTAATGTTATAGGCTTATTTCTTACCCTTGAATTCACATATCTGATGGCCTTTATCTTCCATACTTGAATCAAACTCACATTCCATTCAATTAAGAACTACGATGTTTCTTTCCACAATTATCACATATGGGAAAATTCTTCTTTCTATTGTTCCCCTTATTAATTTTTTATCTTATGTCATATTATTCTCCTACTTTTCATAATAATAATAAGTCTTGGAGAATTATTTATATATATTTATAGAACATGATACTATATCCTCATATTATGAGAATGTTTAAGAGACTATTTCCCTTTGAAGGATTATATTTATCCCATCCAAGAAATGGTCAATCTTTCTCTATGGATTACATATATAGTCTGAAATATGCTTGAATAACCTTGTAAAGTTAGAAACATACTTAGCAACATTTTCTTATTCTTTTCTCTTAAACTAAATAATTATCTCTCTATATTTTCTTATTTATCATGAGGAAAATATTTTTCCAAGAAAAGTTCCTTAAAATACTTCCATTCCATTCTCACCATTTCCTCTACATTCTTAGTGTTCCGAATCAATAAAAACCATTGATCTATATCCCATGAGAGACGATAAAACTCAATGAAAAACTTATCCCTTTAATTAATTCCAAAAGTGAGAAATATATTCTCTAAATAACTTATCCATTGCTCAACTACAAATTAATTCATAGTTCCATTGAATGATAGAGGTTCCTGGCGTATAAAGTTCTCTAAAATTATTATACTGCATTGTGTATTAGCGAGATGCTTCATACGGTCAAGGTTATTAGTTATAACCCGAGTCAACCACACCAATATAGTTATAACTTGTTCATCTCTAGCTCCATATCCATCTATAACTTCATTATCTTGACCAGGAGGTAAATCCCTACATGAATTATGTGCATTGACATATTTACCATTCCTTCCACTGGGCTCCATTTCGAAACAATGACATATACTATATTATCTCTTAACATTATGAATCATAATGTATAGTTTCAAAACTTGTGAAACACTTAACATAAATTGAAAAATTTATGCATATCTAATCTCAGAATCATAAGCTTAGTTTCTTTCAGAATATTCTCAAAGCCAGTCATAGGTTTATATTCCCTAATATATGTTTTTTAAATCGAGTTCCCAAGGTTTATTCTAATTTTTTTTTGATGCCAACTATTAATACCCCGATCCTAGTAGCCTAGAGATAGTGGTTACTTTATTACATTGGAACTAGATACAAATTATCACATCCTATAGGACTGAATAGTTTATCATTCATGGAAAATAGATACATACTTGAGTTTCACATTACATTTTAAAACATAATATACAACATAGTATTTTCTTTGAAAACACCGTAGTCCCATTTAGAATATCCATATACATAAATTTTAAAAAACTTTATGGTATCTTGGGGAAAGTATAGATAAGAAAATGGTGTGATCAAATGCTCAATATGGGTATGCATACAATGAAAGAAAAATAAGGCATAAATAATATGGAAAGAATAAATTATGATAAAAAAATTCATTTTAAATAATATTAAAAGATATAAACTTATCCATGGATATCATAAAAAATAAAATAACCACATGGACATAAATAACTAATTTCTTTATGATGGAATGCATAATGCTGTATATATAAAACTTACCATCAATTCCTTGATCAATACATATGAAAATACTATCAAGGATTTATTCCATGACATCTACATAAATGGGTAAGGCCTCATCCAAAACCCAATCTAGTTTGTCTCATAAGACCTACTGATACATCAAGGGACTATAATGGGATCTACTAATCACTTACTTATTCCAATGAATTCATTATATAAAAATGGTGAAACATAATCAATATAAACATTCATCTTCAAAAACTAGCATAAAAAATGATAATATTTTCCTATAATTATAAACCATCTAGAGTAATATGGTGAATGGTATCAAAATAGTACATCCCCAGTCAAATTGATCATAAAACATCTAAAAAAATAATAAGGATGGTATCATTATAAAATATCCTCAGTGGATCATAATTAAAATAAGGTTTATTATCATTGATGAATAAAAATACCATAAAAATGTCATTAAAAACATTCTTGAGTAAAACACCCTTTTCACTTTGAAAATCTATTTTAAAAACTATAAATTTCCATAATATCAGGAAAAAAAATTTCTTTAAAAATAATCATGAAAAATTGTAGTGGAATATTAAAATAAAGTATTTGTTATGATGGTGGAAAATTATGTTCATTCTGTATATGTTAAAAAAAATATTCTTTTCACATTTTTGGTAAAATGATAGAAGTACCTCATTCAGAAATGATAAGAAGATACCTTTTAATTTTTTTTTTGTAAAAATTAAACATGGGTAAAAATGTATTTAATAAATCATTTTGAGATTATTGAAAAAATTGTTGTAAATATTTTTATAAAACATGGACATAGAAGAAAAAGGATATTCGACTGAGAGAGAAATGAAGTCGGCTTTTCTAAAAAACAATTTCTCAATAATTTTACATACCATAGAGAATAAAATGGAACTATTACTTAAAAATTTCATGAATAAACAAAGTATAAGAAACTTTATTGGTTTTAATATAGAAATATCAAACAATTTCCCCAAGGGTGACTTAAACATAAAGAATCCTGAATAATGGTGAGATTGTGAAATAAACCTTAATGATTTAGTAACTTTTGAATCATAATCCCCATGTAAGAAATAACTTAAAATGGAACTTTAAATACCATAAATAAAAATATATTAATAATATAACATATCAAAGTGGTATTATACACACCGCATAATATAAATAAGTGGTGAATATGACATGTGTCGTTTCGAAGTAAAAGTGAGATGAGAAACCCTTACCTCAGGTTCGAATTCCTTTGTATGTGTTTGAAAATACTTTATAATAAATATAGATTTATTATATATCTATTAAATAACCATATTCATATATATATTACCTTATATTATTTACTTATAACCTTTTATCACCATTTATTAATAATTCTTTATTAAAATCACTGTTCCGGGTGATAACTGCTTCGTTTTTCATGTATGTTTTGGTTCAGTTGTTTTGGTCCTTATAATTTGATCATGGTTATATAATATCTAAAATGTTAATAATGATAGAATTATCATTTATATTCCTTATATAACTATTCATGGTTCACCATAAAATTTATATATATAAAAATGAATTACACTGTTCATGAAGAGGGAAGACTGTATGTATGCCTAAACATTGTTTCTATTTTTTGAAGAATGGAATTAAAGAAAGGTAAATTATAATTATCATTTAAAAAATAATTATTATATAATATAAATAATATATATTCATAAAATCTATCCTTATTTCCATCCAAGTAAAATGAAAATGAAAAACAAATCACATCGATTTGTGGAGGTGGTAGTCCACACGTATGCATAAGCAACTTTATTGTATTCCAACATATTGGAAGGTAATAAGGTAGATGTGATATTATCATTAATGGATTATAATTATTTCATAATTATCATATATAAACATTAAACCCATCATAATAACTATCCATGAAATATGGTGGTGAAAAATGAATTGCATCACTTCATGGAGACGGTAAGCCGTACGTACACACGAGCAATACCGTCACCTCCCATTTGATGGGAAAGAGGGTGTATAGGGGTGATTTAATAATCATAATAACATTTCACTATATTTAAGACATTTAATTTATTATTTTATGATAAATTCCAAATATTTATATGAATTAAAGAAGAAGTAAAAATAAAGTGATCGGTTAAGGCGATTACCTCTCCTTTGAAATAAATCCTTTAAAAATCCAATTAATGATACTAGGTTTGGTATTTTGGGATTAATAGCACCACTATAATGTGAATGGGGAACTTTATAATGAATTATTTTTGGTTTTTGTCAAGATATATGGCACAATATGGTGTAAATAAGTGAGGAAGGAGGTTCCCTTTTATAATTGAGGTGAGTGGCAGTTTTGGAATTTCTTAACATATTAAATTATAATAAAGTCATTATCAAGAAAAATGTATCCAAATGGATAGGTATTATAACCTAGGGTATTATATGGTGTAAATATTATCAGAAATTAAAATTTGGATGGATTTTTTGTGGTGTTTTAAACCTTATCTTTTAGTTTAACCTCTTAGTTAACCTATTTTAACATTAACCATGGTAACATCTTTTTTACTCTTAAAAGTATATAATTTTACATATAAGGTGACAAATAGCTCATAATTTTCCAAGGGATAACGTTTTTAACCATATATTATCAACCTTTTCCTCATTCAATATTTTAATGACTTTTAAATAATTTAATGCATTATTATTTTAATAAATTATCATTAATGTCAATTTTTACACTATTCAATTAATTTAACCTCAAATACATCAAGAAAAAGTTTTATTTCAAATAAAATTTATTTATACATCAATAATATGTCATATTAATCTAAAAAATTCATGTAACACTATAAATAAATCAAATTATATCACTTTTAATATTTTAAATATCTTTTATTTTATTTTTCTATTAATTGAATAAATACTGTAATATCATTACACAAACATTTAAGGTAATTATATGATCACTAAAAATTATAAGTAAATTATCATCACGAATATAATTTCATTATTCACAAAAGTGACATTGATATTAATTCATAATTTTCTTTTGTCCCTATGTGAAAAAATAATAGATATTTAAATCTAAGAGAGTGACATTTTATAACTTTCTTTGGTTTAAATATTATATTGGTCATTTACATAGATAATTTTACATTAAAAATTTCAATTTAAAGACTAAAATGATATGTTTTAAATTGAATTCATCCAATAAAAATTAGTGTAAGGTCCCAGATCCATCTAGTCTGACTCTTTGAGTGTTTCCGATTCCCATGGTGATTGAAGGAGGACTAAAGAGGGTCTGGTGGTGTTTGAATACTAAAAGATGGAAGTATGAAGAATTCATGAAGTGTAAGGGTTTCATGTCATGAATGTTTGGTTCATGGATTTTATGAGGCTGTTTTTTCTAAAACCCTATGGTTTTCTCCCAAACCCCAGGTGGCCAGTGGTTCTCTATTCAGGTGTTTTGTGATCCCTTTGATGGGGATTAATTCTCGGCCTTCCATCTTCGATCCATGGTGATATGAGGTAAATTATACCTTTTTATATCATAGTTATTTTATTTGAATCCTCTCACTTGTTCTTACCATGTGATGGTGATTTATCTCAATCATTCTAATTGGGTTTTCTTGGGTGTTTATTGGTGCGATTATGGAATGACGTCCTTGGAGGGATGAAACTCTTGCCAGAGGGGTGATCGAGATCTATGATGTTGGTCCATTCTCATGAGAAGAACATTGATATATTTAGCGTATGTGAATTATTTCTTCTCCTATTTATTTACACGCAATCATAATTCTATCACTGTTTATCCTTTTGGATTACAATGGAATTAACCCAATATTTATTGAATCAGATTAATAAAATGTAACGACCCAAAATTTTATCAATGAAAATTTTCTTCTTCTTATTATTTCATATGGTATGAATCAAATACAATCACATAGAGGACACAATAAAAAATTTATAAATGAGGAATACATGTAATAAGAGGTATTTATTGAAGTTAAGGAACTTATACCAACGAAATAGTAATTTGACCTTGAATTGTAATGTGACTAATAGGAATAGTAATCTGGCAAATAGAATGGTGACCTCACCTATGAAATTATAAATAAAATTTAGGTATCTTATAAATGAATACATGATATAATTAACATAATGATTTAAAATAAAATTTCTTTTCATAAAATGTATTCATAAATTATTAATTTGCTGTCTTATGATTTTAAGATAATTTCATGATACCTTAATTAATTTTTCAAAGTGCTATAAAATTAGTTATAATTTTAAAATTAGTATTTTTCAAGTAAATGATGATTTTAGTAAAAAATTAAATTTATTAAAGTTAGAAAATTATTTTCCTAAAATGGAATTCATTTTTAAATTCTACACATCAAAAAATGGCTAGGGATAATTTTTGTTATTTTTCTAAAATACTTGAATTTTTGGGGAATAGTAAACTATGATAATTTACGATAAAAGCTAAATATATGATTTTTTGAGTCATTGTTGATTTGAAGATGATTTAAGACAAAAATATATAACCCTCCTTAATTATTTTAATATATTTAGTGATAAGGTTCAGACTATTCATAGTCTCGATGCAAAATAATAAACTAATGAATAAGATAATGAGAAAACACCCCTCTCTTCCCGTATAAATACAACCCATCACCACCTATTATCCTCACACCTTCCAGGACTTGAAGCTTGTCCAAGATCTTCAAAATACTATTCCCAATCCCCTTACCCATATCTAGGATCCCTTATTATCATCAAAATACCAAACCCTTTTCCCTAAGGAGGTTCTCAAGGAGGAGAAGATCAAGAGGTAAAATACTCTTTCTTTTTCTTTTAATTTCTTTTCAATTTCATTTCATTTACTGTCTTATAATCACATCTACTTATAAAAATGACATAATAACTATAATATATTTTATATACTATAATTTTATTATTTTAATGGAATAATTCATCTTAAAATTTCTTCCCTTTTTTCCTTTTATTCTAAAAATGAATATATCATCTGTGGTGTGTCGATTTACCGTCACTGTGGACGATGCATTTTAATTTTTCACTACCACCTTAAAGTCTAGTAATAGAATAATTATGATGGTTAAATAATATTTTATTATACACATTATAAGTTATATAATGTTCTGGAACCTATAAATATAAATTTGATGATATAATCTCACAGTGATTGTAAAATCTGCCAAAATAAATTAAATAATTTTCATTAACTATTTATCTAATTATCCATCCTAATATCATATAAAAAATGATATATAAGATCATTTAATAATCTGTAAGTTAATTAATAAAATATAATCTCAATTTTGTATGATTATCCTCATTTTACATGAACTTACATACTTGTATACAAGAGTACTGATCATGAAAACCAAGAAAACGAACACCCTTGAAAAAATAGAATTAAACTCTATAACACATCATAATGGACATAAATGAAATTAATTAAATTATAATAAATAAAATAAATTTATAAGAGGTTATGGATTTATTAATTAATTAATATAATTTTATTATATAGGATATTAAAGTGAAGATAATATTTAGACATAAGGTAAGGGGATTCCCAAACCCAATTTCCTTTATTTGGGTCATTCCTCTTTCATTCCAAATTTTAGTGTGGATGTTATTCAACTATAATTTATTTATTTATACCTATTTTTTTGGATATACATGTTTCCAATATTATTTTATAACAAATTCAAAGATTTTCCCAAAAGAACTCATCTTTCTAAAAAAACACACCTTTTTTACATCTCTTGATAATATTTCTTCTTAACTCAATATTGATGATTCTTATACCAAGTATTTTATTACCTTTTCTTTTTGGAACCCCAAGGTTTATTCATGACTGTATTCTTTATTAAATTATATTGAAACCCATTTCCTTTCCATGGTTTATTTTATGTTCAAGATTGATATATGTTCTATGTGGTATGAATGATTATGTAAATGTTATGGTGTGACGAGTGTGCATGAAATTATATAGCACTCCAATGCATTGGGTAAAGTGATGTATCTAATGAGATAATTGTAATATGCATTAACATGATGATATATTTATTCAAAATGATTATTTTATGATTATTCACATATGTTATGCATGAAAATGATGCTAGCTTTGTTCAGAACTATGCATGGTAGTTGAGCACTAAGACATGATGATTCATTTTTATGCATTGTCACATTCCATGACTTTATCTAATGCTTCCTCTTATGAATATTATGATGATACCATGATTATGTTATGATTATGATGATTATGCTCACCCATGTTATATTTATTCATGTTCTTATCTATCCTCTTACTAGTATTTTTTCTCACTCCTTTCTTTTATGTATATTCTTAGGTGATTATTTGTAATAAGGAGAAAAAAGGGCCAATAAGAAGTTATAGAAGAAGGAATTAAATAATTTTTATGTTTTATTATGTAAATGTTATGTTTGGTCCTAATTTTTCCAATACACTAAACCTTTGGATCTTGGTTTTGTAACACTATTATATTTTTTATCTTTAAAATTATGTAATAGTAATGTAATAAAAGTAAAGATGCTATAGTTGGTATCCGAGAACGATTTATTTAATTTTGGAATTAGGATTAGAGAACCTTAGTGAAAACCCTTAGTATGAGACTTAGTATATGTAAGTACCCAATAAGATTTGTTTTAAAAATATAAACATTGGGATCCCATAAGATATGCATTTAGAGTTAATTTTAAAAATTAATAAATTATTTATTCATGAATTACTGACTTGTGTTTTTTCAAACCTTATCTATTTTAGAAAATGGTAGGAATCAAGGGAAAACAGGACAATAATCCATGTGAGGGACAATGTAGTGAATGCCCAAAATACATCTCCAATGCCTTGGGATGTGGAGTTCAAAATTTCACAGCAATGCTTACCTAGCTATATCAGGACATGAAAAACAACATGAATAATGTGGAATGTCCTACTTGACCTAAGAGGGAGAAACTGGTTGTCAAGTATTTTATGAAGAAACGAACACCTAAATTTAGTGGATCTTCTGATCCACTAGTCCTAGAATAGCGGGTCAACTCAATGGAGAAGATATTTTCTATGCTTCACTATTCTGAGATGGAGAAGGTGAATCTGGCTATTTATCATTTATATGGAGAGGATGATCAATGTTGGGAATTTATTAAGAACACCAATCCAAATGATGAAATTGATTAGAGGATGTGGGAAGACTTTAAGAAAATATTTCTTAACAAGTAATTCCCTCAAAATCTTTATACAAAGGTAGAGAGATAATTATTAGAGTTGAATAAAAAGGAAGGTGAATATTTCATGGCTTATGAAGAAAATTTTACAAGGTTTTAAAGTAATGCCTTGGGTTTTGTTATCAATCCTCTAATGGTCCGAAGGCCTTCATTTTTTATAGATTTTTGATAATCCACATTTCAAGGGGTGATGTGGAACCCATTAAAAACTCGTAACCATAAGTATTTCATAACCCATAGGCCTTATATGAATCCATTGCTCACAGGATTCAAACATTACATACAACCAAGACTAAATACTTAGAACTACTCCTCCCCATCATCTTCATCATGAAGTCAGCTCTCCACCGCTGTTCAGTTAGGCTTTCTCATGCATTCACAGGCTTGTCCCGATGGAAGGTGACATACCCTATCATTATTGTAATCTATTTAGCTTCTGCTATGGTGAAAGCTCCTTGCTCATCCTACTTATAGATCTTGTTCCTTGTAGGTTTTCTAGTTTGTATCTGCACTTAAGGTGGCCCGAAGGTCTTGAGGTGGCCCGAAGGCCTTACTTACTTGAAGGCCTGGGTGGCCTGAATTCCTTAAAGGACTCGAGGACCAAATCGGTGGCCCAAAGGCCAAAATGAGGGAATAGTCCCGGCTGATATAGAGCCAAATAGTACCTGCTACAGTTCCCAGTATAGTACCTACTACAATACTTCTACAGTTCCCGCTATAGTACCTACTATAGTACTGCTACAATACCTGCTACAGTACTGCTACAATACCCTCGGAAAATATTCCTCTTCCCAGATTTGATCCTAGGTCACTTGGATGCACTTAAGGAGTCCTTAACAACTGGAATGAGGCTCATGTGCATGATTTTTTTTTATCAATAATGATAATAAAATAGATAGATTCTTTAGTGGTTTAAAAACACACCTTCTAAATTCCCTATAAATCTAAGACTTTGGGAGTTATGAATAATTTGTTCTATGTACTCTCAAATTGGAGATAGAGTTTTTAGAATGGTCCCATGGTTATGGTGATAAGAAATTAAATATGGAGTTTCAAGCTGGAGGATCTAATGAAAAACGTGGAAAGAAAAATCAACCACTCACATGTCAAAAATGTGGGAAGAAGAATCATGGTAATTATTTCAAATGGATGGGGAAATACTTCAAGTGTGGGATAGAAGGCCACCAAGATCATGAATGTCAAAGAGATATGAGGAAGCCAGAAAATGTGGTGGAAGAAAGAAGAGAACCACCTATGGTTCAATGCTTCAATTGTAGGGAGAAATGGAATTATGCAAGCTAGTGCACTAAACCTTGAGTCCTCAAGGTTAATCAACATCAGTATCCACCAAATCCAAAGGATAAAGGGAAAGATTATTCCATTACTACCACTAAGGTTGAACTCGAAAATGATGTGGTGATAGGTATGCTGGTTATTCATTCAAGAGTAATGAACATACTATTTTATTCTAGTTCAATATATTCTTTCATATCTTTCAAGTTTAGTAGAACTATTCAAATTCCACCTCAAAATATGGAGGTTGAGTTATCTGTGAGAACAAAAAATGTGGAAATTATTTCATCCAAAGTATATAAATCCTTCCCATTTAATGTTTTTGGATTGAACCTCCCTGAAAATCTTGTCTTACTTCCTTTGGTGGAGTTTGATACTATATTGGTCATGGATTGGCTATCTCTATACAAAGACAACATCAACTATTGAGAAAGGGAGAACACTATTTACATCCCAAGGAATACTCCAATTCTATACAAGAGTAAGGAGGAGATGAAACCTCTCCAAAGACATCATCTCAAGTGTGGATATTACTACCTTATGAGAAATCATATCTTTCTCAAATGATTGAGACAAATCAGAGAATCACGATCGAAGACATTCCCATTATGAGGGACTGAACTGATGTGTTCCCCAAAGAATTGCCTAGTCTTTCTCCTGACCGAGAGGTTGAGCCCTCAATTTAACTTATTACTAGATCTATGTCTATATAAAATAAACCCTATAGAATGACCACCAATGAGTTAGAAGAACTAAAGAAGTAGTTGCTAGAGAATCTGTACAAGGGTTTTATATGCTCGAGTACTTCACTATGGGTGCACCATTCCTCTTCGTCAAGAAGAAGGATGGATTGATGCACCTCTAAATTTATTATAATGAGCTTGGAAAAATCACGATGAAGAAAAAATATCCCCTTTCATGGATAAATGACTTGATTGATCAACTATGTGGGGCCAAGTATTTCTCTATGGTAGACCTTCGGTCAAGATATCACTAATTAAAGGTAAGGAAGAAAGATATTACCACGATTACCATTCGAATAAGGTATGAAAACTATGAGTTCATAGTGATTCCCTTTGGACCCACTAATGGAATTAATGAATAGAGTATTTAGATATTACCTCAGAAAATTTGTGATAGTATTTATTGATGATATTATGATATACTCCAAGAGAAAGGGGGAATATGAGGAGAATTTGAATACTACACTAAAGACTTTGCAAAGGGTGAAACTTTATGCAAAGTAAAGTAAATTTGAGTTATGTATGAATAAATTATATTTATAAGGGAATTCCATCACCAGTAGAGGAATATATTTAGACCTTTCCAAGACAAAGGTAATCGAAGAGTGGCCCAAGCCAACATCTGTAACATAGATCCATAGTTTCCTTGGTCTATCTTTGTATTACTGGTGATTTGTGAAGAACTTATCATGATTTTTAAACCCACTAACTAAGCTAACTTGGAAGGGATAAAATATTTTTTATACCAATGAATGTGAATACTGCTTCAAAGAGTTTAAAAAGAGGCTTATTACCACGCCAGTAGTCACACTTCTAAAAAGCAGGGAACTCTTTGTGGTATACAGTGATGGTTCAAAGAAGGGATTAGATTTTGTACTGATGAAAAATGATAAAGTGATATCCTATTACTCAAGAAAATTTAAAATTCATGAGAAAAACTATCCTATACATGATCTAGAGTTGGCGTATATGATCTTCACATTGAAAATCTAGTGAAATTATCTCTATAGAGAGAAGTGTGAAATATATACTACTCATAAGATACTTATATATATATTTTCACATAGAAGGAGCTTAATATATTCCTGTGAAGATGGTTAGAGCTCATCAAGGATTATGACTTCTCAATCCACTTCCATCCTAGAAAAGTGAATAAAGTGGCACATTCTCTAAGTAGAAAGGATCCTGCAACATTATCATTGATGAGAATTGAGAAGGATCCAATCATATTATATTTGAAAAGGATAAACATGGGAATAATTATAGAAGGAACATCATCAATACTTTCTTAAATGACTTCTCAACCATCCCTCATGGAGAAAATAAAGGATTATTAAAAAAATGATGTTAAAATTCATAAAAAGGTAGAAGCTATTAGAAATGGGAAATCCACAGATTTAAAAATGTATGATGAAGGATTTTTGAGATTTGGGTCACAACTATTAGTACCATCCAATCCATATATTAATATTGAGCTTCTGAGTGACCCACATAGATGAACCTTATCTATTAAACTAGGTAGGACAAAGATGTATCGAGATCTCAAAGAGAACTATTGGTGGGACAATATGAAGAAGGAGATCACTAAATATACATAAAAGTTCTTAGTATGATAGAAAGTGAAGTCTCAAAGGAAAAAGTATAAGGGGGTGATGTAACCATTACCCACACCAACATGAAAATGGGAAAATATCACTATGGACTTTGTCACAGGACTTCCGAATACATCCAGAGGAAATAATGCTATATGGGTTGTTGTGTATTATCTTACAAAGATAGATCAATTTATCAAAATTTGATAGGACTACTCACTGGATCAACTTGCATGGATATACATCATAGAAGTGGCAAGGATTTATGGAGTACCACTATTGATTGTATCTGATCGAGTTTTAAGATTCACCTCAAATTTCTGGAAAATCCTCTAATATGCTTTAAACACTGAGCTGAAATTTAATACAACTTATCAACCTCAAACAGATGGCCAATTTGAACATACTATTCAGACAATGGAAGAAATATTGAGAGCATGTTCTATGGACTTAAAAAGATAATGGGACCAATGGATACCTATGGATGAGTTCTCTTACAATAACAATTTCCAACCGAGCATCTGAATTTCTCTATATGAATACCTTTATAGGAAAATATGTAGAAAACCAGAGTTATGAGATTAATTCAGTGAACATAAGCTTCTAGGACCTAAAATGGTTGAAGAAATGGCAGAAGAGGTGAAAACCCTTCAACAACACATCAAGGCATCCCAAAGTCGATAGAAGATCTATGATGACAATCATTGATGGGACCTAGAGTTTGAGGCTGGAGACATGGTATTCCTCTACATATCTCGATGGAAGTGGATCCTGAGATTTGGGAAGAAAGGAAAGCTGATTCCCAAGTACATAAAGCCCTTAGAGATTCTTGATCATGTCGGAGATGTGGCATATTGAATGGAATATTCAACTACCATGTCTCAAGTACATAATGTATTCTATGTATCCCTCTTGAAGAAGTACATACCAGATCCCTCACATGTACTAATTCCAGATGTGGTATAGTTGTAAAATGATCTCTCTTACGAGGAGCATCCAATGAAGATCTTGGACCTTAGAGATAAAGTTCTATGCAGAAAGACTACTCACTTGGTCAAAGTACTATAATGAAACCACAAGTACGAAGAGGTAACATGGGAACTATTGGAAGTGATGATGGAGAAGTACCCTCACATGTTTTCAACTTATAATGTAAAATGAAAATTCAAGGGTGAAATTTCATAAGGGGGGAAGATTGTAATGACCCAAAATTCTATCAATGGAAATTTCCTTCTTATAATTATGTCATATGGTATGAATCACATAAAATCACATAGATCACACAATAAAAACTTTATAAATTAAGAATAAATATAATAATAGGTATTTATAGAAGTTAAGGAACCTATACCAATGGAATAATAACTTGACATTTGGAATTGTAATGTGACCAATAGAAATAGTAATCTAGCCAATAGAATAGTAATATAGCTAATAGAATAGTAACCACACATATTATAATATAAATAAAATTTAGGTATCTTATGAATGAAAATATAATATATTTATTTCATGGTATAAGTAAATAAATGTTTTATAAATGATAAATTAAGTGTTTATATTTTTGTAAGTTATAAATATTTAATTAAAATTTTATAATTCATATAATGATTTAAAATAAAATTTATTTTCATAAAATGTATCCATAAATTATTAATTTTTTTTCTTTTGATTATAATATAATTTTATGAGACCTTAATTAAAATTTCAAAGTGTTATAAAATTAGTTATAATTTTAAAATCATTATTTTCCAAGTAAATGATGATTTTAATTAAAAATTAAATTTATCATATTTATAAAATTATTTTCATAAAATGGAGTTCATTTTTTAATTCTAAACATAAAAAAATATTTAGGGTTAATTTTTGGGATTTTTCTAAAATACATGAATTTTGTGTGAATAGTAAAATACGATAATTTATGATAAAAGCTAAATAAATTGTTGATGTAAGGTTGATGTAAAGCTAATGTAAGACAAAAATATAGAACTATACTTCTTAATTTTAATATATTTAGTGATAAGGTTTAAAATATTCATAGTCTTGAACCAAAATAATAAACAAATGAATAAAATAATTAGAAAACACCCCACTCATCTCCTATAAATACCACCCCTCACCACCTCTTTTCCTCACACATTCCAAGCCTTGAATATTATCCAATATCTACCAAATAATCCTTCCAATAACCTACCGCATGTCTAGGATCCCTTTGTCTCAAGGAGGAGAAAATCAAGAGTTAAAATCCTATTTATTTTTCTTTTAATTTATTTTTAATTTAATTTATTTTCCTTTCCTCTCCTCAAATCCACTTATCCAAGTGTAATTATAACTCCATTATATTTTATATAATGTAATATTATTATGTTAATGTAATAATTTATCTTTAAATCTCTTCCCTTTTCCATTTTATTCTAAAAATAAAAATATCATCCGTGGTTTGTCGATTTACCGCCACCGTGGACAATGCATTTTAATTTTTCACTACCGCCTTCAATTATGGTCAATAAAATAATTATTATGGATAAATAATATTTTATTATATATATTATAAGTTATATAGTGTTTTGAAACCTATATATATAAACATGATGATATAAGATCATAATGGTCGTAAAATCTGCCAAAATAAATTAAATCATTTTCATTATCTATTTATATATTGATTCATCCTCATGTCATATAACCAAATGATATATAATATCATTTATTATTATTTAATTTCATTAATAACATATAATATCAATTCTGGATAATTATTCTCATTTTACATGAACTTCCATACATGCATACAAGTGAACCGATCATGAAAACCAAGAAAACAAAACCCTTAGAACGATGGAATTGAACTCTATAACACATCATAATGGCCATAAATGAACTTAATAAAATTATAATGAATCAAATATATTTAAAAATAGGTTTTTTATTTATTAATTAATGAATCTAATTTTATTATCCAGGATATTAAAGTGAATATAGTATTCAAACATAAGGTAAGGGGATTCTCAAACCCAATTTCCTTTATTTGGGTTATTCCTCTTTCACGAAAAAATTCCTTATGAATATTATTAAAATTTAATTTCTTTTTTCTTACCTTTTGTTTTCTATGATATACATTTTTCCAATATGATTTTATGACAAATGAAAATATTTTTCCAAAATAACTCTTATTTTTAAAAAATACACCTTTTTTACTTCTCTTGAGAATGTTTCTTCTTCACTCAAGATTGTTGATTCTTATACCAAGTCTGTTATTATTTTTTCTTTTGAAAACCCTATGATTTATTCATGAATGTATGCTTTATTAAATTATCATTAAACAAATTTCCTTTCCATGAGTTATTTTATGTTCAAGATTGATATATGTTCAATGTGGCATGCATGATTATATAAATGTTATGATGTGATAGGTGCACCTAAAATTATATAGTGCTTTAATGAACTAGATAAAGCGATTTATCTCATGAGATAATGTTCAATATGCATGAACATGATGCTATCTTTGTTCACAATGATGATACCATGATTATGCACATATGTTATGCGTGAACATGATGCTAGATTTCTTCACAACTATGCATGTTAGTTGACCACTAAGACATGATGTTTAATTTTTATGCATCACCAAATTCCATGCTTTTATATAATGATTCTTCTCATGACTATGATGATGATACCATGATTATGTTATGATTATGATGATTATTATCACCCATGTTATATTGATTCATGTTCTTATCTATCCTATTACTGGTATTTTAGCTCACTCCCTTATTTGATGTATATCCTTAGGTGATTACTTGTACTAAGGAGAAAAAAAGGATACTAAGAATATAGAGAAGAAGAAATTAAATAATATTTATATTTTATTATGTAAATTTTATGTTTGGTCCTAATTTTCCCAAGACACTAAACCTTTAGATCCTGGTTTTGTAACACAATTATGTTGTTTATCTTTACAATGATTTGATATTAATGTAAGAAAAGTAGGGATGATATATAAAGAACTGGTTGTTTCAACCACATGCTATTTATTTCTACTGTGGTAATGTTTTGACTCTCAATTTTCAAGATAGTATGATATCTATGTTATACTTTCTAGAATGTCTTATTATGCTATGTATTATCATGTTTTTCTTGATATAAATTGATAAATAATGTAAAGAAGTAATTAATTAATTAATTTTTTAAGTATTAAAGAATAGAAATATTGTAATGAATCTAGTGTTTCTTATAATTTGATGTAAATAAAATTTATGTAATTCACATGTGTAATTAAACATGTTCTTTCATGATAATGGAATTGATAAATAATGTGAAGCATCATAA
Source organism: Viscum album (assembly GCA_963277665.1). Classification (NCBI taxonomy): domain Eukaryota; kingdom Viridiplantae; phylum Streptophyta; class Magnoliopsida; order Santalales; family Viscaceae; genus Viscum; species Viscum album. The sequence continues at coordinate 1,478,393,811 of OY728127.1, read as the reverse complement.
TGCTTATTGATAATGTTGAAATTAAAAGGAATGTTAATGAGAATGATACTTCTATAAGTTTTTTGAAACTGTTTTTAATTCTAATAATTTTTTTTATGTTTTGATAGATCATGATATCATGATTCCTTTGAACTTCCATAGTTGGAACCTTTGTATAATGAATCGGTTAATTCAAGATGGAATAAAAACTGGTTGTGTGATAAAGATAATTTCTAGGGATTGAGTTTCTTTTTTTTCTTTAGAAGTATGAGTGCTTTATGATTGGATCCATGAGAGATTGTTTTTTGTGAAGGTAGAATGATTTTTTTAAATCCAAGATTTCCCTTTTGACTATGTTTGTTTCTTTCTACCTAGTGATGTTCCCTAGATGTGAGCTTCACTATGTTATGTGATATGTGGCTAGGGAGGCCCACATTATGTGGTAGTAGTTGAAGCCTGTGATGGTGAGATACACTTATATATTCATATGGGTGTTGGGGATGGAACTGGAGATGATAGAACGAATTAATTCTAGGATTAACCATTAATGTGATAAAGCTAGATAATTTCTTGAAATGGATCTATTTAATGAATGATGGATTGGTTTCTTGTTTTATTTTCATTCCTTCCCCACTACTTGAGGCAACTGAGTGTGATTGGTTGCATGTTTTATCTTGGTGGTATCTTAGGATGGGTTTCCTAGAGTACATGGATTATAGAATGATTCTAATTATGAATAAAAAATTCTTGACCCATAGGGTTGGTGGTGAAGGAATGAAAACACTGAAAAGATATTAAACTTGATAAATCATGGACTCAATTTGGATTATGCTAGGAGGGCATGGAATTCACTTTGAATATTAATGTAATGTAATGTGGTATAATGTTAATGGTTAAATTATCGTATAATAAATTAATTAATGGATGGAAATGATTAGAATAAAATAAGTGATTAATGTAGCTCATTAAATGATTGTGTGCTTATATGATTTATTATCCCTACCAGTGGCAGCCGGGTATCCAAATGATGATAGATGAAGTTGATCTTAGTACTAGGTTATTCCCATAGTGTGGCTATGAGCTATATTATATCATGTATATTTTTTTATTTCATACTCTACCCCACACTTCCGGTTAGGGCATCTGAAACCTAGTGGACTCTAGGAGGGTGTTTTCCCCAACATCCCAGTGGGAGGATGGATGGATGACTACCCCTATGAAACTTCTCTCTTATTTTGGTAGTGACTTGTACTAGAATGTATGATGGTTAGTTTCACCATATATATGTGTAGATGGATGTGATGGATTGTGTTTATTCAAACACATGTATCCTCATATATAGTATCCGAAGGATTATTATAGGTATGATGTGTATAGGCCGTGATGGATTTAGGTTCTTACTTGGTGTATGTGCTATGATGGATTGAGGTATAATAAAAGATGTATTATACACATCATATGAGTTATAGTGGATCAAGGAAACTACTTGGTTACTATATATGGTGATTTGATATGGGATTATGTGATGATGTGATTTATAGGGTGAATATTGTGATTCCTTGTCTATGTGTATTTGGTCTGGCTTATTTTGGAGAGAGATGGCCCAGGACGTGCAACATTGGGGTAGAGAAACAAACCCATGGGGAAGTGAGAGCGGGGTACCCTTGATGTTTCATTATTATATTATATGATATATTTAATGTGATACTTGGTGAGAGTTATCCATGGTGAGGTTTGGAACTTAGTATACCTATTTAGGAGATGAGTTAGTTTCACTGTTGTTCACTATGATTTAACATGATTTATTTATTTTTTACATGAGAGGATCTAGGGAGGAATCCTAATGAGTATACTGCTATTATCACCCTACATATATAAACTATTTTTTAGATCATTTAGATCAATTTTGAGATTATGATGGATATGACTAGATCATAGTTTTGCAGGAGATTTTTAGGCTTCATGGTCACTTCCGTCTTTACCATTTTGGTACTTGTGGTTTCATTTTTAGTTGTTTCTATACTGTATGAAATTGCATGTATGAACTTGGGATTTCTTTATATATATATATACATATATTTCTGAGTAGGTGTGGTTTGGTGTATTTATCTTATATATCTCTTTTGTATATTCTCTTAGAGGGTAATTCCTCCCATATGTATGCTTATTATACCCTTGGTGCTAGTTGCCAACTCGAGGCCTACTGGACGTGGGACTCGGGTAGTCACTAACTACCTTTTCTTATTGCCGACCCAAGAGGGGTACTCTTTGGGGGGAGGGAGGGGGTTATGATATAGTGGTTTCAAAGGTTCAGGTTAAGGGATATGATAGAGTTTAGAGTTAGACACAAGTGAGGTTCCATGGGTTGGTAGGGAAACAATGTCAGCTATGTTTAGTAAGTGATATAAACATGTAATACTAGATGAGACATGAGTATTTAGGTCCCCCATATGATTTAATGAATGAAACTTTAAGTTTATTGATCCTATTAAATAAATTGATACTATTTTTAGGGTAGATACACAGGAAAGGATCATGCATCATTATTATTTGTGCATGCATTTTAATTTGGTAAACCTTGGGATAGGTTAAGACCTTAAGAAATACAATAAAACAATTAATTAATTAATGTTAAGTATTATATATTCCAGGGTTAGGTTCTCTAATAGTTTGTTCTTTTTCAAGAATATCTCCAAGTCAATGTCTTAATCATGTTCACGCTGAAGATGTTCAGTGAGATGTGTCAGCGGATCACCATAGAGTGGAGGTTGAAAATGGAGGCACATGGAGGAGGAAACTCCAAGATTTTTAGTTCTAGAGTCTATAGAAGTATGAGGGATTAATTTTATATTCATTTATAAAATATTGGTTGGTGGTGGTTAAGATATGTTTCAGTTTGATATGTGTTCGGAAGGAGCACTGGATTTCATTAGTTGTGACAATTCTATGTCGAGAATTGAGTCAATTATGGTTCTTGTTCATTAGGGATCATGAGGAGTTTGTAGTCTCATGGGATAAGTTTCTAGTATAGTTCTAATAAGAGTTCCTTTATTCAATTGTGAAGGAGACTAGTCACTCAGAGCTACTTACCCTTCGATAGGGGTGTTCCATCATGAAAGAGTTTGGGATCTATTTTAGGACCCTACTGTGATATGATTTAGACCTGTTTCTAGAGGAGGGGGCAAGGGAGAGGAATTTGAGGAGGATTTTCATCTAGATATCCAACCCTAGGTTATCCCATTTATTCTAAATACATATCTTGAGGTGATGGAGAGAGAAAAGGTTATTTAGTGGATGCCATCAAGAATTGTATTTTCATGAGAGGGGAGTATTCAGTATTCCTCATGAAGCTGATCTATGGTTTGAGGTTCCCAGTTTCTTGGATAGGAGAGATTTTGGTCAGCCGATGGTAGGTCCCAACCCTCATCATCTCATTTATCTAGGGTAGTGGACCTCAGACCCATGTCAAGTTATCATATGCATGTTTTTCTTATATAATCTGAGGTCGTCAGTGGAGAGAGTTCTCAACCTTTATAAATAGTTAGTGTGATCCAAGTGTTCTTCTTCAGGTTCCTCTATTGAGGAAATTTAAGCTAAGGTAGCAGTAGTAGGGTGTTAGAATTTAGGATCAGTAGAGAGGATATGGGGTAGGTGGATTATATACTTGAGACACTCCTCATGATTAAAGATTATAGAACATCCATGGAGGCGGTCTTTAGTAGGGCCATGGAGGCCTTAGAGCTGGTCGTGTTTAGCTTCACGCTTTAGCGTTTCTAGTGTTGGGTGAGCTCGATGTCATTCTAGCTACCCTTTTATTGTTTTATATATGGGTGCATTCTTTTTTTTATTCAATATCTATGAACATATTTATATCAATTACCCTCATCCATGCTTTGGGAATTTAGGTTTTGAGGCTTCCAGTTCCCTTGGCATTGACTACACTAGTTAGAGGTCAATATGACTTATATGAAGTATGTATAGATTGGGAGAAAGTTCTAGGGAATCACCACTATTGGCATAGATTTCCTATGTTTATGGGTGATACCATATAAAATCACCCTTAGCATGGATTAGTTGTATTTTTTATAGGGATATCATGGATTTCTTTAGGAGGCTGGTTATGTTTTATGTTACTGATGGAGTGCCAGTGGTGTTTGTTGGTGAGTGATACCCTCAGATGGGCTGGAGTAATGTTCCATACTTATCATCCTTGATGGATGAGCTGGTGATGATTTTTTCAAAATTTTATCAATCATTATTTCCCAAGGTTATAAAAGATTAACCTTATGTCTTCCGAGAGGAGGTTGAAGCATCACCCCCTCAATGGGAGATTGATTTTGGAATCAATCTACAACCAGACATCTCTCATATCTCAATATCTTCATATAGTATGACACCTTCTATGTTGTGAGAGCTATGAGTAAAAATCGATGATCTATTACAATGAGGTTTTGTTTGGATGAATATGTCACCTTAGGGTGAAATTTTTTTGTTCTTGAATAAGGATGATGGCAATTTCCAACATTATATTGATTATCGTCACTCAAACCAAGTTACAATGAAGAACTGAAATCCTCTTCCGTGGAACGAAAATTTATTCTATTATCTAAAGGGAACAAGTTGGTTCTCAAAAATAAATTTGAGATTAGTGTAGCAACCTGAACCTAGAAATACTAGAGCTGGTGTCTACTAATATTACATTAGCATGATTATACATAATCAGATCCCAAAGGACCAAAGAGTTTAATAGTCTTTATAAACTATATATATACATGAGTCTTGTATTAAAAATTAATACACTAATTACAACATATTTCTTTTTCTTTAGAGGATAAATTTATTCCATATATGATATCCTTCCATATCACTATTAATACACTTCATGGAATCCTAGGGAAATGAAAAAAAATAAGGTTGATCGCAAATGTTCAGTAAGGGTAAAGTATAGTGGAAGCAATAATAAATCAATGATCATAATCAATATGGAAAGGTAATAATTGAACACACAAGCCATATCATTAATAAACTGAGAAGGATGTGAGTAAATATTATGGAAAGTTAAATAACTGAAACACATGCCATTTAATTAATTAAATGAGAATGAAATACTTCCATATATAATGTCAGCACAAAAATATCATGGATAAAAACAATTGAAATAAAGGAAATACTTAATTATAGGATTTCATGTTTCCGAGGAACATGATACATTTACCATCAAGACCTAATATCAAGAAAATTTAGATCTTTGGGTAGAAACCCATCTATTATTCTTGGAAATAAACTCAAAGGGTCTATCACTAACTAATTTTATCTCATGAGACTACCGATGCATTGTAGAGATTAATTTAAATGGTCCCCAACCCGTAGGTCTTGCATTAACCGGTCCCCAACCCACATTCCTTTTATTAATTGGTCCCCAACCTATATAGTGCATGTATAATGCATTCCTCACATATCAAATAATATATTTAAATAAATAAAGCACCATATCACATATCCGTATTAAATAATGGATATGGATTTATCAATATTTCCCCAGTAAATCAAATAACTTTCAAAGTAAACATCATATGTAAAAATTATATATGGTTTAGGTAATGAAAATATCTATGATAAATGATATGTATAATTAGGGTAAATTTAATGTTCAATGATCATAGGAAACTGAATATTTCAAGGGGACTAAAAAAGGAATCAAGGTAGTGAATTTAAATACTATACTTGGTCAAATAATTCAAAAACCATCTAGAGGAATAATAGGGAATGCATCAATAAAACATGTCGAAAGTGGTGTAAAAATAAAGAGTTATTTTCATTGATTAATGGATATACTAAAAAAATATATTTTAAAAACATTCTCGAGGATAATATCTTTTTTATTTTGATTTTTTTTGAAAATCATCTTCTTTGAAAATCAATTTTAAAAAAATTTTATTTAAAAATTATCCTTTTAAACTTGAAAATGAATCCTTAAAGAAATGACGGTGGGTAATTTCATACATTCTATACAAGGTAAAAAGAAAATTCCTTTTTGAAGGTAAAAATGTTAGAAAGGTGCCTTGTTTGGAAAGAGAAAAGAATATTCCTTTGAAATTTTTTTAAAAGACAAAAGGATAAAAATGTATTTAATAAATAATTTTGGGAAGGTTAAAACCTTTTTAAAAAATAGGCTTTTTAAAATAAAATATGTTCTCCGACTTAAGAGAGAAATAAATTTGGGTTTTCTTAAAAACCTTTTCTAAAACATTTTGAGTGAAAAATACATAATTTTAATTGGAAACTGCATTTTCATCTAATTTATTTATATAGTAAAATTATATTTTAATTTGGATTTAAAGTAATTTAGTTCAATTATAAATAAATTAATACAATTTAGGTAATTATAATAAATTTCACATTGATATTGGGTATAAAAACATTTTAAGCTTTTGAATATTTTAACTTTAAAAACACGCTTTGTCATGCCATATGTGGGATTAATTTAAATTAATTTCTTCCACTTCTATGATTGGAATTTGGAAAAATTGATTCCAAATTTATAATAAGAATAATTTTTATTCTATAATTATGTCAACTTAATTTTTAACCAAAAATATTAGTGAAAGTGATTGAAAATAATTACATTGATTTGGAGAAAAAATAGCTTAACAATGTACTAAACCTTAAACTTAAAGGTCAAAATGACCTAAAAATATGTCCAAAACCCATTTATGTCCATATTTAGACCATATACTAAATTTTATTTAATTTAGTTCAGAATTATATTCAAATTATGTAATAGAGACCTCCAAATAATGTTTACCTTTTTATATTTACAAGAATGTCACTCCTCCTCCACTATAAAAATGTACTCAACCCTCCCACTTATTAACACCTATAAATCCATTTTTATTATCCAAAACAAGATCAAATAGATCCAAAATATCCCTATAATAATCCTAGAAGACTCACTTGGAATAGGTAATTAATAACTAAAGGAGAATAAAATTAAATGGTTTACTAAAGAATGATTCAATAATTTCTTCTGATGGAAATTCAAGTATAATCAATCCTAAACAAAATGATATTGTGAAGTAAAACCTTTAAAAGACCATAAATTTGACGTGATAATCAATAAATAAATATATTATTAATGTAAAATGTAAATACATATAAAACAAGTGTAAATAAAATAGTATATTATAAAAATTTATTACACACATAATCTTAGAATATTAATGAGGAAGTAATATAACCCAATTAAAAGGAATTGAGTTATGAGATTCTTTACAACTTGGTAAATTTTGAATTTTAATCCCCATGAAAGAAATAATTTAAAATAAAAATCTAACTAACATGAAGATAAATTTATTCATGATATAGAATAAAATAGGGTTAGTATATACACCACACAAATGAAATATGTGTTAAAAATGGTGTATGCCTCACGTAAAGAAAAGTGAGACAAGAATCCCTTACTGTGCATTTAATTTCATGTGAAAATCCTTTAAACTATGGTATAATGGTTTTAAACATGTTAATAACTTATTAAATAACCATATTAATATTTATTATATCATATATTATCTTCTTATAATATCTTATTACTCATTGGTTAGTAATCTTTCATTATTTTCACTATTTCGGGTGTTAATTTCCTAGTTTATCAAGTATGTTTTAAATTGTTATTTGTTTTTCCAATCATGGTTTAATAATATACATAATTTAAACCTTGATTAAAATATAATATATATTTATTTAGAATAAATCATAAAATTTTTAGATAGGAAATGAAATACATCGTTCATGGAGATGGTAGGCTGTACGTACGCATGAACGCTACTTTGATTTCTTTTACGTATTTAAAAGAATGAAAAGTAAATGATATATATATATATATATTATAATTAAGGTATCATATTTATTTCATATATTTCACATAGTTTTAATAAAACCATCCTTTATACATTCCATGTATAGTGTGAACGAATCACATCGTTTTAAGGAGGTGGTAGTCCACACTTCCACAAACAATGTTATCATATTCCCCAAAAATGGAAAACAAGAAGGTATGTGTTATATAAAGATTAAATAATCATAAATAAATAATAAATATAATATATATCATATGAAAACAATGTGTCCATAATAATTACCAACAATGAGAGGAGGTAAAAAAATCAAATGACATCATTTCGTGAGGTGGCAGTTCACCGTACACACGAATGATAAGTTCAATACCCATTTGATGGAAGTGTGTGTAAGTGTAGATAAAAACCTTAATATAAAAAAATATAAGTATATTTAGTATATTTAGGTTATTATTTCATCATGTAATAAGAATATTTAATGGGGTGGAGAATGAAAATAAAACAAAAGAGCTTGAGGAAGGATGTTACCTCTTCTTTGGGTAACTTCTTTTGGTTTTCACCAAAGGACTTAATTGGATGAATTTATGACCAAAGTTAGGATTATAGGATTATAGGATGGATTTTGGGAGCTTATTTGGTCATATTTTGGTCATGAAAAAGTATTTATATGTGTGAATAAGTGAGAGGGGTGGGTGCCTTTTTATAGTGGAGGGGGAGTGACATTATTGTAATTTTTTGAAAAGGGAATTCCACCTACGTTTTTACCATGTAAATTTGCCCAAATAATAAAAAATATTATATAAAAGTGAGTATAGGGTAGAAATATGGACATAAAATATATTTTTGACAAGTTTATAGGTCATTTTGTCTCTTAAGTTTAAGGATTAGTCCCTTGTTAAACTAATTTTCCTCTTAACCGTTGTAATTAATTTTAATTAATTTCACTAATATTTTTGGTCAAAAATAAGTTGAACTTCTTATAAATTATGATGATTATAAATATTGAATCCATTTTTCAAAATTTCAATCATATAAGTGGCAGAAATTAATTTAAATTTATCTCACAGACGGGATGACAAAGAAAGTTTTTAAAGTAAAAATGTTCAAAATATTTCTATGTATTTATATCCAATTTCATATTGAAATTTAATAAAATTAAATAAATTGGATTAATTGATATAAAATTTATCTAATTAATCTTTAAAATCAATCAAAAATTTAATTTAACCATATAAATAAATTTGATGAAAAAGTAGTTTTGAATTAAAATTCAGTATTTTTCACTATTCATCAAAAAATGAAACTTCATTGAAAAATACAAAAAATTCACCCTAAGCCAATTTTTATGTTTCTATTTAAAAAAATTAAGTTTATTTAGACATATAAAATTTATAAAAGTTCAAAAAATTGGATTTAAAATAGGTTCACCATTAAAAGGTGGTAAAAGTGCCTTTAGAAAAAATATAGTTTTTTATGTGAAATATTTGGTTTATTTTGATCTTATGATTATCAAATATATTGGATGAATGTAAAAATATTTGATTAAATATATAATATATAATTTAAATTAATATCACTCACTAATTGCAATTAATTTAATTTATTTAGATAAAACTCCTTTTTAGGCCTAAAAATAGTTTTCTATAAAAATATTCGCTTTATATTCAATCAGTTCTTATATTCATTTACAATTTATTTGTAACCAATGAATTCGTTTTATATTTGTGTAAACCATATATTTTCATAAGTCAGTTAATACTATTTATAACCACTAATTTAATGGCTAGGTCATATCTTATTATACTAAATTATAATATTTTTTATAATATATTGTTGTTTGGTAAGACTCAGTCTTGCAGGTAACACAAAGTATTGGAGAAACTCGTTGTTGCTTATGGTGAAAGAGAACTCAATATTGAATTCATTCAAAGCTATAAAATATATATATTTTTAAATATAAAATATAAAATAAATTCTTGAGATTTTATATTCCTTTCTATGTTTGGTGTTATGTGTCATACACACAATCAAATAAAAGTTACTCTTTTTGGATTTTCAGGGTGTTGTCTCTCCACCTTAAATAATTTAAATCCTTGCAATTTAAACTCAATATAAATAATAAATTGTTCAATATTTGAAAATTCTTTTATTAAAATCCCACATTATGAGAAGGGTTGGTAAAACATCCTCTTGAAAAGAGAGAATGAGAATTACCAATGTCACATGGAATAACATATAACTAGGTTTCTACATAGGATAACATTAGCAGCAAGTGAAAATATGGACTTGTAGAAAAGTGTACATATTTATAGGGAGTTATTGATGTCATTTATCACAAATAATTTAATGATCAATATAGAGTTGAGGGACTCAAAGTCATAAATCTGTGATAATTTAAAAGACCACTAGTTCAACAAAAATGAAGGTATTATGGTAACCTTTTTTTAATATCCATTTCCTAATGCTGAATAATTATTTTACTACCTAAGTATATAAGTAAATATAATTACTTGATATATTTTTATAAAATTTTCATCCATTTTTGTGCTTTTATCATTTTGAAATTCATCCATCACTTCAATAAATGGATATCGAAAAATGAATTTTGATTCCTGAAGCACTAAAATTTAATTTTTAAGGATCATAAGGTCCATAAAAAAAGTCTTTAAATTTTTCTATTACTATTTTTCAAAACTAGTATAGTTAATAAATTAATCTCTAAACCTAAAAATTAACACTACTGGTTCATCATTAATATTTATTCATCAAAATTGTTTAAATAAAAAACAATAAAATATTAACTATGACATTGTGTAGGTTAGTGGTTGACATTAAAATCTTATTGTTCTTCGATCATGAGTTCAAGTCCCTCATATATACTGGATTTGATGGGTTTTCATCCAACATACATTTTTTCCTTTTCTAAAACCATATTAATATAATTCCAAAAATAAATATGATTGAAATCCTTGTAATTTAGTCATTAAATAACCTTTTAACTAAGGTTTTCAATAAAACCCCAATAAATAAATAATTCATCCATTTATTTCTACATAAGTACTTCTTTGGTCTAGATTTTATCCTTTGGATGAGGGCATTAACTCAGGTAATGCTCAGGTTCCCTACATTTAAGGAAATGAACCATAAATGGATCCTTATGATGATATTTATTTCCTTCCATCGCACTCTTCATTTTTCCTTGGTAATTCATTACTTTATGTCCTTATTTCCCACACATAAAGCATTTCTCCATTATATTTAGACACTTTACTAATTGTTTCCTTCCACATTTCTTAAATTATGGAGATCAAGCCTTCTTTTCTCTATGGTCTCCACCACTCAAACTCTTAGAAAACTCCATCCTTCTCTTCTTTGGTGAGTTCTAGAGTTGGTTAAAGTATATTTTATTAATCATATTTCAAGAAATATTATTATTCATAAACATGAAATATTTCACTCATATAAAAACATATTTTGGTTTCTCATTGTCACCACCTTGTACTTGATGTTCAATTTTAACGCGACTCCTTCAGGTTCCATCCATTGACTAAAACCAGAAATCATATTGTGAGCAACAATAGCCATAATGAGAAAAGCGTTTGATCATTTATAGGATATCTAAATTATGACATATTATTTTCAATATAAGACACCTTAGGTTTAACCTAGGTCATTCATTTTAATCATATCTTTAAATCCTTTATAATTATTTTTAAAGAAAATGTGAATTATCCTAAGCATATCCTCTGAGAGTGTCAAACCAGGTGCACAATAATACCCGTTGTTATGTACAAGGTTATGCTTGAGTTAGTCCTGATGCACCTTGTCCGATTTGTTACCCTTAGGTTAATCTATTCCAGAACCAGATACACTTGTAGTACCCAAAATGGATGTATTGCTAGGAATATCCACATAATATATAATTTACTAAAATTATAGGATTTTCTTCTATAATTATCCTCAAATTATACCTTAGGTTTATTTTATCTAATCTATGTTTTCCTAAATCTAGTTCCCAAGGTTTCTACTAGACTTCATATGATACCAACTATAGTGAACCGACCCCAGAAATCATGGAGCCAATGTGTACTACCATTACATTGGCATGATTACAAGGAATCAGATCTCTAAGGACCTAAGAGTTTAGTTGTATTGGTAAAATAGATACATAAATGAGCATTGTATTACAAATTAATACACTCATTACAACATAATTTTTTTCAAGGATAACTTTATTCCATCTATGATATCCTTGCATATATTTCTTAGTACACTTTATGGAATTTTGGGGAAGGGAAACAAAATAAGGGTGATAAAAAATGATCAATAAGGGTAAATTATAGCAGAAGCAATAATGAATCAATGAGAACAATCAATCTGTAAAGGTAATAACTGAACACACATTCCATATCATCAATAAACTGAGAAGGAAGTAGGTAAAAATTATGAAAAGGTAAATAACTAAAACACATTCCCTTTAATCAATGAAATTTAAATGAAATGAATCCATATATTTAATCAATGAAAAAAATATCAAGGATAATAATAATTAAAATGAAGGAAATTCTTAATTATATGACATCATATTTACCAAGCACATGATACCTTTACCATCAGGACATAATCTCAAGATATTTTAGATATATGGGTAGAAACCTATCTATTCTGCTTAGAAACAATCTCAAAGGGGTTTTATCCAAGTAATTTCATCTCATGAGACTACCGATGCATCATTGGGCTTACTTTAAATAGTCCCCAACCTATAAGGAATGAATTAACTAGTCCCCAACTCGTAGGGCTTACATTAACTGGTCTCCAACCCATATAGTGCATCTCCAAAGCATTCCCCATATATAAAATAATATATTTAAATAAAAAAACTTCCTTATTGAATATCCATATTGAATATAGGATACAAATTTATCAATAGTTACATATTAAATCAAATAACTTTTAAATTTGACACCATATGTAAAAATGATATATGTTTTAGGCAATAAACATATCCATGATAAATGATATGGATAATTAGGGTAAATTCAATGTTCAATGATCATAGGAAATTTAATATTTCATGGTGAATAACAAAGTAATCAAGGTAGTGAATTTCAATACTATCCTTGGTCAAATCAATCAAAAACCATCCAGAGGAATAACAAGGATGGTATCAATAAAAAATATCCCAAGTGGTGTAAAAATAAAATTTTGCTGTCATTGATGAATGGAAATACTATAAAAAGATCTTTTAAAAACATTCTTGGGGAAAATATCTTTTTTTTATTTTGAAAAAAATATTTAAAAGAATTTTATTTTAAAATCACTTTTAAAAACATTTTCTTTAAAAATTAACCATTTAAAATTTAAAATTAATCTTTAAAGAAATGATGATAGGTAATTCCGTACATGTTGTACATGGAAAAAATATTCCTTTTGAAAGGTAAAAAGGTTAGAAAAGTTCCTTGTTCAAAAACGGATAAGAATATTCCTTTGATTTTTTTTGTAAAATACAAAAGGGTACAAATTTATTTAATAAATAATTTTTTTAAGGTTAATTTTTTTTGAAAATGTTTTTAAAAAACTGTGTTTTTAGAAGAAAACAGTTTCTCTGACTAAAGAGAGAAATGAAGTCGGATTTTCTTACAAAAAATTCTAAAAAATTTTGAGTATCAAAGAGTGGAGAAATAATGCTATTACCTAGAATAGATCATGAATAACCAGGTGAGAATAAAATTAAAGGGTTCACTAAACAATGATCTAACAATTTTCTCTAATGTAAATTCAAGTATAAAAAATCCTGAACAAAATGAGATTATGAAGTAAACCCTTGAAAAGACCATAACGTTGTTGTGAGAATTAATAAATAAATAAATTATGTTTGTCAAATTTAAATCCAAATAAAACAAGTTTAAATAAAAAAATATATAGTAAAAATTGATTACACACATTATATTATAATATTAATGACAATAAGGAAGTAATATAACCCAATGAAAAGGAATTGGGTTATGAAATTATTTACCACATAGTAGTTTTTGAATTATAATCTCCATAAAAGAAATAATTTCAAAAAAACTATAAATACCAATAATATAAATGTATTCATGATATAAAATATAATAGGATCAGTATATACACTACAAAAAATAAATAAGTGACGAAAATGGTGTATGCCTCACAGAAAGAAAAGTGAGACAAGAATACCTTACCTTGCATTTCATTTTGGGTGAACACACTTTAAAATCATATATAGTGGTTTTAAATATTTTAATAAATTATTCCAGAACCATATTAATATTTACTATATCATATATGATCTTATTATAATATATTATTACACGTTTGTTAATAATCTTTCATTATTTTCACTATTTTTGGTGTTAATTGCCTAGTTTCTCAAGTATGTTTTGACTTGTTACATGTTGTTACTATCATGGATTCATAATATCCAAAATATAAACCATTTTTAAATATAATATATATTCATTAATATATTAATTAATAAAAAATCATAAAATTTGTAGATAATAAATGAAATGCACTGTTCTTGGAGACAATAGGTCATACGTACACATAAACGCTACTTTCATTTCTTTTCTATATTTAAAATAATTAAAAGTAAATGATATATAAGTATATTAATATTATAATTAAATTATAATATTTATTTAATATATTTAAAATAGGTTTAATAGAACCATCCTTTATACGTTCCATATATAGTGTGAACGAATCACATCACTTTGAGGAGGCACTTGTCCACACTTCCACAAACGATGTTATCGTATTCCCACAAAATAGAAAAAATGAAGGTATGTGTTATATAAAAATTAAAGAAGCATAAATATATAATAAATATCATATATAAAAAATATTTTCATCATAATTCCCAACCATGAGAGGTGTTAAAGGAAAAACAGACAACATCATTTCGTGAGGCAATAGTTCACCGTACAAACGAACAATAAGTTTGTTACCCATTTGATGGAAATGTGTGTAAGTGTAGGTCAAAAACTTAATATATAAAAATATAATTATATTTAGTATAATTAGGTTATTATTTAAGTATTTAATAAGAATATTTTAGGGTTTGGAGATTAAAGTAAAACAAAAGATTATGAGAAAGGATGTTTCCTCTTCTTTGGATAACTCATTTTGTTTTGCACCAAAGGGCTTCCTTGGAAGGATTTTTGACCAAAGAGAGGAGTATAGAATTCAAGGAGTGATTTTGGTAGATTATTTGGTAATATTTTTGTGAGTGAAGGGGCTTGATAGGTGTGAATAAGTGGGAGGGGTGAGTGCCTTTTTATAGCGGAGGAGGAGTGACATTCTTCTAATGTTTTTAAAAGGGAATTCTACCCACCTTTTTCTCTTGTCAAGTGGCTCCAATAATGACCCAAATTATAGAAAATGGAGGATATGGTAGAAATATATATATAAAATATATTTTATACACGTTTATAGGCCATTTTGACTCTTAAGTTAAAGATTTAGTTCCTTATTAAGCTAATTTTCCTCTAAATCATTGTAATCAATTTTAATTACTCTCACTAGTATTTTTGGTCAAAAACTAAGTTGAACTTATTAAAAATTATAAATTATTATGATTAAAAATATGGTATCCAATTTTTTAAATAAAAAATTCATAAGTGGAAAAAATTAATTTAAATTTTATCACGCAGACGAGACGTCAAAGTATGATTTATAAAGTAAAAACGTTCAAATTTTTTCTAAGTATTTATATCTGATTTCAAAAAAAAAATGAATAAAATTACCTACATTAGATTAATTTATATAAATTTTTTCTAATTAATCTTTAAAAACAATCAAAAATATAATTTAACTATATAAATAAATTTTAAAAAAAGTAGTTTTAAATTAAAATTCAATATTTTTTACTATTCATAAAAAAATGAAACTTCACAGAAAATAACAAAAATTCACTCTAAGATAAATTTTAAATTATTATTTATAAAATTAAGTTTATTTTTACATATATAATTTATAAAATTTCAAAAAATTGGATTTAAAATGGTCCTCCATTAAAAGGTGGTAAAAGTGACTTTAGAAAAATATTGGTTTTTAAGTGAAATATTGGGTTTGTTCTTATATTGTGATTATCAAATATATTGGATGAATATCAAAATATTTTATTTAATATATAATATATATTAAATTAATATCAATTACTAATTATAATTAATTTAATTTATTTCTATAAAATATCTTTGTGGGCATAAAAATAGTTTTATATAAAAATAATGCCTTTATATTCAATCAGTTCTTATATTCATTTATAATTAATTTGAAACCAATGAATTTATTTTATATTTACGTAAACCATAGATTTTCATAAGTTAGTTAATACTATTCACAACCACTAATTTAATAGCGAGGTTATATATTATTATATTAAATAATAATATTTTTAATAATATATTGTTATTCAGTAAGACTCGGTCTTGTGTGTAACAAAAACTGTCAAAGAAACTCATTATTGCATGCGTTGAAAT
The DNA here is from genome assembly GCA_963277665.1 of Viscum album. Classification (NCBI taxonomy): domain Eukaryota; kingdom Viridiplantae; phylum Streptophyta; class Magnoliopsida; order Santalales; family Viscaceae; genus Viscum; species Viscum album. The sequence goes on along the minus strand of OY728127.1, from coordinate 1,478,377,469 downwards.
CTTAATAATTATTTTGTGAATTACAAGATATATAATATATTAAATTTATTTAAAATATTAAATATACCATAAATTCTCAAGAGGCTATATTACTTTCTATGCTTTGTGTTGCATGTCATACACGCTATCAAATAAAATCTACTGTTTTAGTATTTTTGGGGTATTACGTTCTACCCACTTTAAATAAATTGAATCCTCACAATTTAAACTCGATCTTGGTAATAAAATATTTTATTTTTTAAAATTATTTTATTGACATCCCATATCCTAAGAAGGGTTGGTAAAACATCCTCTTGAAAAGAGAGAATGGGAAGTACCAAGGTTACATGTAATAACATATAACTAGGTTTCTGCATAGGAGAACATTAGTGGAAAGTAAATATATGGACTTTGAGGAAAAGTGTAAATATTTATAGGGAGTGATTGAGGTCATTGATAAAAAACAATTGAATTATCAATGCAAAGTTTAGGGCCTTAAATTCATAAATATGTGATGATTTAAAAGACCATTAGTTCAACAAAAATGAAGGTATTACGATAATATTTTTTTTAAGATCCTTTTCTTAATGTTGAAGAATTATTTTACTACCTATGTATATAAGGAAATATACTTACTTGATATATTTATATACGATTTTCACCCTTTATTTTTTCTTTGATCAATTTCAAATTCATCCATTACTTCAATAAATGGATATTCAAAAATGAACATTGATACTTGAAGAACTAAAATTTACTTTTTAGGGATCATAAGGTCTATAAAACAAGTCTTTATGTTTGTCTCTAAATATTTTTCAAAACTAATATAGTTAATAAATTAATCTCTAAACCTAAAATGTAACACTATTGGTTCATCATTAATATTTATTCATCAAATTGTTTAAATAAAAATAATAATATATTAACCAGGACATTTTTTAGGTTAGAGGTTTGAATTAAACACTTATCATCCTTCGGTCATGGTTTCAAGTCCTATAGACTTACTGGATTTGATAGGTTTTCACCTGATATACATGTTTTCCTTTTCTAAAACTATATTAATATAATTTCTAAAATAAATATGATTGAAATCCTTGAAATTTAGTCATTAAATAACCTTTTAGATAAGGTTTTCAATATAACCCCAATATATAAATACTTTATCTAATTATTTCCATATAAGTCCTTCCTTGGCCTAGATTTTATCCTTTTGAAGAGGGAATTGACTCAAGTAATTCCTAGGTTCCCTACATTTAAGGAAACGAACCATTAATGGATCCTTATGATGGGATTTATTTACTTCCATCACACTCTTCATTTTCCTTAGTAATTCAATACTTTATGTCCTTCTTTCACACACATAAATAATTTCTCCATTCTATTAATACACTTTCCTGAGTTTCTCCTTTAAAATTTATTTCATGATGGAAATTGAGACTTATTTTCTCTGTGGTCTCCACCACTCAAGCTCTTAGAAACCTCCATCCTTCTCTTCTTTGGTGAGTTCATAAGTTGGTTAATGTATATGTCGTTAATCATATTTTAGGAAATATTATTAGGCATAAACATGATATATTCACTCTTATCATCATATCATTTTATTTCTCATTGTCACTACCTTTTACTTCATGTTCAATGTTAACATGAATGCTTCATGTTCCATCCATTAACTAAAACTAGAAAGAATAGTGTGAGTAACAATAGTCATAATGATAAAAGTGTATGATCATTTATAGGATATATAAATCATGATACCTTATTTTCAATTTAATATACCTTAGGTTTAACCAAGGTTATTCATTTTCATCACATATTCAAATCCTTCATAATGGTTTGTAAAGAAAACATGAATTATCTTATGAATATCCCATGGGAGTGTCAAACTAGGTGCGCAGTAAGGCCCGTTGTCATGTACTAGGTTATGCTTGAGTTAGGCCCAATGCAAATTATTAGAGTTGTTACCCCTAGGTACATCTATGCCTGAACCACATCCAATTGTAGTATCCATACATGGATGTATTACTAGTAAGAGCCACAAAATATCCACCTTAACAAAATTCAAGGATATTATTCTATACTTATCCTCAAATTCTACCTTATGGTTATGTTCTTTAATATATGTTTTCCTAAATATAGTACCCATGGTTGGTACTAAACTTCATCTGATACCAAATGTAGTGATCCTACCCTGGAAGCCCAGAGCCAGTGTCTACTCCCATTATATTGGCATGGCTATAAGGAATTAGATCCAAAAGGAATTAAGAGTTTATTAGTAATGGTAAACCAGATATATACATGAGTCTTGCATTATAAATTAATACACTATTTACAACATATTTTTTTTTCTTTCTAGGATAACTTTATTCCATCTATGATATCCTTGAATATCTTTCTTAGTACACTTCATGGAATCCTGGGGAAAGGAAAAAAATAATGGTGAGCTCAAATGATCAGTAAGGGTAAAGTATAGGGGAAGTAATAATGAATCAATGAGCATAATCAATATACAATAGTAATAACTAAACACACATACCATATCATGTATAAACTAAGAAGGAAGTGAGTAAACAATATGGTAAAGTAAATAACTAAAACACATTCCATTTAATCAATTAAATGAGAATGAAATTCATCCATAAATAGTTTCAACACCAAAATATCTTGGATAATAATAATTGAAATAAAGGAAATTCTTAATTATAAGACATCATGTTTCCTAGTCACACGATACCTTTACTGTCATAACCTAATATCAATATAGTTTAGATATGTGGGTATAAACCCATCTATTCTACTTTTATAGAAACTCAAAGGGGGTGGGGGGTACCAACTAATTTCATTTCATGAGACTACTCATGAATCATAGGGATTACTTTAAAGGCCCCCCAACCCGTAGGGATTACAATAACCAGTCCCTAAACCATAGAGATTGCATTAACCTATCCCCAATACATATAGTGTATGTAAAAATAATTCCTCATATATTTAATAATAAATTTAAATCAACAAAGTGACTTATCAAATATCTGTATTAAATATTGGATATATATTTATCAATATTTCCCCAGTAAATCAAATAAATTTCAAAGTAAACATTATATGTAAAAATGATATATGGTTTAGGAAATGAAAATTTCCATTATAAATGACATGGATAATTAAAGGAAACTAAATCTTCAATGATAATAGGAAATTGAATATTTCATGTGGATTAAAAAAGTAATCAAGGTAGTGGATGTCAATAATATCCTTCCTAAAATTAATCAAAAACAATCTTGAGAAAGAATAAGAATGGTATCAATAAAACATATCCTAAGTGGTGTAAAAATAAAGAGTTGTTTTCATTGATGAATGTAAATTCTATAAAATATATTTTAAAAAAATTCTAGAGGAAAATATCCTTTTTATTTTGAAAAATTATTTGAAAATTATTTTCTTTGAAAATCACTCTTAAAACCTTTTCTTAAAAAAACATTTTAAACTTTCAAAAGAATTATCAAAAAAATAAAAATGGGTAAATATTCATTAAACCATTTAATTTCATTCTACTTTGATTATTAATGACCTATTACAATTAATAGTACCACTTCTCCACTCTTTGTTACTCAAAATGTTTTAGTAAATAATTGTCGAAAAACCTGACATCATTTCTCTCTTTAGTTGGGGAACTTGTTTTCTTCTAAAAACCCTATTTTCTAAAAATGTTTTCAAAAATGTTTAAACTTCCTATAATGATTTATTAAATAAATCTTTAACCTTTTTCTTTTACCAATGTTTTTAAAGAAATATTTTTGTCACTTTCCAAACAAGGCCCTTTTTTAACATTTTTACCTTACAAAAGGAATGTTATTTTTATCTTATACAGAATGTATAAAATTACTCATCAAAATTATTTGAACATTCCATATATTTGAACATAATTTTTTTCTTCTAAGGATAAATTTATTCCATCTATGATATCCTTTCATATCTTTCTTAGTACACTTCATGGAATCCCGAGGAAAGGAAACAAAATAAGGGTGAGCTCAAATGCTCAGTAAGGGTAAAGTATAGTGGAAGAAATAATGAATCAATGATACTTATAAATATAGAAAGGTAATAACTGAACAAACATTCCATATAATCAATAAACTGAGAAGGAGGTGGTTAAAAATTATGGAAAGGTAAATAACTGAAACACATTCCATTTAATCAAAAAAATGCGAATGAAATGAATCCATATATTTTTTCAATGAGAAAATATAAAGGATAATAATAATTAAAAATAAGGAAATTCTTAATTATAGGGCATCATATTTACCAGGCACATGATACCTTTACCATCAAGACCTAATCTCAAGATATTTTAGATCAGTGGGTAGAAACCTATCTATTCTACTTAGAAACAAACTCAAAGGGTTTGTCTCCAACTATGAGACTACCAATGCGTCATGGGGCTTACTTTAAATGGTACCAAACCTATAGGGTTTGTATTAACTAGTCCCCAACCCATAGATATTTCTTTAACTGATCCCCAACCTATATAGTGCATGTCCAAAGCATTCTTCATATGTCAAATAATAGATTTTAATAAACAAAGTGCCTTATCGAATATCTGTATTAAATATAGGATATATATTTATCAATATTTACCTAGTAAATCAAATAAATTTAAAATTTAACACCATATGTAAAAATTATATACATTTTAGGCAATGAACATATCCATGATAAATGATATGGATAATTAGGGAAAATTCATTGTTCAATAATCATAGAAAATTGAATATTTCATGGTGAGTAACAATAGAATAAAGGTAGTAAATATCAATACCATCCTTGATCAAATTAATCAAAAACCATCTAGTGGAAGAATAAATATGGTATTAATAAAACATATCCCAAGTGGTATAAAAATAAAGATTTGTTGTCATTGATGAATGTAAATACTGTAAAAAGATCTTTTAAAAACATTCTTGAGGAAAATATCCTATTTATTTTGAAAAACATTTGTAAAGTAATTTTATTTTAAAATCACTATTAAAAAAATTTTCTTTAAAAATTTACATTTTAAACATGAAAAGGAAGCTTCAAATAAAGGATGACGGGTAATTATCTACATGCCATACATGGAAAAAACATTCCCTTTTCAAGGTAAAAAGGATAGAAAAGTTCCTTGTTTGGAAAATGACATGAATATTACTTTGAAAACATTTGTAAAAGACAAAAGGTTACAAATTTATTTAATAAATAATTTTTGGAAGGTTAAAATATTTTTGAAAACCTTTTTAGAAAACAATGTTTTTAGAAGAAAACTGGTTCTCTGACTAAAGAGATAAATGATGTCAGTTATTCTTAGAAACATTTTATAAAAATGTTTGAGTACCAAAGAGTTTAGAAATAGTATTATTAACTAGAATTTATTATGAATAACTATATTAGAATATAATTAATGGGTTTACTGAACAATTATCCAATAATTTCCTATGATGAAAATTCAAGTACAAACACTCTCGAACAATATGAGATTGTGAAGTAAACCCTTGAAAAGACCATAAAATTTATGTGAGAATAAATCAATAAATAGATTATGTGTGTCAAATGTAAATACACATAAAACAAGTATAAATACATTAATATATAGTAAAAAGTTATTACACACATAATCTTATAATATTAATAACAATAAGGAAGTAATATAACCCAATGAAAAGTAATCGAGTTATGAAATTTTTACCACTTGGTAACTTTTGAATTATAATCCCTATAAAATAAATAATTTTAAAATAAAATCTAAATACCACAAAGATAAATTTATTCATGATATAAAATACAATAGGGGTAGTATATACACCACAAAAAATAAATAAGTGATGAAAATAGTGTATGCCTCACGAAAATAAAAGTGAGTTAAGAATCCCTTACCTTGCGTTTCTTTTCTGGTAAACATAATTTAAAATAAAATATAATGGTTTTAAACATGTTAATAAATTATTCCAGAACCATATTAACATTATGATATCATTTATGATCTTATTACTAATTTTTTAGCAATCTTTCATTATTTTCACCATTTTGGGTGTTAATTGCCTAGTTTCTCAAGTATGTTTTAACTTGTTACTTGTTGTTGCTATCATTGTTTTATAATATGAAGAATATAAACCATCATTTAAAAATAATATATATTAATTATATATTTATTTATAATAAATCATAAAATTTCTATATAGGAAATTATATACACCATTTATGTAAGCAATAGACCGTACGTACACTTGAACGCTACTTTCATTTATTTTCCAAATTTAAAAGAATGAAAAGTGAATTATATATATATATATATATATGTATATGTATATTATAATTAAAGTATAATATTTATGTCATATATTTCACATATTTTTAATATAACCATCCTTTATATGTTCCATGTATAGTGTGAACGAACCACATTGCTTTGAGGAGGTTATAATCCACACTTCCACAAATGATGTTACTATATTCCCACAAAATGGAAAGTATGAAGGTATGTGATATATAAAAATTAAATAAGATTAAATAAATAATAAATATCACATATATCATATATAAAAAATGTTTTCATCATAATTACCAACCATGATAGGGGGTAAAGGAAAAAATAGATGACATCGTTTCGTGAGGCGACAGTTCACCGTACACAAGAACGATAAGTTCGTTACCAATTTGATAGAAATATGTGAAATTATAGGTCAAAAAATTAATATAAAAACATATAAATATATTTAGGTAACTTAGTTTATTATTTAAGTATGGAATAATAAGATTTTTGTGGGTGGATATGAAAATAAAACAAAAGAGCGTGAGAAAGGATGTTACCTCTTCTTTGGATAAATTCTTTTTGTTTTCACAAAAGGGATTCCTTGGATGGATTTCTTCCATAAGAGAGGATTATATAATTAGGGGAGTTATTTTTGGAGATTATTTAGTCATATTTTTTGTGATAAAAAGGTCTTTATAGGTGTGAATAAGTGGTAGGGTTGAGTTCCTTTTTATAGTGGAGGAGGAGTGACATTCTAGTAAATTTTTGAAAAGGAAATTCCACCCAAGTTTTTCCCTTTTAAAGTGGAACTGATAATGAAAAAAATTATAGAAAATTGAGGATTGGGTATAAATATAGATATAAGATTGATTTTATACAAGTTTATAGGTCATTTTGGCTCTTAAGGTTAATATTTAGTCCCTAGTTAAACTAATTTACCTCCTAATCATTGTAATTAATTTTAATTACTTTCACTAATATTTTTGGTAAAAAACTAAGTTAACTTTATTAAAAATTATAAATTATTATGATTCAAAATATGGAATTAATTTTTTTAAAATTAAAAATTCATAAGTGCTAGAAATTAATTTAAATTTAATCACGTAGATGGGACGAAAAAGTAGGTTTTTTAAAGTAAAAATGTTCAAAAGTTTTCTAAGTCTTTATATCCGATTTCAAAGTGAAATTGAATCTAATTACCTATGTTATATTAATTTATATAAAATTTATATAATTAATATTTAAACCAATAAAAATTATAATTTAACCATATAAATAAATTTGACAAAAAAAACTGTTTTGAATCAAAATTTGATATTTTCACTATTCATCGAAAAGTGAAACTTCCCAGAAAAATACCAAAAATAAACTCTAAGATAATTTTTATGTTTCTATTTGTAAAATTAAGTTTATTTTTATATATAAAATTTATTCAAGTTCCAAAAATTGGATTTAAAATAGGTTCTCTATTAAAAGGTGGTAAAAGTGACTTTAGAAAAATATAGGTTTCTAAGTGAAATATTGGGTTTTTTCTTATCTTATGCTTATCAAATATATTTTATGAATGTTAAAATATTTCATTGAATATATAATTTATATATTACATTAATATCACTCACTAATTTGAATTAATTTAATTTATTAGGATAAAACATCTTTGTGGGCATAAAAATAGTTTTCTATAAAAACAATCCCTTTATATTCAATCAATTATTATATTCATTTCTAAGTAATATTCAACAAATTAATTTATTTTATATTTTTGTAAACCATAGATTTTCATAAGATAGTTAATTTTATTTATAACCACTAATTTTATGCCCATGTTATTATTATTATTTTAAATAATAATATTTTTAATAATATATTGTTTTTCCGTAAGACTCGGTTTTTTGTGTAACAAAAACTATCAAAGAAACTCATTATTAAATGTGATGAAAGCTAACTAAGTATTGTGTGAATTAAAATCTATAGAATATATTAAATTTATTTAAAATATTAAATATACCATAATTTCTTGAGAGGCTATATTCCTTTCTATGTTTGGTGTTGTGTTTCATACACACTATCGAATAAAAGTTACTCTTTTAGACTTTTTGGGGTGTTACATTCTCACCACCTTAAATAAATTGTTTCCTCACAATTTAAACTTTATCTCATTAGTAAATAGTTTGATATTTTAAAATTCCTTTATTGACATCCCATATTCTGAGAAGGGTTAGTAAAAAATTCTCTTAAAAAGAGATAGTGGGAAGTGCCAAGGTAACATGTAATAACATATAACTAGGTTTCTACATAGGAGAAAATTAGTGGAAAGTAAAAATATTGACTTGGAGGAAAACCATAAATATATATAGGGAGTGATTGAGGTCATTGATAAAAAACATGTTAATGATTAATGGAAAGTTGAGGGCTTCAAATTCATAAATATGTGATTATTCAAAAGACCATCGGTTCAAAAAAATGAAGGTATTAGTATAATATTTTTTAAGATCTTTTTCTTAATGTTGAAGAATTATTTTAATGCCTATGTATATAAGGAAATATTTTACTTAATATATTTATATACAATTTTCTCCCTTTTTCTTTGATCAATTTCAAATTCATCCATTACTTCAAGAAATAGATATCCAAAAATAAACTTTGATGCCTAAAGAACTAAAATTTACTTTTTAAGGATCATAAGGTTCATAAAACAGGTCTTTACATTTTTCTCTAAATATTTTCCAAAACTAATATAGTTAATAAATTAATCTCTAGAACTAAAAAATAAAAACTAATGTTTCATCATTAATATTTATTCGTCAAATTGTTTAACTAAAAACAATGACATATTGACCAAGACATTGTGTAGGTCAATGGTTGTCATTAAACACTTATTTTCCTTCATTCATGGCTTTAAGTCCCACATCCTTACTAGATTTTATGGGTTTTTACCCAAAATACATGTTGTACTTTTATAAAACCATATTAATATAATTTCCAAAATAAATATGATTTAAATCCTTGAAATTTTGTCATTAAATAACCTTTTAACTAAGATTTTCAATACAACACCAATATATAAATAATTTATCCAATTATTTCCATAGAATTCCTTCTTTAGTCTAGAGTTTATCCTTTTGAAGAGGGAATTTACTCGAGTAATTCCCATGTTCCCAACATTTAAGGCAGCAAACCATAAATGGATCCTTATGATGAGATTTATTTCCTTATATCACACTCTTCATTTTTTCTCGGTAATTCATTAATTTATATCCTTATTTCCCACACATTAAAAATTTCTCCATTCCTTTGATACACTTTCCTAAGTGTCTCATTTCAAATTTCTTTTAGGATGGAAATTGAGACTTATTTTCTCTATGGTCTCAAACACTATAGGTCTTAAGAACCTCCATAATTAACTTCTTTGGTGAGTTTAGGAGTTGGTTAAGGTATATGTTTTTAATCATGTTTTAGGAAATATGATTAGGCATAAACACGACATCCTTCACTCCTATCAACATATCATTTGGTTTCTCATTGTCACAACCTTGTCCTTCATATTCAATTTTAACATGACTCCTTCAGGTTCTATCCATTAACTAAAACCAGAAAGCATAGTGTGAGTAACAATAGTCATAGTTAGAAAAGTGTATGATTATTTATAGGATATCTAAAACATGACACCTTATTTTCAATCTAATAAACATTAGGTTTAACCAAGGTTATTAATTTTCATCACTTATTAAAATACTTCATAATGGTTTATAAAGAAAACATGAATTATCATAAGCATATCCCCCAAGAGTGTCAAATCAGGTGCGTAGTAAGGCCTGATATTGTGTACTAGGTTATGATCAAGTTAGGCCCAATGCACCTTATCAGAGTTGTTACCCCTAGGTACATCTATGCCAGAACCACATCCACTTATAGTATCCAAACAAGGTTGTATTTCTAGTAAGACCCATATAATCTCCACCGTACCAAAATTCTAGGTTGATCTTCTATACTTATCCTAAAATTATACCTTATGGTTATATTCTCTAATATATGTTTTCCTAAATATAGTTCCCATGGTTGGTGCTAAACTTCATCTGATACCAACTGTAGTAACCCTACCCCAGAAGCCTAGAGTCGGTGTCTACTACCATTACATTGGCATGACTACAAGGAATTATATCCCGAAGGACTAAAGAGTTTAGCAGTCTTGGTAAACTAGATACATACATGAGTGTTGTATTATAAATGAATATACTAATTACAACATAATTTTTTTTTCTTTTGTGGATAACTTTATTCCATCTATAATATCATTTCATATCTTCCTTAGTACATTTCATGTAATCATGTGTAAAGGAAACAAAATAAGGGTCATCTCAAATGATCAGTAAGGGTAAAGTATAGGGGAAGTAATAATGAATCAATGATCATAATAAATATGGAAATATAATAACTGAAAACACATTCCATATCATTAATAATATGATAAGTAAGTGAGAAAACATTATGCTAAGGTAAATAACTAAAAAACATGAAATTTAATTAATTAAATAAGAGTGAAATTCATTCATAGATAATGTTAACACAAAAATATCATGGATAATAATAAATAAAATTAAGGAAATGCTTAATTATTGGATGTCATGTTTTCTAGGAACATGATACCTTTACTATCAAGACCTAATCTCAAGATAGTTTACATTTGTGGGTAAAAACCCATCCATTCTAATTAGAAACAAACTTAAAGGGTTTTATACAAACTAATTTCATCTAATGATACTATTGATGCATATTGAGGATTACTTTAAAAGGTCCCCAACCTATAGGGATTGTATTAACCAGTCCCCATCCCATATATATCTCATTAACCTATCCCCAATCCGGATAGTGTATGTCCAAATCATTCCTCAAATATCAAATAATAGATTTAAATAAACAAAGAACCTTATCAAATATCTATATTAAATATAGGATATAGATTTATCAATATCTCCCCAATAAATCAAATAAATTTCAAATTAAACATCGTATGTAAAAATGATATTTGGTTTAGGTAATGAATATATCCATTATAAATGATATAGATAATTAGGGGAAATTCAATGTTCAATGATCATAGGAAATTGAATATTTCTAGGGGAATAAAAAGGAATAAAGGCAGTGAATGTCAATAATACCCTTGGTAAAGTCAATCAAAAACCATCTAGATAAATAATAAGGATGGTATCAATAAAACATATCCTAAGTGGTGTAAAATTAAAGAGTTTTTGTCATTGATGAATGTAAATACTATAAAAATATCTTTTAAAAACATTCTAGAGAAAAATATCCTTTTTATTTTGAAAATACTTTTCTTTGAAAATAACTCTTAAAAACTAACCTTTTAAACATTAAAAGTAATGTTCAAATAAATTATGATGGTTAATTTCATACATTCTATACATGATAAAAATAACATTCCTTTTGTAAGGTAAAAATGTTAGAAAAGTGACTTGTTTGGAAAGTGAAAAAAATATTTCTTTGAAAAAATTTATAAAATAAAAAGGGTAAAATTTTATTTAATAAATAATTTTGGTAAGGTTATAATTTTTTTAAAACCTTTTTATAAAACAGATTATTTAGAAGAAATCAGGTTCTCTGACTAAAGAGAGAAATGACGTCAAGTTTTCTGATAAAAATTTTATAAAAAATTTTGAGTAACAAAAAGTAGAGAAATGGTAAAATTAATTAGAATAGGCCGTGAATAACAAAATTATAATAAAATTCAAGGTTTTAATGAGAAATTATCCAATAATTTCTTTTGATGGAAATTTAAGTATAAAAACCCCCGAATAAAATGAGATTGTGAAGTAAACCCTTGAAAAGACCATAATGTTGAAGTGAGACTAAATAAATTAATAGATTATGTGTGTCAAAAATAAATACACATAAAAAAGTGGAAGTAAAATATTATATAGTTAAAATTTATTACACAAATAATCTTATAATATTATTGATAATGAGGAAGTAATATAACCCAATGAAAAGGAATTAGGTTATGAAATTCTTTACCACTTGGTAACTTTTGAATTATAATCCCCATGAAAGAAATAATTTAAAATGAAACTCTAAATACCATGAATATAAGTTTATTAATGATATAAAATATAATAGGGATATTATATACACCACAAAAAATAAATAAGTTGTGAAAATGGTGTATGCCTCACAGAAAGAAAATTGAGACAAGAATCCCTTACCTTGTGTTTCCTTTTAGGTGAACGTACTTTAACCTCATGTATAATTGTTTTAAACATATTAATAAATTATTATAAAACCATATTAATATTTATGGTATCATATATTATCTTTTTATAATATCATATTACTCATTTGTTAGTAATCTTTCATTATTTTCACTATTTAGGGTGTTAATTTCCTAGTATCTCAAGTATGTTTTGAATTTTTACTTGTTGTTCCTATCCTAGTTTCATCATATAAAGAATTTAAACCATGATTTAAATATCATATATATTAATTATATATTTATTTATAACAAATCATAAAATTTTGAGATAGGAAATGAAATGCACCGTTCATGGAGACGGTAGGCCGTATGTACACATGAACACTACTTTCATTTCTTTGTCCAATTTAAAAGAATTAAAAGTAAATGATATATATATATATATTATAATTATAGTATCATATTTATTTTATATATGTCACATATTTTTAATATAACCATCCTTTATACATTTCATGTATAGTGTGAACGAATCACATCTCTTTGAGGAGACAGTAGTCCACACATCCAAAAACAATGTTATCGTATTCCCAAAAAATGGAAAAAATGAAGGTATATGTTATATAAAAATTAAAGACTAATAAATACATAATAAATATAATATATATCATATATAAATAATTTTTACATCATAATTACCAACCATTATATGTGGTAAAGGAAAAATGAACGACATCGTTTTGTGAGGCGGTAGTTCACCGTACACACGAACAGTAAGTTCGTTACCCATTTAATGGATGTTTGTGAAAGTGTAGGTCCAAAATAGTATATAAAAAATATAAGTATATTTATGATGATTAGGTTATTATTTAATCATGTAATATGAATATTATAAGGGGTGGATAATGAAAATAAAACAATAGAGCTTGAGGAATAATGTTACCCCTTCTTTGGGTAACTCCGTTTGGTTTGCACCAAAGGGCTTCCTCTGATGGGGTTTCCCAGAATAAGTCTTATAGGATGAGGGGAGGGATTTTAGGATCTTATTTAGGCATATTTTTTTTGAGAAAAATTTCTCGATAGGTGTGAATAAGTGGGAGGGTTGAGTGCCTTTTTATAGTAGAGGAGTGACATTCCTATAAATTTTTGAAAAGGAAATTCCAACCATGTTTTTCTTTTTTAAAGTGTATCCAATAATGAAAAAAATAATATAAAATGGATTATAGGTTCTAAATATGGATATAAAATTGATTTTGGATAATTTTCTAGGTCATTTTGTCTCTTAAGTTTAAGGTTTAGTCCCTAGTTAAGCTAATTTCCCTCTTAATCACTGTAATTAATTTTAATTAATTTCACTAATATTTTCAGTCAAAAAATAAGTTTAAATTATAATAAATTATAAATTATTATGATTAAAAATATTTAATCAATTTTTAAAAATTAAAATCACATAATTTATAAAAATTAATTTAAATTTAATCCTAGAGACGGGATGACAAAGAGGGTTTTTAAAGTAAAAATGTTCAAATTTTTTCTAAGTCATTATATGAAATTTCATGAAAACATTGATCCCAATTAACTAAATTAGATTAATTGATATACAATTGTTATAATTAATCTTTAAAACCAATCAAAAATTTAATTTAACCATATAAATAAATTAGAAGAAAAGCAGTTTTGAATTAAAATTTGGTATTTTTCAGTATTCATCAAAAAAATAAAACTTCACATAAACATACTAGAAATTCACCCTAAGATAATTTTATGTTCCTATTTATAAAATTATGTTTATTTTTACATATAAAATTTATAAAATTTTTATTTTTATTAAATAGGTTCTCCATTAAAAGGCGGTTACAGTTCCTATAGAAAAATATTGATTTTTATGTGAAATATTGGGTTTGTTATTATCTTATGCTTATAAAATCTATTGGAAAAATGTAAAAAATATTTTATTGAATATATAATATATATTAAATTAATATGACTAACTAATTATAATTAATTTAATTTATTAGGATAAAACATCTTTGTGGGCATAAAAATAGTTTTCTTTTAAAAAATTTCCTTTATATTAAATCAGTTCTTATATTCATTTGTAATTAATTTGTAACTAATGAATTCATTTTATATTTTTATAAACCATATATTTTCATAATTTAGTTAATAATATTTATAATCACTAATTTAACAGCTAGTTTATATCTTATCATGTTAAATAATAATATTTTTGAAAATATATTGTTTTTCAATAAGACTCGGTCTTGCGTGTAATGAAAACTATCAAAGAAACTAATTGTTGTGTGCAATGAAATATAACTCAGTATTTAGTGCATTGAAATCTATAGAATATATTAAATTTATTTAAAATATTAAATATATCATAAAATCTTGAGAGGTTATATTCCTTTCTATGTTTGGTGTTGTGTATCATACACACTATCGAATAAAAGACACTTTTTTATATTTTTTGGGGTGTTATAGTTAGGATATACTTAGATGCAGGTGAAGGATGGGGATATTTAGAAGGCTAATTTTTATTCTATTCATGTTCATTATGAGTACATAGTGATGTCGTGCTTGAATCTATATATTTGTAGAGAGTGATGGAAGAACTCTCAGCGATGCATCTAAATATGGGAGAGGTTAGAGGTAGTGGTTGTATTTTAAAAATGATGGTGCAGTCATATTTGGTGTAGTGGGTGGAGGATTCCTAGATAGGGGATTATAAGATGAAGTTTTGTAGGTACTGAGTTTTTTTTGGAAATATCCCTAGTGGTTAGTTTGAGGACAGACAGAACCGCGTGTTATTCTGGGAAAGGCTTTTCATTCCTTTGGAGATGCGTGAGATGGTTATATATGAGTTTCATAGCTCACATTTATCACTTAATCCTATAATGAAAAAGATGTACCGATATTTGAGAGGCCAGTTTTAGTGGACTGGGTTGAAGCATGTAGTTTTAGAATTTTTCCCCGATGATTGGTTTGTCAGAAGGTGAATTTTGAGTATCGTGTTCTTGGGGGTTTTCTCCAATCGTTAGATGTTCTAAAGTGGAAGTGGGAGGATATCTCAATAGAATTTGTTTCCAGTTACCTAAAACTTAGGGAGTCTGTGATTCTATATGTTTTATTGTTTATTGTTTGATGAAATTAGACCACTTTATAGTGATTAGGGAGTTGATCTTAGTAGAGGTCTGTTAAGGCAGTATATATAGGAGTTTATGTGACTTCATGGAGCCTCGAGGATAGTCATATCTATTTTGTATCCTCATTTTTCCTCTAGTGTGTGAAGAGTTCTACAACACACTTTTGTCTCTCAATTATGCCTTAACCCCACTTTTTATCTACTGATGGATAGTCAGATTGAGAGGACCATCTAGAATCTTGAATAAACATTTCACTCTTGTGTCCTAGATTTTTGAGGTTCGTGGATGAGGAACCTTAACTTTTTCAAGTTTTATTGCAATAGTAGTTTCCACTCCAACATTGGTATGACACCATTTGAAGATTTATTTAACTAGCCTTTTTATTATCCATTATGCTAGACCAGGGTTGGAGAGATAGAAATTATCGAGCCGAAACTCCTATAGAATACCATAGAGATGGTATAGGTAATTCATGAGAGGATGAAGGCAACACAATATCATCAAAAATCCTATGCCAATCATATGAGTATACCTTTAGAGTTCTTCGTTGGAGATCATGTGTTCCTGAAGGTAACTCCTCATTGTGGGAAATGAAGGTATGGTCATGAGAGTAATCTTTCTCCTCAGTTTGCTAGAACTTTCTAGGTGTTTTTTGTATCTATAGACTATCAGATAACACTTCCTCTATAAATTACCATAGTACACAATGTTTTTTACATGTCTCAGCTCTGTCGTTACCTTTATGGAGACTCTTATATCACTGATTGGGGTGATATTGATGCTGATGATGATAAAAACTTTGAGGAGTGGCCTATGGAGATCTAGGAATACCAGGAGAAGGTATTTCACAAATTTTATAGTCCCTTGGTTCATGTATTGTGGAGGCACAATGGCATGGATGAGAGTACCTAGGAATGTGAGTCACAAATGTACACTTTGTACCCTGAGATGTTTTATGTTTAGATCTTCTCTTGTAACTTTTTTTATGGATATTGACCTTTATTGTTTATGATATGGTTCCCTCATGTTTCTTTTTGGAAACCTTACTATTGTTTGAGAGGTATCTCCCTCGAGAGAGTGCTCAGGAGCTAGTTGTTTTTATTTTGTGATTTCGTATTATTCCTCTGATGAGGTGGTTGAGATCCTATGAGGGTGAGATTCTTGATAGGTATTTCATGGGGTGACTATTCAGACAACCCCTTTTAATTTTCTCTCTAGGTTTGTTTTTGGATTCTTGAGGAAGAGAATTTGTTTATAGGAATATAATATAAGGCCCAAAATCCATCTAGTATGACCCTTTGTGTGTTTCTAAATCCCATGGAGCTTGGAGGAGGCCTAGAGTGGGTCTGAAGGTGTTTGGATACTAAAGTTGGAAGAAGGGGGAATTCACAATGTGTAAGGGTTTCACGTCATGAATATTCAGTTCACAGATTATGTGGGGTTGGTTCACATGATGCTTTTAAATGTGAAATAATTCATGGTTAAATGGTTTTTGGTGACACATTTTTCTATGGAAATTAAAACATGATACTTTCATGAAATTAAAGGGTTTCACACCATGAAAATACACCATGCAACATGCCTTTATTGGCTATAGAACCACAATTTTTTCTCAAAACCTATGGTTTTCTTCCAAACCTCAGGCAGCCAGTGACACTCTCTTCATGTGTTTTTGGGATCCCTTTAATGGGGATCAATTCTCAGCCTTCCGTATTCGATCCATGGTGATATGAGGTACATTTTACCTTTTTCTCTCATAGTTATTTGATATGGATCTTCCGACTTCTTCTTTACATGAAATAGTGGTTTCTCTATATCGTTGTAACAAAATTTTCTTGGTTTTTTTGTTTGGTTGTGACACAACATCCTTGGAGGGATGTATCTCTTGCAAGAGGGGTGATTAGGATCTACAACGTTGGTCTATTCTCAAGCAAAGAACATTGATACCTTTGAGGTAGGGGATCTATTGATTATCATATTTATTTATGTACAATCATAAAGTTAGCATGATTTATCCCTTTAGATGAAAATTTAATTAACCTAATAATTATTGAACCTGATTAATAAATAATTGTTTAAATCAATTGTATGCTGTTTCTTTCTACTGTGATAACCGGTTGCCTCTTGATTTTCTAGATAATGTGCTATGTAAGGGCCCAGATCCATGTGGATCAACCCTTTGCATGTTTTTGAAGACCGAGGTGCTTAGAGAAGGCTCAGAGGAAGTCTTGAGGAGTTTGGTCATGAGAAGATAGAAATAGGGGGGCTACACGACGTGACCAAGGGGTACATAATGTGTATCGTTCAGGTTTCAAAAAAACAAAGTGCCGATGTGACATGTTTTGCAGCATAAGTTAGACTCAATGTGGTGCATGGCATGACGGGGAGGTACACGTCATGTAATGCCCCTCTGCTAGGTGTTTTAAATACACCCAGCCACTCGGGCATTTTAAACCCTATGACTTGAGCGCACCCCCATGACCCCAGATGACCCTAACGCTTCCCTCTTCAACATTTTGGGATTCCTTCATCCTTAATTGGTTCCCCACTTCCTTCTTATATTCGTCTTCAATATGAGGTAATATCTACCTCCATTATTTAGTTTTATTCAATCCATATTCTCTTATTTCTCTTTTCCATGCTATAGAATTTGATCTCTATGGTTCTAATGGAGTTTATTTTGGTTGTTGTTGATGAGGTTGTGGTGCCACATCCTCAGGTGGATGCAGTTGTTGTGGGGAAGGCAATTGTGATCCGTTTCTTTGATCCACTCTTGAGAGAAGAATGTCATAAACCTTTTAAAGTATGGGATTTGTTGATTCTATAATTATCTACATTCAATCATAGATTTATCATGATTTAGCCCTTTAGATCGCAATGGAATTGACCTAATTAAATACTTGAATTGTATTAAAATAATTGGTTTGATCACTTGTTCTTGCTTTGCACCATGACAACTGTTTGCCTCTTGATTTTATAGATACTGTAATATCTATTATTTTCTTGTTATCATGTTTTTATTGATGAAATTGGTAAATAACGTAAAGCTAGAATTAATTGATAATTAATTGGATAAAGATAAATAGGCATGTAAATGAATCCAATTATTGTTGTTGTAATTTGATGTTAATAAAATTGATATAGATGTGCATGTTTAATCATGTTAGTTGTTAATACTAAACCATGTTGGTTCGTTTTGTTTAAAGGCATGTCAAATTAATTGTTTAATTAATTTTTGGTAGTAATGATAGCTTGTAGTTTAGGTTACCCATATTTGGAACCAAATAATAATGAATCAGTTAATTCTAGATGGATTAAAGAACTGGTTATTTGATAAAATATAATTCCTAGTAGGGTTCTGAGTTACCCCATTTCCTGTAAATTATAAGAGGCTTATGCTTAGAGATGTGAGAGCTCATTACTTATGAAGGAATAATGAGTTGTTTAGGGCCAAGAGACCAGTTTCCTTGTTGTTTTATGCTGCTTGTGATGTGTTGTGATCCTGGATGGCTGTTGTGAGATGTAGGGGTGGGGAGGCCCAGTGGTTGTGGTAGCAGTTGATTCCTAGAGTGGAAAGATGCATCGGTTTATGCATGTGGGTGTCGGGGAGGACATCATAGGTGATGAAATGAGTTAAAGTTGGGCTTACCCACTTCTATGAATGTAGTTGCTCATTGAATCTATTGTTTGTTTATCCACTTTACTTTCCCCACTTCTTGAGGCAACTGGTCTTACTTACTCTCCTTCCAAAAGAGGAAAATACACATGGTTTATGCCACATTCTTTCTATATTTAGCTTCTCAAGGATGGATGGGTCTATGCTCCTGATATAGGTGGAAAAGACTCTAAGGGTAGTCCATCTAATCACCGTGTTGAGCCCCTTGTGTTTGGTAGCTTAGTTTTTCTTTTCTAGAATGTCTGAAATTATAGGAAGTAATAATTATATTAATAAATGTTTAACTAAATGATGTTGAACCCATGGGGTTGGAGCTTTCTAAGATGAAAAGCTGAGGTTGTGTTGGGAGGAATTGTGGACTCAGTTTTGGGTATACCTGGAGGGAATGGAACTTTATTGAGATGCTAATGAGTGTAATATGAAAATGAAATTAGTTAATTAATGGTTAAATAATTAATTAACATATAATGAAACTGATTAAAATGGATAATATGATTTAATAACACTATTTAAATTGTTATGTTCTTATAGTATACCTTGTCTTAGCTGTGGTAGTTGGGAGTCTGAGAGACATTAGATGAAGTTGAGTCTGAGACTAGGTTTTGTTCATAGTGTGGTTGTGAGCTATATTAAATCATGTACATTTTGTGTTTCTATACTCTACCCCACCCTTTCAGTTAGCATGACTGACACACCATGGATTCTGAGACCTGGGGGGTGTTTTCCCCAATATCCTGATGGGAGGATGGATGGATGACTTCCCCCTTTGGCCCCAAACTCTTCTCTTGGTATTTACTTGTGATGGTATGCACGACAGTTAGTTTTCCCTATATATTTGTGTATAGGGATGTAATGTCTTGTGGTTATTTCACACATATATTCTGGATATAGTTTCATTTTTTCTACTATAGGTATAACATGTATAGGCTATGGTGGCTTGAGGATCCTTACTCGACATATGGGTTGTAATGGCTTGAGGCATAATACCCGATATATGATACACATTATGTGGGATGTGGTGGCTCCCAAAAAATACCTGGTTACTTTTGGTTGTGTGGATGGTGTGGTGCTTAACTCAAGTGTCTATGGGAAATATTTATGTTTCCCAAGTTTCATGTGGTGGTTCTCACCTAGGTGTCTTTGGGCCATCCTTTTTGGAGAGAGATGGCTTAGGACGTGCGACGTTGTATCAAAGTAGAAAACCAGTGGGGAAGTGGTAGTGGGGTACCCTTGATATTCTTTATTATATTATATACTCTTGTATGTGATACTTGGTGAGAGTAGGCATGGTGAGGCTGGGAACATAGTATACTTGTTTAGGTGATGAGTTAGTTTCACTTGTTGTTCACTGTGCTTTAGCATGCTTTCTTTAATTTTACACGAGAGGATCCAGGGAGATTCCTACTGAGTATACTTTTATACTCACCCAATGATATATAAAATGTTTTTTAGGTAACTTGGATTAGGTTGTAGATCAGGATGGTTACTACTATCTTGCGGGGTTTTAGAGGAGCTGTTTGGGCTTTGTGGCTGCTACCTTTTTTACATTCCTTTGGTACTTGTAGTTTTCCCTTTTGGTTGTATTATTTCTTTAATGACATTACATATATATGTAATTGGGTTTTCTTTTATATTGTAGTTTTATTTGGAGTTGGTTGGTGTTTGTATTATCTCTATATTTCACATATGTACTCTTAGAGGATAATGCCTCCCATATGGGTGTTGTTATACCCTCGATGCTAGTCTCCAACCCGAGGCCTACTAGAGGCGGGACTCAGGGGTCATTATCTATCTTCTCACATTTCCATTCTAGAAGGGGTACACTTTGTGGGGAGGGGTCATGACAGAGTGGTATCAGTGGTATGGTTGAGGGATATGATGGAGTTTGGAGTTAGGCACAGGTGAGGTTGCATGGGTTGGCAGGGAAACCGTGTCATCTATGTTTAGAAATCACTATAAACACTAGAGATCGGCTGAGACACAGGTATTTAGGGCCCCCTATGATCTGATGCACAAATATTTAAGTTTACAATCGATACTAAATGGGGTGATACTAGTTGGAGGGTAGAGACCTAGGAAAAGATCATGCATCATTCTTCTTTGCACCTATGTTTGAATGGGTAGACCTTGGGATAAGTTAACCTAAAATGAATAAAAGAAAGAAATTAATTAGTTAATGGTAAAGTCTTATATATTACAGGTTTATGATATCTAATTGTTTTTTCGTTTTCAAGTATGGCTCTAGGTCGACATCCTCATTAGGTTCGCGTAGAATATTTCCAACTAGCTGCGCCTACAGATCATCACAAAGTAGAGGTTGATGATGAAGACACTTGGAGGAGGACCCTATGAGAGTTTTAGTGCCAGAGTTTGAAAAATTATGAGGGATCCATTTTAGATGTAGTCATAGAGGACTAGTTATAGGAGGTTGAGATAGCCTTCAGTTTGATCCATGCTCGGAAGGATCACTAGGTGTCATTGGTTTTGACGATGCTATGTGGAGAAGCAAGGTAGTGGTGGTTCTTGTTCTTCAAGGATCACGAGGAGTCAAAAATCTCTTGGAAGAAGCTTTGATAGAAGTTCATAGATGAGTTTCTTTCTTTGAATGTGAAAGAAACCAGTCACTATAATCTACTTACCCTTCAATAGGGAAGCTCCAGTGTGCGAGAGTTTGATATCCATTTCAGAAGCTTTCTGCGATATGCTTCGAACATGTTACCAGATGAGGTGGCCAGGGAAAAGAATTTTGAGGAGGCTTTGCATCCATAGATCTAATTCCAGGTCATCCCATTTATGCTGATGATATAAATTGAGGTGCTTGCGAAGGAATAGGCCATTAAGAGAATGTTAGTTAGGACCGGATCGTCACACGAGGGGAGTCACCAGGATTCCTCATGAAGCAGAGCTGTGGTCTGAGGTTCTTGGTTTTCATGGTTGAAGAGTTTTTGTTTGGACGGGGGTAGGTGCCAAACCTCAGTATCTTGTTTCTATAGAGGTGGTGGTTATCAGGCCTATTCTAAGGGATCAGACACTTTTTTACTTGTGGAGGCCGAGGTCATCAATAGAGAGAGTGCTCGACCTTCCAGAGCAGTCAACGTGCGTCTGGTGTTCCGCTTCAAGTTCCACCATTGAGGAATTTCTAGATAAGGTAGCAGTAATAGGTTGCACTAGCTTAAGATCAATAGAGAGAAGATGGGGTAGGCAGAGTACAACCATAGGATGCTCCCCATCCTCATAGAGTAGAGCGCATCCATGGCAGTGGTCATCATCTGGGTTAGAGAGGCCGTGGAGCAGGTCATGGTCAGCTTCACGCTTTAGCGTTTCTTGCACCAGACGATCTAAATGTCATTTGAGGTACCCTTTTCTTGTTTTATACTTGGTTATATTACTTTTTATACTTAAAGAAACATACTATTTCATATCACCTACCCTTTTCCATGCCTTGGGACTTGAGGTAGTGAGGCTTCCAGTTCCCTTGGTGTTGACTATGCCATTTGGAGGTCGAGCTAACTTATTTGAAGTATGTAGAGACTATGATCTAGAATGGGGGAAACACCACTCTTGGGGATATTTCCTATGTTTATGAATATAACCATATGATGTCATCCTCTACATGGATTAGTTGTATTCAGTGCAGGCTATTGTAGATTGCTTCTGGAGGTAGGTGGTGTTCTTTAATGCTGATGGAGAGCCAACAATGGTTTTTGGAAAGCGAGATCCTCAGATGGGTCAAAGGCATGTTACTTATTTATCATCCTTGATGGATGAGCTGATGTTGAGTTCATCAGAAGTTTAGTGGTCGGTGTTTCCTAAGGTCATGGAATAGTACCCTGATGTCTTTCCAGAAGAGGTTATAGTGTTACCCCCTTGACGAGAGACCAAATTCCGGATCGAGCTACAGCCAGGCATGTCTCCGTATAGGATGGAACCTTCCAAGTTGTGAGAGCTATGTACACATATTGATGACCTATTGTAGTGAAATTTTATTCTTCCAAGTGTGTCACCATGGGGTTCATCAGATTTGTTCATAAAGAAGGCTGATGGAAGTTTGTGGTTGTGTGTCTATTATCATCACTTAAAAAAAGTGACAATTAAGAACCGTTATCCTCTTCCATGGATTGATGATTTGTTCGATCAACTGAAGGGTCAAGTTAGTTATCAAATATTGAATTGCGGTCCGGGTATCATCAGATGCGTGTGAAGGATGAAGATATTCTGAAGAATTATTTCTATTGTCATCATGGGCATTACGAGTTCTTGGTAATTCCGTTCGGTGTGATGAATGCTCCAGTTGTGTTCATGGGGATGATGAACACTATGTTTCATGGATTCCTAGATAAGTTCATGGTGGTTTTAACCGATGAAATACTTGTGTACTCATGAGGAGAAGCATACATATCATCTATTTTACGATCTTGAAAGAAAAATGAAAATTTATGAAGAAAGATCAGTTGGTAATGAAAACCTCAACATTAAATAATCTATAATTATTGAATAAAATAAGTAGAACAAGTTAAATATAGCTTAATTCAAAAATATTAATGATGTTATGAAAGTTAGTTTGGATGAGAAAGAATATGATTTATTATAAACACAATCAATTATTCTTACAACACAAAGTGAGATAAGAAATATGAGAGAAAATTTCACTAAGTAGTTGATGTTAATGGTTAAGCTTCTAAAGAAGATGAAAATAAAGGTTTACAAGAGCAGGTTTGTGAGAAAAAATATTTCACCAAGAAAGATAGGAATTATTCAGGAATGTATCCTCTTGAGAAAAGTGGTCTATGATTTGTAAAGAAACAAAAAAAACATAGCTCCGATTGGTTTTACTATCAGTTCAAAAGGTCAAGGTTCTAAGGTCACTATTGGTGTTATGGAATTTTTGGACCTAGAGATTATTAATTTTAGTAAAACATGTCTATTTTAGGAAATATATATGAATCATGGGAGAGATTTGATGAGAAAATAAGATCAAAATTTTCTAAAAAGTTTATAGAATAAAAAATGGAAACTCAGAAGTTGAAGAAAGATGAGTATGTTAAGAAAGTAGAGAAAAATAAACATGTTATGTTTGAAAAGAAGGATTTATTAGTTATTTGGATATAACAAGTTGAAATTTCTAGGAAGTTATAAGAATCACAGAAATCATCTAATGAAAAGGGAAAGAAAAAGGTTTATGAAGATGTTAGAAAAGTTGATAAAAAGATATCAATAAATTGTGGTTTTAAAATTTAGAAAATATGCAAGAGATGTGAGAAAGGATGGAATGTTACTAATTTTTTTACTATTCATTTTGAATAAGAGGAAGACCTAAAATAATTGTTACAAACTCACTATAACAAAAAGGTTACTAAAAGGTAAAAGGAATTGAAATACTTATCAAAAGAGTCTATAGATGAAAAGAAGCTTGTCACAAAATATAAGAAAGATGAACAGAAAGAATAAAATACATCTAAAGAAAAATCCAAGAAGAAAAAGAAAAATACAATACTGAGATAGGGCTCTCTAATTTTTTCTTCTGAGAAACTTTAAGGTTTCTACTTATTCCCAATGTATATGTATTTGTACTAACTTTCAGGGAATTGAAGGAGTTAAAATAAGGAAGATGATGTTGATGAGTCTCTTACTATTCTTGTAAAAGAAAGTAACGAGGTGACAAAATATGAGTTTTTGGAAAGTTTTGTTTATATAACTAAACTTTTTGATATGTTTTTTGATATGGGTAAAGGTTATTCTTATCTTAAAAAATATTTTCAAGATTTCCCCATAAATGATAATGTTTAAAGAAACATGAAAATGTATTACATGAAAGTTGTGTTATGGAAAACATTGATAACCTTGATTATACACTCTTGTTTTTCACATTGGGTTTTCCCAAATATAATTAGAGTTGTTTAGTTAAAGGATCTTTATTAAGAAACTCATGTGATACTTATGTTATCTTGATGAAGAGTTTCAATATTTTGATGGAAAGTTACAACCCTTGGAAAGGAGATCATTTTTCAATAAGGGGGAAAATGTCATGATGGTCCCTTTGAATTTGATTATCAATAAGGGGGATAAATAAGAAAAAGGGGGAGAGAAAAGAAATAGGGGTAGTAAGAAAGGAATGAGGATTAGAAAAAGTGAGAAAATGAAAATATGAAGTGGTATTATTTTTGAAGTAGTTGATGTGGGTATTGAAAACAAACACAATGGGGGATATTGTTAGGTCTATGTAGTGTTTTGGTTGTATTTTTTTCAATAGATGATGTATGTTTGAAGTTGAGAAAAGAATAGGTTTTGAGTTCTAGACCTAGGCCATTGGTATGAGTAATTGGAATTATCCCATCAGTTCAAGTCATTGAATATGATTCATCATATTGGGAATTTTATGGAAAGTAAGAAGCTGTTGGAAATCATATTAAGTCTATAATGAAAGTGGTTATCGTAATGAGGAAGTGTTCCAAAGTATGAATGAATCTGATGCTAAATATAATGAGGGTTTTCTATTTTTTAATTCAAAAAAATCATAAGTTTTTTTATAACTTTTGATTCAAGATTTATGAATAAAAGTGGGAGAGTAATTGCAGTCAATCATATTGAGGATCAGATTGGAAAAAAAGAAGTTTCTGGAAGGATGATAAGTGATAATACTTACCAATATAAGTTAGATGATTCTATGTCAATCTTAAATGTTCTCAAAGTCACAAGGAATTCATGATACAAGCTGGAGTTTGTGGAAGAGAGGCTAATATGATGTGAAGTATTTTGAATGATGCTTATCTATGTGAGGAACACTAGACACAAAAGGATGCAAACCATTGTTATAAGAATATTCGATGTGATAATATTAGAAGGATGAAAGATTGGTTGTGTTGAAGAAAAGAAGTAACTGCCAACATCGATCCATCGTAATAGAGTCTGACACCAATTCATATTGTTGGTATCCTTTGGAAATGATGGTCCATCAGAAGGATTTAAAGTCTAATCAAATGAATGATGATCAAAACTATAGTCAACCATGTTGATCAGGTTTAATTGTATTTAAATTGGTTCAAGAAAACAAGAATTCATACTTTGTTCTATTACAACTCGGTTAAGAGAAAAGGAACAAAATTATTGATTGTTTTTCAATAAGAGGTGCAGAATCATCAGACTAGCAATGACATTGTTTATCAGAGTAAAGAAGAAACCAATCCATCAGGCGCATGCTAACACCGATGAAGTCATCAAATGCTGAACTTCATCGGACATGGGATCATCAATCTGAGGAAGAATAATAGAAAGTGAAATGTTGTCAAAGTTTTTTCAAGGGAGTTGGAATATTTTCTTGAAGAATTTACAAGGAGTATTGAATCTTTAGAAGTGGAAACTATGTTTATGACAAAAGAAAACCCACATGGTTTAGGCAGAATTCTCTCAATGTTTTAACAAGTTATTTTCAGTTGATACCTTGATTTTTTATGAGAATAATTCCAGTGTTTACAAAGGTCATTATAATGGGCCATCTTGAGTTTTTTAATGTCTTTATCATAATGAATAATCTTAATGAAGAATCGAACTGAACAAATGTTTTATAAACTTGAAGAAGTCTATATATTTGAGTAGATTATAGAAGATTCAAGAAGCACCCAAAAGTATTGAGAAGAGTTAAAGAAGTCAAAGATGAATAATTAAATGAACAATAAATATGGGAATTGTGAATTTCATTGAGAAAGAAAAGGAATTCATTTTACAACATTTTCCATTCTGGGGTGCCTATAAAAAGAGAGCTTAGTACATTTTTACTTCACCAACTTGAACTATTCATGTGTTCCAGAGCTCTAAAAATTGTGGAATAGGTATTTATATTCCAATAAATTTTTTTTTCAGGTTGACACTGAGGATTTTCCATTAGAATGAGATCTATCAGAGTGATTTTCAATCCGACCATTGGAATATGTTCTAATGGATGATGTTCCATCAGAACAAGTCCATTAGAGTGACATCCATTGGAAAATGGATCATCGGACCAAGTTCCATCAGACATATGAAATGTAAGCTTCCAATTATGTTTCTACATAGTTAAAAAAGGAAGAGTGTAAGGATAATTGAACCAAGGCCAATCAGATAGAGACCATCAAACAAAGGTTTCCAGACTCAGGTTGATCATATTGGCTCTTGATGAGGAAGTTTTCTGGATAAAGTTTCTGGAGAATGTTTCAAGACCAATAAGTTACTTAGAGAATTGATAACGTTTTTGAAGAATGAACACATTTAAAGTTTTATTTAGATTACATGTGCAGGAAGTGAATAATTTATATAGAGGATGACAAAATAAGAAAGAAAGTGTATCTTATAACTGTGGATACTTACCAGTTGTTGAAAAGGATTGATTGTTTATTGGGATGTATAACCAGCTGTGGGAAAGTGGATATTGAAAATGATATTTGGTGGGTATAACCGACTATATAAGGAAAGTTTCTGTTGGGATTGTATAATTTTTCACTGCTTGTGTGTTTTAATTCTATAAAGATGATAGTGAAATAATCCATGTTGGTGGGACTATCTAACATGGAAAAGAGTAGGTCTTTGTAACGAACCTTATAAATATCATGTACTGCCTTCTATTTATTTTTTTCATAAGAAAGGTGAGGTTGAGAAGTCATACTTGAGTATATCATAACCCTAAGAAGTTTCAGAGGTTAATAAAGTTTTACTAAATAAGTTAAGAAACTTTATTATAAAATAAAAGGAACCACTGATTCACCCCCCCTCTCAGTTGTCTTTATCCTATTTGGGAATAACAAATGTATACCTATTTAGGCTTGTGAGTGTCTATTAAATTTTTTCCCAAAGGCTAGATCCTAATACAAAGTTCATTTTAATTTTTCATTTTCCATTTATGGTTATTTATTGCATGATTGTTTTTATCATGGATTGTTTCTCACATGATTTTATATGAGGTTGTATCACATAAGTTCTCATGATAGGTTGTTTCATGGATATGTGTTTACCTATTTACCTCTTACCGCACATATATGATTTTCTATTTTACCACTTCTAATTTTTATATTTCTAGTTCAATAATATGAAAGGATTTTATGAAAACCAAATGAGAAAGATGGAAATGATTTATAAATTCTTAATATTTATTAAAATGATTTGTAAAACTATTTTTTAAAAACATGTAATTATTGAATTCTTGATTTTAGACCTTGTATATAGACTATGGTGGTAGTTTACTAGGATTTTTATCACACCATACATGTGAATTTGGGAGTTTTTAGATGTTTTATTTTAGGATTTAGGTAGAGGGAAGTGGATATTATAGTATTCCGGCTTCTCTTATTTATATTTCTTCCAGTTTGGGTTGGTTTGGAGGTTACTGTTGGTCATGTAGGGTTTTGATATACTTTCTAGTTTGTCCTGTTTTGGATTAGGATTGTATTTATTTGTGGTTTATCATATTTTTTTGATTAATACTATGGTTGTATGTATTTTTTTTATTATATTCAAGACTATTTTCTGTTTTCCTATTTTACCTATATCATGCGATGGGCCAGTTTGTGTGGCTTGTCTAGTTGACCCGGGTTGGTTCATTAGAATTTAGTATCAAAGGTAATGCTCAACCTAAAGTGTGTTAGAATTGCCTGAGTTTTGTTCTATGACTTGGGTAAAATGGAGTTAGTACCATTATAATTCAGATAGTAGGTGTGGGAAAGGGGCCTAGGAAGGTCACTTCCATGATTAAAACTAAGTTACAATGGGTGGTTTGGGACTTTCACCAAGTTTAAGTCTTGAAGTTTGAGATATTTTGAATGAAAAATATGAGATGTTTATTTAAATTGAACTTTTCCTTTTTAAGTAAGGTTTTCATGGTTGCTTTAAATTCTTAATGTTTTAAAGCTTAATTATCAATACCTAGAGTTGGTCCTTTGATTTTGGAATTTTCTCATGACTGATTGTTTTTTTTGTTATACAATTCCTATGAGTAGATATATTCTAATCCAAGAGAGGAAGCTATGAGATAGGTTATGTAGGTAAATCCTTTTGTGGAACATACTTTGGTAGAATCTATTATCCACGTTGTTCAAAATCTAGGTCAAGTGGGTGTCAGTAACTTAGGATGCATAGTGGATCGTGGCTTGAAATTTACTAAGAATCATCCACCCATCTTTCATGGTGACAAAGGAACCCAAGAATATGAAGAGTTTCTTGATTGGATATATAGGATATTATACTTCTTGAATACACTTGAAGACTCAAAGGTGGGTTTATAGACATATATGCTTGAGGGAACCAGAAGATGGTGGGACTCTATTGTGTAAGCTAAGTTTCATGTGGGTATTACCTAGGATTCTATCAAGAAAATATTTAACCAAAAGTTTTATACTGATACATTTCATTTGAAAAATATCCAATATTTTATGACCATAAAGTAGGGGGAGAATACCATTATGAAGTATTCTTCCCATTTTGTTGAGTTATTACATCTAGAACAAGAGATTTTCAATAATGAGTAGTTGAAAGATTAGAGTTTTGAGTTAGGACTGAGGCCCAATATTCAGTTGATGTTGATACTCATGTGAATTCCAACCTTTATTGAGGTATTTTACAAGGTGACTTTAGCTGAGGCAGACATAGTTGGGAAGACAATTTTGGGTGGAGCTTCAATTGGTTCAGTGGTTATCCAGGGTATACCTTCTGGATAATAAAGAAAGCATAAGTGTGGTTAGTTTTCCTTAGGACCAATCTCAAGGGTGATGGTAAGGAAACACTAGGTTTTTTTTCTACAAGTGTGGAAGATGAGGTTATACAAAGCCTAAATATATAGTCTCTTAAGACTTTTCATATTTTTGGTTGATTTGTCTATCTAAAGATCTTTTGTTAAAAGATATCTCATGGAAGTGGGGTATGATCCACTCTCACAAAGTGTTCACATGTTCATGCAGTTGATTTAATGGGTGGTGGATCTAATCCTCATATCAAGGGATTTTTTCACGTATTTATATCCTAATAACTTTATACAGTGGTGTATGCACCCAAGGAATATGAAGTAGGGCCAACTACTATTAGAGTTAAAACATTTATCTAGTCTTCTATGGTGATAGATTTATTTGATACAGGTTCTATTCATTATTTTATATCATCAATGTTAGTTGAAATTTTGGATATTCATTTGAAACTTATTCCATTCTTATTGTATCATTCCACACCTTTGAGAAAGTGGTCTGAACAAGTCTTCTGTCCTGTTAGTTGATTATAGCTGACTTTGAAGTGAAGTGAGACTTTTTAGTGCTTGATCTTAACATCTTTGACTTGATTATCTTCATGGTTTGTATGATTAGTGTTAAGTCCCATATAGAATATTTTCACCATTGGGTTTATTTCTTATATGTTGATAGAGTCACTCATGTTTTATTGGGTGAGTGGGACTCTAGATCAGGAAGGGTAGGGCCTGTTGTTCTATATTCTAGGGTAATCTCATGTTAGTTATCAATGTAGTTGAGCCTTGTGTGGGTGGTTGGCTTCCTACAGTTGTGTATGAGTACCCCAAGGTATTCTCAAATTATTTTTCTGGTTTACTACCACAGATAGAGTTCGAGTTTACAATTTACATGCTCCTTGGTATGATGCCCATTTCTATGTCGTCTTACCATATGTCACATACTGAGTTAGTGGAACTTAAGGTCCATCTTGAGTACCTAGATTCTAAAGGATTTATTCATCCTAGTGTGTCATCATGGGAATTTCCTATCCTATTTTCTTATAAGGCATACAGGTGCATCATACTTTGTATTGATTAAAGAAAGTTGAATCGAGTGACCATTAAGAACAATTATCCTTTGTCAATGATTAATGATATTTTCAACTAGATTAGAGGGTCATGATAGTTTTCTAATATTTACCTAGAGTTTGGGTATCAACAGTTGAGAATCTAAGAAGTGGATATACCTATGACAACATTTAGGAGTCGATATGGTCATTTCAAGTTTCTATTTATTCCATTCGGTCTCACTAATGCTCATACAATGTTTATGGATTTGATAAACTAGATATTTCACTAGTTCTTGGAATCTTTTGTTTCGGTGTTCATGGATGATATTTTTGTGCACTCCAAGTTAGAGGAGGAGCACCAAGACCATTTGTGTAATGACCCCGACTTTTTAATGATATTTGTTTCCTAGGAAAATGTGTTTTATATTATTTTATACTCAACAAAACTATATATTATTAATAATGAAGTGAGTATAATTTAAAATATGAATATCAAGATTCAACCATTATATTAACATTGGTCAATTATTTCCATTGTCCAATATGACCTTTGAAAACAATACTCTTGATAAAAATTTTAATGTTATAATTATTGTTTATAAGTATAAATGACAAAGTATAATTAATGCGGAAAGGAGTAAAGATGGCCTCAAACAGTAGAGTTATGTCATACGAAGCCCTTTTATCAAAACTTGGGAGTGAGGTATCATCACTGGGTTTTGATCTTGACTAATCCCAAGCTGATCTTCAACAAGTGATGCTTGAATGAAATCATTTATAGGAGAATTTCAAGTTAGTGGAAATTACCACTTGGGAGATGTTAGCCGAGCCTCCCTATGAATCTATCACTATCACACACATTACCATTAGGTTGTATACAACTGTTATAATGGGTTATGTGTTGAAGCTCTAGTTAATTAAATTGAAATTACATTGTATAAATAAAATTGTAATTCCATCATTTCCATTTTAAGAACAATTTTTATTTATAAAATTGAGATGGAATTTGATAAATTGATTTTTCAGATAGATATTTTAATTTTAGAAAAGATATAATTATTATAATAAACTAAGGCATTATGAATAATATTTATTTTAATGAAATAGTATTATTAAAACAATCTTATTTAAAAATAAATGATAATTTTTTTTCAAGTGTCATAAATTTTATTATGCATTTTCAATTCGCTATTATTTATAATAAATAAGGATTTATATATTTAAAAGTTAAAATTATAATATTTGGAGTATTATTATGATAAAATAAATATAATTTTTGAAATCATCATGTCAAAATTTGGTTAGGGTGAATTTATGTGAAATTTCTAAAATACTTTATTTTTTCATAAATAGTAAAACTACAGTTTGAGTTTTTGATATGTTAATGACATTGTAATTATGTAATAATTATTTAATAACTAATTAACTACAAAAAATACTCAGAATATTTTATTTTATGAATATCAATTATTTTAATTTATTTTAATAAATTTTTAAAAATATAATTTACTTTCCAAATTCTAAAATTGAAACTTCAACTTTAAAAATGTTATTTTGTGAAAAATTTAATTCTAATTTCCAAAATAAGTAATATAAAATGATGGTTGAAAATTTTGGATTAAAATAACATAAAAGGTGTCCCAATTTTCCAATACCATGTTAAAATCCATGGTTTTTTCATTTACCACTACCTAGGTGTCCAAAACCTAAATTTAGAAATTAACCAACAAATACCCCACTTTTGCTATAAATACCAAACCATTTGTCCATTTAATTTAACTCCAATTTCATCCTCCACGAATATATGATAGTTTTAGATCCCAAGGATACCTCATCCTAAGGTTTCCTCAATCCACTAAGGTCCCAATATTTGAGTTTTAGGAGTTACTCTTCAAGGTAAAGGAAATATCCTTCTTTTCTCTTCATTTCAAGAACAACTTTTTGTATATGTATTCTAAATATAATGGCCAGTATTTATTATTTCCTTTTTATTAATTACCTTAATAACAAATTATTTTTTATCAATGGGATACCACTATCTAATATCCTTTAACTCTTTTCCAATACCATGTTTTATACCTGTTATGTTGCCGATTTTACTTCTCAAAATTTCTCTCTTCTCCTCAAGAAATTTTATTTTATTTTATTTTTATGAATTCCCAAACCACTTTATTTT
The DNA here is from genome assembly GCA_963277665.1 of Viscum album. NCBI lineage: Eukaryota > Viridiplantae > Streptophyta > Magnoliopsida > Santalales > Viscaceae > Viscum > Viscum album. The sequence goes on along the minus strand of OY728127.1, from coordinate 1,478,344,259 downwards.
ATATGGGTATTCAAAAATATGTAAAAATTATTTATTTTATTCTGGTATTTATATAAATAAAACCCACATTCCATTTTTATGGATTATAAATAACATAATGATCTTATTTTAAAAACACTTTTGAAACACCATGATTTTGATATGAAACTCATTTTGTTTTATTATCCATAGGTTATTTATGAAATTACTTATTGTTATCTACTTGTATCACATGAAAATTAATACATATGAAGGGTGATCCTTGATATTGATCTAATGTATTGGGTAAATAATTTAATCTCTAGATATGACAAGTTTTACGATACCTTGGTGAATAACCTTGGTAATTTTTATGACACCTCAGTGACAAACCAAGGTGATATGTTTATGAACGTATCATTTAAATGTTATATCCACATTTCCATGTTATAATTTAATTTTTTTTATTATTATATTCCTCTTTCTCATGCCTATATTATAATCCTCAAGTTGTTATTGATATTTCCCAAGATCACATGTAAAGTGTTTCCTTTTTCCCCTTTACTGGGCCTTATGATCACCCTTTCCTTTAATGTATGTACCCAGGTTATGAGATGAAATAAATGTACTTAGAATGAACCTATGATGAATCCATTCATGTATATCAGAATAATTGTTTATGTTTTCATGTATTATGCACCTTATTTCCAAGAAACTAAACTTTAAAAGATCCTCTGTTTGTACAATGTAAATGAAAAGTTATGTAATAAAAAGGTAGGATGTCTTAGTTGGTATCTAAGTATGATTTAGTTATATATATAAATTAGGATTTGAAAACTACAGGAATAACCCTATATAAATGTTCAAATATAGGAAAACATCTTGGCATTTTTATGAAATATTAAGTAAGTGATTTTTGATCAAAGAAATCCCCATATAGATACAAATAAGTTGATGTGGCTCTAAAATAGATCTATCTTGGGGTAAAAACAAGAAACACCACTTTGAGATAAACTCAAATTGGAATTGGTTCCTAAAAATGGTCCTTACTTCACTCCTCATTTGACACTCCTAGGGGGATATGTTTGTTTTATCATAAGATTTGTATGAACCATTATAAAGGATTTATAGAAAATGTAATCATTGTTAATGAATAAAATATTTAAGAATTACGTTTCAATATATAAAATTATTTTAGAATTATATTATTCTTAAATGAAAAATGTTTCTCAATATGTTTTTATTCTTTTATAAAATCTTAGGAAATGGGAGAAACCATGTAAATTGTGAGCACAATGGAACATGCACTGATGACCCTCTAATGGAAGCCGAAATGGAAAAATTCCTAAGGATGATGAATCAATTGGCTCAATTTATGAGCAATAACTTGAATCAAGATGAGAGACAATATTCACCTTGAAAGGAACAACATTAAATTGAGTACTTTATACATCAATTACCACCTTTTTTAAATGGATATACCAACCCATTAATTGATGAACAATGGATAATCTCTATAGAAACGATATTTTCTGTACTCTATTGTTTGGAAAAAGAGAAAGTCACCCTAACTATATAACTATTAGAGGGAGAAGTTGATAAGTAGTGAAAAATAGTTAAAAATATGAATCCAATAAGAGATATTGAAGATATAGAGTGGGAAGAGTTTAGGGGAACCTTTTTCAAAAAATATTTCCCTTGTTAGATGTGAACGAAAAGGGAGAAGAAATTCCTAGAGATGAATTAGAAGGAAAATGAATCATCGGGAATCTATGAGATTAAATCTAAAAGGATTTCTCACTACACCTATAGATTTTTCATGGATCCTAATAGAAATGTTGATAGATTATTTAGTGAACTAAGACCCCATCTATGGAAGAATATTTCCAATAAAGACTATGGTAGCTATGAGGAGATAATGTGAAGTTATATGAAGGTTGAACTAGAGTTCAGAGAGATGCAATCATCCCATAGATCGAATGAAAATAAGATCTCAGTGGATCCAAGATTTGGGAGTTACTTTGATCATGGATAGGAGGAAAGAAAGTACAACTTTCTACCTACAAAAAATGTGGAAAGAAGCATTTAAGGAACTCCTTGATCGAGAAAAGAAAATGTTCCAAGTGTAGAAGAGATTTCCATATTGCTCGGAACTATCATAGTGAGGTGAATTCTCAACTTCTAAATATTAATGAAAAATGGAATATGGTACAGACCCAACCTGAAGTCCAATGCTTGAAGTGTGCAAAACTTGGAGACTTTTCAAATCACTTTCCAAACACAAAGTTAATGGAGGGGAATCACCATCAACCTCATCATAGGCCAAGGGACCAAGGATGGGATTTTTCTATCACGAAAGCTGAAGTTGAAGCTCCAAATGATGTGGTAGCAGGTACTCTCATTGTTCTCTCAAAGCCAGCAAGTAATTTGTTTTATGATGGTTCTATGCATTACTTTATTTCCTCAAAGTTTTAAAATAATATATAATTAATTTCTAAACTTCTAGAAGCATATTTTTCAATCAAGACCCCTAGAGGGACTATCCAAGCATCATAAGCATATAGAAACTATAGTATTCACTTTAGAAAGCATAATATCACCACAAATATATTAGTCATTCCCTTTCTAGAATTCTACACTATGCTAGGGGTAGTCTGGATCTCAAAGTATAATGCTAAGATCAACTAAAGAAGCAAGGAAATAATAATAGTCTTGGATGGACAACAAATAGTTATCTTTAAATGAGAGATATCCTGACATGAGCTTTGTCTAGAAGCACCTACCGTATCATTATTTATGAAAATGATCAGTGAAGATGAATAAGTAAATGAAAGTATATGAATAGAGAATATAACCATCATTAAAGAATACATTTCTATATTTCCTAAGGATTTACCTGAAACTCCCTCATAAAGAGTGGTAGAGTTCTCCATTAAACTCATGCCAAAATCCAAACTAATATCAAAGACCTTGTATAGAATAGAAAATTTGGATTTGAAGAAATTAAAGAAACAACTCCAAGATCTTTTGGATAAGGATTTTATCTGACTAAGTGTGTCTCCTTGGGGAGAACCCATTCTATTTGTGTAGAAGAAGTAAATATCAATACATCTATGACTTTATTATAGATAACTTAATGGGATCATAGTGAAGAACTAGTACCCTCTTCCAAGGATTGATAATTTATTTAACCAACTTCACGGGGATCAATCCTTATACAATATTGATTTTTGATATTGTTATCATAAATTGAGGGTAAATAAATAAGATATTATAAATAATTTATTATGATCAATATATGGGAATTATAAGTTTGTTTTTATGTGATTTAGTTTGGATAATGATGTTGATATTTTTATGGATTTGATGAATATAGTCTTTAAGGACTAACTTGATAACTTTGTTATAGTTTTTATTGATTATATTTTGATATATTCCAAAATTTAAGAGGATCATGAGGATAATATAAGGGTTATATTGAGAATTATGAGGAAGGAGAGTCTATTTGGAAAGTTTATAAAATGTGAATTTTTGTTATAATAAGTTTGTTTTTTTGGGAAAATTGTAATCAAGGAAGGAATCTTAATTGACCCTGCCAAGAAAAAGGTGGTGGAGGAGTGGCCTAATCCTACAAAAATAACAAAGATTTATAGTTTCATTGGTTTAATAGGATATTATAGGAGGTTTATGAAATAAATTTCATGAATTTCTAATCCACTAACCATGTAAACTTGAAAAGGGGCCAAGATAATTGGTAAAAAGGAGTGTAAATAAAGTTTCCAAGAGCTGAAGAAGATATTGGTTACTGCACCTGTGTTAACTCTACCATCTATCAGAGAAGGATTCATTATTTTTGGTAATGCGTATTTGAAAGGGATTCAGTTCATCCTTATGAAAAATGGAAAGGTGATTGCTTATGCATCTCAACAGTTAAATCCTAATGAATAGAATTATCATACACATGATCTGTAGATAGCTACAGTTTTTTACGTTGAAGATATAAAGGCACTGTATTTATGGGGAAAAATGTGATATATACATAGAACACCAAAGTTTTAAGTATATTTCACACAAAAGGAACTGAAAGTGAGACATAGAAGATGGATGTAACTTCTTAAAGACTATAATTATTCAATTCATTATCATCCCAGAAGAGAAAACAAAGTAGCTAATGAATTAAGTAGGAAAGACCTTATTGTGATGTCAATGATAAGGATTCAAGGAGATCAATTGATCAAAGAACTAGTAAAACTGGGCATGGGAATCATAAAAGAAGGTACATCATCAACCCTATCCCAAATGATTTCTCAACCACCATTACTAGAGAAGATCAAGAAATCTCAAAATGAAGATCCTTTGTTATAGAAGAAGATAGAGGCTGTGAATAATGGGAAGTTTCCTGAGTTCAATATTGATCAAGAATGTGTACTAAAATTTTGTAAAAGACTATGTTTTCCATCTATTCTAGAAATAAATAAGGAGCTAATGGATGAAGCTCATAGCTCTACATTCTATACACATCCTGGAAGAACTAAAATGTATAAGGACCTTCATGATCATTATTTGTGGGATTACATGAAAAGGAATATTGATGAATACACTAAAAGGTGCCTAGTGTTTCAATAAGTTAAGTGAGAGAAACAAATTTCTAAAGGGGTATTACAACCACTACCCAGAATAACATGGAAGTGGTACAATATCAATATAGACTTTATCATTGGTCACCTAAGAAAATCTAAAAGAAATAATGTGATATGGGTTATAGTTTATCATCTCACCAAGATTTCCCCTGTCATTTCTATTTGGGAAGATTTCTATCTTGACCAAATTTCCATGATATATGTGAAGGAAGTGGTACGGCTACATGGAGTTCCACTTTCTATTGGTTCTGATCATGATTCAAGGTTCACATAAAAATTCTAGATAATTCTTCAACATGACCTGAGTACCGAATTGAATTTTAATATCACCTATCACCCCCAAAATGATGGAAAATCTGAAAGTACTATTCAAATTCTTGAGGAAATTCTATGAACATGATCAATGGAATTTAAAGGTGGATGTGATCAACATCTCCCATTAGTTGAGTTCTCTTACAACAAAAACTTCTATTTAAGTATTAAAATGGAACCCTATGAAGATCTATATGAGAAGAAATGTAGAACTCATACTTATTGGGATGAAGTTGATGAGAGAAAACTTATTGGGCCTGATCTTGTGCAAGAGATGACAGAAAATGTTCATTCCATCTAATAACACATAAAGGATGATCAGAGTCGGTAGAAGAGCTATGCTGACAACCATCGAAGGGACATGGAGTTTGATGTTGGTGAAAAATTATTCCTTCGAATTTCACCTTGGAAGAGAGTAATATAGTTTGTAAAGTAAGGAATGCTTAATCCTAAGTTCATTGGACCCTATGAAATCCTTGATTCCATAGAAGCAGTGACCTATCGGCTTGCACTTCCTTTAAATCTAGCTCAAGTTCATTATATAGTCTACATATTCCTTTTGAGGAAGTTTATAACTAACCCTTAAAATGTACTAAATCCATAGGTTGTACAAATAGAACATTACCTCTCTTATGAGGAATAGTCAGTAGAGATCTTAGACCATAGAGACAAGCTTCTACGCAATAATACTACCCACCTCGTCAAAATGTTGTGGATGAACCATAAATATGAAGAAGCGATGTGGGATCTAGATGAAAAAATGAAGTAATAAATACCCACTCCTTTTCTCAACTAAGGGAATGAGTTTAAATTTCAGTGATGAAATTTCTTAAGGGGGGAATAATGTAATGACCTATACTTTTTGAATGATATTTGTTTCCTGAGAAAACGTGTTTTATATTATTTTATACTAAATAAAGCTATATTTGATTAATAATCAAGTGAGTAGAATTTTAAATATGAACATCAGGTTTTGACTATTATAAAACCTTTTGTTAATTATGATCATTGGTCAATACAAACGTTGTAAACAATACTCTTGATAAAAAATTTAACGTTATAATTAGAGTTTATAAGTAAAAATGAAAAGGGATAATTAATGTAGAAAGGAGTAACGATGGACACAACTAGTAGATTTGTTCCATAAAAATCCATTTTATCAAAACTTGGGAGGGAGGTAGCATCACTAGGATTCAATCTTGACCAAAACCAATCTGAGCTTCAACAAGTGAATATTGAAAGAAATATCCTATGGGAGAAGTTCAACATAGTTTAAATTACTAGTCGGCCGATGTTAGCTGAGCCGCCCCTGAATCTATCACCATCGCACACCTTACCCTTAGGTCGTATGCAGGTGCTATAAGGGGTTATTTTTTAAGGCCTTAGTTATTTAAAGTGTAATTCCATTGAATAAATAAAATTTTTATTCTATCATTTCCTTTTTAAAAATAGTTTTTCTTAATAAAATTGATTTGGAATTTGATAAGATGATTTTTCAGATAGAGATTTTACTTTTTAGAAAAGATATAATTATTATAATAAACTATGGTATTATGAATAATATTTATTTTAGTGAAATAATATGATTAAAACAATCTTATTTAAAAATAAAAGATAAAATAATTTTTTTTCAAGTGTTATAAATTTAACTATGCATTTTAAATCTGTTATTATTTTTAACAAATAAGGGTTTTTATATTTAAAAGTTAAAATTATCATATTTATATAATTATTTTGAAAAAATAATTATCATTTTTAAAATTATCATGTTGAAATTAGGTTAGGGTGAATTTATGAGAAGTTTTCTAAAATAATTTATTTTTTCATAAATAGTAAAAATATAGTTTGAGTTTTTTAGTATGTTAATGACATCAAAATTATTTCATAATTATGTAATAAATAACTAACCACAATAAAAGAATTAAAATAGATTATTTTATTAATATAAATTATTTTAATATATTTTAATCAATTTACAAATATATAATTTACTTTCCAAAATTTAAAATTGAAACTTTAACTTTAAAAATATTATTTTGGAAAAACATTAATTTTCCTTGCCAAAATAAGTAATATAAAATTATAGTAAACACTTTTGGATTAAAATAACATAAAATGTGTCCCAAGTGTCCAATACCATAGGAAAATACTATGGTCAAGCCCATGTTTTTTCATTTACCACTACCTAGGTTTCCAAAGCCTAAATTTAGAAATTAATAAACAAATTCCCCAGTTTTTCTACAAATAGCCACCCATTTCTCCATTTAATTTCTCTCAAATTTTATCATCCATAAATATTTGATAGTTTTAACTCCCAAGGAGTACTCAAGCCCCAAATTTCTCTATCTTTAATTTTTAGGAGTTACTCTTCAGGGTAAGGTAAATATTTTTGTTTTCCCCTCATTTTAAGAACCTATTTTTTATATTTGTATTCTGAATGTTATGGTAACTCTTTAATGTTTCCATTTTATTCATTCCATTACTTCCAGATTATGTTTTATCATTGGGATACCTCTATACCATCTCTTTTTACTCTTTTTTAAAACCATGTTTTATACCTGTTATGCTGCTGATTTTACTTCTCAAAATTTATCTCTTCTCCTCAAGAAATTCCCTTTTATTTTATTTTTATGATTAACCAAACATATTTATTTTCAAATGGTATTCAAAAATATGTAAAAATGATTTAATTTATTCTTTTATTTACATACATAAAACCCACATTCCCTTTTCATGGGTTATAAATGACATAATGATCATGTTTTTAAAACACTTTTGAAACACTATAATTTTGATATGAAACCAATTTTATTTTATTCTACACATGTTATTTATGAAATGATTTATTATGATCTATGTGTATCACATGAAAATTAATACATATTAATATTGCACCTTGATAATTCTCTAATGTATTGGGTAATTAATTTAATCTCAAGAGAGGAAAAGTTTTAAAACACCTTGGTGAATAACCTTGGTAATTTTTATGACACCTCAGTGAAAAACCTTAGTGATATGTTTATGAATGTTTTATTTAAATGTTTTAGACACATTTCCATGTTGTGATTCAAGTTATTTTTATTATTATATTCTTATTTCTTATTCCTTTATGATAATCCTCAAGTTCTTATTGATATTTATTAAGATCACATGTAAACTATTTCCCTTTTTTCCCTTACTAAGACTTATGATCACCCTTTCCTTTGAGGTATGTCCCAAAGCTATGAGATGTAGTACATGTACTTAGGATGAACCTATGATGAATAATATAAAGTAGATTATAATAATGTTTTAAGTTTTCATGTATTGTATGCCTCATTTCAAAGAAAATAAAATCTAAAAGATCCTTTATTTGTACCATGTAAATGAAAAGTCATGTAACAAAAAGGAGGGTTGTCTTAATTTGGATATCATTCTTTAAACCATGAAAGAACATCATCTATATGTTAAGATTTCTGAGTGTGAGTTTTGGACATGGGAAGTGATTTTTTTGGGGAATGTGATATCTGAGAGTGGTGTCTCAGTAGATCCTAAAAGGGTACATGATATTATCTCTTAAGAGCAGTATGTAAATGTGTTTGAGATCCAAAGCTTCTTGGGTTTGACTGGTTACTATACACAATTCTTTCAAGACTTCTCTATTATTACATCTTCTATGATAACTTTAACCTGTAAGGGTGTAATGTTTAAATGGAATTTCAAGTGTCATAGATCTTTTTAGGAGATAAAGGTGAGGTTGAATTCAACAATGGTTTTGATTCTTCTTGAACTAGGATTAGGTTATGATGTTTTTTGTGATTCTTTTGGTATGAGTTTGGGATGTGCCTTGATGTAGGGGAAACAAGTTGTGGCTTATGGATCTTTTTAGTTACTCAATCATAATAAGAACTACCCTACCCATGATACTGAGTTGGAATTAGTTATGCATAAACTCAAAACATGGTGTCAATATCTCTTTGAGGAGAATTTTATGGTATATTATGATCATAAGAGCCTGTAATTTATTTTTACTTAGAGGGTACTAAATTTGTAATAGAAATGTTGGCTGAAGTATCTTCAGAATTTTTATTTTGATATTACTTATACCCCTAAGAAATTAAATTTGGTTTTAAATTCATTTAGAATAAAATTACTAACACAAGCCATGAAGGAATTAGTTGAGGATTGGTCTATGATGTGTTTGTTTACTGATATGATCATAGAAGTGGAAGAGGTTTGTGGACATGCATTCTTTAATTTGATAAAATATTAATCATCTTTTGATGAGAAAGTTTAGATTGAGAATCTTATAGAAAATAATTCCAACACTTAAGTGAAATAATTTATGGTAGTTAGACCTTGAGTGAGTTGTCTTGGTCTCCTAGTGGAGCTTTATTCTTCTATAGTAGGTTGGTTGTTCTGTTTTCCTTGATATAGGAATTGTTGGATAGTGGAAACCATTATTGTTTGTCTTTTTCACCTAGGGGATACCAAGATGTATCCTGACTTAAGGTATCATTATTTGTGGAAAATGACGAGGCAGTAGGTAGGGGATTTTGTTTCATGGTTCCTTAATTGTCAGAGAGTTAAGGAGGAACAACAGAGACCCAAAGGGTTGTTGCATCCTTTATCCATTCAGGTATGTATGTGGGATTAAATTTCCATAGATTTTTTCATTGGTTTTCCAAATAATCATTGTGAGAAGGATGAAATTTTGGAGACCATTTATCGACTCATGAAATAAATGTACTTCCTACTTAGAAAGGATACAAAGAATGTGTAACTTGGGGACTTGTATGTATAAGATATTTTGAAACTTCATGGGGTTACATATGAATTTTCTTCCGATAGGGACCTAAAGTTCAAATCTAGGTTTTGGAAAGGATTGAAAAATTTAATGGGTTCCTAGATTAAATTAAGAAAAAATTATCAACCACCAATGGATGAAAAAATAGAGAAGAATATTTAGGTTCTAGAAGACATGATCTGAGCTTGTGTGATTGATTTTGGAGGATCTTGGGAAAACCACTTGCCTTTTGTTGAGTTTTTCTATAACTATATTTATCAGGATTAGATACAAATAGTTCCCATTGAGGCTTGGTATGGGTTTCTATATAGATCTCCCCTATGTTGGGAAAAGTTGGGAGAGTGGTCTTTGGTTGGGCTGATTGTAGTTCAGGACATTACAGAGATGGTGAAGTTGATCTAGAGGCATTTCATCATGGTAAAAAGTCATCAAAAATCATATGCATACCATCATCATCGACCACTGGAGTTTATTGTTGGTGATTAGGTCTTTCTCATAGTTTCACCTAGTATAGTACATCATCAGTTAGGTATGTAGGGTAAGTTGTGAATGAGGTTTTTGGGCCCCTTTGATATCATTAGATGACTAGGGAAAGTGGACTATCAGTTGAAATTACCATATGGATTGACATCTATCTACGATGTGTTTCATTTTTCCCAATTGAATAGGTATATAATAGATCCTTCCCTTTTGATTAGATGGTAGGATGATGATCTTGAGACTGATACCACTTTGGTTGAGAAACTAGTTTAGATTATGGATCATCAAGATAAGGTAATGTGTAGGAAAATAATCCCCTAGTCTGGGTACTATGGAAGTGCGGATAAGATATCCATGTGATGTGGGAGCAATTGTTATTGATGAGGTAGCAATGGTCTTCTATTTTTGTAGATCTAGAATCATGAGGAAATTATAGGGGAAGATAGCATTTATGGTGGGGTGATTATAACGCCCCATTACCTTTATATAAGGTATGTTTTAATCATTAATTTGGTTTTTCTTTTTATTTGGTCGAGTAATACTGAGATGGAATTGGGAGGATACTTGTAATGGTGAAGTCAGATATTTTTTTTGAATTTTCAGCATAAAACCTATAGTTTTTTCTATTCTCTAGGAAATTACATGACATGTAATGGGAGTACATGATGTATAATGGCTACCAGAAAGAACCCATGAAATAAATTTACAGTGTGATAATTTTACACACCGTTTAAGGGTTACATGTTATGTAATGAAAAAATATCAAGTTTTTAATAAAAGACATGGTTTTTCAGTGTATGCAAGACTCAAGGATTACACAACATGTAATAGGATTACATACCATGTAAATTACTGAGGTTTGGTTTTAAGCAAGTGGTTCAGATGAAATTCTTATTCCATTCATACAATATTCCTTTCTCTCAACCAAGAGGCTCTTCATAGGAAATTTTGGGTGAATCCCTCTTGTCTGGATCACTTATTTCAGTGATTGATCACTGTTTTGGTTGTATTTATTATCTCAAGGTATGTAATCCTTTTTCTTCTTCTTTGTATTTGGTTATGGTTGTGGTTTATTGATATATTTGTGACTAGATAATGTTTTTTATCGATACTTTTTAGTTTCTTATAATGCCTTTTATTTCAGAGGTTGTTCTATTGGTTTTTAGTCACCATTGTTGAAAGAAGTTTGGAATCTATCGTGTTGAGGTAGGTGTTTCAATATAATGGTTTAATTTGATAAATTTCATGTAGTTCTTGATAAATTCCTTTGGGTTGTTCATTTATTTGAAGTGGTTTCCAATGATTTTTTGGAAAGGAAAATATTTTCAAAAAGAATTTTTTCTTTTAAAATGGATTTTATTGATTTGGAAATGAGTTTTTAAACTCTGAAGAAGACTTGATTGGATTTGAAACAATTTTATAAAATTGTGATCATGGTTTATAATTGAATTTTTAAAAATTCACATTAGGAACCTTGGGTGCATCGGGAAAGAGACATAGGTATCCTTAGTGTGTGTTTCACCACTATGAGGTAATTTTTTTTGATATTGACTAGTAGGAATAAATATCTATTGGATCCAATGTGTTCCTATTTTGTCTTGTGAGTTAATAGTATGAATTTTACCATAATATATATCCCAATATGAGGTTATTTTTTCATTTTTGATTTTCTATTTATGGTTATTTATCACATGATTGTTTTTATCATGGATTTTTGATCTGAGGATTTTATATGAGGTTGTATCACATAACACCACATGATAGGTCATTTATTGGATATGTGTTTAACTTTTTACCTCTTGATTATTGGATATGATTTCCTATTTTATCACTTATACTTGTCATATTTCTGGTTCAAGAACATGATAGGCTTTTATGAAAACCAAAGGAGAAAAATAGAAAATGATTTATAAATGGTTTATATTTTTAAAAATTCTTTTTAAAAATATTTTGTTTTAAAATCTAGAATTATTTAATTAATAATATTATATATTGTATATAAATTGTGGTGGTATCTTGATAGGATTTTGCTCTCACCCTACTTGTGCTTTTGGGCATTTATTCATGTTATATTATAGGACTAGGTAAAGGGAATGACATCTTGTTGTATGATAGATTCTTTTATTGCTATTGATTTCGGTTCAGTTTGGTCTAAAGATGATTTTAGGTCACATGGGGTTTTGATATTATTTTTGTTTTAGCCTATTATTGTTTGGTATTGTATTTATTTGTGGTATCTCATCTATTTCCTCTTTGTACTTTGGTTGTATGTCCTGTTTTAATTGTATGCAGGACTGGTTTTTGATTTCCTATTTTACCCATATCACGTGTTGGGCCAGTTTGGTTGGCCTGTCTAGTTGATATAGGTTGGTTTTTTACAATAGGGATAAATATCATTCATGATATATCTAATAGTCTAATTACAATAAATCAGGGTACATACATTAACAAGGTACTTAAGATATTTAGTGTGGAACAATCCAAGATGGTATTTTTTTCTAACATCATAAGGTATACATATTACCAAGAAAATATGTCCTCAGATATAAGAGGAAAGAGAGGGGATGAACAAGATTCTTTACATATTAGTGATAGAATATATCATGTATTCCATGCTATGTTCTAGGATTGATGTTTCCTTAAGCTTGGTAGGAAGATATGAAGCAAACCCAGGATAATAACATCAGACTACTTTAAAGAATATCTTAAAGTATCTGAGTAATAAGGATACTTTATTAGTTTATAGAGGAAATAAGGAACTTGTCATTAGGGTATATACTATTTTAGTATTAAGACTAACTATAATGATTTAAAATCTCATTCGGGATATTTATTCTTCTTTAATGGAGGAGTTGTGAGCTTGAAGAGCACAAAGCAGCCAATGGTCTTTGATTTTACAACAGAGTATGAGTATATTGTGACTTCTGATGTAGCTAAAGAAGTATTTTGGATATGAAACTTCATTTAGGAGATTTATTTGGTTCATAATAGTAAATATTATATCACATTGTATTGTGATAATACTATAATAGTGGTTTTATCCAAGGATCCAAGGTCACATTAGTGCATGAAGCACATACTTTGGAAGTATTACCTCTTGAGGAATTTTTCTCAGAGTGGTGAGGTCATATTAAATTGTGTTTACATGGAAGATAACATGGTAGAACCATTAAATAAATACTTTTATTAGTATAATCCCTAATATCATGTGTTATCTATAGGACTCAAAGTCATTAACAATTGGATCTAGTGTAAGTGGGAGTATATTGGAGTTAATTCCCTAGAACATCATTCTTGGTATTTTTGATGACCTATATATTAAAAAATATGAATATGAATAAAGATATTATTATATTATGATCCTTATTATCCATAACATTAATATAATAATTTCCTTAGAGTTTTTGTCACATCAAAAGGTTATAACAATTGTCCACTATAATGAAAACATTTAAGTGCTATGAAAATATTCATAAATTTTTCTATGGTTGGATTACATATATCTGACTAGATATATATAATGTTTGACTATTAGGTGATATAGGATCATAATATATCAATACTTATTCTCTTTAAGTTTTCACATGTTAATCTTCAATATGTGTGGTCATACACTACACAAAAATGGTGTATTTAATAGGGATTTTTAGAGAACCCTATCTAAAATATAGATAAAAAATTTAGAGGGGGTTAAAACCCCATCTAAATTATATATATATTATTAGTGGTGTTAACTATTACTAATTTATTATATTAAAATTTAATTTAGGGGAATCTAAAACTACTATTAATCTTTTAAATTAGAGGGGGTCCTAACCCCCTCTAAATTAAATTTTCTAATAATGAATTAGTGTTGGTTTAAACCTCTACTAATATCTCATATTAGAGGGGGGTTTTAAACCCTTATAAATTAATTTTTCATGTCATAAATTAGATGAGGTTTTAATTGAATCTAAAATATCACATTATAGGGGGTTAAAACCCCCTATACATTTATCTATAATTTAGAGATGATTAAAACCACCACTAATTTATTATATAAAAATTTAATTTAGAGGGGTTTTAAACCCCATCCAATATGAGAAATTATTGGTGGTTTTAACCGCCTCTAAATTTAATTTTCGTATCATAAATTAGTTTCAGTTTTAAGCACCGCTAAATTATAGATAAATATATAGGGAGATTTAATCCCCTCTAAATTCATTTTTTGTATAATAAAATAGTTGTGGTTTTAACCACCGCTAAATTTAGATAAATTTACAGGGGGTTAAAACCCCCTCTATTTTTTTAATTTTTTAGTATAAACCACTATAATATATATATATAAATAATTAAATAAATAATTAAATAAATATTATATTATGTTGTATTATAAAGATATACATATATAAATTTATATTAATATACATATAAGTATTTAAATTAAATGAATTAAAGTTAGTTTAAACCACCTATAAAATACCCAATCCTAAATAGTTAAATGAATTATAGGTGGTTTATACCACCTCTAAAATACCCAACCCAGGAAGAATTAGAAAAAATTAGAGGGGGTTTAAACCCCATCTAAAATAATCACTACTTAAATAAACCTACCTTACCAGGGGTTCCTTAAAACCACTTTAAACAATAATAGGTGGTCACATTAGTGGTGGTTACTCATAACCACTACTAATGTTTTTAGAGGGGGGTTATAACCCCCTCTAATCATAAAAATAACCCTCTCTAATCAGTGCACTTTTTTTTGTAATGATAAGGACAAACTTGTGAATAGTAAATACATATATTATACGTGTTATTGGATATTCAAATATGTGGATATTTTTATCAGTACTTAGACTTAATATTTTTATTAATATATATCACGGATCATGTAATTTGATATATTTTAAAAAAATGTATTTACATATTCTTATAGAGAAGTATGATACGTTGAGTGTGCCATAAGTGATATGACATTGATATATAATTCAAGAAAGTATTTTTCATTTTTAGATCAAAAATTATATCTCAATCCCTTTTATTGAAATATAATTTTCTAATAATGTACATGGCCATGGTGGTTTATCGATGAGTTCATTTCATAGGATCAAAGAAAGATATTCAAGCATATAGGTTGATAACACAAGTATAAAATATTCTTTATGAGATATCATGACAAGGGGACTATATTACATAGTAAGTGTTCATATGAGGTTATTATTGTTGTGACATTAATATTTATCTCTATGGGTGCCTTAATATGTTACTAGACACTAGTATTGGATTTTAGGCTAGTTCTCCCAATGCCATTGAGAAACATGCTTAGAGGGGGACACACTAAGTGTATCTAGAATATCATTTAAATTCTATTTTAATTTAATATAGAATAAATATTATTCTCAAGACCAAGGAATAATAATTATTCAGGTTATGTTGATTTCATTAATTCAATCACTAGTTATTTCAGTTTAAAATATATTTGTTTTGAATATTAAATAAATATTTATTCTCAAGTTGGTGAATTTAATATTTTTCTCTAATTTATTGAATGAATAATATTATGATATTTATTTTTAAGAAGTATTTATTATTCAAAGTTTGAAAAATACCGCATAGGATTAACGGGTTGAGTTTAGGGGTAATATGTAAATGATATATTTTATTAAATATCATTTAAATAAATAATAATTTATTTATTTAATAAAATGATATTTAAGCATTCTTTGAGTTAGTTCATTTCATTAAAATAATAATAATAATAATATTATTATTAGGGGTGGGGTTTACTTAGAATAGAGATATTAGTTAAGGAAAATGTGCCATAACTAATTCTATAAACATAAGTATATGAACAAATTTATATTATTTATGGGTTATGTTAATTGTTGTGCATAACCTTTACCTTAAGTGATATATCTCAAGACCGAAGAGAAAGAATTTGTTCATTTCCATATTGAAAGATGGTATCTTGAGCCCTTTCATTGAAATAGAATTGTCTAATAATGTCCATGGCCAAGGTGGTTTATTGATGAGTTCATTTTAGGAAATCAAAGAAAGACCTTGAAAAATATAGGTTGATGAAATGAATATGAAAACTGCTTGACGAGATATCATAAAAAATGGATTATATTACATAGTAAGTCTTTATATTAGGTTATTATTGTTTTAACATTAATATAATTCTTTATGGATGACTTAACATGCTACTAGACACTAGTCTTAGACTTTAGGCTAGGTCACCTAATGCCATTGAGAAAAAGGCTTATATGGGTACACACAAAGTGTTTCTATAATCTTATTTAATTTCTACCCGAATTTAATATAGAATAAATATTATTTACAGGACCAAGGAATGATACTTATTTATGTTATGTTGATTGCATTAACTTAATCACTAATTATTTCAATCTTAATTATATTTGAAATAATATTAAATAAATATTCAATCTCCAATTAGTAAATTTAATATTTAACCCTTATTTATTGAATGAATAATATTATGGTATTTGTTTGAAATAAATATTTATTATATAAGGTTTGATAAATATGGAGGAGGATTAACGGGCCGAGTTAAGGGGTTAGATGGAAAAGACATATTTATTTATTATCATTTAAATAAATATAAATTAATTTATTTAAAAAAAGTTATTTAAGCATTCTTCAAGTTAAAATGTTCAATTGAAATAATTATAATATTATTATTAGGTTTGGGGTTTACTTAGAATAGAGATATTAGTTAAGGAAAATGTGAAATAACTAATTCTATAAACCTATGTATATCAACCCCCTTATATTATTTCTAGGTTATGTTAATTATTGTGAATAAATTTTACCTTAAGAGATATCTCTCAAGACCAAATAGAATTATTTTAAGAACTCTCTCAAGAATGAGAGATTTCCTTTCACCCCCTCAAGACTGAGAGAATAAGGAAGAATCATTCAAAACTGATGTGATTCTTATTATGATTCCTGATGAATGGTGGAAGATGATCAATACCTCCATACTGGTACCTGAAGTTCCATCAATGACATTAATATATTTTTGGAGCACATGTGGATACTACTAGTGGTGTTATGATTTGGACTCTTTATCACAACGATGATATGATAAGAAGGCCATCTAGATTCATTAATGAAAAAATAATTCCTAGAAAAGGTAATTCTTGTTTTCAAATTAATCATAAAATATATGTGAAAATACACTCTCTTTTAATATTAATAAGGGTTTCTATCATCCCATTTTGAGGATTTATCTGAATAAATTGACAAAATCCATTTTTGGGAACAGGCCCAAACAACTTACATGGAGCCTCAAAACCATTATAAAAAATCTAAGTAGTCCTTTGAAAATTCCCAAAGTTTAAATATGTTTTAATGGATATTATAATGATGACCTTGAGAAAGAGGGTTCATGTGACCTGGAATTGGAATAACATGGCTTAGAGTCTCTTGGTGAGGTTGGGTAAGGATTATTAGGTGACATACATAATCTAATGAGTCTTATTTTAGAATTGTTTGTATATTATTTCAAGGCTAAGGGGTTTCCTATAATTGGAAAATAGAATCCATAAAGGGTTTTTATCATTGAATTGAGTCTTTTATAGCCTTATTTAGTTTAATGGGATGGTGTTTATCTATTCCATATAGCATGAGGCATGTCTTATGGGCATATGATTAGAATAAAAGCCCACTAACCCACATTTCTGAGGCAGGATAGACTAGAAAAAATATATCGCATTTTAAATGGGATAAAACATACCAAATAAAAAATCACATGGGCTTAAGTGGGTCAAATATAAAATATATGGGCTAGATCTCAGGCTATGAATAAATTTTATTCTCCTTTATTTTAATTTTATTTCAATTTAATATATCATTTTTATGGAAAAAATATATTTTTAAGTATTGCATGAATTTATATGTATATAAATTAGCACTTTTTTGATATATATTATGTGATTGGAATTTAATATTTTTTAAAAATATTTTAAAACTTGATTATGAATAATTGTTGGACCACATAAAATTTTTACTGGAATGGACTACATTTTTTGAGCCCCTATTAAATGTGGACCTAAATTGATTAGGAATTTTTAGGATCGGTCAATGTGGACTTGGCCTACTCTGCCTCGATCCACCCCATTAATCATCCACATATGATGAGTTATTGTTAGACAATGGATTGGGTTAGATTTTTGGTTCTTGATTAAAGTGTTCTTATGGTTGATGTAATTTATATCATTGATTGAGATCACTTATGGATAGTGTTGTGTGGTCATGTTCACTATTGAGTTTGAGCCTAGTGAGGATAAGATGGGTTATTGGTAATTGTTAAGTGAGTTACCTTGGGTTCTTGTTTATGATAAATATAGATGTATGTTATAAAGACCTTATCACCTTTTTTAAAGTCTCTTGAGATAATTTAACTATTATAGACCTAAGCTAGGTTGATCCTTTGCGTTAGTGGGTGGTTACCTTTATAGAGAGGGTGATCCCTTCTCTTCCATTTACTTTCTATTGATTATGTGGAGAGACACACAAGGTATATTGATAAATTAATGGGAATGGATTTCTCTTTTAAACTTAATTGTTTAAAATTATTTTCCTTAGAATTTAATTAAGTAATGTGTCTTTTTTGAGTTTATTATGTAGTTAATTATACATGTTATACCTTGTATGAATATATTATATATATTTTTGTGTTGAGTATGTTGTTTATAAATTTACCACCATGGATACATGTTATTCTTGTTGTTAGACATGAACTAGCGTAATGATGGAAAGGGGATCATAGCATGATATTTTATTATAGGTTGATTAACTAGGTAATATATGACATGTTTGATAATATATATGGGTATATGTGGTTATTATTATCAATTATTATTATTATTATTGTTATATATATGATGGCTTGTTATGATAAGAAAGCAGAAAGGCATATATTGTTATAAATGATTGTAGGTTCCTTTGTTTTGATGAACATGTTTTAAATTATGATGATAGATGGTTGTTATGTTCACACTAGCTACACATGGATATATATATATGATTATTTTCCTCCCTTTGAGGATAGACACATCCTAGGTATGAATTGATATATATTTATGTATGATTCCATTCCTTCCTATGAGGAAGAGTCCTCCTAGGAGAGGATATATATATATATATGATTAAATTTATTCTTATGAGGAGAGAGACCTCCTAACCGAGAATGGATTTATATGTGTATAATTATATTACTTCTGTTGGTCGGAGTGGTTTACTCAAGAGGGGGGTGAATTGAGTACCAATTAAAATTTCTATATTTAAAAACACTGTCTTAAAGACCCCCAAATAAAATAATAAATTAAACTGTAGTGAATTTATATTAAAGTAGAGGTTCTGTTAGATTCTCAAGGGATTGATTAATTCCCAGTTAATCAACACAGGAGTGTGTGATTATCTTTTGAAACTAACTTACTAATCTACACTTAACATAAACACTTGCTAATTTAATTATCAAAGTAACTTTAAAAACAGTATTGGTTTTAAAGTGATTAGCAGCGGAATAAAACTTTGAAAGAGATGGCACAACAATGTAACCAAGAGGTTCAGTCTCAAGCCGAGACTTAGTCCTCTCAAAAGTTTATATAAAAATGATCCACACCCTGGATCGGGTTTCAACAGTTTACAACTGTCCAGGTCCAAGACCTCTACCACTGTTCTTCGTGGGAAACAGTACAACAGCAACCAGCTGTCCAGGTCACACACGACCTTTACCACTGTTATTCGTGGGAAAGAAAGAATGAAAGAGTTTGGTAAGGATTTAAAAATCCTCCAGTTTAAGTACAGGAGACAGTGTATGTGTTAGATACAGCAGATAACACACACTGCTCGAAATGAATGATAATAAATCACAGAACAAGAGATGTAGAGTTTAGAAGTGGTTCTGGTGATTTCAGTGTAGCTCTGGACTCCTTTGGATTCGATCAGAAGTGAGTCTGAGTCCTCTTCTCATTTCTGTTTGAGAAACAGAGTGTCGTATGCTCCAGGGTTCACAGATAGTGAAAATGTAGTGGCTGAAGTTCTTCAGTGTTCTTCTTATATGCACAGAACACTTCTCGAGTGTGCTTGATTGTCTATGAGCTTCTCTGTGTTCTTGATGGAACTAGTTTTTCTCTTCTTGTGTTTCTGGTATATGTCATCCACCACACACTTCTCTTGTCGCTTCTTATTTGGGCAGCGTAGTCTTCTCGTATTTATTTCCCAACAGGGGACAGAAAAGATTTCCTTTCTGCAGGTACGAGGTACGGGTTCCTAACATCCGACAACCTTTATCAGATATTTGACAAATCATTAAAATGTACATGATATGACCGTTAGATAGATTAAATATAGGAAATAAATAAATTCAAACAGTGAGTCGAGTGATCGGTAGGTAATCAGCATCGGTAGCTTGAACATCGGTAGCTCAAGGTCATTAGTTGCTTTGACTCTATCGGTGGCTCTATGCGTCGGTTGGTACATGCTTGTATCAGTGACTTTGTTTATCGGTAGCTCCATGCGTTGGTAGCTCCATGCGTCGGTAGCTCCATGCATCGGTAGCTTCATGCATTGGTATCTCCATGCGTCGGTAGCTCCATGCATCGGTAGCTCTATGCATCGGTAGCTCCATGCGTTGGTATCGGTAGCTGTGAGTCTGTATCGGTAGCTTCATCCATCGGTAGCTATTTATACTTACACTGGTAGCTCTATGTTTGTATCGGTAGCTGTCTGTAAGTCAGTATCTTACATTTATAAGTACATCGGTAGCTCTGTGTTAAGTATATCGGTGACTCTGTCTGTCGGTAGACTAAGTCTATCGGTAGACTAGGTACCGGTAGCTCTTTATCAGTAGCTATAGGCAGATTACTTATCTGTTTTATGCAGAACACATCCGATTGGGTTAGAATCAATTTATAACTTGTATGAACATGGATAAAAGAGGATTAACATATTCCAAGGACTATTTTAAAAATTATTATTGGTTTGATCACAGATTTGAAAGAATTAAAGTATAGATCAATGATACTTAACAATATCATAGAGAATGAAAACATAATTGGGATTTTCAACACATATGAATACATGATTGAGATTATCAAAACAGGTGAGGTCAATAATCTCCCCCTTTTTGATAATCACAATTTATGATATGGGTATTTAACATAGTGAAAATATAATAGTAAAGAGTATAATATTGAATTCAATTTTCTCAGAGAAAACAGCATCAGAGATAATAGAAATAGTATGATATAGACATAAGTTATCAGAGGTAACAATCATAAGGTACCGAAGGTAAAAAGAAACAAAATAATATCAGAGATAAAATTGAAAAGAAGGTTATTTTTCTCTATTGAAAATATTTCTCATTCTCTCATTTTGTTCTCCCCCTCTTATTGTTCTCCCCCTTGTATTGTTCTCCCCCTTGTATTATTCTCCCCCTTTGTGATAATCAAAAAGTGGGAAAGTATATATATATAGGAGACAAATAAAACATGAGAAGTAAAAGGAGTTCTTCTGTATTAGATTAGTCAAAAAGTACAGAAACAAAATACAAATGAATTCCTATCAAAAATCCTGGCCACTGGATCAATCCACATCTTCAACGTGAGATTTTTCTTTGGGATCAGAAGAAGGGTCGGGTGGTGAGGATGCAGGTGAAGGTTTTGGAATGCCAGAAAAGATCAAAGGAGGCTAGGCCACTGACATAGAGTCAGGCCTGTAGGTTGAAGATCTTTGGGTGATCATTGGTGTGAGGCTTCGAATAGCTTGAGCAGGAGTCAGTTCTCTTAGCTTGCTCACTTTTTCTCTGAAGGCTTGAGTTACTGGAGGGAGCTTCATGTGTTCCAACATTAGCTTGAAGTGGTGTTCGAGTTGATGCTTGGTGAAAATTTTGGTGAAGTAGTAGTCCACGTTGCTCTTTATGGCTTCCTGAGAGGCAGAGGCTTCTCTCATATAATCTTGAACAATCTTCATGATTTATCTAGAAGAATCTCTTGTAGAAAGCACCACTCGGCTCAACTCTGATGAGTCCACAGAGCCACTGGTTGAAATAGAACCAATCTCCTCCTTCAACATTGCTCGAACTGAATTCAGATCAACTAAAAGTTTGGATGTGAGAGGGACAAGAGAGAAGGAAACAGTTTCTTTGAAACTCTTAGACAAACCACTAATTAGGCTTTGAACTTGAGAGTCTTGCAATTGAACATGATCCTTCACTGAGGTTTTGAAACTTTCAAACACCGAGACAAACTGGCTTACTACACTCTTCACATAAGCTAGGTCCTTGTCAGCTTGAGACTTGGAGCTCATATAAGAGTCCAAAGCAACAACTATTGTCTTGAGAGCTTCAAGATCTGCTTCGATCCTAGAAGACTGAGTCTGGCACTCTTTCACTTCTTCCATAACCTCAGACACAAAAGAAGATAAATTACAAGCTAGAGATAGCTCGAAGGATCTCTCCAACATTTTCATTTCTTCATTAAAGCTTTGCTTCATCTCAGAAACTGATACACTGAATGATTCTTTCAGCTCATTCTTCATGCATTCAAGATCAGATTTAGAGACAAAATCATTTATGACAACTGCAACAGATCCCCTTCCTGAGGCCAAACTAACTGCAGAATCAGTCATTATTGAATTAATTGAGGATGCAAGAGAGGTTTCCATTAACTTCACTTCTTCAACAAAACTGGATTTGAGGTCCTCTTTCAGCTTATTCAGATCATGAAATCTGACCACATCATCTGGAAACAACTCAAAAGCAAGATCATAATTGGTCTTCGGTCTATTCACAGACATCTCATTATCAGAATCCGGATAATCCAATCCACAGACTATAAACCCTGGGTCTTCTACCCAGTCTCCAAGCTCAACAGCTACTGTAACATTTCCAAGAACAGATTGATGCTCCCCCTCAATGGGTGCATTCTCATGTATCACAACAGCATTCAGTGCTGGATTCTCTTCATCAGAATCTTATACTACAAGTTCCATCGGTGCAGCAACTAGAATATCTTCTGATACAGGTACAGCTTCTTCTGTATCTCTTTCTACTTCAGCAGCAGGCATAGCTGAGTTTCCAATCAAAGGAATCATACTTAAACTACCAGAAGCAGGCGATTCAGATACATTCTCCTTTTCCTCTTCTTCTTGGTGAGGTACAGACTGGTCTTCCTCATAAGTAGACAAAATTTCCTCTACCTTTCCTTTCCTAGAATAGACCAATTCTGCAACAGGACTTGGGGGCAAGTCTGGATCTCCTCCAACATCCATGGGAGTTTCTTCTTCTTCTTCTTCTGTTTCATCACTATAAACAGGTTCCTCTTCATCAGGTCTCAGACTCGGATCTCTCATATCCTTTAGTCTTGAGGGATGATCCACAGGATTAAACCTATCATAAATCTTCTGATCATCACTGACCCATTCACCCTTCCATGGGTTCCAGTTAATTTTCATGTACATACAAACAGTCGAGGTGATGCAGAAATTGTTCCTGACTACAACTGTATCATCCTGAGACTCAGCTATTCCTTTCACTTTTATCATTACTGAAATCAGCTTGGCAAAGAACAAGGCATTAGTCTTTGACTTTGGTCTAATCATGTCTTCCATTTGAAGCATTAACAATCTGCACAGATTGATTTTTACACCATGTCTTAGCAAATGAAGAAGATAGATATCTTGATATCTCAGATTTGCAAAATCTCCTCACCTCGGTATCAACACATGCTGAACAAACTTGAAGAGCAGTCGATTATCTCCATCCATTTCAGTAGCAACCACTTGCCTTTGATTCCCATTACCGGTCAGTTCTTTTAAGGCGGTTTCATAATCAAAGATATCACTTCTAGGTGGCATTGCTCTTGATACATACCCAGAGACACCTTCATGTGGTGCTTTCAAACACTCAGCCCACTCTACTGAAGAAAAAGACATCTCTTTTCCATTTAAACAAGAGCTTACCCGATTCTCATTTTCAGACTTCTCGAAGGTTACAAACTCGTAGAACTGTTTTACCAACTTTGGGTAGTATGGGCCATTGTTATTCGAGAAACAATCCACCCATTTTTGGTCCTCCAGAATCTAGAGTACTAACAATTTGCTAGGCAGTAGCCATTCCACGCACAGTTCCTTCTCGATTACTATGTCTCTATTCTGCAAGTGAGGATTCACTGGTCGCCTTCCCGATCTAGTTCTAACTTCACTAACACTGGATTTATGCTGTGTCTTCTGCTTCTTAGCATTTGGTTCTACACTTTCATCTCTGACGATAGGAAGCTTAGTTTTTTCCATCGCGGGTTTAGGGTTCTTGGCCGATTTGGGAGCAAAGGTTCGAAGGTGAGAGATTTTGAGCTCGGTGAGGTAAGAAGTGGCTTAGACTTAGTTTTTATCATTTAGGAATTCCAAATAAACGACTAAAATAGAGTAAAATAAAATAAAATAAAACGATTCGTATTCGTGGCGGCAGACAGAAGTTTTAAAATATAGCATCGGTGAGAATTTCAACATCGGTGAGAATTTTCACATCGGTGAGCATTTTCACATCGGTGAGAATTTCACATCAGTGAGAATTTCACATCAGTGAGAATTTTACATCAGTGATTAAACATTCCCAATTCGTGTCTTATGTAACTTAGCCTATCCGAACTTAAAGGTTTAGTGAAAATATCATCCAATTGATGTTCAGTGCCAATAAATTCAAGAGAAATATCACCTTTTTGATAGTGATCTCTTAGGAAATGGTGTCTTACATCTATGTGTTTGGTTCTAGAGTGAGATACATGATTCTTAGAGATGTTTATTGCACTGGTGTTATCACAGTTGATTGAAACATGTTTAAAAACATATCCATAGTTCAAAAGAGTGTGTTTCATCCACAGAATTTGTGCACAGCAACTACCAGCAGCTATATATTCTGCTTCGGCAGTAGATAATGCAACTGAGTTCTGTTTCTTACTACACCAAGAAACTAAGGATTTTCCAAGAAAATGACATGTTCCTGATGTGCTTTTTCTATCTAACTTACAACCAGCAAAGGCAGCATCTGAATAACTCATTAACTCAAAGGATTATCCTTTTGGGTAAAACAAACCTAAGTTAACCGTGTGTTTGAGATATTTAAAAATTCTTTTAACAGCAAGCAAATGAGATTCTTTTGGATTAGATTGAAATCTAGCACACATACACACACTAAACATAATATCAGGTCGACTAGCAGTAAGATAAAGTAAACTACCAATCATACCTCTGTAATTTGTTTGATCAACTGGTTTCCCAGTTTCATCTGCATCCAATTTACAGGTAGTACTCATAGGAGTTTCACTTTCCTTGATACTATCCAGACCAAAACGTTTTAAAAGATCCTTTGTATATTTACTTTGATTCAAAATAATACCATTTTCATTTTGAAATACTTGAAATCCAAGAAAGTACTTAAGCTCTCCCATTAAGCTCATTTCAAATTCATTTTGCATACTTTTTGAAAAATCAGTACATAAAGAGTGTTTAGAAGATCCAAAAATAATATCATCAACATATATTTGTACAACTAAAACATCTTTAGAAATTCTTTTAATGAAAAGAGTTGGATCAGCAATCCCTTTAGTAAAATCTTTTGAAATAAGGAAATTGCTAAGTCTATCATACCAAGCTCTTGGAGCTTGTTTTAAACCATACAAAGATTTAGAAATTTTAAAAACTTGATTTGGAAAATGGGGGTTAGTAAATCCAGGTGGTTGTTCTACAAAAACATCTTCAATTATAAAACCATTTAGAAATGCACTTTTCACATCCATTTGATATAACTTGAAATCCATATGTGCACCATATGCAAGTAAGATCCTAATGGATTCTAGTCTAGCTACAGGTGAAAAAGTTTCCTCATAGTCTATACCTTCTTCTTGACTATATCCTTGTGCAACTAGTCTAGCTTTGTTTCTAACTATATTTCCAGATTCATCTACTTTATTTCTAAAGACCCATTTTGTGCCTATTGTCAAAGTGTCCTTAGGTCTGTCAACTAATTCCCAGACTTTGTTTCTTTCAAACTGATTTAATTCTTCCTGCATAGCTATTACCCAGAATTCATCATTGATAGCATCATTGATATTTTTGGGTTCTAGCTGTGAAAGAAAAGCTTGATGTTCAACCTGGTTTCTTAGAGAAGCTCTAGTTTGTGTTCCTCTATCAAGATTACCAACAACAGCTTATAAAGGATGATTCTTTAGAATCCTCATTGATCTGGTAAAGGTTGGACTAGAAATTTCAGGTTCATCTATAGGTTCGGGTTCAACAGAAACAGATTCTGGAAAAAGTCCAGAACTGGATGTTTTTACAACAGGTTCTTTAGATTTATCATTAATGTCCAGAATAGACAAATCTTCTTCAAGATTCTCAAGAGAGGTTTTAGGCTCATGTGGATCAGTTTCATCGAATTTGATGTGAACAGATTCTTCCACACATTTAGTTTTCTTATTGAATACTCTATAGGCTTTACATGAAATAGAGTAACCCAGAAAAATTCCTTCATCACTTTTGGAAGCAAACTTATCCAGATTATCTTTAGTATTCAGAATAAATACTTTGCAACCAAAAACTTTAAAGTAATTAACCTTAGGCTTTCTATTGTTCCACAATTCATAAGGGGTTTTCTTAAGAACAGGTCTAATTAAGACTCTATTAATGACATAACAAGCTGTATTTACAGCTTCAGCCCAAAAATAAATAGGCAGGTCATATTCATTGAGCATGGTTCTAGCAATTTCTTGAAGGGTTCGGTTTCTTCTTTCTACTACACCATTCTGTTGGGGTGTTCTAGGGGAAGAAAAGTTATGAGTATAGCCATTGTGTGAGGAATAAGATTCAAAATCTTGATTTTAAAACTCACGACCATGATCACTCCTCAAAGTTTTAATCTTAAGTCCACTAAGGTTCTCTACAGATTTAGAGTATTTAACAAAAGAAGAACAAGCTTCACTTTTGTGAGCTAGAAAATATACCCAAGTATATCTAGAAAAATCATCTACAAGAACATAAACATAGTGCTTCCCATTTAAACTAGAAACTCTTGATGGTCCAAACAAATCCATGTGAACCAATTCAAGTGGTTGAGAAGTCGGAACTTCTTTCTTTGATTTAAAAGAAACTTTGTGTTGTTTTCCCTTTTGACAGGGGTTACACACTCTATCATTTGGGAATTCTAATTTAGGTAGGTCTCTAACTATATTTTTTCTAGAGAGTTTTCTAAGTGAGTGAATGTTGCAATGTCCCAATCTTCTGTGCCATAGCCAAGATTCTTTATGAAAAGCATTCAAACAAGTAATATTCTGCTTAGCTAAAGAATTCAGATTAACAGCATAAACATTTTCATTTCTTAAGGCAGAAAATACCAAAACATTTTTAGAATTAAAAACTTTGCAGGAATCATTTTCAAATTTAACATGAAAACCATCATCACATAACTGAGAAATACTTAATAAATTGTATTTAAGGCCATCAACAAATAAAACTTTAGAAATCAAAATTGAATCAGTGTTACCAATCTGGCCTAGGCCGATGATTTTTCCTCTTGAATTATCACCAAAGGTGACAAAGCCTCCATCAACTTTTATTAAACTCTTAAAACAAGAGAAGTATCCTGACATATGTCTTGAACATCCACTGTCCAAATAGCAGGTCTCTTTACAGGAGCTCTTCAAGAAAGTTCCCTACAAAACAGATTTAGATGGGAGATGATTTTGGTACCCAGATTTTCTTGGGTCCAGATAGGTTAGCCAATAACACTTTAGGTACCCATATTTGTCTAATGGGTCTCATATAATTTGTAGAATTGACATGCTTTGAAAGATAAACTTTATTAAATCCATAGCTATGTATATAACTGGTTGAAGCATATGAAGTTCCAGAATTACCTTCATTCTGTCCAGATTTAGAAATGAATCTAGTTTTGGCAATTTTCCTTTGTCCAGGTTGGTATCCTATACCAGTAGTATATTTAGGTGCTATTTGCTTTCCTAGCATCTGTGTTAGTGTATTTTTGCCATTGGTGAACTTCTCTAAGTCTTTCTTGAGTTTCTCATTGGATAGTTTCAGTTCAGTGTTTTCTTTTAACAGTTGAGCATTTTTTCCTTTTTCAATAGTGAGTTCGGTTTTAACTGTAGTGGTGGGAGCATGTTGTTTCTTTAATGACTTGTATTTATCCTTAAGTTCATTACATGTCTCTTCCAGCATATCACAGTACTCAAACAATTCATTTTTAGAAATTGTTCTAGAATCAGAGTCAGATTCTGCATTATCTCCAGAGTAATAATTTAAAGCAGGAGTTTCAGCAGTTACCTGAGAAGTGTTTGTCATAAAGCACATGTTTGCCTTATTTTTGTGTTCAGTTTCAGAGCTTTCAGATTCAGTAGAGCTATCCTCAGAAGCACTCCAGGTAGCTTTCATGGCTTTCTTAAACTTATTGTCCTTATATTCATATTTCTTTTTATACATCAGCTTTGGACAGTCGACTTTAATGTGTCCTTTTCTCTTGCACTCATAGCAGACAACATCATCTGATTTGTCATTCTTCTTCCAATCCTTTTTCCATTTGCCTTGATGATCATACTTACCCTTATAATTTGTTTTTCTGAAGAACTTCTTTTTCCTATAAAATTTCTTAAATCTTCTAGTAATGTGAGCCATCTCAGCATCACTGTCAAAATCAATTTCACTGTCTTCACAGCTTGAACTTTCAACTATAGCTTGAAGCTTTTCTTTGTACTTATTCTTTGAAGTTGAGGATTTGAAAGCGACAGACTTTCTTGGAGGTTCATTTTCTTCCTCTTTATTCACTTTAAGCTCTTCTTCATACATCATCAGCTTGCTAATTAGTTCCTTGACAGGTAGAGCAGCAATGTCACATGATTCTCTGATTGAGACAGATGTGCCTCTCCATCTATCAGGTAGACATCTCAAAATTCTCATAATTTGTTCCTTCGATGAGACATCCTTTCCCAGCGAGATCATTGTATTGACAATTTCATTGAACCTGAGATACATGTCAGAAATGGGTTCGTCAGGCTTCATTTTAAAATTATCATACTTGATAGTATAAGTGTTCAATCTCATTTCTTATCATTCGTTGTTCCTTCATGAGAAACAGCTAAGGTATCCCAAATTTCATATGCAGTTTTACAAGAAGAAATTCTATTAAACTCTTCATCTCCTAGAGCACAGTACAAGGCATTCATAGCTTTACAGTTGTTATTGTAAGCAGTCTTTATAGGTTCATCCCAAGTAGATCTAGCAGTAGTAGGAATTTTGTATTCTGATTCAATAGCAGTCCAAATATCAAAACCTATGCTTTCTAGATGAATTTTCATTTTCAGTTTCCACTGAGCATAATTTGTTCCATTGAAGAAAGGTGGCCGGTTAGTAGCAGCACCCTCAAGTCTATTGTCCATGATGAGAAAATTTTAAAGAGATAAAAATTTAGATATAACAGAAATTTTAAGAACTTTAAAATACAACTAAAATCACAGTTCAAAAGCAGAGTACTTTTAGAGAGTATTTTCAATCCTCTGATACCAAGTGTTGGTCGGAGTGGTTTACTCAAGAGGGGGGTGAATTGAGTACCAATTAAAATTTCTGTATTTAAAAACACTGTCTTAAAGACCCCCAAATAAAATAATAAATTAAACTGTAGTGAATTTATATTAAAGTAGAGGTTCTGTTAGATTCTCAAGGGATTGATTAATTCCCAGTTAATCAACACAGGAGTGTGTGATTATCTTTTGAAACTAACTTACTAATCTACACTTAACATAAACACTTGCTAATTTAATTATCAAAGTAACTTTAAAAACAATATTGGTTTTAAAGTGATTAGCAGCGGAATAAAACTTTGAAAGAGATGGAACAACAATGTAACCAAGAGGTTCAGTCTCAAGCCGAGACTTAGTCCTCTCAAAAGTTTATATAAAAATGATCCACACCCTGGATCGGGGTTCAACAGTTTACAACTGTCCAGGTCCAAGACCTCTACCACTGTTCTTCGTGGGAAACAGTACAACAGCAACCAGCTGTCCAGGTCACACACGACCTCTACCACTGTTATTCGTGGGAAATAAAGAATGAAAGAGTTTGGTAAGGATTTACAAATCCTTCAGTTTAAGTACAGGAGACAGTGTATGTGTTAGATACAGCAGATAACACACACTGCTTGAAATGAATGATAATAAATCACAGAACAAGAGATGTAGAGTTTAGAAGTGGTTCTGGTGATTTCAGTGTAGCTCTGGACTCCTTTGGATTCGATCAGAAGTGAGTATGAGTCCTCTTCTCGTTTCTGTTTGAGAAAAAGAGTGTCGTATGCTCCAGGGTTCACAGATAGTGAAAATGTAGTGGCTGAAGTTCTTCAGTGTTCTTCTTATATGCACAGAACACTTCTCGAGTGTGCTTGATTGTCTATGAGCTTCTCTGTGTTCTTTATGGAACTAGTTTTTCTCTTCTTGTGTTTCTGGTATATGTCATCCACCACACACTTCTCTTGTCGCTTCTTATTTGGGCAGCGTAGTCTTCTCGTATTTATCTCCCAACAGGGGACAAAAAAGATTTCCTTTCTGCAGGTACGAGGTACGGGTTCCTGACATCCGACAACCTTTATCAGATATTTGACAAATCATTAAAATGTACATGATATGACCGTTAGATAGATTAAATATAGGAAATAAATAAATTCAAACAGTGAGTCGAGTGATCGGTAGGTAATCAGCATCGGTAGCTTGAACATTGGTAGCTCAAGGTCATTAGTTTCTTTGACTCTATCGGTGGCTCTATGCGTCGGTTGGTACATGCTTGTATCGGTGACTTTGTTTATCGGTAGCTCCATGCGTCAGTAGCTCCATGCGTCGGTAGCTCCATGCTTCGGTAGCTTCATGCATTGGTATCTCCATGCGTCGGTAGCTCCATGCATCGGTAGCTCCATGCATCGGTAGCTCCATGCGTTGGTATCGGTAGCTGTGAGTCTGTATCGGTAGCTTCGTCCATCGGTAGCTATTTATACTTACACCGGTAGCTCTATGTTTGTATCGGTAGCTGTCTGTAAGTCAGTAGCTTACATTTATAAGTACATCGGTAGCTCTGTGTTAAGTATATCGGTGACTCTGTCTGTCGGTAGACTAAGTCTATCGGTAGACTAGGTACCAGTAGCTCTTTATCAGTAGCTATAGGCAGATTACTTATCTGTTTTATGCAGAACACATCCGATTGGGTTAGAATCAATTTATAACTTGTATGAACATGGATAAAAGAGGATTAACATATTCCAAGGACTATTTTAAAAATTATTATTGGTTTGATCATAGATTTGAAAGAATTAAAGTATAGATCAATGATACTTAACAATATCATAGAGAATGAAAACATAATTGGGATTTTCAACACATATGAATACATGATTGAGATTATCAAAACAGGTGAGGACAACAATTTCCTATGAGAGGAGTGGTATCATAAGTGAGGATAAATATATATATCTATATACAAGGCCTCCTATACAGGATGAGATTATACAGGTTTCTATAGATAGACATGTTCCTTGCAAGGATAGGTTTTTAATAATGAACATGTTTCCTTAGGCAGACATGTTTTCCATGATGAAAAGGTACCACTTTTATGGAATCCAAGCATAAATTGAATCATGTATAGTTGGTTTCCACTGAAAATGGTTAAAAACATAGAAAACCAAAATTTATTATACTTATTATTTATATTTAAGATTAAATTAAAATTTTATTATTGTTGTTCTATACTGGTCTACTTATCTAGTGCTACTAATGTATATCATTTCATATTACACATGCACATGTATATATAATGGACAAAATTATGGATGATATTGGTGGTGGCCTACTAAGTTTTATGTTCACACCCTGCATGTGCACCTTGATGTATATGAAAAATCAATGTTTAGCATGAATTTTAGGTAATATAGGAGGTGGAGCTGAATTATCTTGATGGAGATCCAGAGATAGGACCAAGACAATTCCAAGATTGTCATAACAGTTCCACCTCTTTGTTTTTTCATTATTATATGTTTTATCTATGAATAACCTATTAGGTGATCATGTTCTAATATATGAATGTATAATATATTGGGTACATTATGTTATTATAGTGTGATTATTTTGTATTATGGTAAGCATTCTACTATACTTCCATGCAGTACTTTTCTATGTAATGTATTTTGTGATTGTAATTATTTATCCATTATTTTATATCTTGATACCAAGGTTATAGTATCCCCACTAGATATTATTTATCCCTCATTACTAATAAATATCTAATGGTATATATGTAGGTGTACTTAAGGTATATGATGCTCGGGATCAATCCATACAAATGGTTCTAGGTTGGGTATTTTAGAACCCATTATTAGATCATAATAAGGATATCAAAGTTGTATTATCCATTTTTGGTGATACAATAAAAGAGTTTGGTTACATAAAAAATGTATATGGGTTTTATAAACTAGTTCTACCAAAGCCCCTCCTATATCAACAACAAAATCAAGTGAAACCCTTGATTTTTACCTATAATATACTAGTTCATGAGAGACATTACCCATTTTATTAATTAAAAATAAACCAAATTTGAAAATAAAATCAATTGTATTTTTATAAAAACCCTCAAATAATATGAATCAACACATGTATGATATTTTATACACAATAAAACATAAATTATACATGATATAATCCATAAACCCCATATGTAATGCAAAAAATGATAGCCAACACTATTGGAATCTTCATTCCCCATCTAGATTTCCAAATGCATGATTTTTGTTCTCAAAGAATTTATTTTTAATTGATCCTAATTTTTTGAGAAAAAAAATATAATAATTAGGCGAGTACACATTTATATATAGTAGATTCCTCCCTCAACCCCTCTTGTCTTAAGTGAATAGATATAATAATTCTTCTATGAATGATATATATATATATATATATATATATTACCATCATTTTAATACAAAAAAATAAATCAATGATAAATTGTTAAATAAATACAATCAACCACCACATATCATTCACCATCCACATCATTCACACCCACTCATCCATCTCTAGCACTATAACACCCCTAATTGTATCTTCTATAAACCTAAACTAGGTTTCCACATAACCCAATCATGTTCCCTAATCACTAAGGTCCAATGAATAATGTAGAGGGTATGAGTCAATCAAGTGATACTATAAAACCATTTATCCTGATATAATAATATATAAATTTTATTCTTGTTAAACTATAAATAATACCTGGGAACAACTCATCCCCTAGTTGATCCACTGATCATTATATCAAACTTTCCCAAACCATATATTTAATCATACTAAACTACTCTTTGTCCATCCTCGACAATCTTACAAGATAAGTTTCCCATTATAACTAACCACTCTCCCTAATCAACACACTAAATCAAATTCTAAATAAATAGTTTTACCCAACAAAAAATTCCTCAAAAGTTTGAAACCTCACTTAAACCACTAGAACTATGGATATATTCCAAATAACACTCTCCCTCAAATCCTTTATAACCAATAAATCACTAAAATCCAACCCTATTCCTCGCTATCATAACATACTAACACTCACTAGTTATTCTCACAATAAATAAATCAATCACCCCTTAAAAAAACTCACTATACATACATACCATTATATACCATATCAACTAACTATAATGGGAATAATTAGATGTTCAAAAGTATTCCAAAATTAACAAATAATTAAATAGATAAAGTAGTACCAAATAAATTAAATCTCTTAACCTAAGGATAAAAAAAGGATCATTAATAAGTCCTAACGGTATGATACATAGTACAATAATCTATAGAAAGAAGAATAAGTATAAAGGGGACCAACTAAAATAAATGATCTTATCCGAAAAGAGATACCCTATAATTGGTTATCCTAAGTAACCTAGTAGGATAACATTATAAACTAAAAATTACCCTATAATTTGACATCTATGTTACTATTTCCTAAGGAATAAGGGGAAAAGTGTTTTCCAATTAAAACATTAAAAATTGTCTATTTTAAAGAAATATATTGATAATAAATGAATAAATCATCCCTCTATATTACACTAATCCCAACCATTACATCGACCCTGATGCAACCACTTAACCTAAGGTTAATTTCTTTTCATTGACTTATAATTCAATATGGTTATATATGTGGAAAGGAATGATTTATTATTTTAATAGTAACAAGGAACTTAGGAGAGAATTATTAACAAAAACCAATATATATATATGTATATCAAATTTTATTTTCATAGGAACTAATAAATAAATCATGAAAGGAATAACATAAAAAGACCAAGATATATGATGTGGCATGAATAAAGTTCAATCAATGAGATTCTATTTTTAACTTAATTAATAAAATAAACAATTCAATCGATCTTCATAACATGAATGAAAGTAATAAAAGTTTTTTGGATAAATTAATAATTCATATGATCCATTACAAAAATATAGAAAGATTTTTTTAATAAAAATAATTGTAAATTCTTTGATAACATTTCTATAAAATAAAAGTTAAATTTATCATCAAAATTCTATTTCAAATCATTCCATTTATATTTATTAAATCATTATTTAATTTTATTTATGTTTTAAAAATAAAGTACAAGACACATAACATGGAAAAAATAATTAAAATATGAGGGGTTGAGACCATCTACCTTTATAACCCATTAGTGATCTCTTCTTAATCCTACAATAACCAAAAAACTCCTAAGAATTTATAAATCACATTTTATAACCAATTAAACCTAAATTGTAAATATATATAAATAATTAATTTCAATACTAAATATAAATTCCTAAAAATTGCTCATAATCGATTCTTGATATGAAAAAACCCAAAATCCCTTATTTATATAATTTTTTTTTGAAAAGGTGATGCCTTGTCCCAGAAATACCAAAACATAAATATTATTAAAATCAGAATTACAAAATTTAAATATTCGGGATCATTTTACAATATTTTTCATGAAATGAAAAGGGCTCAGTAGGGATGTTTGAAAACCAGGAAATGTCTTGATCAACCCCCATGTTGGCCAGTCCATCTGCAACCATGTTTGCTTCTCAATAAAAATGTGTGATTATATAGTTAATATCGATGAGAAAATGATTTCATTCCATCCAAAACGTAGTAATCATCCAATCAAGATGAATTACTCTATTCCAGATCTCTTGAATGATGTTCATCGAGTCACTTTTAATCCAGAGATTGTTTCATCCAAAGAGCTTGGAAAAAGAAATGGCATGTGTTAAACTTAGCATCTCAGCTTTAAGGGCAGTGGAAATGACACAACTGCCCATGAAACAACCAAGAATTTGACCGAAATGATTCTTGAAAACAGCACCACACCCATTAGGGTCTGGGTTTCCCTTGGAGGCACCGTCAATATTTATTTTGATCCATATAGGGAGAGGGGATCTCAAAAACACCTCCAGAGTGTGATGCGGTGGGCATAAATTTACCTTAATCCGTAGCCTCTTCAGGATTCCAAAGTTGTGCATGATGTTGTGGCAATGTCCCTTTTTCAATAATGCAGCATCATGTATAGAAATAAGAATCCACATCTGACCTTCATTTAGATTAAGTGAGTAAATTTTCTGAATAATAGCATTTCGATCATACTAGATGACATGGTGTAGTTTAGGAACTGAACCTAGGAAAAGGTTCTTGATTTGTTGAGAGCCTTCCATATCTACACATTTCTTTAGTTGAGTTTTGACAGAGTCAAAAAACAACCATATACAATCAAAAATGTCAAGAATAGAGTTAAAAAGAGCAGAAGCAATAGTACAAGAAATGAAGAGGTTATTAAAATATTCTCTGTGTTGGTTATAGAGTTTACACTTAGAGAAAAGCTGGATTCCAAAATATTGAAGGAAAATATCAGTGGGGACTCTGTTATGAGCGAGATTCCAGATGAGAGTAAATCTCGAAGGTTTTATCCAAGGTTTGTCAAATTTTTTTATCTAGTAGTAATAATTCTCAGGGTTACAGAAATAATGATTATAGAATTTTTTAGAGTTGAGTATACCATTGTGCGCTGGTTCCCAAATTATAAAGTCATCAGTGTTAGTGAAAGAGTAGTTTTCAATGACATTTAGAATAGTATCAGGGAGGTGGTCATGATGAGAGCTTAAGATGTCTCTGATGGCGATGTTTATTTTTTTGGAGTTTGATCAGAAGAAGCCATAGAAAATAAAGGTGAGCCTGTCTAGTTATCCAAACAGAATTTCATGGAAGAGTTTCTAGAGACCATCCATATGGAGTTATTCATAATATTGATGAAGGATTGTTTGACGGCATGCTAAATAGAAGAATTAATGTAGGTCAAGTTTCCCTCTTTTAGTTTGTTAAGGAATATATTTTTGAGAAAAGTTATAGCATATGAGGTGTTATGAAGAAGGTTCCAAGTGATATTAGCCTGAAGGGACTCATTAAAGAATATTAATTTTTTTATACCAATACCACCATTCTCAATGGGTTTGCAACAGGCTGACCAGGGAATAGTCACAAGTTTTATTTCCAAAGTACTACCCATACAGATGAAATTCTTAATATCAATGTTCATCTTTTTAATAAGACGAACTAGCCATTTATAGACCATCATGGAGTAAACCATCTTGGATACAAAATTATATTTAACTAGGAAAATCCTACCTGCCATGGAGAGAGATTTTCCCTTCCAAGAGGAAAGTTTATTTAAAATTTGGTCAAAAATAGGAGCAAAGTGACATGACTTAGGCCTACCCCAAAATATAGGAGCACCAAGATAAGTGAAAGGGAGAATTAATTCTTTCAGACCGAGGTCATTGATGATGTTACATTTTCTGCTGGGGGGAAAGCTCTTCCCAAAGAAAATTCAATATTTTTTCCAACTAAAGGATTGTCCATAAACCTATTCATAGTGATAGAGCGCAATTTTAATATTAAGAATGTTCCTTTTATCACCTTGAAGGAAAATAATGATGTCATAAGCATAATAAAGGTGCGTAGGAGCATTCAAATTCCTAGAGACCTGGATGGGTTTCACCTTATTCTGGACCACCAGACTGTTGATTTGACGACTAAGATAATCCTCCGCTATCGAGAAGAGGATGGATGAAAGAGGATCCCCTTGTCTGACACCTCTGGTGAAATTAAAGTAGCCCCTAGGAGAGCCATTGATCAAAATAGATATAGATGAAGACTTGAAAAGAGATATGATTGTAGTGATGAAATAATCATTGAAACCAAAACCTTTAAGGACTTTGAAGATAAAGATCCAGTATATAGTGTCTAAGGATTTTCTGATATCAATTTTAATAGCTATGTTGCCTCCTCTGTTTTTTTGTTCAAGTTGTTGACACATTCAGAGGCAAGAGAGATACATTCTTGAATAGAATGACCTTTTATAAAACCAAATTGATTCCAAGAGAAAATTTTGTCCGTGATAGTTGAGGTTCAGTTAGAAATGATTTTTGTGATGATTTTATAAAGAGTATTGATAAGAGAAATAGGTCTAAATAGATGAATCTTGGAGGCATTATCCACTTTGGGGATTAAGGTTATAAGTTGTACATTGAGAGAATGAGAAATCACCCCATTAGAAAAGAAAGATTTAACCAGATTACCAACATTAGTATGAATAACATCCCAATACCATTGAAAGAAACCATTATTTAAGCCATCTGAACCTGGAGCACTATCAGGATTCAGACTTAAGACTATGTCTTGGATTTCATGCTCTATCGGAGTTCGGAGGAGGAAGATACTGCCCTCATCAGTGACCAGTAAAGAAATGGCCTTAGGAAGGAGGTCTTTGTTTATATAAGGACCATTGAATATGGATTCATAGTAGGAGACAATATGATGAGAGATATCATCTTCATTTTCAAGTAGGTTTTCCCCATCCTTTAGAAAGGTTAATGGCCTGCAAGCTCTCCCAATTCTTTGAAAAGAGTTATAGAATTTGGTATTTCTATCACCGTTAGTTAACCATTTATCTTTAAACACTTGTTTTCTCATATTATCTTTAAATGTGAGTAAAGAGTTTAGTTTGACCGCTATGTTTAGATCTTGAGTAGGGTCAGTGTTAAGGTCAGAGGTGGTGTCATTGATTTGAATATCATTGAGATCTTTTTCAAGGATCATGATGTCGTTGTTTACTTGTTTGGATTTATAGCTACACCAAGTTTTTAGATTCTTTTTGATATGTTTTAATTTAAGGTCACTGGTAAGGGAATCATTGTAGTGATACATTGAGGTCCAAAAGTTTTGAATGATATGGGTTCACTCATTATTATAGAACCACACATTGTTAAATCTGAAAGGCAGCCTAGGTTTCATATCGTTGGTGAAGACATTGACCAGGATGGGGTGATGGTTAGAGTTAAGCCTGTGGGGAGTGGTGATGAAAATAGTGTCCCAATTATCTAAAGTAGAGACATTTGTGAAGGCTCTATCCAATTTTTAATCCACCACTTTGTTATAATGTCTCCTATACCAAGTGTATTTTGCACCGGTGAGGTTAATTTCAAATAGATTTTTGTCTTTAATTATAGAACTTACCATTATGAAAAAATTGATTAAAATGGTAAATTAACCTTCCTTGGCCACCTTTAGTCCTTGGATATGAAAACCCTTTCAATAAAAAGTAATTTTACCATTATTTAGTGTAATCATATAATGAAATTCCCAACCCACAAACCAAAAGAGAAGTGGTAGGGAGAAAGGAAAAAGGTTAAGGAAGGAAAAATAGACACATCTATTTGGTGAGTGAAATATATATTGGATGCTATGGATTGAGTGAGGAAGAAGGGAGATTAAATGAGAGAAAAGAGAGGGAGGTATCCCCATACAAACATCTAGATACAAACGAGCTCAAAGGAAACCCCTAAAGGGATTACAATAAATGAATGGGAAAAATATTAATTTATCCATATTTAAAAAATTAAATGGAACCACTAGGTAATCGATGAGTCTTAAAAAACAATAGATGGACCACAAGATTCTAGGTGTAATCCCTCTGGCCATCTAGTAAAAATCTGGTGGGTACTACACCACCAATTATCTCTTGGATTCTTAACACTATACTGAGTATTCAATGGATTATTTTAACAACTCCTTTAGAATCTTAATTTATAAAACACTTAAAAGGACACCTTAAAAATTTTATACCCATATTGATATCTCTAAAATATAATTCTAAACTTCTTAAAATATATAAAAATAATAACTCCCCCTAAATAAAAATCTAAATATTCAAACAAGATCAAAATTTCACTAATAAATTTCCAAATTAAATAAAAAATAATATTTTTATTAATTTAATAAGATCACGGGTCATTATAAGATTCCCTCCATAATTATTTTTATCCCTGAAAATCCAAATAAAACTCTCACACAAACTTATCAACCTCTCTCAATGATAAATTCATTACCAAAATACTAATTCATATCTTAATATGCTCGCTATTCTTCTAATGTGTAGTTACTAAGACCAAAACACACTACCAAATATCCAAGATGTTAATAATGAAAATATATACCAACCCATTTAATATTCCAAAATTATTGATAATCAATATTTTTTACATATTGTGGTATATCCCACTATAAAAATCATATATGATTTATAATTCTTTACTTAACAACAAGATTTCCAAATTTTAAATTCATCACAAACAATTTGATAAAAAATTAAAAATATATAAATGAAACCAATCAAAATGGTTTTAATTAAATGAAATATTTATTTCAAAAATATAACCTCAATTTTACATTTAAAAACATAAAATTTCAAAAAACCAGACTAAATTTTAAAATCCTATTTTCAAAAAGTGTTTTGAAATTTACTTCAAAAGGAAATAAAATTTCCAAAATTTCATCATATTTCAAAAAGCCTTTTCTTTTAAAATAAAAATATATAAAACCATTTTATTTACATTTATAATAATAAAAAATTTCAAACATTAAAGTTTTAAAAATATATCTATTAGCACACAACAAGTGAGAATACTAACCATCAATAGTAAGAAAGTAGACACAAGGGTGAATTTAATTTTTTTAAAAGGTTGGGGATGAAGCCTCATTTATTATTAAAGCAAAGTAAACACCTATTTAACTGGGTATAGGAAGACCCATTACATAGCCTAAAGGCCCAGTCAGCATTTATCCCATTACATGGCCCGTAGGCCCAAATTTATGGCCCAAGGCCCATTCTGTGAATAATACTTTTACAGTACCACACAGTACCCGCCACTGCTACAGTGCCCTGCAACTGCTACAGTAACCTGCCACCACTACAGTTCCCACCATTTCTACAGTACCAAAGAGTACCCGCCACTACTTGTAATGAGTTTTTATCATTTAAAATTTGAGATACCCATATAAAAAGCTCACTCATACCAAAAGTCCCTAGACCGAACACACATACAAACCTAGTAACTTGAGATTACACCATAAATATAATGAATAATTCATTTACGAGTCACTTATCAAGTCTAAAATGAACTTATATTCTATATAGAAAATCCTAGAAGGCCCAAAAAGTGCTCTGATTCCACTTTATAATACCAAAATCTGGATCTTATATCAATTCAAACCAGAAAACCACATATCCTTAGTGTGATCCCTGATCACTAGGGGTTGGAAACTTGTGTCTTGGGTTTCATTTAACTATTGGGGAATGATTTACCCTCTTTAACTTAAAATCTAACACAATGTTATAAAAACATAAAATAATAAAATAGAAAAAACCAATGATATGCTATGAGGATTATCATTTCAATCCCATACACTTGCACTCCATGACCTGATGGAAAGATAAACATACTACTCAATAATTATCCCGATCTTTAGAATACCCAAACATTTATCTTCTCATACCTACTATTTCCTATAATGCTAGATGTGAAACTATATATTCAAAGAGATGAATATACATGGTGTGAGTTAGAAAAATCACTAGGCACAACTAATACACCTCAACTACCATAAGATACTAATCAAGTGTATGCATGATCACAAGTCTATAACATTAAAAAATACATATATTTCAAATAACAGAATAAACCAAATTATCATTCCAAAGGTTATTTATAAAAAATAACTGAATAATAATTAATAACTCCCTCACCACTTGAGTATCTATACCCATTTCAAGAAAAAGATCAAAATCCAAGGAAAAGTGTCTACATCATCAATAAATTATCAAGAGGAAAAATTTACATATATACTACATCCACTATTAGGTGGAAAATTCCATATACTATATTCTTTATAGGTGTGAAAAATATCTAATTTATCTTGGTATATCTAGGAATATAAAATATCCTCTATAAGAGTCCACACAAAAAAACACAATAGTATCCAACCTTCTTTAAGGAACATAGAACAAATATAATCCTTCAGAAAAAATACTATCAAATATACCAACTTCATAGAGGGATATAACTCCTACCATGGGTATAAAAACAATATAATAGTTAACCAAAGGTAACAAATGAGCACTAATACCATGATAATAGAAGACGTATCAATCAATAAATACTATAAAATATATATATTGAGATAATAAGATATAAATTTATACTTAGTAAATAGAAAATAATCCTTGGGCATAACCCATCATACTAAATTCTCCACCAATCATTATCAAAACCTTTCTAAAACTATAGAATTAATCCTAATAAACTACTCTCAATTCATCCTTAAGAATATCTCAAGATAAAATCCCCTTCATAACTCATTACTCTACCATAATCAACAACCCAAATCAAATCATAAATAAATTACATTACATAAATCATTATTTCCCAAAAGTCTCTAACCTCACATAAACCACCAGAACTATGGATATATTCCAAATAAATATATCCATCACATCTCTTATAACCAATACATCACTAAAATATCACCCTTAACCAAACTATTATAATATACTAACACTCACTAGTTATTACAAAAAATAGATCACTCATTCACTACTCATGAAGCACTTACTATACATTCATACCATTATATCCCATATCAGTTAACCAAAATGAGAAAAATTTAATAAACCAAAGTCTACCATAAGTACTAAATAAATATAAAGAGAAAGAAGTAATAAATGAATTAAAACTGTTAAATTAAAGAGAAAAAAATGGACATTAATACATACCAAAGGTATGGTAGACAATATAAGAATTAAAGAAAAGGAGGAAAACTAAAAATATTAACAACCAAAATAATTAAACTTATCTAAAAATACTATCTTTAATTGCTAATCTAAAATCACCCAGTAGGATAACATTATAAACTAAAAATTCCTCAATAAATATATACCTAGGTTACTCTTTTCCTAGGAATAAGGTTTAAAATTAACAAATATTTGAAATATAAACAATTATTTATTTGAAAAAATTATACAGATAATTAATGACTAAATAATCTACCTACATTTTACTAATCCTAGCTAGCAAATCACACCCAAGGAAAAATCTTAAACTAAGATTAAATGTTTTTTATTAATTTAATTTATATATATGTAAAGGAATGATTTAATCATTAACTCATACTAGGGAAATAATTATGGAATGATTAAAAACCAATATACATATATGCATATCAAAGATACATGGCATAAGAACCAATAAATAAATTATTAAAGGAATAACATAAAAAATAAGAGATATATGATGTGCTATGGAAAAAGTTTAATCAATTAGTTTTGTTGTAAAATAAATTATTCAAATAAACAATTCAGTTAAGAGTAATGAAATAAGTGAAAATAATAAAGACTTTATCAATAAATTATCAATTCATATGACTCATTTAAAAAATATAGAAAGCGATAATTTTAATAGAACTAATTTGACATACTCTAGTAATAATCCTATAAAATAAAACTTTAATTTATCTTGAAAATTCAATTTTAAAACCAACTATTTATTTTTCTAAAATTTTTCTTTATATTTATTAATTTTTTTAAAATAAAATAGTTAAAAAATTATAGGAAACGCCCAATT
Organism: Viscum album; assembly: GCA_963277665.1. Lineage (NCBI taxonomy): Eukaryota > Viridiplantae > Streptophyta > Magnoliopsida > Santalales > Viscaceae > Viscum > Viscum album. The sequence goes on along the minus strand of OY728127.1, from coordinate 1,478,301,012 downwards.
TAACCATGATGGATTGAGACCATCCACCTTTATAACCCATCAGTGAGCTTCTGTTAATCCTATAATCACTAAGAAACTCCCTAGAATTTATAAATCACATTTCATAACCAATTAAATCAAAATAACCCACCTTTATAAATTATTAACTATAATACTAAATTAAAACCCCTAATGAAAATGTATAAAATATTATTGACATTCCAACACACAAAAGAACTAATTTCTATAACCTAAATAATTTTTAATTTAAAATAAAATTAAATAAATCCTTAATAAAATCCATTGAGCAACTCAGCTTCATCAAAATAGTGATTAATAAAGAGAAATAATCCTTCCTTGTCCTTATATATTCCTTTAATACTAAAACCATTTCAATTATAAGTGACTCCACTATGTTTTGTTTGGAATCAAATAACAAAATACCTAATCCTCAAACCCAAATTAGGGAAGAGGTAAGGAGAAAGTAAAAGGAGAATAAATAAATAAGTGATAACTCAATTTGGTAAGAAATATGTTTCCAAGATTCCTTGTATTGATATGGTACTAAAGAAGAGAAAGTAAGAGTAAAGGGAGAGAGGTACACCCTCATGATTACATTTAGATCCAAATGATCTGGAAGGAACCCCTCAAATGGGTTAAAATGAATGAAGGGGAAAAGACTATTTTACCTATCTTTAAAAATAATTTAACTGGTACCACTAGTACTTTGTGATGTTAGAGTATCCCCTTACCACTTTATTTTTTTTTATCATTTTTATAATTAAAAATATTATTGTGTTTATTTATAATAATACTTTTGTTGAATTTAATTATTTATTAATTATTTCATCGTTTTTTATTAATCTTATTAATATTTATAAGTTTTTTTTATTTTTTTGGGTTAAAAATTAATTTTTTATGTTTTATTTTACCCTTACATATCCTTTGTTACTTTAATTTTACCTTTACATAGCTTTTATGATTTGTTCTTCACCATTATGTATCCTTACATGTACCCTTACACGTGGTTTTAAAATTTTACTCTACCCTTATATATGTTTATAGCTACCTTTATTCATGTTTTAAAACATACTATTTACCCTTACACAACATTCTATATACCCATATGAAAACTTTTTTATTTTCATGTTAACCTTACACAACTTTTTGTTTTACCATTACATAACATGTATTATATTTGAGTTACCCTCTTTTATCTTTAAATCTACCCTCACAAAATGCTTATAAATATATCTCTACCTTTAAATGAGTTACTATCTACCTTTGAATAATTATAGTTTACCTTTACACATAGTGTAAAAAGTATTTTTTACCTTTACACATGTCTAGTTAACCTTACACATGGCATTGAATTTGTAAGTTACTCTTAAATAGGTATATATTTTATCTTTAAGTAGTACATGATTTCTTTTCTTACCTTTATGGAATCATGTAATACCCCAATCCTAGTTACCCAGAGTCAGTGCATTATTACATAACATTAGCATGATACAAGGAATCATGTCCCGAAAGACCGATTAGTTTAGTAGCCTTGGAAGTACTAGATACATACATAAGTTTTACATTACATCACTAGATAAAAACAACAACAACATTTTGTCCCCTTTTAACACACTTATATCACTTAGCCAATACCTGAAGGTCAACCATAAAATACTTCTTCACATCCTGGGAAAAATAAAACATAGAAAGGGGTGAGCTCAGATACTCAGTATGGATAACAATATAGTGTAATATTTTATAAAAAATCATAAACATTTAAGGAAATGAATCAGACTAAAAAATTAGCCTTTTAAACTTAAACTTAAGCCTAATATGGAAAATATAAATCAAATAATGCCATTTAATTATTCACATGGATACTCTACTAGTCGAATAATCACATTAAATATCAATAGCCAATTTCATAATGATGGAATGCATAATGCCGGACATCATAACCACATAGTCATGGCCTCGTACCAAGACTAAAAATAAGATTTTTTCAAGGCCTTATTCCAATTCACTATTTTGTCTCATGAGACCTACCAATGCATCGAGGAGCTATAGTAGGCTCCACCCATAACTTACTAAGTCCAATGAATTCCTCATATGAAAATGTTGAAACATAACATAAAAATTTGTATTAAAAATAGAATATGAAATATTAATATGTTAACCATAAAACATGAATGGTATAAAAATAACACATCCATAGTCAAACATATCACAAAACCTTTAATACAATATGGAAGATTTTTATTATAATAAATCAACTTCAAACAAGTATAAAATCCATTAAAGGATGCTGACATATATGAAATCAAAATTATTTGATAGGAATATCTCTTTCTATTTGGAAATCATTTAAAAGTCATGTAATTATAAAAGAAAACATTTATTTTGAAAATATTCTTATAATATTTTAATTGAATCTTCAAATGTGTTATAACGGTGGAGAATAACCACACCCGCCGTATAAGTTAAAAAAACATTCTTACCTTAATTTGTCGAAAAGGGCATAAAGTATCTTGTTTGAAAAAATATGGAAAGATTCCTTTCAAACCATTTTATAAAAAGACAGAATAGGGTATATATGACTTTAACCCATAGTCTAGTAAATATTAATTTTTTTGAAATACATTTTAATGAAACATGGATGTAGATGATAAAGAGGTCCCAATAGATACTTATGTAAAAACGACCTCAGATAATAAAGAGATTGCGAAATTAACCCTTACCTTGTACTTTTCCTTGGTTGAGGGTATGTTAAACTCCTTTATAATAGTTAAATAAATGTTATTAAATTATAAAAGTACATACATAAATATTATATCATATATTATCATCTAATATTGATTTGTTAATAATATTTTAGTAGTATCATTGTTTTGGGTGTTAACTGATTCGTTTTCCTTTATATGTTTTGTTACGTAAGTCATGTTTGTTATGGATAGGATGTATTTGATTCATATCCATAATGATATTATGTTCTTAAATATTATTTTTAATAATCAAATGAAAATTATTCTTGAATGTTTATGATGTGGAATTAATCTCATCGCGTTCGTGGAGACAGTAATCCGTACGTATGCACGAACACTACTTCCATTTAATTTTATTTATTTTAAAAGGAAAGAAAACCAAATTATACATAGTTATATTTTTATTCCAGTATAATATAATATTTTTTATATGTTACATAAGTTCATTAACACCATAATTTATATATTCCATGTATGGTATGAACGAGTCATATCACTTTGAGGGGGCGGTAGTCTGCACTTTCTCAAATGAAATTATCGTATATATACAACATGAAAAGAATAAAGGTATGCTATAAAAGAGAATTAAAGAAAATTATAGATAAAATAAATATCATAAATATCATATATAATTATAGTTCCATCATAATGGACACCATAAGAGGTGGTAGTAGAAGATTGAACAATCATCGTTTCATGAGACAGTAGTTCACCGTCCATAGAAACATTATATTATATACCCATTAGATGGAGGTGTGCGTAAGTTTAGTTCAAATAATTACCATAAAACAACCTAGTATATTGAGGATATTGGTTTTGTTATAAAATAATGGAATAAAGAGAGTTTAGGGGATTGGAGAAGTAAAATAAAAGAAAAGAGCTTAAGAGGAGATGTTACCTTTAAATTGGGTAACTCCCTTTGGTTTGAACCAAAAGGCTTCCTTGAAGTTCTTTATACCTAAGTTAAGGATTCTAGGAGGAAGATATGGATGTAGATAGATTAATTGGGTAGATGATGGACGATCCAAGGAGCTTTAAAGTTGTGAGAAATGGGTTAGAGGTGATAAAATTTTATAAGGGGAGGAGGGGCTCTTTAGGAATGTTTGAAAATATTATTTTATTATATAATGATTTTTGGTTTCTAAAGGTCCAAAACTCATTAAAGTTGAAGATAAGATGAATCAAGTTTGAAATAAAATTTTCCAATTATAATTGGACAGGTTTTGGATATTGTTTTAATTTTTATAATCTCATTTATTTAAATCATTCATTAATGAGGTAAACACTGCATCATTATTGTGTTATAAATAATTTTATTTATTTAATGTATAAAAATTATAAAAAATACCATGATGTATGAAATATTTTTAGATTTAAAATTAATATTTATATTCAAGGAGTTAACTTATATAAACCCATGTAATAATTTTTTTACCAAAAGATATATGTTTATGATATTTTTGTCTTTACTTTAAATTAATTAATATAAAGTGTCATTATCACTCTCAAGTGGCTCCATGGGGTCCCAAAATCGACCCAAGGATGCCCATGTTTGGAAATGTATTATTAAATTGGGTTAGGACATGTGTTAGGGTAATTTAATATTATTATAATATTATTTTCCCCTTATTTACCGGATTTACCCCTTTAACCATGGTAAATAAAATATTTACCGAAGTAATTATTCATAATGTTTAAAAGGTTATCTATTTACAAAATTTAGACCTCCTAATTCCAAATATGGAATACATTCATCTAAATTCAAAACACATAAGTGGTCGAAATTAATTTAAAATTAATTCCCGTTGTCAAAATAAAAGGCGTGTTTTTAAGAAATTATAACTATCAATAGATTGACACTTGTTTATGTCTAGTTTAAATGTGAAATTATGTCTAATGACCTAAATTATATTAAATGATAAAAATATCATCTAATTATACTTAAAAACTATTCAAATGTATAATTTTATACTATAAATTATTTCGATTAAAAAAGTTGTTTTTAATTAAAATTTAGTATTTTTCACTATTCATCAAAAATTAAAAGTTTTCGGAAGAGTACCAAAAATTAACCCTAAGGTAATTTTGATACTAAAAATCCAAAAATGAAGTTCATTTTGGAAATTTTTTTTATAAAATTTCAAAAGGTGGGTATTACTATTAATAATGGTTAGCTTGATTAGTCGTGGTGTGTTAGAATCTCGAAGTTGCGTACAACGCAAGCTATTGCATTATTCAAATGGAAACGTACTGTGGAAGATTGGGTGTTACATTCTTCCCTCCTTCAAATATTTTTTCTTCAAAATTTCTAGAATACTACTACATAAAAAGATTTGGGTGGTTCTTCATCATAAGTTCCTTGGGTTCCAACATTGCCTCTTCCATCTTATGATTTATCCATAGAACTTTCACTAGATGAGTCGTCCCATTTCTCAACACCTGTTCTCTGGTATCAAAAATTATGATAGGCTCTTCGCAATAAGACATATCAGGTTCCAGTTCTATTTCCTCATAGGTGAGTACATGGATTGGTTCAGGCATGCATTTTCTCAACAGTGATACGTGGAACACATCATGAACTTTGGAGAGACTTGGTGGTATTTCCAAACAATAAGCTACAACTCCAATTCGTTCTAGAATTTTAAAAGGTCTTATGTACCTAGGACTTAATTTTCCTTTCTTAATGAATCATATAACACCATTCCATGGAGATACCTTCCAGAAATCATGATCTCCTACTTGAAATTCAAAATCTTTCCTTGGGTTATCTACACAGCTCTTTTGACTACTTTGAGCTGCTTTGATGTGGGTTTGTATAACCTTCACCTTTTTTGTTGTTTCCTCAACAAGTTTTGGGGCTACAAGTTTTATTTCACCAACATCATACCAACAAGTTGGTGTGTGACATCTCTTTCCATATAACACTTCATTTGGTGCCATCTGAATACTTGAATGGAAACTCTTTTTATAAAAAAATTATACCAGAGGTAAATATGGATCCCACATACCTAGAAAGTGAATTTAGAAAGATCTCAACATGTCTTATAATGTTGGAATAGTCCATTCTAATTGTCCATCAGTTTGAGGTTGGTAGGCAGTGCTCAAACAAAGCTCAGTATCCAAGGACTTATGAAGACTTTTCCAGAATCATGATGTAAAATGGGGATCACGATTAGAAACAATCGATAGGGGTACTCCATAAAGTCTTACAACTTCATTAATATATAGTCGTTACTGACATTCAAGTGTTAAATCTTCTCTTATAGCAATAAAATGAGCTTACTTGGTAAGACGATCAATAATGAACCCTATTGAATCATTCCTTCTAGGAGTCTTTGGTAGCCCCATGACAAAGTCCATCGTAATATCATCCCATTTCCACTCAGGTATGAGAAGAGGTTTCATGACTCCTCTAGGATGTTATATTCTAGATTTCACTTATTGAAAAACTATACATCTTGACACATAATTAGCAATCTCTGTCTTCATGTTGTCCCACCAAAAATGTTCCTTCAAATCTCTATACATCTTAGTGATACCAAGGTGTATATAGAAATTGGAGCTATGAACATTATACAACAATTCCATTTTTAGATTAGGTATGTTAGGAACACAAAGTCTCTTCCAAAATTTAAAAATCCCATCTTCATATACGAATTCGATCAATATCCCATTGTTCACAACTTTAATTTTTTTTTGAAACTCCTCCGCATCAGTCTGAGAACTTTTTATCCTTTCTAGTAAAGATGGTTTAGAAACCATTTGAACAAGTATTGATGTTTCAACTTCCATGATTATTCCCATATCCATATTTACTAGATCCATGAACATAGGATATCTTTCAACTCTCATCTTGTTCAAAAACTCCATGATACTTTCTACTCAAAGAATCTTCCACCTTATTTTCCTTCCCTGGGTGGTAGTTTATGGTGAAATCATAATCCATAAGTAGTTAGAGCCATATCCTTTTCCTCATATTGAGTTCTTTTTGTGAGAAAATATACTTCAAACTCTTTTGATCAGTATAAATCTCACATTTTTTAACATAGAGATAGTGTATCCATATCTTCAGAGAAAGGATTACAGCTGCTAACTCAAGATCATGAGTGGTATAGTTTTGTTCATGAATTTTTAGCTGTCGTGATGCATAGGCAATAACCATATCATTATTCATAAGGACAAAACCAAGTCCTTTATTTGAAGTATCATTATAAATAACAAACCCATCATTCCCTGATGGTAGAGTCAATATATGATAATTGAATAATATTCTCTTCAGTTCTTCAAAAAATTCTTCACACACATTTTTCCAAATGAATTTAACCCCTTTACGTGTGATCTTGGTTAATAGGTTAGCCAATCAGGAAAAACTATGGATGAAGCGCCGATAATAACCTACTAAACCAATAAAACTGCGTACCTTAGTTATACTTGTCGGTACTGGACATTCTTGGGTTACCTTGGTATTTAAAGGATCAAAAGAGATTCCATCCTTAGAGACAATATGGCCAAGAAAAGAAATCTCCTGAAGCTAGAATTCACAATTTCTAAACTTTCCATATAATTCATTTCTTTTGAGGGTTTTTAGAATAGTTCACAAGTGATTTTCATGATCTTCGTAGCTTTTGGATTAAACAAAGATATCATCTATAAATACCGCTACAAAGTCATCAAGATATTCCTTGAAAAATCTATTTATTAGATCCATGAAAACAGAGGGTGAATTAGTTAGTCCAAAAGGCATTACTGTAAACTCTTAATGACCATACTTGGTTCAAAATTCCATTTTCAGAAAGTCTTCCTTCTTCACACACAACTGATGATATCCAGATCGAAGGTCAATCTTTGAAAAATATCGAGCTCCATGAATTTGGTCTAATAAATCATCAATGTGAGGTAGGGGATACTTGTTCTTTATTGTTATAGAATTAAACTCCCTATAGTCAATGCACAACCTCACAGATCCATCTTTTTTCTTAACAAAAAGAACATGGGCTCCCCATAGAGAAACACTAGGGAAAATAAATCCCTTATTACTCAATTACTCTATCTGTTTCTTTAGTTCCACTAATTCCAAATTTTCAATTCTATAAGGCGTCTTTGATATGGTCCTTGAACTTGGAATTAAATCAATGGAAAACTCAATTTCTTATTCTGGAGGATGTCCAGGTAAATCCTCTGGAAACACATCAACATATTCTTTCACAATAGGTACATCCTCTATTTGAACATTAATTTCCTCACCCATAGTTATTTCATTCTCTTCCTCCCCAATAATTGAATTTAGTAGAGCTACTGGGGGTGGATCTAGATAAGAATCAGGTGGTGGCATTTCTTCTCTAAAGATAAGTTACTCCTTATCATCATCAAAAATTGTAACCTCATTCTTCTTACAATAAATTTTCGCATCATGGTCTAAAATCTAATCCATTCCAAGGATTATATAAAATTAAATCATGGGTATGATGATGATATCAGTAGATAAAGAAAATTTATATGCCATAATGGGAACCGATTCACAAAAAATTTGTTACAATGATACTTCCCTTAGGAGTTTTTAGTGAAATATCCTTTGTTAAATAAAATTAGAAATATCTAATTTTCTTAGAAAACTGGGAAGATATGAAACACTGCGATGATCCAGAATAAAATAAATCATTGGCTAAACTTTATGAAACCATTAAATTACCTTCCAACACATCTTTTGGAGCTTTAACCTCAGTAGTAGTGATTGAATAATCTTGGCCTTTCTCCCTTGTCCTTTTTTGAATTAAGTTTCATTGGATCTTAGTATATTCATTTTCAAAGTACCCCTTTTATCTAAAATTGTAGAATTCAACATTGAAAACCTCTTTATTTTCCTTGCAATCATGAGTTTGGTGGCCTTTTTCACCACACTTGTAACAAACCCCCATTCCCTTCAAGCATTTACCAAGGTGATTCTTTCCACAGTTATCACATATGGGAAAATCCTTCTTTCCCCTCTTCCCTTTATCCATATTTCTCTCTAATATCATTTTCTTCTCTTGCTTCCCTTCAAAACCATAAGAATTAGTTGATTATTTACTTATCTTATTAACAAATGATACCATTTCTTTATATGATGAGACTATTTGGGAGAATATTTCCCTTCTAAATGTTGGTTTAATACCATGAAAGATATGATCCTTCTAACTCTTTGGATCATGCATATTGCTGGAGTTATCATTCCTTCTACTAGGAACCATTTATAAACAATGGCGTACTCTAGGTTAGTTTATGAATCACAATGCATAATTCCAAACTTGTAAAATGCCTAACATAAATTGAACAGTTTATGCATATAATCTATAATCATAAAAATGTTTTCTTTAAGGAAGTATTTACTCATAAATCCTTAATAATGGTTTGTAAAGAAAATGGAAATTTATCCTAAGCATATCCCCCAGGAGTGTCGTAACCAAGAGTGAAGCGAGGCCCATTGTCATGTACCAGGATACCCCGGGTCAAGCCCAAAACTCTTTGTCAGATTTTTCACTCCCAGGGATATCTATGCTAGAGCTGTATCTACCTGCTCGTATCCAGACAGGGATGTATTTCTTGGAAAACTCACAAAATCTCTACATTACCAAAATTATAGGAAGTTATTCTAGACTAATAATCAAAGTCTATATTTGGGTAATGTTCTCTGATCAGAGTTTTTCTAAATCTAGCATCCAAGGTTTGTACAAAACCTCCTCTGATACCAATTGTAACACCCTGACCCAAGTTACCTAGAGTTGGTTCATTATTACATAACATTGGCATGATACAAGGAATCATGTCCCGAAAGACCGATTAGTTTAGTAGCCTTGGAAGTACTAGATACATACATAAGTTTTACATTAAATCACTAGATAAAAACAACAAAAAAATTTTGTCCCCTTTGAAGACACTTATATCCCTTAGCCTATCCCTAAAGGTCAACCATAAAATACTTCTTCACATCCTAGGAAAAATAAAATATAGAAAGGGGTGAGCTCAGATGCTCAGTAAGGATAACAATATCGCAAAAACTTTTATAAATAAGCATAAATATTTAAGGCAATGTATAAGACTAAAACATAAGACTTTTAATCTTAAACTTCAGCATAATATGGAAAATATAAATCGAATAATGAAATTTAATTATTCACATGGATATTCTACTAGTCGAATAATCACATGCAATATCAATAGCCAATTTCATAATGATGGAATGCATAATGTCGGACATAATAACCAAATAATCAAGGCATCATGCCAAGACTACAAATAATATTTTGTCAGAGCCTTGTTCCAAGACACTAGTTTGTCTCTTGAGACCTACCGATGCATAGAGGAGCTATATCGGGCTCTACCTATCACTTACTAAGTCCAATTCATTTCTCATATGAAAATATTGAAACATAACATAAACATTCGTATTAAAACTAGCTTTTGAAATGTTAATACATTAACCATAAACCATGAATGGTATAAAAATAACACATCTATAGTCAAACATATCACAAAAACTTCAATAAAATATGGAATATTTGTATCATAATAAATAAACTTTAAAAAAGAATAAAATCCATTAAAGTATGTTGACATAGATGAAATCAAAATTATTTGAGAGGAATATCTCTTTCTATTTTAAAATAATTTAAAAGTCATGAAATTATAAAAGAAAAAATTTATTTTTAAAATATTATTATAAGCTTGTAAGGTAATCTTAAAAGGTGTTATAATGGCAGAGAATAACCGCATCTACCGTATAAGTTAAAAAAACATTCTTACCATAATTTTTCGAAATGGACATAAAGTACCTTGTTTGGAAAATGACAGAAAGATTTATTTCAAACAATTTATATAAAAGTAAAACAAGGGTATAAATGAATTTAACCCACAGTATAGTAAATAGTAAAAATGTTTTGAAATACACTTTTAAGAAACATGGATGTGGATGATAAAGAGGTCCCAGTAGAAACTTACGTAAAAACAACCTCAGATAATAAAGAGATTGGGAAATTAACCATTACCTTACACTTTTCCTTATTCGATGGTACGTTAACCTCCTGTATAATTTTTAAATAATTTTTATTAAATTATAAAATAACTAAATACATAAATATGATATCATATATGATCTTATAATATTTATTTGTTAATAATATTTTAGTAGTATCATTGTTTTGGGTGTTAACTGATTCCTTTTCCTTTATATGTTTTTTTATGTAAGTAATGTTTGTTATGGATAGGATGTATTTGATTCATATCCAGAATGATATTATGTTCTTAAATATTATTTTTAATAATCAAATGAAATGTTTTCTTGAATGGATATGATGGGGAATGAATCTCATCACGTTCGTAGAGACGGTAATCCGTACGTACGCACGAACGCTACTTCTATTTCATTTTTTTATTTTAAAAGGAAAGAAAACCAAATGATACATAGGTATATTATTATTCCAGTATAAAATAATATTTTATATATGTTATGTATGTTCATTAAAACCATCCTTTATATGTTCCATGTATGGTATGAATGAGTCATATCACTTTGAGGGGACGGTAGTCCGCACTTCCTCAAATGAAATTATCGTATATATAAAACATGAAAAGAATAAAGGTATGATATAAAAGAGAATTTCAAAAGATTATAGATAAAATAAATATCATAAATATCATATATAATTATAGTTCCATCATAATGTCCACCATAAGAGGTGGTAGTAGAATATTTAACAATCATCGTTTCGTGGGGAGTAGTTTTCCATCCACAGAAACATTATGTTCTATAACCATTATATGGAGGTGCGTGTAAGTTTAGTTGAAATTATTCTCATAAAAACAACATAGTATATTAAGGATACTGTTTTGGTTATTAAATAAAGGAATAAAGAGAGTTTAGGGGGTTATATAAGTAAAATAAAAGAAAAGAACTTAAGAGGAGATATTACCTTTAAATTGGGTAACTCCCTTTGGTTTGAACCAAAAGGCTTCCTTGAAGTGACTTATGCCTAAGGTAAGGCTTATAGAAGAAAGAGAGGGATGTAGGGGGATTAATTTGGTAGAGGTTGGATGATCCAAGGGGTTTTAGAGGTGTGATAAATGGGTTATAGGTGATGGATTTTTATAAGGGTGAGGAGGGGTTCTTTAGGAATGTTTGAAAATATTATTTTATTATATAATGATTTTAGGTTTCTAAAGGTCCAAAACTCATTAAAGTTGAAGATAAGATGACTCATGTTCGAAATAAAATTATTAAATAAAAATTGGACAAGTTTTGGATATTGTTTTAATTTTTAGAATCTCATTTATTTAAATCATTCATTAATGAGGTTAACACTGCATCATTATTGTGTCATAAATAATTTTATTTATTTTATGTCTAAAAATTATAAAAAAAATACCATGATGTAGTAAATAATATAATATTTCAAATTAATATTTATAGTATAATAGATAACTTATATAACCCCATGTAAAAATTGTTTTACTAAAAGATATATGTTTATGTCATTTTTGTCTTTACTTTAAATTAATTAATATAAAGTGTTATTATCACTCTCAAGTAACTCCATGGGGTCCCAAAATCAACCCAAGGATGACCATGGTCGAAAAGTTATTAGTTAGTAGGGTTATGACACATGTCAGGGTAATTTAATATTATTATAATATTATTTTCCCTTATTTACTGGATTTACCCCTTTAACCATGGTAAATAAAATATTTACCGAAGTAATTATTCATAATGTCTAAAAATAAAAGTTACATATTTACACAATTTCAAACTCCTGATTCAAAATATAGAATCCATTTTTCCAAATTCAAAATATATAAGTGGCATAAATTAATTTAAAATGAATTCTCGTTGTCAAAACAAAAAGCGTGTTTTTAAGAAATAATAACTATCAAGAGATTGTCACTTGTTTATTTCCTGTTTAATTGTGAAATTACATTAAATGAACTAAATTATATTAAATTCAAAAAATATAATCTAATAATACATAAAAAAATTCAAATTTATAATTTAACACTATAAATTATTTTGATTAAAAAAGTTATTTTTAATTAAAATTTAGTATTTTTCACTATTGATAAAAAATTGACAGTTTCCAGAAGAGTACCAAAAATTTACCTGAAGATAATTTTAATATTCTGAATCAAAAAATGAAGTCCATTTTGAAAAAAAATTATAAAATTTCCAAAGTGGGTACTACTACTCATAATGGCTAGTTTGATTGGTTGTGGCGTGTTAGAATCTCGAAGTTGCGTACAGTGCAAGCTATTGCATTATTCAAAGGGAAACATACCATGGAAGATTGGGGTGTTACAAATCACATATTTTAACTTTATTCACGCTATATATTTATATTTTTACCTTTACTTAACCTATTAAAAATTCTTTTTACCTTTACATGTGGTATGTAAATGACCCTTATGTAGGGATAAAACCCAGTTTTCTCAAGTTTAGTCTATTTCATGATATTTGTGGTATTTTCATTTGAAGCATAATTTTTTACAATGAATAAATTATTTTAATTATTCTATAAATTCATATTAATTATATAGATCATATAAAAAGTAATTTTAAATTTTTTAAACATATTTATATAAAGATCAATGACTGTTCTTTATTTTACGCATTAACTATCAACATGAAACTCAAAACTTTGATTTTATTATTATGAGGTATTTTATTTTTTATTAATGTATCTAAATTAATTTTAGATGTTAATAAACTAATTCAAACTTCTTTTATAGTTTTCAATACTGTGTTATTAATTTTTTAAATTCTTCGTATCTATATGCATATATTCTGTAAGTTTTTAAATTTTGAATTTTATAGAATGCTGTTGTGAGAAAATCAGGGGATTTTATTTAACCTACTATTTTATAAGTGTTTCATTATTATAATAATTATTTAAAATTAGTTTTAGTTTTAATTCATGGTTTTTAATATTAGATGAGAGTTTTGTGATAATTTTTAAATAATAATATATTTCTCTCTCTATGATAAATTTTTATCTATATTTTTGAATTTTAATTTGAATTGTCTAACCTTAAACTTTTATTTGTTGAGTTTTATATTTTTAAATGGAGTTTGGCATGAATAGAATATAATTATGGTTGTGATAGCATGGAGGATACAATTGTAAAAATGATCCTATTAAAAAATGTTTCTTCTGTTGACTAAATATCAAGGAGGGATAAATCATCTTTGACTTTATTAACCTTGAAGAGAAATTTTGATCCTTACTCTAAAACGAAATTCTATGCTTCAACATTCTTGATTAACTTTTTCTTGGTTTACTCTGAGTATTTTAATTTAGTTATTTATATCTTCTCATCCAAGTTGTAACTCTGGGTTATGCTTTACCCTTAAAAAATCATTCATTCTTCTCAGGTTGTGACTCTTGATTCAAAATTTAGTATTTGAGAGTTGTGACTCCCTATATCTAAAGTTAGTGTTATATCGGGTTGTCACTCCAAAATTTTAAAGTCTAGACAATTTAGGTTATGACTCCCACTTTCTAACTTCAAGGTTATAATTAGTTTATGAATCCCCATATAAAAGTCAATGTGTATTTATAGTTATACCTCAATTATAAAAGGAACAAATTATATCAGGTTATGATTCCCTCTCAAGAATAAAGTATTAAAAATTTATCTCTCACTGATTAGAGAGATATAAATGTAGACTAGGTCCAATATGGGAAGAACCACTATAAAAATCCCCATTTTCATTATTTTATTTTCCATTACAAATTATCTATTTAAATTAACTTTGATAATTAATCTAGATAATATATATATATATATATATATATAATTTTATCAAGTTCTATTCACCCCTATATATCTTCTTCCAACCACTCTGACCTAACAATTGGTATCAAAGACTATACCTTTTTTAGGATATGTTAGATATGATATTCTTTTTCTTGATACAAAACAATTTGTATCAAAGGTTGTTCCTTTTAGTAATTTTCAGTTTTACTCTATTACATTTTTTTCTAACCCATTCCTAGGCCTCATCAACTAAAAATAAATATTATTTAAGATACTATGAATGAACAAAAACGATGGGTGGATTAATCAAAATCCACCTATCTATGTTGAAAGTAACTATAACTACTAAAATCTAGAATGGATACATACATCAAACAGTTAAGCATAGAAAATAGTTCTATCATGGTAAAACTATACAAATTACCAAAATATGACTCAAATAATCTTATAGGAAACAATTCTACTAAATTGTTTTGAATTACAATGAAATAGATAATTTATATTATTCTATTAACAGTAGTGTGTTTATTCATGTGTCATCATATAAGACAACTCATGAGATTTGGTATATTTTACAAGTAACACATCTTGGATCCAACAATATGATTAGAACGAAACTTGGAATGCTTTAAGAGAAGTACCAAGATTTTGATATTGGATAATATAAAAGCATTAATAAAATGTTCCACTGATTAACAAGTATTTTGAATGTAATTAATTCCCTTATAGAAACTTTGGAGAACCCTTTACTTAATAAAATAGTCTTAAGATCTCTATCCATGAAATAATATGCAATGAATGCTAGGATTAATTAAAGTAAGAATTTAAAATAATACACATTGGATAAACTCATCAGATAAATTTTTCAATATGAACTTGAGTTAAATAATATTTTAAAATATGATAATTATAATAATAAAGATATCGCTTTAGAATATCATATAAATGTTTCCTATAACACATCTAAATCTTAATCATAGGAAATTTATAAAGTAGAAATAGTGAATATAACTAAAGAATTTATGAATTAATTTAGTGATAGAAAGTTTATAATAAGTGACCAAGTAATGTTCAAAATAATGATAAAAAAAATATGGTTATTACTTATGGACTAGAAGTATCTTACTATGAATTTATTAAGAAGGGACATATCAAACCTGATTTTCCAAAGTTAAAGTAAGAAGGGAATGTTAAGAAATACAAGAAAGAATTAAAATGTTCTTATCATGCTGGATGGAGTTGTACTAAAGAATCCAATTCAAGTGAAAAAATACAGAAGTGATAAAGAGTCATCAAAATTATGTTTTATTGAAAAAAATAAAAAAGTGGCATTTAATTATTTTGATTCTAGTTATTATTATAATAGTAATGTTTATAGATTTTATGATTTATAAGAAGAAAATGAGAAGCTTTAAAAATATATTTTAAGAGTTACTAAGTTTTATAAAGTTTTAAAATATGATAATAAGAGGATGATCAATGAAATAAAGAAAATTAGTAAAGAGAATGAAATTATAATGGAAGAAAATAATAATATGTTTTTATAAAATGAAAAGTTAAAAAATTCTATCATTGAGTTTGACAAATAAAAATAATTTTTTCAAATTGATTCATCTAAACTTGAAAAGGAGAATCATAGTTGAAAAAATTATGCTTATAGTACCGGGGATAAATTGTTTGATGATTTTGAAATTATTTAAAAGGAAAATATGAAGGTCAAGGATGATATCTTATGTATGAATGAAATGTTATCTAAATTTAATATTGGAAGTCAATCATTAGATGAATTTATGAGATTAAAAAAATGTCTAAATCTAAATCCAATAAAAATTTTCTTGGTTATGATAATAGATTACCTAAAATATATAAAAATAGATTTGTTAAAGGTAAAAATAAAGGTATATCATATGTATCTTTATTTATATGTGGATTATTTAGACATTATTCTTCTGATTATTCATTAAAAATTGTTTAATCTCTAAGACATATAAATGCATATATTTCAAAATTCATTTTTCAAGTTAAGAGGAACAACCCTTCTAGAACATGAGTGATTAAATGTATTATTTTAAATCCCATTGGACCAAAATTGGTCTATATTCCCTAGTAATTATTTTTATTATTTTTTGTCCAATGTACATATTCATATTGTTTTATCATATGGTATGTTAGCATGTTATTTTTTTTTCATTTTTTCTAGTGATCATGTATTCTATGTTTTATTTTTTGGTTTTATGGAATGTGGTAATTTTTTTTAAAATTATTTTCATATCTTTTAAAAAATTCCGGAATAACATATTATTTGTTTTCATGGATCCTTTTGGATTTTTTTAGAGAATCATTGGGTGTTATATATTTTTCTTACAAATTTAATTAATTTATGGATAATTTTTTTTATGAAAATATTTTATATTTAGAAAATATGTTTTGATAATTTTATATTATTTATTTCAAAAAGGGTGAGATCATGTGGTTTTTAAATTTTTAATCTTTTTGATCAATTCCAAAAAGGGGTAATTTTATTGAAATTGATATTTTTTTTGTAATTATCAAAAAGTGTTAGATTATTGGATTTTATCCTTGTAACTTTATTTTTTTAATAATTAAAAATATTATTGTTTTTATTTATAATAATAATTTTGTTGAATTTAATTATTTATTAAATATTTTATCATTTATTTTTTTATTCTCATTATTCTTTATAATTATTTATAATTTTTTTGGTGAAAAATTAATTTTCTGAAGTTTTATTTTACCCTTAGTATCATTTGTTCCTTTCATTTTATCTTTATGTAGCCTTTATGATTTTTTATTTACCCTTAAACAACCTTGAATGTACCCTTACACATGGTTTATAAATTTTATTCTACCCTTGTGTAAGCTTATAACTACCTTTACACAAGTCTCAAAACATAATGTTTACCCTAACATAGCATTATGTGTACCCTTATGAAGTATATTTAATTTTCATGTTACCCTTATATAGTTTTTTGTTTTATCTTTACGTAACATGTATTATATATGAGTTACCCTTACGTAGCTTTCTATCGACCCTTACAGAATGCTTATAAATATCTATCTACCTTTATGTGAGTTTCTATCTACCACTATGAAATTAGGGTTTACCTTTATTCATAGTGTAAAAACTAATTGTTACCTTTACAAATGCCTATTTTACCCTTATGAATAATATTGAATTAGTAAATTACCCTTATATAGGTATGTATTTTAACTTTACACAACACATGATTTCTTTTCTTACCTTTACGTGAGCATATATTTTTACCCTTATGCATGATATATATTTATCTTTTCACCTTTATAACTTCACCTATTCAAAATCCTTTTTACTTTTACACAAGGAAGGTAAACGACCCTTACATTGTTATAAGAACTCATTTTTCTCCAGTTTACATTATTTCAAAATATTTATGATGTTTTCATTTTCGGTATGATTGTATATAATGTTTAAATTATTTTTATGATTATATAAATTCATATAAATTTTATAAAACATATTAAAAGTACTTTTACATTATTTTAAACACATTTATATGAAGATAAAAGGCTATTTTTCATTTTATACACGAACTATCAACATGAAACTCAAAAATTTGATATTATTATTGTTAGTTGTTTTGTTTATAATTAATGTTTCTAAATTCATTTTATATGTTAATAAACTAATTGAAACTTTTTTTATAATTTTAAATTAAATTTTATCCATTTATAAGATTCTTTATATCTAAATGCATATATTTTGTAAGTTTTTAAATTTTGATTTTAAAGAATGTTGTTGTGTGATTATCCTTAGATTTTCTTTGACCTATTATTTTAGAATTTTTTAATATTATAATGAAGATTTAAAATGATTTTATAATTTATCTTCATGGTTTTGAATATTGGATGAGAGTTAGGTGACAATTTTGAAATGATAATATATTTCTCTCTCTCTCGTTTTTCGATAATTTTGTAACAATATTTTTTAATTTGAATTTTAATTATCTAACCTTCAAATTGGATTTGTTGAGATGTTTATTTTTAAAGGGATTAAGGAATTTTTAGAATGTGATGATGGTTGTGATACTGTATAGGATACAATTGTGAAAGTTATTGTATTCCAAACCATTTCATTTGTTGAAAAACTCTCAAGGTGGGATAAATATTCAATTAGTTAATCTTGAAGAGATGTTTTGATACTTACTCGAAAACCAAAGGCCGAGATTAATAATTATTCATTGAATTATTCATGGTTTAATTTGAGTCTTTTTATTTAATTATTTTCATCTTCTCATCTGTGTCTAGACCATTCGAGCTATGAATCCCGTTGTCTAAAGTCAGGGTTGGAATTGTGTCGTGACTCCCCATAGAAAAGTCAGCGTGTCTTTCTGGTTATACCTTTAGTTGAAAAGGTACACATTGTATCGAGTTATGATTTCCTCTAAAAAATTAACTTGTGTAAATTTAACTCTCTTCAATTAGAGTGGTATAATAGTATACTAGGTCCAATTTGGAATGAACTACTATAAAAATTCATGTAATCATTATTTTATTTTTCATTATAAATTAACTATCTTAGTTGACTCTGATAATTAATCTAGATAATATATACATCTATTTAAAATTTTTCATAAGTTATATTCATCCAAACTCTAGAGATTATACCATCTTTTATAACATAACAATTGGTATCAATGGTTGGACCTTGTTTAGGATAGTTTATATTTGTTATTTTTCTTGATACCAAAAAATTAGTATCAAAGGTTGTTCCTTTTAGGAATTTTTAGTGTTACTAACCTATTCCTAGACGTCTCAGTCAAAGGACAAAGATTCTTTAAGATGAAAGGAATGAATGAAAATTATGGGTTTATTTCTTAGAAACCACCTCACTTTGACGAAAATGACTATGATTACTAGAAATCTAGAATAGAGTCATACCTCAAACATTTAAGAATATAACATTGGTTAATCATGGTAAAACCTTATAAAAACCAGAAGATAACGCAAATAATCTTATAGGAAAAAATGCTACTAAATATTTTTTGAATTAAAAAGTTGTAAATATTTTATATTATGATATTAACGTAAGTGTACTTAGCCATGTGTTTTCATGTAATACATATAAAAAGATATGTAAGATTTTATAAGTAAAATATCTTGGATATGATGATATAATTAGAACTAAACTCATAATTCTTTGAGTGAAGTATCAATATTTAAAGATAGGTGAAGATGAAAGAATCAATGAAATGTTCCACTAATTCACAAGAATTGTGAATGTAAAGAATTCCCTTGGAGAAACTTTGGATAACCTTGTACTTGTTAAAAGAGTCATACGAGTTTTAACCAACAAATGACATGTAAATAAGTTTGTGATAAATGAAAGTAATAATTTCAAATAATACACATTGGATGAACTCATCAGATCACTTATTTAATATGAATATGAATTAAAGAATATTTTAGAAGAAGAGAATTTGAAGAAAAAAGGTATCACTTAAAAATTTCATATAAATGTTTCCTCTAACTATTCTAAATCTGAATATTATGAAAGTGATAAAGGGGAAATGGTGAATATAACTAAAGGAATTTATAAAATAATAAAGAGGTAGAGAAAGTACAAGAAGAAACCACATAAATATAAAAATAATAATAATAAACGGTTACTATATATAGACAAGATGTAACCTGTTATGAATATAGAAAGAATGGATATATAAAACATCACTTTCCAAAGTTGAAGTAAGAAGGGAAAGATAAGATATACCAAAAATAATTGAAATATGATTATTATACTGGTTTGAGTTGCATGTAAGAATATAATTCAAGTGATGAATCTACAATTGAGAAAGAGTCAACTAACCTATGTTTGATGGAAGAAAATAAAAATGTGGTATGTAATGATTTTGATTCTATTTATTATTTTCATTATTATGGTTATAACTTTTATGTGTTATATGAATAAAATTAGAAGCTTCAAAGGTATATTTTAAGAGTTAGTAAGTTCTAATTTTTTTTAAAGATGATAATAAGAGTTTGATCAAGGAAATAAATAAATTTTTCAAGGAGAATGAAATTATCAAGGAATAAAATAAGAATCTATTTTTGGAAAATAAAAAGTTTTAAAATTATATACTTGAGTTTGATAAAGGAACAGATTTTTTGAGACTAGAGTGTTCTAAACTAGAAAAGGCTAATCATAATTTGAAAATTTATTCTTCTAGTACTGAGGATAATTTTTTTGATGATTTGGAAATTATTCAAAAGGAAAATATAAATCTCATGGTTGAGATCTTAATTCTGATGAAAAATTTGGAATTCAATCATTAGATGAATTTATGAGATTGAAAAAAATTTCTAAATCTAAATATAATGGAAATTGTCTTGGTTATTATGATATATTACCTAAAATATATAAAAATAGATTTGTTAAATGTGAAGATGAAGGCATATAATCTATATCTTTCTTTAGATTTAGATTATTTGGACATTATGCTTTCAATTATTCATTACAATTTGTTCAATATATTGTACATACAAAGTCATATATTACTAAATCTTCTTTTAAAGTTAAGAAGACAAACCCTTTTATATCTTGGGTTCCTAAAGGTACTATTTTAAATCTTATTAGACCAAAACTGGTTTGGATGCCCAAGTATATATTTTTATTATTTTATGATCATCATATATACTTATATTGTTTTATCATGTGGTGTGTTGTAAATTGATTTAAAATTTATTTCATTTTTCCTAATGAGTATGTATTCTATGTTTTTTTTGGTTTTTTGATATGTTCTAACTTTTTTTTAAAATTATTTTTATATATTTTTAAAATTCCTTAAATATCCTATTATTTATTTTCAAGGATACTTTTAGAAATTTTTAGAGAAGAATTAATTTATAGGGAACTCTCTATTTTTTTTATAAATTTATTTAATTTAGGTGGAGTTTATTTTTTATGAAAATATTTTAATTTGAAAAATTGTGTTTTAATTATTTTTCTTTATTTATTTCAAAAGGGGAAGAAAATGCTATTTTTTCAAATTTTTAATCTTTTTGATCAATTCCAAAAAGGTTGATTTTTTTAAAAATTGATATTTTGTTTTGTAATTATCCAAAAGGGGGATAGTGTTGTAGTGGATAATTTCCACTTTAGTTGTTTACTATTTTGATAATTAAAAATAATATTATTTTTATTTATAATAATAATTTTATTTTATTTAATTATTTATTAATTATTTAATCATTTATTATTATTTTTTTATTATCATTAATTATAATTAATTAATTTATTTTTGGTGAAAAATTAATTTTATAAAGTTTTATTTTACCCTTATTTATCCTTCGTTACTTTCATTTTACCTTTACATAAATTTTATGATTTATTTTTACCCTTAAATATCCTTGCATGTACCTTTACACATGGTTTATAAATTTCATTCTACCCTTTTGTAATCTTATTTATACCTTTTTGAAAGTCTTAAAATATACTGTTTATCATTATTCAACATTATGTATACCCTTACGTAGACTTCTTAATTTTCTTGTTACCCTCACATAGCTATTTTGTTTCACCTTTACGTAAGATGTATTATATATGAGTTACCCTCATGTAGCTTTCTATCTACCCTTACATAGTGCTTATAAATCTATCTCTACCTTTACGAAAGTCCCCATATACCATTACACAATTATAGTTTACCTTTACGAATAGTGTAAAAACTACTTGTCACCTTTATGCTTGTCTAGTTTACCCTTATTCATGGTATTGAATTTGTATGTTACCCTTACATAGGTAAGTATTTTATCACAAACCGAATCTGGTTACCATCATAACCGGCACCCGAAACGGTCGGAGACAAGTCCCAAAGGTCGTTCTCGATCCCCACGGGCTCTCACAAGTTCCTGGGTATCATAAACTGAAAATTGTGAATGATTTACCCAAGTTTATAAACTTAAAACAACAAATGAATCCAATAAAACGAATCTGGATTTTTCAAAGAAAAATCATTTTTTAAAAAATTTCAGAATTGAATTACACAATTTAAAACAATGATCAAAGACCATTACAAAGGTAAAAACCCAAAAATGACAGCCCAATAACCACCTCATGTCATGAGGCACCACCCTCAAGCCATCTCCATAACACTTCATCATGAAGAACCACTAAAAACCCGAATCATTGGCACAAAAGCTATACCCAAACCTACAACAAAAAAATAAGAAAGTTTACTTACACCTAAAGGTGTAAGTAGGGTGTGAGCCGAATCCCATTAGGATACCACCATTAAGATATTCTATGTGATAAACATTAAAAGATGAAAAGCTTGCAGGTTTTGGTAAACAAGAAATTCTAGTTACAATTTCCAAAGGATGCAACTTTAAATAAAATTAGTTTTCAAGTGGGCTATTTTAAAGAATCAAAACTTTTAAATAAAATACCAAATCTACTGAATTTTTCAATACAATCATACCATATGATAATGGTAATCATAATTCATCTGATGAGCATAATAAATAGGAAATAACCCCTAGGCACTAGCTCGTTATGGGTCCCAGGTACCTCGTATCTCAGTGAGAGTAACCATCACAATATCCATTCTTGTGCACACAATCCACTAGTAGGGAGCATAACCATAACCTAGTGGTCCCCCATCTTCATCCTAATCATAGTTTAGTTTGTGTTGTATGTTTCAAACTTACTATGTGAAACTGAGGCCAAACCCTACAGGATCACAACCATACTAGTACACGTCCACCCACCTAGATACTCGAGTTTCCCTCTTGTGCTCAAACAAGTTAAACAAGACATGAAATATAATTTTCACATGAAAATACCACTTCCACATCTCACATTCACCAAAAATCCCACATTTACATCACACAAGTCACATCATCCCCCTTTTTATTCAAACTGATTTTGAAATCAAACTCACACCAAAATAGCCCACAACACTTTTCACATCTCTTTAACACTTCCAAAAATCCTTTAATTTTTTTTAAAAAACCTTTACAAGATAGTAAAATTCACATAAAAACCCACACACATAACACATAATAATTATTTCATAGAAAAAAAATTCATTTTTCACATCACACTCACACAAATCAGCCCATAACAATGTTTCACACCTCTCTTTCCATTTGATAAAACATTCCATCAATTTATAAAACATTCTAAAAAAATGTTTGACATATTAAATCACCAATTTACCTTTAAAAAACCCATATTTGGTGATCAAACTCACAAAATAGTATATATACACCCTTTTCCAACTTTATTTAACCAAATAAAACATTTACAATTTTCATAAAACAAACCCAAGGGGTGCAACTATGTCTTGCACACAATACCCATTTAAAAACCCTATTTCAAGGCCAAAATCACACAAAGACCCTACCAAAAAAATGGACATCCTTTTCAACATTTATTAAACCATTATCAAGTTCTATAAAATTGCCTCAAATAATACCACAAAAGATACCCATGAAAAACACACATTTTCATAAAACACTTTCAAGTAGTGGAACAAGGTTTTACACATAACACCCATTCAAAAACCCACTTTTGAGGCCCACATGACACCAAAGAATTAAAAAACCATAATTTAAAGCCCATTTCAACAATAATAAGTCACTTTCATAAGTTATAAAATACATCGAAATATTACCCCAAGAGTTACACATGAAAATCACCTAATTTCAAGTTAAATGAAACTATAAAATTAAATGCTTAACAAAATCCATCAAAAATAGTTTTCACACCACAAAAAACATATTAGGAACATGAAAAATAAGTAAATAAAGCATTCTAACTCATCAAGGAATGTCTACATATGTAATCACCTATTTTTTTGTGTCAAAACCCTCAAAACTTGGTGCGAAACATCAACCAAACCACCACCGCACCACAAGGGGGTGAAAACCAACCCTAAACTAAAATATTTCACCAAAAGACCACTAGTTAAACCCGAGGTACAAACCCTAGATACTGGAAACATTATAACTCTAAGAAAGGGTGAAAGAAACCCTATGTAAAGGTAAGAAATCAAAGGGATGAAGACTTACTTGCATGGTTTTGATGTTTTCCCCATCAAATATCCTATCAAATTTGAGGTCCAAGGGAGGGTGATAAAACTTGGAGGCTGAACATGGAGGTAGGTCATTAAATGGGGAATAATGTGGTGTATTTGGGATTATTTCATAAGGGAAAATTTGTAAATTAGATATGTTTTTAATGACCTGGACACCCCTGCACATTTTTCCTGCATGGTTTAGTAAACCGTCCGGCCTAACCGTGCAACCTGTTCTAGCCACCCAAAACCAAGAAATTATCCTACAATTTCAGTGGGCTAATAAGGGAAAACCAAGGTGGAAATATAGGCCAAGGATATGGGAGAACAATTCCCAAAAGAAACCATACTTCTCACCCCAAAACTCATCTATCTCAAGGGTACAAACCACCTCAACAACTTACCCCACAAGTGGTGCCACTAAGAGTGTCACAAAACCAACTCCAAAACACCACAACCTAATGGAATAATTTTGAAAAAAGAGGAGGAAAATTATCATAGAATACCCCCAAGAACAAGGTAATAGATCAAGAACATAGGAGACATCAAAATTTCAAACCCAAAACTCCCGAAAACCAAGAGAAAACTAAGAACCAAAAGAGGATTTGAATCAATGCATGGAATTAAAAATCCGGGTGTGACATATTTGATCTTTATATAAAACATTATTTGTTTTTTTACCATTACAAGATAATATATTTTACTCTTACTAATTATATATATTTACCATGTTACCTTTATACAACATATTTTAAATCCTTTATACCTTTATGTATGGCATGAAAATGACCCTTAAATGGATATAAAATACTGGTTTTCTCCTGTTTACTTTGTTTCATAAAATTTATGGTTTTTTCATTTGATACACATTTTTTTTATAATTTTTAAATTATTTTAATGATTATATAATTTAATATTAATTATATATAATCTATGAAAATTAATATCACAATGTTTTAAATATATTTATATAAATATCAAATGTTGTTCTTCATTTTACACATGAACTATCATCATGAAACCCAAAAATTCAATTATATTGTTATGAGATTATTTATTTGTTATGAATGTTTATAAATTCATTTAATATGTTAATAAACTAATTATAACTTGTCTTATAGTTTTTAATATAGTGTTATGCATTTCTTAAATTCTTTATATCTATATGCATATATTCTGTATGTTTTTAAATTTTGAATTTTAAATAATGTTATTGTGATATTATCATGGTATTTTCTTTGACTTATTATTCTAGATGTGTTTTTAAATTCTAATAATGATTTAAAATTAGTTTTAATTGCTCATAATGGTTTTGAATATTGGATGTGATTTGGGAGATAACTTTGAAATGATAATCTCTCTCTCTCTCTATTAATTCTATAACTATCTTTTTGAATTTGAATTTGAATTTTCTAACATTGAACTTGGTTTTGTTGATTTTTTTATTTTTAAATGGATCAAAGAATGTTTAAACTATGATAATGGTTGTGATAGTGTGTAGGATAAAATTATGAAAATGATACTATACCAAATTGTGTCATCTAATGATGAACTCTCAAGGAGGGATAAACCATCTACAACTTCATTAAGCTTGAAGATACATTCTGATCCTTTCACAATGGCTAGATGTTGAGCTTAATAATTCTTCATCAAATTCTTCCTATTTTAATTTGACTATTTTGATTTAATTGTTTTTATATTCTCATCATTATTATAACATTGGATTATTATTTTCCCTTACAAAATCATTGTTTCTTCTCAGATTGTGATTCCATGATTCTAAAGTTAGGACTTGAGGGTTGTAACCCCATGTATCTATAGTCAGTGTTGTATTGGGTTATGACTCATAGATTATAAATTCAGGAACATTCAAGTTGTGACTCACACTTTCAAAAGTCAGGGTTATAATTGGTTTGTGAATCCCTATACAAAAGTAAGTGTATCTTTTTAGTTATACATCTACTAGAAAAGATACACGTTATATCGAGTTATGATTCCACCTAAAAAACTAGGTAGTGAAAATGTACCTCTCACCATGTAGAGAGATATAAGAGTAGAGTAAGTCCAATTTGGATTGAACTACTATAAAAATTCATATTTTTTTTATTTTCCATTTTAAATTAACTGTGTTAAGTAACTTTGATAATTAATATAGATAATCTATCTATCTCTTTAAAATTTTTATAGGGTATATTCACCCCCTCAAGACCTTATTCCATACTTTCCAACCTAACATGTGACTCTTAACTAGAAATACAATGTCCCACAATATGCCTAGTGAAATACCACTAGATTTACAATAACAAACTAGTGGGTACTGCACCATTGGTTATCTCACTGAGTACCCAATGGAATGATACTAGGTTCCTAATAGCTCATTAAAACTACCGTCATAAAATTTTAAACTCCACAACATAAAAATATCCATCTATGGAGTTTTATATAATCCATAAAAACTTAAAAAACTCATTATAAAATTATTAAAATATCAAAAAAAGATAACACCCTCTCAATAAGAATTTAAAAATTGAAACAAGTTTGGATATTCACTATTAAATCCCTAAATTAAACCCAAAATAATATCTTCATTAATTTAATAATATCATGGATCATTATAATAATCACCACCATACACATAACATTGACCACTCACATCATCTAAATCACATTACCCACATCACATCACCCACATCACACTATTGTCTATGAATACAATGTGCCCCATACCATATCAACATAAGATAATAAAACATCACTTCATTCAGAATATCTACAAAAGAGCGGATAAAACCACAATTACCATCCATCATTATGGATACAAAAACAAAATATATATTTGAGAACCATACAGTTACAACCATAATAATTTTATAGTGGTAAAATAATGATAAAAACAATCATATTAGTGTTTTACCAAAAAAGTAAAATAACACTATATTCCATATATCTAAGAAAAAGTATCTAAAACCACAACAACCATCCATCACTATAACTATAACATTAATAAATATATATGAGGAATATAAAACTACAAACAAAAAAACTATATAATAATACAACCACAATAACAAGTAAAGGACCCAGGTGCAACATGAGTTTGGGAAGAGATGCATGTTTATAATTTTTTCATCTAACTTTCAAGATGAAACTCTAGATTTAAATTAACAACACCTGAATCATAAAACATGACCATCACACTTAATTTATATTTAAATATAAATAAAAATATTACCATAATTTCACTTTAATTCTAACACCTAATATGTATAAATTATAATCAACCTTTATAATTAATCTTATAATCCACAAAAAAATCATAATCATGGTTGAACATAACTAAATCATATATCATACCTTGAATTTAAATCCTTATATTCATGGTATGAAATTTAAAAGAATAAATTTAAATATTTTAAACTAAATCATAAATCTAGTTATAATATAATTTTTTTATTCATTAATTAAATAAACTTGTAAATAAACTAACTAATTTAATAGTTCATAAATTTAGACATGAGCTATACATTTATGAACACTTTATAATTAATTATGATTTATGGAAAATCCATAAATAAATAAACATGAACATTTTATATTTATTTGAACATAAACTCTTTCATATTATAAATTTAAATGATATTTAATATGAACAACTTCATACTACAAAATTTATGACACTTATTAAAACATTTATAATCATATAAAAATTTCATATTTTATATCAAAACATTACATAAACTAAGTATCATATATTTCATTTTATTTACACCCCTTAATGAATCCCTCAAAACTCCTTTTGGACATGATTTAAATAAATTTACAAATAAGGCCTTTAATATGAACATTGTATTTATGAAAATTTCATAAATCAATATAAACTCTTTTATATTTAACCTTATTTTTATAATTTATTAACACTTTATAAATATACCATGTAAATTAAGGAATTTAAACATAAATCATATCCATCAAATTTAATTCTTTAAAGTTCAAATCCCACATCATATTCTATATTGGCTTTCCAGAATCATACTAGTAACATTTTTTGATAATTTTAAGAAAAATAATTTTTCTTTAAAAATATAATATCAATAATGTATTTTACTATAAACCACATCATAGTTTTCCACTTGAAAAATTAATATTTCCAATTGAAAAAAATATAATTTTTCTTATTTGTTTCTGGAAGAGCCTCCAAATGTCATACTTTTTAAACAAAGATAAGGTTTTACTCATATAAATTGTGTTTTAATTAAAATAATATTTTTATACTAACCACACATGTTGTTATCTAAAACCATGATATATAAAACACTTTTATGTTGCATTTTCTCCATAAAAACTTCCATTCCCAATTTTTTTAAACCAAAACATAGTTTTATTACCCTTAAAAAACCAAACTCATTTTTATTAGAATCATGTTATGGTTTTAAAAATATTCATGAACCATAAACATTTTTTCTAAAACATTTTATGGTTATGGAAAATTACATTTTCTTAGATTCTTTATCTATTTTAACATCATTCCAAATGTAACAGAAGTGTACCTGATAATACTAAAGGGGTTTAAAGGGATTTTTTGTCTAAATTTAGTAAAAATAAACCAAAAAACAAATTTTTCCATAATATCTATATATTAATTTTAGATTAAAAAAATATAAATAAAGAACATAAATTTTCTCTATTGAACCAATCACTCTAAGATCTTTGGATTTTTCTTGATAGATACCCCTAAGAAGAATCCCACAAAATTATTCCTCCTAGGGTATCCATGGGCTATTATAAATCTTCCAATACTTGGGAATAATCCTCCCTTTATCAAAATTCACTAGAACCTTAGTTAAATAGAAAGAGATAAATAAGAGCTTCAATTTAGAGAATCACACTGTCAAATGGTATTCACATTCAACACATTACATAATTATTGAACATCTTTATATATCCATTAAGGATTATCCTTGTTCTTCTAAAATTTTCTCAAATATTTTACCATTAATGAAACGTTTGATATTTAAAAAAAAATTATATCTATGTAACTTCGAATTTAATCCTTTTAGTGGTTGTAAAATATTTAAAAAATAATTTTGAAAGTTTGAAACTCATTAAACATCACCACATGATGTTTCATACAAATAAAAAAGCTTATAGTGGGATAGAAAACCAATTGATATTTATTATTATATAATTAATAAACTATCATGCATAATACCATGAAAAAATTACCTTCACAATGAAATGGTTTACTCCAGTCGAAACCATGATATAGTTTATACCACTACATCATTGTTTAGATTTAATTCATATTTTTATCACATTAATAAGGGATGGATACATGTATTCTTGGACCATTGTATGAAGGATATTACATGATGTTAGATGATTATGTCTCCCTACTATTAGGGTGATTAGTTAGGATATGGATATACACATGACAAATTTTATTCAGATCTCCATGTTAGATGGGAAGATAATTATTTCATCCCATTGATGTAATAGATTATTTAAATTAGAAATAACCTTATTGTAAGAACACAAATCTTCTTTTCAGGTATGTTTTCCTTCTTCTGGTAATTTTTGAGAAAAAAGGGGAATTTATGGAAATTTTTGAAGTACACACCATGTACTTTCTGAGTACACACCATGTACTCGGCTACCACGGGTAGTCGTGCGCTAGCTGTGTAGTGACAATGCACACGGCCATGTGTGGGGTGACCTGGAGGCTGCCTAATGCGGGGTACATAAATAGAAAGTACACACCATGTACTTCCAAAGTACACACCGTGTATTTTTTTTTCATTAAATGCACCGGGGTCGCGTTTGACGAACAGAAAGGGCTTCTTCTATGTTTCATTCAGCTGAGAGCTCCCGTATGACCACAATCTTCCTCTGAGCCCCTGAATGAGCATCCAATATCCGATTTGGCCACTGTCAATTGCATTGGGATCTCCTCGGTAAGCTCTTCCTTCTACTTGAGCTTCATTTCATGATTCTTATTTTTTCTCAAGTTATCTTATATTGAACGTTTTAGACTTTTTTGTAGATCTTAGGCATTATAAGGTGATTCAAGCCCTAAGAATAAAGTATATTTATCTCCAAATGCTGAGGTAGGTGGTTTGTGCCTTTCTGTTAAAATTCTTTGAGTTATATGTGCAATGTTTTCCAATACCCATGAACAGGGTACTGGACGTTTATCGTTTTAGCCCTATTGTTTTCTGTTTATGCTTGTATTATTGAGTAGAGGTTAATTGAATGTGAATATGGTTAGTTTATATGATTTCGAATTTGTTTCCATGCATGTTTTTCTGTTTTGACCGTTGGGTCTAGTTTGCCTGTAAGGCTGTTGTTTACTTTCCAATGCCTAGTTGTAGGGTGGTGTGATTGTTTTGATATTCTGATATACTGTAGACTACTAGCCAAGTAGTTCTTGAGGTTTAATTTAGCTGATAAAAGTTTCTATAACTACTTTAATTACATTGGTCCATGAGAACCTGATGTATATAGCATAAGGAGAATGGACGTAAGGGCTTCACCAGAGTGTCTATTTTATTTACGATGAGAGACCATAGGGGGAATTGACATAAGTTCTTTCTTAGAGTGTCTGTAGATCCTCAATGTGGGATACATGGGGAATAGATGTTGAGTGCTTCCCCAGAGTACCTTTAGTTACCGATACATACCTATAGGAGGAATTGATGGTGAGTTCTTCCTTAGAGAGTCTATGCTTAAGGTGAACCAGAGGGGTTAGACTAAGTGTACTACCCAGAGGGTTGCTTTTGTTACTAGATAGGACTAGAGGGGATAGGATGCGAGTACTTCCCATATGGTTACCTATTTGTTATTACCTTATTTGTTTAGCTGTTGCTTGATATGATACTTAATGCATTGAAACAGTGAATTTTTACCTTAGTTACCTCCTTGTTTACTGTATTTATTTGCTTAATGCCTGCCATATATTCACTGACTATTATGCACATATCTCATGGTGGTTTCCTACTAGGATTTAGTCTCACACCCTGTTTGGACGATGTTTTTGGGCCCAAATAGATTATATTGCTGCAGTTATAGATAAGGGAAAGCACCCTTCTACTTATGGAACATGATTTTCTATGGAGATGGAGAGCACGGGACCAAGAAATGGCTTGTGATGCTGAGGAGTTATTTAATTTTCTTTCTTTTTTGATTGGGTTTAGTACTAATGTATTCCAGTATTGTGATTTTTTGGCTGTTTTCCTAGAAATATGTATCATGCATCATTCATATATATATATATGTGTGATCTACTTTATTATTTTCCAGTCTTTTGTTGTTTAATTTTGTATGGATTATTCCCGCTTCCTATTTTTCTATTGATTTCTTCCACTGTGTTACTCTACCAATGAGAGCATAGTTTCCCCAATATCACACCCAAGGACCTCATTCCTAGTTAGTAGCCTCTGGAATTTGGGGAAATGCGCTTGAGGCCATGTGATCAACTGGGTACGGGGCACCTCTGGGTGGCTTCCGGAACCGAGATGTTACAAAGTGGTATCAGAGGGATTATTTTCTCTTGAATTACTATTTAGAGCCTATAGTCCGGGATAGGATGGAATAGGTACTTGGTAATAATATGTGATCGAGAGTAGCTAACCTGTGTACACAGAAAATCCAATCTACCTCATTATTGAAAATTTTCTGGTTTTGAAAATTTACAGTTGATTTTGTTTCAACGTTGGGTGATTCACATGTTTTGTGCTGCTATTGTTGATGTTATTGAGGTTCTATTTCTGTTTCAACCTGATGAGATGAGGGTATTCCATCTCATGCATCATATAGGCGCTTGCTAGAAATCACATGTCATGCATTCTTGCCATGCCATTTAAGGTGCATTAGTGATTCAATGTTGTTGTGATAGATGTTGTGCTAGAGATGCATTCTATTGTGATAGTTGCATTGATAAAATACCTGCTGTTTGATAGGGTATTGTCTGTGTAAGATTTTGTTTGGATGAATGCCAAACTTTGGTTCTTGAGGTGTTATGGGCCCTCATTGACCAGAATTTGGTGGATCATTGACTTGTTTACCTTGTTTATAACATGTGTAAGATGCCAAAATTTGATTCTCGGGAAGTATGGGCCCTCACGAATCAAAATTGTTCATTTTAACATTTGTTTCAGTGTTTTTATGGGCTCCAGAGTAGTTTTTGAGGCTTAATGTCCTGAAAAACCCTGAATACACACTGTGTAGTTTGACTACACACCATGTGTTCTTCTCTTCGGGGAAGAAACTATTTTTCTTAAGTACACGCTGTGTAGTCTCTAATCGTGTCTCAGGTTGTATGAGCAGGGACACAGGGTTTGGAATCTTTGGTAAGACACGCCGTGTAGATGATGTGCCTACCATGTCATAGAACCGTGTAACTGGCCATGTCACTAACAACAATTCTCAAAAAAATCTTCTCAGTACATGCCCTGTTCGTCTAGAACACACCATTTGGTGTAACCCAGGTACCCGACCATGTAAATAACCACAAGGGTCATTTTTATCCTTTCCCGTACACGCCGTGTCTGCCTGGAACATGCCGTGTATCTAACAACACGGGTTGGTGAGGTTGGTCTAGTACACACTGTGTTTGGAGCTAACATGCCATGTAGTTTCATTCTAAAGAGAACCATGTGGCTTAACTGTGTAGAAGGACTCGAGCAGGGGAAGTGGATTCAATTACATGCTGTGTGTTAGGTGAACACGCCATGTGTATGGGGTGTTACACGACTAGTTCTGGAAAGATTACACACCCATGTGAATGGATGAAGGTAACACGCCATGCAGGTGTTATACAGGTCGTATAGTCATGTTTTGTAAAACTTGAATGATTTCCTTCTCCCGTTCCCTTCTTACATTTTCAGTTTTTGGTCCTTGATAATCTTGATCTAAGGTGTGTGTTTGACCTTGCAGATTCATGCCACCAAGACATCCTACGGTAGTACGCCTGCTGTAGGGTAGTGATCGAACACCAAATATGGCTGATCAAGGACTACCTTTAGATCCTCCCGTTGTTACACTCTTGGCACTAGCCATTATACCTGACACAGGTGCTGATGTACAGTTCAGGGAAGGCTTTATTAGGATGATGCAGACCTTTCAAGGAGGACTGCCTCCTTCCCCATCGATGGGAGAGTTGACGCGGGTCTTTCAATAGTAGCATCCTCCCACTTTCTCAGGGGATGGAGGACCCCAGGCTACAAAGTCATTGCTAGAAGCCATGCTGACGATCTTTGAGCATCAAGAGATGCCTCCAGAGAGGTCGGTCAAGCTCTCTACATATATGCTTTGGGATTCTGCCAAGAGGTGGTGGGATGTGATCTCATAGACGAGATTCCAACAAGTTATGAATTGGGAGAAGTTCCTGCGTATCTTCTATGACTACTTATATCCAAAGACCTTGAGGGCCAGTCGAACCAGAGATTTTATGAGTTTGGAGTAGGGTACTCTTTCGGTTATAGAGTATTTCTCTCATTTAATAAACTGCATCATTTTATGCCTATTTCCAGAGGTGATCGGATATTCCTAGCAAGGAAGTTCGAGGATGGTCTGAGGCATGACATCTGATCACAGGTGAACATCTTCCGGTTAACTTCTATCACTTCTATTGTCAACCAGGTGCTGATCACTAAGCACAATCTAAGGGATCCTGGAGTTGCGAGCTAGGGCGGCTCGACATCTGGAGTTAGTATCCCTCTTAATGATAGTAGGAAGTGCCATAGGGAGTCTTTATGTGGAGATTTAAGGAGGAGAGATACTTCTTCTGGTAGTCACGTGGTGTGCTACCAGTGAGGGAAGAGTGGGTATATGAGGCCACAATGCCTAAGAGACCCAATGGAGTGATGATCCTGCTGCAAGATGGGTCATCTTTAGCACTTCTATAAGATATTCTCACGAGTAACTGGTGAGAGGGGTTCTTCTATGACTCCTTGTTCAGGAGAAGCACCACCAGTTTCTCCCCATTCTAGGAACTGAAGTTCTTCTAACCATTCAGGTTGAGGTGGAGGTCGTGGTTGTGGTATCCAGTCAACCGTTTTTCAGCAACAATAGGGTGGATCAACTCAGGGTGTCCAGAAAGGGTCATAGGGCCGTGGTGCAGGTCATAATTTTGCAGTGGAGTACAAACAACATGAGTAGGATCCCTAACCCTCTACAGTGCGATGTATGATCTTAGTATCCTCAGTTTTATCTTGTGCTCTTTTCAATATAGGGGCTTCCCTTAGCTTTATATCGGTTGTGGTTATGGAGAGCCTTGGGCTCTACATCTTTTCTTCTCCTGATATCTTAACACTATACACTCCGTTGGGGACTAGAACAACGAGTGTACATCAGTGAAAGGAGTTCCCTCTAGAGTTTGGTGGGTGTCACTTTTTATGGGACCTCTATATCCTAGAGATGATAGGATATGATTTCATTCTTGGAATGGAATATCTAGTTCCCTTCTAGTCAGTTGTTGACTATTATCACCATAGGGTGAGTTTCATATCACCAGAGGGTGAATATTTTCTTCGTAAGGGAGAATGGGATGTCCAGGCAAGCAGAGCGGGACCCGATCATCATGGGTTAGGGGGAGTTACAACCTAGATTTCTAGTATATATCTAGATTAACGGGGGACTTCATAGAGGGACTTTCCTCTAGTGGTGGATCGTTTTAGAGATGTCTTTCCAGAAGAATTTTCAGGTTTGCCTTTTGAGCGAGAGGTGGAATTTTCTATTGATCTCATGCTAGGAGTGGCACCGGTGTCCATTCCTCCTTATAGGATGTCTACACCAGAGTTACAAGAGCTTAAGAAGTAGTTGTAGGAGTTGCAGACAAATGGTTTTATCCAACCTAGTACTTCTCCTTGGGGTTTGCCTGCCCTTTTGCGAAGAAGGTGGATGGTACCCTCAGACTTTTTGTGGATTATCGGAAGTTGAACCAGTTGATGGTCAAGAACCGATATCCATTACTGAGGATTGATGATCTATTTGATCAGGTTTGAGGAGCCTGGGTGTTCTCGAATATATAATTGAGGTTAGGTTACCATCAGATGCATGTTAGACCATCAGATATACCTCTCACATCCTTCCAGAGCAGGTATGGTGTATACGAGTACATGGTTATGCCATTCGTTCTCATAAAAGTGCTTGTAGTTTTTATGGAACTGATTAACTAAGTGTTCCATCCATACTTGTATTCCTTTGTGGTGGTCTTCATGGATGATATCTTGGTGTAATCTCACACCCGACACAACCATGATACACATCTTGAGATCATTTTTAGTACACTGAGAGAGCATCAGTTATATTCTAAGCTCTCAAAATTCCACTTTTGGATAGATCAGATTCACTTCTTGGGTCATGTTATCTCAAAGAGAGGAGTATTAGTGGACCCAAAGAAAGTGAGAGCAGTAGTTTACTAGGATCAGCCGAAGAACATCTTTGAGGTACATAGTTTTCTAGGGCTAGCTCGGTACTACAGACACTTCATTCAGAAGTTTTCATGCTTATCAGAACCACTGAAGGGTCTAACTAAGAAGTGAGTAATGTTCTTGTGGTTATATTCTTGTGAGTCAGACTTTTTGGAGCTGAAAGGGAGGTTGACTTCAGCACCGATACTAGTCTTTCCAGAGCTGGGAAAGAGCTATACTGTTTACTATTATGCTTCAGGTATCAAGCTGGGAGATGTGATTATGTAGGGAGAAGGAGTCGTTGTGTACGGGTCTCGGCTGTTGCGGCCACATGAGAAGAATTACTCGATGCACGATCTCGAGTTGGCTATAGTTGTTCATGACTTACGATGTTGGCTACATTATCTTCTGGGAGAGAATTTTGTGGTTTTCACCGACCACAAGAGACTTAAGTACATCTTCACTTAGCGTGATCTGAATTTGAGACAACGAAGGTGGGTTGAGTACCTTCAGTCTTTTGACTTTGAGCTTGCCTATACGCCTAGGAAAGGAAACACAATGGATGATGCATTGAGCAGGAGGACTCAGATATAGGTAGTTCAAGAGGCCAGAAATGAGTAGAAACTTGTGGCTATGTTATATGAGATGAATTTGGAGGTTCACGATAGATAGGGGCATATGTTTCTTTCTTCTGTGGATGTTACCTCTACTCTACTCGATCGAGTGCGAATGAGGCAGCTATCAGATTCAGAAGGCCTAGTCTTATGGGAAATTGTGGTAGGAGAGGACCCTATTCCTAGATGGACTATAGGAAAGGATGAGATATTGCATTTTTAAGGGTGCGTATGGGTTCCTACAGACATACACAAGGAGCTGATGTGGGACTTTCATTCCTCAGTTTGGGCATTTCATCCTGGTGTCACCAAGATGTATCATGATCTACACCGTCAGTATTGGTGGCCAGGTATGAAGAGAGTTGTTTCTGGTTTCGTCATGAGGTATTCCACCTGACATTAAGTGAAGGTGGAGCATCAATGACTAGTAGGTATTTTACAACAGTAACCCATTCCCGAGTGGATGTGGAATGATGTCATGATGGATTTTGTGACAGGTTTACCGAGGTCGCCTTGAGGGAATGATGTAGTTTGGGTTGTCCTTGACAGACTCACAAAGGTTTCTCAATTCTTGCCGATCAATGAAACCTTCAGTGTCAATGAGCTGGGATGGTTGTTCATCTGTGAGATTGTGTGCTTACATGGAGTTACACACTCCATTGTTTCAGACAGAGATGCATGTTTTACTTCTTGGGTTTGGAAAGGGCTTCAAAAGGCTTTGGGTACATAGGTTCTTTTAAGTACAACTTACCATCCCCAGATAGATGGCCAGTCTGAGCGTATGATTCAGGTTCTTGAGGATCTGCTTCGAGCATGTATTCTGGATTTTGGAGGTTCTGGGGGAAAGCACATACCTCTTGTGGAGTTTTCCTACAATAATAGTTTTCAAGAAACTATTCAGATGGAACCTTATGAGGCTTTGTACGGTAGGCCATGCCGATCACCCTTATGTTGGATGGAGGTAAGAGAGACATCTTTACTGGGACATCTTCTTGTTCAGGAGACCTCAGAGCAGATTGAGTTGATTCAGAAGAGGATGACTACTGCACAGTCTTGACAGAAGTCTTATGCTGATGAATGAAGACAACCTCTGGAGTTTGAGGTCGGGGATCAGGTTTTTCTACATGTCACACCAAGGTTGGGACACAAGAGGATTAGGAGACATGGTAAGCTTTCGCTGAGGTACGTCGGGCCATTTGAGGTGTTGGAGAGAGTTGGACCGGTTTCCAATAGGTTGCAGTTACCTCATAGGTACCGGTTTATGCACAACGTCTTCCACATTTCTGAGATTTGACTTTACTTCTCACACCCGTCTCATGTTTTCCAACCCAAGGAGGTTGAGTTGGAAGTGGATGCATCATTAGAGGAGCATCCTATCCAGATCTTTGATCAAAGTACGAAGGTTCTCTATGGCTGGTCTGTTCCTCTAGTATGGGTTCTATGGTAGCACGGGTGAGTACAAGAAGAGACTTGGGAGATGGAGGCCGATGTATGAGTATAGTGGCCGGATCTATTCGATGTTTCTTCTTCTATGCCGCCTTACTAGGGAAATTTTGGGATGAATTTCTTTAAAGGGGGAAGTTTGTAAGAACCCGTATATTCTTTTCAGGTATTTTTTCCTTCTTCTGGTCATTTTTGAGAAAAAAGGGGAATTTCTGGAAATTTTCAAAGTACACACCATGTACTTTCTGAGTACACGTCATGTAATCGGTTACCGCAGGTAGCCATGTGCTGGCCATGTAGCGGCCATGCACATGGCCATGTGGGGGGTGACTTGGAGGCCGCCTAATGTGGGGTACAGAAACCAAAAGTACACGCTATGTACTTTCTTTTTTTTCATTAAACACACCAGGGTCACTTCTGATGGACAGAAAGGGATTCTTCTAGGTTTCGTTCGGCCAAGAGCTCCTGTACGGTTGTGATCTTCCTCTGAGCCCCCAACCAAGCATCTGATCTCCGATTTGACCTCCGTCAATTGAGTTGGGATCACCTCGGTAAGCTATTCCTTTTACTAGAGCTTCGTTTCATGATTCCTCTTTTTTCTCAAGTTATCCTCTCTTGAAAATTTTAGACGTTTTTGTAGATCTTTAGCATTCTAAGGTGATTAAATCCCTGAGAATCAAGTATATTGATCTCCCAATACTGAGGTAGGTGGTTTGTGCCTCTCTGTTAAAATTATTTGAGTTATATGTTCAATTTTTCCCAATACCCATGAACATGGTATTGCACGTTTACCATTTTAGCCCTATTGTTTGCCTGCTATGCTTGTATTCTTGATTAGAGGTTAATTGAATGTGAATAGGGTTAATTTATATGATTTGGAATTTTTTTCCTATGCATGTTTGCCTGTTTTGACCGTTGGGTCTAGTTTTCCTATTAAGATGCTGTTTACTTTCCCATGCCTAGTTTAAGGATGGTGTGATTGTTCTGATATACTGATATGTTGTAGACTACTGGCCAAGTAGTTCTTGAGGTTTAATTTGGCCAATATTTGTTTCTATAACAACTTGACTTACAAAGGGCCATGTGAACCTGGTGTATAGACCGTAGGGAGAATAGATGTAAGGGCTTATCCAAAGTGTCTGTTTTATTTACGATGCAAGACCATTGGGGGAATTGACATAAGTTCTTTCTCAGAGTGTCTGTAGATCCTAGATGCGGGACACAGGGGGAATAGACATTGAGTGATTCCCCAAAGCACCTTTAGTTACCGATATGAGACTATAGGAGGAATTGAAGGTGCATGATTCTCAGAGATTCTATGCTTAAGCTGTACCAGAGGGGTTAGACTGAGTTTACTTCCCAGAGGGTTGCTGGTGTTGCTAGGTAGGACCAAAGGGGACATGCTATGAGTACTTCCCAGATGGTTAGCTGTTTGTGATTACCTTCTTTGTTTAGTTGTTTATTGATATGATACTCAATGCATTGAAACTGTGAATTGTTACGTTGGATACTTCCTTATTTTCTGCATTTATTTGATTTCTGCCTGCCATATATTCCCTGACTGTTAGGCACAAATATCGTGGTGGTTGCCTGCTGAGATTTAATCTCACACCCTGTTTGGGCCATGTTTTTGGGCCCATACAGATTATATTACTGTGGGTATAGATAAGGGAAAGCGCCCTTCTACATCAGTTATTTGATTTGCTGTGGAGTTGGAGAGCATGGGACCAAGATATGGCTTGCGATGCTGAGGATTTGTTTACTTTTCTTTCTTTTTTACTTGGGTTTAGTACTGATGTATTCCAAAATTGTGATTTGTTTGTCTGTTTTCCTATAAATATGTATCATGCATCATTCATATATATTTGTATACTCCAGTTTATTATTTTCCAGTATTTTGCTATTTAGTTTTGTATGGATTATTCCTACTTCCTCTTTTTCTATTTCTTTCTTCTGCTGTGTTACTCTACCAATGATGGCATAGTTTTCCCACTATCACACCCAATGCCTTTGCTGCTAGTTGGAAGCCTCTAGCATTCGGGGAAATGTGCTTGAGGCTATGTGACCAACTGGGTATAGGGTGCCTCTGGGTGGCTTCTGGAACCAGGATGTTACACTTATGATGATTGAATGGGTATATTAATTTATTAACCCACTACTCAGAAATATGTATATGGAGTTAGAAATGTACATGCCAACTCATTTATAAGTAGATTGAGTGTTAATGATGTGGACATACCTTGTGTGATGTGGTGCCACTATGACCTATATGATTTGATTATAGGGCATAAAAAATGAAATAAAATGACATTTAATAAGAAGGTAATATCGACCATAAAGTCATATTATCAATAAATTAGCTTTTTTAATTGGTATTATATTATTATTATTATTTTATATCATATTTTAGGTGTAATAGATTATTTTTTTCATTACTGTATAGTCATGTTGGTGGTGACCAATTGTTATCTTTAAGGACCTAGACTTAAAAATTATATAATCTTTAGTTTTAAGTCAAGAATTTATTATCTTACATTTTAGTATCTTTTCAGGTTTATAGTTTTAGAGATTTAGGCCTTAACTCATACATAACAAAATCATATAATACAAAATGGGAACTTCTAATTAGTATTCATTTTTCATATAATATATATATTTTAAAATAAAATGAGATTTATTTTCATGGAAAATATTCATTACTTTCAAATTGACTTCTTCTTTTCCCTTGACCATTCCTTAAACCTTGTGGAAAACATTGTAAAATGTGGGATGAGCACAGAAAGCTCAATAATGGAAATAAAAATAAAGAAAACCATTAATTTAGTGAAAAAAATAAAACCAATATAAATTTTACCTTTACCTTCAATGTTATTTTACTATATTAAATACCATATTTTCACCTGAAAAACACACTTGTTTTTCTCAAATAAATCCTTTAAAATCCATTACAATCAATTAAATCCCTTTTTGGAATCTTAGAACACCATATTAATAAAAAACTATAAAAATCATTTTAATTGAAATAACTATACAAATTACTTCCAATATAATCATCACCTAATTAATTGGAGATATATAATTAGGTTCACCCTTTATATAAGTTGTATAGGGATCACTCTTTTTTTTATCTATAATGGGGCTCAACCCATCAAAAAGGCTATATTGAGCTTTCCCATAAGCTATAATGGGGATACGACTTTTATATAAGATGTATTGGGCTCATCCATCACAATTTATTCTTTCACCTTTTCATCATCAAACCATTTTAAAAAAATCATTTAAACCCATATGAGAAATACTTTCGGATAAAAAAATCCTTTTATTAAAAAAAATTCAATACAAAAAATACTCCAAAAAAGGGAAATTTGAGTTTTTATTAAATATAACATGAAATATTTCAAAGGAATAAATAAATCAATTAATGGACATGGTGGTGGAAAATTCTTTGTTTCTGTGTATATTAAGAATAGAACTTTACTTTTGTTGTTTGTCAAAACATTCCATTTAAAACATGTAAAATGATTCTTTTTGAAAACCATTGAAAATAAAATAAAAATATTCATTAAATGAAATTTATAAATATTTTATTTTCATATAATTTTTCTTTTATAAAATCATTTTAAAAACATAGACATGAAAAAAAAATATTTGTAAGGAAAACATTAAAAGAAATTTTTTTAAAAGAAAAGTCCCTTATCAATTTGGAAATATTTTAATCATAAGCCCCATGAAAGAATATAATTGCAAAAACTATAAATACCATGAGAATAGATAAATTAATTATATAACATTTCAAAGGGTCATTATATACATCTATTATAAGAGCATAGGTTTATAACATCAAAATACGTCTCAATGAAAGGAAATTGAAATGAAGTCCCTTACCTTGAGTTTGACTTGTCACATATGTCTCTATATTCATGAATAATAAAATTATATTGATTATTTAATTTCATGATTTTTTTTCAATTTTATTATTAATTTTATTTCACTTATTACCATTTTATATATAACTACTTAATCAATTAAATTTACATCAGATGTTTTGACCATATTCAGCTTATGTGTCAAAAATGACTTTGGTAGGTTGACTATGGTTAAAGAGGTCATTATTTAAAAATCTCCAGAATAATAATCATAATTTTTTATAATATTTATAAATGAATTATACTTTTAATACCAATAATTAAAGACTTATTTTTGAAAATAAATATGTTAAAATTTTGAAGGTGGTAGACCATACATACGTATGAATAACTTTTCTTTTTTTCAATGATCATTATGAAAAAATAGGCAAGTAATATTTTATCTTTATATTATGATTATAATATAATATATAACATATTATTTATCTAAATATAATTATATATATATCATTCAATTGGTATGGTGATGAAAATAGAGTCACAACACTTCATAAAGGCGGTAGTCCATGCATTCACAAACGATGTTATCATTTATTAATGAGTGAAAAGGTAATAAATAAAATGATATATTATCTTTTAATAATAACAAATATTTCATTAAAATCATAATTATTCCATTTATAGCACATATATTCATTATTTTTACCCTTATTACCATCCATGTAAAGTGTTAGTGAAAATAAGTCACATCGCTTCGGGAAGCGGTAGTCTGTCGTACACACGAATGATGGTATAATATCCCCTAAAGAATGGAAATTAAAAATTTATATATGATAAATAAATCAAAAGGTATAATTATTTTATGAATATCATATATATAATTTATATCCACCATCATACCCAACTGTGAGAGGTGGTAATGGAAAAATGAATGACATCAGTTTGCGAGGCGATAATCTTCCTTACACACAAATGATGATTTAATAACCCATTTGATGGAAGAGGATGAGTATTTAGCTTATGAAACTGACATAATCACATAAAAATATATGTAATATTTTTTTATATAATCATAGTTTAACAATATCTTAATGTGATTGTGGAAGAAATAAAAAAAATGATCGTTGAAGAACATTACCTCTTCTTTGGGTAACTTCTTTTGGTTTGCACCAAATTCCTTCCTTGGTTGGATTTATGCCTAGAATAAGGATTTTAGGATTATAGGATAGAATTATAGAAGTTATTTTGGAATTTATTTGATGAAAAAATTATTTTTTTAATGTGTAAATAGAGGTGGATAGGGGGTGGCCTTTTATAAGTGAGTTGAGTGCCACACTTACAATTTTTAAAAGGAATGAATTCCACCAATGTTTTTTTTCATATCACAAGGCTCAAATAATGAAAAATTATAGATAATATAAGGTATAAGGTAGATAAATTTACAGTAAATAGATTATAAAAATGTTTTTAGGTCATTTTAACCCTTATAATTTTAGTTCAACCCCTTGGTAAATCAATTTTTACCTTAATCGCGTTAATTAATTTTTATTATTTTCATTATTCATTTTGGTCAAAAATTAAGTTTACCGTATCAAAAAATATAAATTATGATTATTAAAAATATGGAATCAATTTTATCAAATTCAATTTACATAAGTGGAAAAGGATAATTTAAAACAAAACCTGTAGATGTGATAAAAAAACAGGTTTTCAAGGAGAGTATTTTTTTAAGAAAAAGATGATTTTATATTATCTATATGAAAAATAATAATCATTTTATAGAAATAAATTAATATTTAATGATATATAATATAAAAATTTCATTTAAAATATTCCCCATTCTGTATTATTTTAATCAATTAAAATGGAGAAACACCATGCATTTTAAAACAATATTTAAAAAAATTCATTTTTTAAACCAAAAAACAAACTTATACTAAAAACTAATTTAAATTTGATTAAAAGTTAATTATGTTTATTAAATATAACTAAATAATAACTATTTTACATTAAATCATATTCAAAACACATTGGGACTTTTAAAATACTTAAATTATAGAAAAGAAAAGTCTTTTTTTACAAAAATCAGTATTTTTCACTATTCACTGAAAAATGAAATATTTTAGAAAAATACAAAAAATTCACCCTAAGGTAATTTTGGTATTTTTATTTAAAAAATTAA
The DNA here is from genome assembly GCA_963277665.1 of Viscum album. Classification (NCBI taxonomy): domain Eukaryota; kingdom Viridiplantae; phylum Streptophyta; class Magnoliopsida; order Santalales; family Viscaceae; genus Viscum; species Viscum album. The sequence continues at coordinate 1,478,256,901 of OY728127.1, read as the reverse complement.
TTTAATTTTATAAAATAGTTTTTCTGAAATTGTTAAAAATAAATTTTAAATTACGTGCATGAAGCGTGACTAAACCATCTTTTAGAAAAAATATAGTTTTTCCTATATCATTTATTTTTTATTTTAATTGATTCTTATTTTATTTATAATAAATAGATAAACATAATTTTAATAATTTATTTAGTACTATTAATAATAAAAAATTTAATGGTATACTGTATTGTTGTTCATTTCTACTCGGCGTTGTGTGTTCTGCAAGCTATCAAAGAGATTAAATATATTGAAATATATTTCATGGGTTGTTTAATATTAGTGTTCAGTGTCACATGCACTATAAAAAACATATTATTTTAAATTACTAGGGTGTTTCATCATTATCACCTTAAATAAATTACATCCTCACAATTTAAACTTGATCTTAGTAATTAAGAGTTTGACATTTTGAAATACCATTGTCAAAAAACCCACATCGTAAAAAGGTTAATAAAACATCCTCTTGATAAATGTAAAAGGGAAGTATGAGGTTCATATGGAATAACAAAAAACTAGGTTCAAAATGAAGATAACATTGGTGGAAAGTAAATATATATACATGAAATAAAAGAATAAATAATTATAGAGAGTGATTGAGGTCATTGATTACAAGCAACTGAATGATCACTAGAAATTTAAGGGCCACAAAACCATAAAAATGTGATGATTTAAATGATCATATGATTTATCATATATAAAATTAATATGATATTTTTTTTTGTTTCAGGATCCTTTTCCTAAAGTTGAGGAATTATTTTACTATCTATGAAGTTAAGGAAAAATACTTACTTGATACATATCTATTTCATAAGCACAACTTCATCCTTTGGTTGTGCTTTTATAAATTTCCAATTCATTCCTTACTCTAAGAAATGAATATCTAAAAATGATTTTTTATGTCTAAAGCACTAAAATTCACTTTTAATGGATCATAAGATCTATAAAATAGTGATAAGTCTTTCGATATATCAATAACTATTTTAAAAAACCAATATAATTAGAACATGTTATCCAATATAATAAATTAATCTATAAACCTCAAAAGTAACACTACTAGTTCATCATTAATATGCATTTTTCGAATCATTTAACTAAAAATAATGTCATATTAACCTGGACATTGCATAGGCTAGTGGTATGTGCTAAACCCTTATCATCCTTTGGTCATGAGTTCAAGTTGTAATGAATTTTTTTATCAATTTAAATTCCATTTTTATAATTAGATAACACAATACAAACATTATAAATTTTTAATTAATAAGTGGTATTTATAGAAATTAAGTAACCTATACCAATAGAATAGTAACTTGACTATTGGAATAATAATGTGACCATTGAGAACAGTAACCCATCTAATAGTATATTAAACTCACCTATGAAATTATAAATAAAATATAGGGATCTTATAAACGAAAATATGATATATTTATATCATAGTATAAGTAAATAAATGTTTTAAAAATGATAAATTAAGTCTTAGTATTTTTGTGACAATGAAATGTTTATTTACAATTTTATAATTAATATAATTATTTTATTTTTATTTTCATAAAATAGATTCATAAATTAATATTTTTTTGTATTATGATTATAAGATAAATTTATGTGAATTTAATAAATTTTTCAAAGTGTCATAAAATCAAATATAATTTTAAAATCTATATTTTTAGAATAAATGATGATTTTAATTAAAATTAAATTTATCATATTTAGAAACTTATTTTCATAAAATGGAGTCCATTTTTGAATTCTATAATTTGAAAATTGGTTAGGGTGAATTTTTGAGATTTTTCTAAAATATTTGAATTTTTGGTGAATAGTGAAATACAATAATTTACAATATTTAACAAATACATGAATTATTGAGTCATGAATGATGTATGAATGATGTAATACCATAATCTATAACTATACTTAATTATTTAATATATTTAATGATAAGGATCAAAACTATTAGTATTCTTTATCCAAAATAATAAAATAATGAATATAATAATAAAAAATACCCCTCTCCTCCTCTTATAAATACCACCCCTCACAACCACTTATACTCACACCTTAAAAGGATTTAAGATTGTAAAAATTATTCCCAATCCTCTTCCCAAGTATCTCCCACAGGTCTATGAGCCATTAGTCTCAACAAAAAAACCAAACCCATTTTCACTATGGAGGTTCTCATGGAGAAGAGTTCAAGATGTAAAATCCTTTTTCATTTTATTTTAATTTATTTTAAATTTCTTTTATTTTCTTATCCTATAATCATTTACCTATATCAAAGTGGCATTATAACTCTAGTATATTTTATATACTTGAATTTTATTGTGTTAATTGAATAATCCATCATCAAACCTTTTCCTTCTTCCTTTTATTTTAATAAAAATGAAAACATCATCTCTGATGTGTTGATTTACCGCCATCATAGATGATGCATTTTAATTTTCCATTATCACCTTCAAGGATTGTCATGAAACTATAATTACAGTTAAAAAATATTTTATTACACATATTATAAGTAATATAATTTTTTTGAACCAATATATAAACCTGGTATTAGATAAAATGGTATAAGTTTGTGATGGTTGTAAAAACCACCAAAATAAATTAAATCATTTTAATTAATGTTTTATCTAATAATCATCCTCATACCATATAAAAAAATGATATATAAAACCATTTAAACATTTATAAGTTCATTAAAACCATATAATTTCAATTCTAGAGTATTATTCTCATTTACATGAACTCCCATACTTGTATACAAGCAAACTGATCCGGAATACCAAGAAAACAAATACTCTTGAAATGATAGAATTGAACTCTATAACTCATCATAATGGAAATAAAAAAACTTAAAAAATCATAATAAATTAAATACATGTATAAGAGTTAATTAATTAATTAATTAATGGATTTAATTTGGTTTTCTAGGACATTTAGTATAAGTGCAGAAAACATTTAGAGATAAAGTAAGGGATTCTCTCTGAACCTCCCAATTAGCCTTGGGTTATGCCTTCCCATTATTTACACCAATGTAAATATATATTATTATCAAATAATTCTTCCATATTATGTGTATATGTTCAGAAAATATGTATCTAGATCTATTCATCCTTCTTTGATGGGGAAATACATTCTTTATAAGGTTCGATTTTCAATTCTTCCCGACAAGAAAGCTCAATTAAAAAGAACTTCCCAATTTCCTACCCATTTTCAAGTACACTCCATTATATGTATCAAGACAACAATGTTTTTATAAAGTAACTATTTTTATTAGGAAAAATTATATTTTTTCATTTTTGGTTATATGCAAAAATTTATGAATTTTCCCACTTTAAAGACTTTGTAATATTTTTTCTTAAACCACTAGTGTAAAAAACATATTTCACGTCAGGTTTTTAGATTTTGAACATCAGTTTTAGGGGAGAAATTATTATAGGTGATTTAAAAAATCATATTTTTTTAACACCGGTTTATATAAACAATGTTAATTTTTTTTAAAAAGGTGAGGCAAGCCTCTTTATTCAAATAAGATCCAAAACATGGAACAATAAGGGAATGGGGTCAGACAAGACACACTACCCTCATTCTAAAACATAAAATGTCAATGACATCAGTAATAAAATTCAAGAGGATTATACTCATCATAATCCCAATCAGACTCATCTTCCAAGGGACTGAAAGAATTACCTCGAGCCTTTCTCCCACTGGAGATGGATCTAGTCACCATAGTGGGCTTCAGATGTGAGTAGTCTTTCCTTGGTCAGGACTTTGTCATTGAGGGATAAAAGACTTCCTTGGCAACTGATTTACCTTTAACAGCGTCCTGATAAGAACATTTCTTTGGCGAACCATCATTATCTGTGTTAGACCATTTCCCCCCAATATTCATTATGTTCCACTACTTGTTGAGTTCCTCAATAATTTGTGAGCCTACATCCGAAGATTTGTAAGCATCCATGTCAGGGTTAATGATAAAGGCATCATTCTTTACTTGGGTTTTAGTATCATTATGTTGGTTATTTTATAAGAGATGTGAAAAGTGACATACCATGTTGGTCTTTTATGTCAGTTATTTTATAATCGACATAAAAACTTAGTTTTTTATGTCGGTTCTTTTATAACCATTGTAAATTATCTATTTTTTACATCAATTATAAAATAAACGATGTAAAAAATTCATTATTTTAATTTTCAAATATGATCACTCCATTAGATAATAATACATGATCGTTAAAAGGAAAAAAGATCACAGAAACATAATGGAATTTAGACAAAGAAACTTAAATCATAGAAATAATTTTCAATATTGTTGTACTCTTCATAGATATAGTTTTTTTTAATGAAATATCTCATGAGGAAAATAAAGCTGTGGTGGTTTAGGCATAATTTTAAACTCTGAACGAACCATTTTTATTTTAATGTCATATGAAGAGGGATCCTTTATGACAAGAAAAATAGAATAATTAAATAGGGCATCAATTGAGAAAACTAACCAAAAACAAATTAAATCATTGAAAAATAATTATAAATACCCTATTGAGTTCCCTAAAGGAAGAATGGATGGAATGATGATAACAATTTGAAGAGATGAATCAGTGGGATGTTGATGATGGTCGAAAGAGTTGATTGTGAAAGGAATACATGTGGAGCATGAAAGCATATAAATTCACTTGAAAATTGAACAGTGGTACAATAAATTATACATGTAAATTGAAAATTTCAAAGGCACGTTTTAAAAAAACTGAATTCTTGTTTAGTGAGAGCTGAAATTCCATATTTTACATTGGTTATTTTAAAACTGATGTGAAAAATGACATTTTTAGACCAATTTTTAGATAAATGATGTGAAAACATACATTTTCATTTTAAAAACCCAATATTAACAACCATTTTTCGCATTAGTTATAAAAAAACAATGTTAAAAATGTTTACTGACATAAATTTAATTTCCCAAGATTCTATTTGACAATATGTAGATCTCAAATAGACTTACAGTTCAAAAGTTATGGCTCTCATAAGATGGAATTTTTTAAGTCTTGGTTTAGATATAATCAACTTCTAACACCCATAAATTTTGATCCATAAGTCCATTTTAGCTCCACCACCACTCAAATAGAAACATGTAAAATGAGATACAAATTTTTCAAAATTTTCCATGTTGGTTATGAAATAACATACCTGAAAAACAACTTTTGATATTGGTTATCAAAAAACCGATGTTAAAACTATTCTTTGAGGAATTTTGATGTCGGTTATCAAAAAATTGATGTTAAAATCTATTTTCACATAAGTTTAAATAAGTCATTAAAAATGTTTACCAAAATTTAATTAATTTTAAAATATTTGAATTAACTATTTGTATAGATAAAATAGAGTTACATTTCAAAAGTTATGGCCATTATAAGTTGTACTTTTCTAAGACTTCATTTAGATATAATCAACTTTCGACGTCCATAACTTTTGATTCGTAAGTCTGTTTTAGCTCCACCACCACTCAAATGAAAGATTGTAAAATGATTTTTAATTTTCTAAAAAAATTTCATGTATATTATTTAAGAACTAATGTGAAAAATCATGAATATGAAGTTTTCATTTTGGTTATTAAATAACCGACGTGAATAACCCATTTTTCACGTCGGGTATTTAAAACCGATGCGAAAAGGTCATGAAAATTAGTTTTTCACATAAGTTAATATATAAAAATGTGAAAAGGTGATAGAAATTTCTTTTTTATGTCTATTATATAATAAATTATGTAAAAAATCAATTTTCATAGATTTTTACATCAGTTCTAAAAAGAAGACGTGAAAAAGTAGACATTATAAATAGTTTTTGTACTAGTGAACCACACTAAATAGGATTTTTTGTAATGTTTCTTAAAAACAATTTTTACATGTTTTAAATTTAGTTGAACATAATTTATCATGATATATTCCTATTTTTCCTTATGAATGTCCATGTATGATTTAAATAGATTCTTTCATGGAAACTTTTATGATACACCCATTTGTTATGTTGTATTATATGATTAAGATACCCATTTATTTCCATGGGTAACCCTTATGTTTATATTTTATTCTTTATGTGGAACACATATTCTAAAAATGTTATGATGGGTTCACCTAGATAGTTCTACAATGAATTGGGTAATGTTTAGTCTCATGAGAGGTCATGTTGGACATAAAGTGAACCTAATTCCTTTATGGGACTTTTCCCACCATGTACAATAGTCTTGGAAGTTAGTCTTGACTCATGCTTATGTCATATTATATGTTGCTGGCACATTACTATGTTTCCATGATTATATGATTCCATGTTCTTTATGTTATTCTTCTATATGTTAATTCATGTTCTGAGCCTTTTTATTTCATTATGTTATTCCTTATAACCCTTGTGTTATACTTTATTTCTATGTTTATTCCCTTACTGGTCTTTTTAGATCTTCCATTTTTTCATGTATTCCCCTATTTATCATATGAATATGTAATATCTAAAAGGAAGTTAGGATATTTTTATGGAGATTAAATAAAAGATTTTTATTTTGGCTTTATAATTTCTAATTATGTACCTAATACTTTAAATACATTAGACTTTACGATCCTTGGTTGTATTTCATGTTTAAGTATGCTTAAAATCATGTAAAAATATGTGTAAAAGGTTAGGGATGTTATAGTTGGTATTAGAGAATGATATAGTTATTTTTGGGTTTTAGGATTATAAAACTTTAACAATAACCCCAAGGATGATTCTATCACCATAGATAACCTAGATTGAAACTTAGGGAATCACATGTTATGATATACTTTCCAATATAAGTTTATCCTTTTAGGTTAAATGTTTCATTTTTATATATTTATTATCTAAGTATTTAATCCCCCCTAATTATGCTTTCTTTTTCCCAATTAGTGACTGGAAATTGGAGAACCTGTGCCAATAATCAATGTGATTGGAAATGTGACGATTTTACTAATGAAATGCCAAATATTATGGGAATGGGTGCTCAAAACTTCAAGATAGTATGAGAATAACTGGATCAAGTTATGAATAATAACTTGAATTGTGTGTAATTCCCTATTTCTCTTTAGAAATAGAATGTTTTGGTCAAATCCTTAATATAAAAAAGGACTCCCTTCTTTAGAGGATCTTATAATCCCATCATCGTAGAACAATAGATTAACTCCATGGAGAAGATATTCTATTTTCTTCAATACTAAAAAGAAGATAAAGTTATATTAGAGGTCTATATTTTTGATGGGGAAGTTGATCAGTGGTGGAAACTAATAAAAAAAGTCTAAGGAAGAAATTGATTACACGGAATGAGAATATTTCAAGAAAATATTTTCAATAAATATCTTACATGAAATCTCTATTATAAGATAGAAAGGGAGTTCCTCATACTAAAGCAGAAGGAAGAAAAGTCTATCAGGTTATATGAGGAAAATATTAAAAGGATTTCATGATATTCCTCTAACTTTTTCATGAACACCGAATGTAAATTGGATTGCTTATTTAGTGGACTAAAGACGAGTCTATGAAAAGCCTTAGAAATCTGATACATTGAAAGATATGAGGTGATTATCTATTATTACCTTAAGGTTTAAATGGATATCTAAGACTCTCAGTTGTCTCATGGTCCTAGATATAAAAAGTATAAAATGAAGTTTAACATAGGAGGATCAATAGATAAATACCATGATAGAAAGAAAATCCAACACCCCACATGTAAAAAGTGTGAGAAGAAGCATCCCGGGGACTATCTAAAGGGAAATAAGAGATGATTTAAATGTGAACGATTAGGGAATATGGATAATAATTACTAATAGGATATGAAGAATCCCATAAATGTGGAGGAATAAATGAAAGTTCAGATCAACACTCAACTTGTAGTGCAGTGTTTCAACTGCAAGGAGCATGAGCATTATGCTAGACTTGACCTAATCCAAGGGTTTTCAGCAGCAATAAAAACAAAAAACCTAAAAGGTAACAAGGAAGGGTATATTATATCATGAATTATTAGGTGTAAACCAAAAATGATATGGTGATAGGTACAAAGGTTATTAATTAAATAATAGATAATATACTAATTGATTCTGGTTCTATGAATTTATTCATATCTTGTAAGTTTTATAGAACTATTAAAACACCACCTCAAAATATAGAGGTTAGTTATCTATGAGAAAAATAAGCAGGGAAATTATTTAATCAAAATTATATAACTCCTCCCCAATTACTTTTTGTGGACTAAACCTTCCAGAAAATATTGTCTTACTTCATTTGGTGGAGTTTGATGCAATATTGGGCTTGGATTGGATGTCCTTATACAAATCCAAAATCAATTTTTGAGAAAGGGAGATCACTCTTCATATCCCAAAGCATACTCTAATTTTGTACAAGTGTAAGGTGGATAATGAATCTCCTTTAGAATAATCATCTCAATTTTGGATATTATTTCCATATGACCAAGCATATCTAGCTCAAGTGATTGAGATAAAGGAGAGGATCATGTTTGAAGACATTACCATTATGAGGGATGAAACTGATGTGTTCTTTGAAGAATTACCTGGTATTCTACTTAAATGAGAGGTTGAGTTCTCAATTTAAATAATTCCTAGATCTGTGCTTATAGAAAAGACTCCTTATAGAGTGGACACTATTGAGTTAGAGGAACTAAAGAATAAGTTACAAGAGAATATGAACAAGGGGTTTATATGCCTGAGTGATTCACCATGGGGTGTCCTAGTTCTCTTCATCAAGAATAAGGATGGATCAATTCAACTCTACATAGATTATAATGAGCTCAAAAAAATCAAAATAATGAAAAAGTATCCCCTTCCACTGATAGATTTGTTGTTCGATCAACTATGTAGGGACAAGTATATCTCTACGGAGAACCTTTGGTTGAGATGTCACCAATTAAAGGTAAGGAATGAATATATTCTCAATACCGTCTTTTAAACAAGGTAAAAACACTATGAGTTTATAGTAATTCCTTTTAGACTCACTAATTATCTAAAAATATTCATGGATTTAATAAGTATAGTATTTAGAGATTACCTCGAATTTTTTTTGGTATTATTTATTCATGATATTATGATATAATTCAAGAGAAAAGAGGAACATGAGAAGATTTTTAATACTATGATAAAGACTTTGGGAAGGGAGAAACTATATGAAAAGTATAATAAATGGGAGTTCTGTATGTAAGAGGTATCATTCTTGGGGAATGTTATCACCAACAAATGAATATATATGGACCCTTCCAAAACAAAGGTAATCGATGAATGGCCCAAAACAAAAAATATAACGTAGATAAAAAGTTTCCTTGGTCTATATAGGCATTAAAAATGATTTGTTAAGAACTTATCATGATTATAAAACCCATTAACCACACTGAATTAGAAAGGAGTGATGTTTTTTTCGTCCGGTTAATGTGAAGACTGCTTCAAAGATTTGAGAAAGAGTCTTATCACCACACAAGTACTCACACATATGACAAGTAGAGAACTCATTGTGGTATATAGTGATGATTCAAAGAAAGTATTAGGATTTTTACATGATTTGGAGTTGGAATCTATGATCATTGAATTGAAAATTTTTCAGAATTATCTATATGGGGAGAAGTGTGAGATATATGATGATCATAAGAGCCTCAAATATATATTCACACATAAGGAGATTAATATGCACCAAAAAATATAGTTATATCTCATCAAAGATTATGACTGTTCAATCCACTACTATCTTGGTAAAGCAAATAAAGTAGAAGATTCTCTAAGTAGAAATGATCCTGTAACATTATCAATGATGAGAATTGAAAAGGATCCAATCTTCTTGTATTTGTAAAGGATAGACATGAGAATCATTAAGGGAGGAATATCATCAATAATTTTTGAAATTATTTCCCAATCATACCTCATGGATAAAATAAATGATTCTCAAAGAAATGATGTGGAAATTCAGAAAAAGGTGGAATCTATCAGTATAGAGAAATCCTCAGATTTCAAAATTGATGAGGAATGAGTTATAATATTTGGGTCAAAACTATGTGTACCATCCAATCCAGAGATAAATTACGATATTTTGAATGATTTACATAGCCTAACGTTTCTATTCACCCAAGGATCACAGAGATGAATCGAGATCTCTAAGAGAACTTTTGGTGGGACAATATGATGAAAGTGATCAATAAATATACATCAAAGTTCCTAGTATGTTAGTTGGTGAAGGCTGAAAGAAAAAACTATAAGGGGATGATGAAACCATTTCCCATACCAACATGGAAATGGGAAAACATCATCATGGACTTTTTCACTGGACTTAAGAAGACATCCAGATCAAACAATTCTATATGGGTTGTTATGGATCATTTTAAAAGATAGACCACTTTATTGTATTTTGATAAGACTTCTCACTCAATAACATTTCATGGATATACATCAAATAATTAGTGAGGCTACATGGAGTAGCACTATCTATTGTATTCGATTGAGATTTGAGACTTAACTCCATGTTTTGGAAAAGTCTCTAACATACTCTAAACATTGAGATGAACTTAAGTTCAACCTATCACCCTCAAACTATTGGCTAGTCTGAGAAGACTATTAAGACACTGTAATAAATGTTGAGATCATATTATAGGGAATTTAAATGAGGATAGAGCGAATATCTACCTCCGGTTATTTACTCTTACAACAACTGTTTACACTCGAGCAACTAAATGGTTATATATGAAGCCTTTTATTGGAAAAGATGAAAAACACCATCATGTTGGAATGAAGTTAGTGAACATAAGATACTAGGACCTAAAATGGTTGAAGAAATTGTATAAAAGTTGAAAAACATTCATCAGTACATCAAGGTAGCTCAAATTCGATAGAAGATCTATGAAGACAATCACTAATGGGACCTAGATTTTAAGGTTGGAGATATGGTACTCCTCAATATATCTCCATGGGAGAGGATCATGAAATTTGGGAAGAAAGGAAAGACGAGTCCTAGGTACATCATCCCCTTCTATATTCTTGATCATGTTGAAGTTATGGCCTATCTAATAACACTTTCACATACCATGTATCAAGTACATGATATATTCCGCATATCCCTCTTGAGGAAGTACATACTAGATCCCTCACATGTACTAAATCCGGAGGTGGTACAATTGGAGAATGACCTCTCATATTAAGAGAAACTGATGAAGATATTAGACTGTAGAGATAAAGTTCTGTATAACAAGAACACTCACATAGTCAAAGTACTATCGCATAACCACATGTAAGAAGAGGCAACATGGGAACTAGAGGAAGTGATGAAGGATAAGTACCCTCACCTGTTTTCACCTTAGTATGTTTAATGAAATTTTGAGGGTGAAATTTCATAAGGGGGGAAGAATATAATGACCCAAAATTTTATCAATGTAAATTCCCCTCTTATAATTAGATAACACGATACAATATTTATAAATTAATAATGAAATAATTGGTATTTATAGAAATTAAGTAACCTATACCAATGGAATAGTAACTTGACCGTTGGAATAATAATGTGACCATTAAGAACAGTAACCCATCCCATAGAATAATAACCTCAACTATAAAATTATAAATAAAATTTAGGAATTTTATAAAGGAAAATATGATATATTTATATCATGGTATAAGTAAATAAATGTTTTAAAAATGATAAATTAAGTATTGGCATTTTTTTAAAACGTAAATGTTTATTTACAAATTTATAATTAATATATTGATTTTTTAAAAAATATTTTTTAAAAATAGATTCATAAATTAATATTTTTTTATTATGATTATAAGATACTTTTATGAGACTTTAATTATTTTTTCAAAGTTTCATAAAATTAGATGTAATTTTAAAATATGTATTTTTTGAATAAATGATGATTTTATTTAAAATTAAATTTATCATATTTAAAAACTTATTTTCATAAAATGGTGTCCATTTTTGAATTCTAAATGTCAAAAAATTATTAGGGTGAATCTTTTGTATTTTTATAAAATAGTTGAATTTTTGGTGAATAATGAAATATGGTAATTTACAGTATTTAGGAAGCACATAAATTTTCGAGTCATGGGAGATGTATGGTTTATGTAAGACCATAATATAGAAATATCGTTAATTATTTAATATATTTATTTATAAGTATAAAAACTATTTATATTATTGAGATAAAATAATAAAATAATAAATATAATAATAAAAAATACCCCTATCCTCCCTTATAAATACCACCCCTCACCACCTCTTCTCATGATACATTCCAAGCCTGGATGATTTTCCAAATTCTACCCAATACTCTAATAAAGTCTCTCCCCCATATCTTGGAGCCTTTTTTCTCAACGAAAGTCTAAACCCATTTTCTCTAAGGTGGTTCTCAAGGAGAATAAGTTCAAGAGGTAAAATTATCTTTTATTTTATTTTAATTTATTTTCAATTTTATTTATTTTCTTATCCTCTCCTCACATACTTATCCCAAAGTGTAATTATAACTACAGTATCTTTTACATACTATGATTTTATTGTGTTAATGGAATAATCCATAATCAAATCTCTCCCCTCTTCCTTATTCTTCTAAAAATGAAAACATCATCCATGATGTGTCGATTTAATGCCATCCACTACTAGAAAAAAAGGATATAACCATGGTTTATAACCTTGGCTATAGAAACTAAAACTGTGGCTATAGGTAATAGCCACATTTTTTCCGACCGTGGATCCTATTGGTGTGGCTATAGGGGAAAACTTATAACCACAGTTACAAACGGTGTCTATAGACTTATAGACACGGTTACAAATTGTAGCCATACACTTTTCCACATAGATCTATTTCCATAGTTTAGAAACATGGCTACATAATGAACTCTCCCAAAAAAACTAGATCAAATGCCACGATACTTAGTAAAAAAATCCCTATCTAAAACCCCTTATTTTCAGAAGACAGAAAAACCTGCTCTACCACACCCCTATTCGCTGATCCCTACCTACAACCCTCTTCACTGCTCCCTCTATACTCCCTACCCACTACTCTCAGCCTCCCTACCTCCACCCTGCCTCCCTGCACAACCGCTACTCCATGCTCTCCGCCCCTTCCTATGTGCCTCTACCTTGATCCCTACCTCCTTTCCCCTACCTCCATGCCTCCGCCCTATTCCCTAACTCCCTACTCATAAATGTATATAATATTCAAAGTCAGAGCTCACCAGTTCAAGATTCATCATTGAACATAAAAACAATCTTCAAATAAACATATGATGTTCTATCCACATCTAAATATCATGTTCTATCCAAAAAATATTCCATTATCATAAAATTTTATAAAATTCTTTGAAAACATTCCACCAGGTAAAAATTTTAGTAAAACAATGAAAAGAGGAAAATATTTCATCAATGAAATGTATATTTACAATAGATCATAAAGAAGTCATTATAAGAATGAAGTTTTCCCATTTTTTATTGTAGTAAAACAATGAAAAAGTTCCAATCTAATAAAGAAAGACTTTGTTTGATATGTAAAATGTTTTGAAAGGTTCAGTCATATCTTCAAAGGGTATTTACATTTTCATAAAAACAACAACCATCATTAAATACACAGTTTAATATCTCACCCAAATCATATTCATGTATTTCAATGAAAAACATATGCCAAATCAAATTTTCAAATTTTTGTTCAAATATAATTATTTATAAAAATTAGTTAATGAAAAAGAGAAAATAGACTCATAGAAAATTTTAAATATCAATAAAAACTAAGGAAACTTTTTTTTCTTTCCACTAAAAATTTCATCACAATTTTTACACGAATTTAATCCACTTCTCTAACTTCAATTCAAGAAAAATTTTCAGTTCGAGTGAAACAAATAGATTTTAGTGGAATTAATATTTTAATAAGGGGAACTTTAAATTATAACTCTCCAAATGTTCCCCATAATTGATGGTTTATGATAATCTATAACACAAAGAAATTTTATTACTGAAGGCTTTTATGAATTATGGACTGTTGTAGTGTGATGAATTCTGGCCACTATAATTCATCATTGAAGGATGATGCTAGAAAATTTATTGGCATTTCATCTCCTAAACAAATCCTATTTTTTAGTAATTCAATAATGATTAAGAGTTGTGATAAATATATAATTCATGCATGTGACATACCTAACAAAATATGAAGCACATGGTTGACATGTTAAAAATAAATTAATCTGATGGGTAACTTGTATTAAATCGTTATCGAAGTCTAGAAAAAAATCTATCTACAAGAAAAAAATTATTTCATAAATAGATAAAACATGATTCAATTGAATAAATTATTCATATAAAAATATCATGTCCATTGTTTCATACACAACTATCTATATTTTTCATGTTTAGAATGTTAATATAACGCAACATGTAGGAATAATGTTGAAAAAAATATATTATAGTATATGACAATGTGTATGTATTTTAATATTTTTATAAGCATAAGCATAAGAACTATAAACATTAAAATGTCTATATATTACTGTATATCTAGAAACATAAGAAATCATATGCACTAACAAACATAAAAATGTGTATTATTTAAGTTTTGGTATACGCATTACTGTAATAATGACCATAAACATAAGCATATGTATGTAAATAATAAAGTTTATCTATAAGAATAATCCAAACCAAATGATTTTTTTTATGATTTATATATTATTGTATTTTTTAAAATAATTTTTTATTATAGTATTTGAAATTCAATATGTATTAAGCATGTCTATAAACATAATCATAGGAATTTTCACTGTTAATTTGATAATGTGATCATATTGCATCTAAGTATTAAAGAAGAAGCATAAAAATATGCACTATCAACTTCAAAATGTGTGTATTTTAGTAATTTCACAATGATTAGAATGATCATAGGAATAGGCATAAACATATGTATATATGTATTCAATATTTTTATAAACATGAGCATAAGAAGATGCAGAAGTACTTGATTAGAAATATATATTATAGTATTATAGTGTTTTTATAATATAATTGAAGCATAAGTATAAGAACTGTAAAAATGTGTATCTTTTAATATCTGTTGGGATGTATATATTATAGTTTTTTTAATGTGTATCTTTTAGTATTTATGTAATAATAAGTTGGTGCATAAGCAGAGGTAATTTAAGAATGAAAAAATGTTTGTATGATAGTATTTGTGTTGGTATCAAAATTAATATTTGAATAAATATAAGCATATGTATAAGGATATATATCTTTTATTTATGAATTATATACCTTTGTCCCTTGAAAGTGAAATCACCTTTGTTGTGAATTGATTTCACCCTGATCTGGTGAAATCACCTCTCAAATTCCAGTCACAACCCCATCTACTAGTTTAATTATCACTCAATTCTCACACACCAACATATATATGAACATAACTCTATATAATCTTGATGTGTGAATTCATAGTTTAAATAATAATAATCATTGAGTTCACTAGTTATCCACCTCCCTCATATAAAATAAATAGAATACTCTTTGATTGAGAGAACACTCCACTCACTCCCCTAGAAATATCATGCTCACCACTCTGCATCCAATCCCCTAATCCCACCATACATCAATGAACTAAATAATGGGAAATTTATTCCACTAACATGAAGGAAATAAATGTAAAATAAGGATGAGAATAATTTTCACCCATCCAAAGCACTCTTATCTAGCATCTTTTTCACAAAGCCACCAACCATGGATCTACTTTTCCAGCATCATCATTTGATTCTCCACCTTAGTCTTAAGGCTTTCATAACCATCAATGCATATACTCATACGAATACTATTATTGTACTGCTACCCTCAATTGCAACAGATACAAACAACGAAATCATCCACTTTATGATTACTAAGGAAGACTCATGCACAACCACATGAAGTCATGATTGTAGTTAACAAATATAGTGATATTTAAAGCTTTGGACACCATATAAAAATATGCAATACATCACTAGTTTCAGAAACCAAAACCACTCCAAAAAAATAGAGTAAAACAAAAACACTTTATTAGAATCTCATAGAACAACAATCCAAATGACCCCCCATCAAAAACACTATCCCACATATCCCAATGGACAGAAGCAATTCTACACATAAAATATAAAAGGGAAATCCAAGTAGGTCTTATAAGAACTAAACAAAGTGGTATGTTATATATTTTGGACATTGAAAACATTCCGATATTTTAATGATTTTTTCTTGATGACATGTTTGGGGTTCCAATATAGTTTTTCATTTAGAATAGTAATTAAGAGATTGTAGAATAGCTCAAAATAATTAATGATGTAAATTTCATGGATAATATCAAGGAACAACACATTGATTTCTCTGTGAAACCAAAGGAAAACCTATCATTTTAGACCCATGGGGATACTTGACTTCTACAATTCTATTTTTTCTACCATTGATAGATGTAAATTTTTTCATGATGTAGTGGAGAATTCATACTCAGAAGTCATAATTTTTTTTTTTATATTATAAAATGGAAGGGAAAGTGAGGCCATGGCTATGGGAGATGCCAAAATGGAAGGTAAAGTGAGGCCATGGATAGGGGAGACACCTAATTTAATGAGAGTAGAAAATGGGAGAATTAAGGGTCAAAAATAAAATATTTAATATTTATAAAATCATACATTTTAATAGAACAAGGAATCCCATACGGTTTGGCAACATGATTTTAAAAACCATGTTCCAACTATGTGGGGATACCCTCTTCACTAACTTGAGTCATTGGGTATCATTCATCATCCATCAATTCTTCATAGGAAATATCACTGATCAAACTCCCCTGCTATCATATGTTGATAATGGATTTATTTATACAATAGTTAGATTAGAGTTTAGAAATATAATTAAAAAAATAATCTTATAAATAAAAGAATATTTCTTTCAAGTTATCATACATGGTGAAATGGATAGAATTAGTGAAAAATTGATTCTCTAAAATGACTTATTTTCAGATTAATTATCTTAGAACTAATAGAAGTATTATGTAATATAAAAAAATCTCACAGATATTAGAAATTTTATGGAATGAAAAAAATATGTTGGATAAGGTGAAAAAACTAGGGTTTGATGGAATTGGATGATATGTTATAATGATAAATAGTAAAAGAATTAATAGATATATGATTTTTGTGTGAAAAATCATAGAAATAAAAGTATTGATAAGATAGAGAGAGTTTTAAATATCCAAAGATGTGATATGAATGTTTATTGGGATAATAGGTATATTGGTACCACTAATGCAATGCAAGAGAGGGGACCTGTCCAAATTAGATTGGAAATGAAAATCCTAAGATACAAAAATGGATAAGTTAAATATTCTATGAAATGGGAAATCAAACACCAAGGATAACCAATTAGACAATTGATGGGATGTTAACGAACTGAGATAGAGAAGTCAGAGGGGATAAAGAGATCGGTGAGGGTATAGAAGCAGAAAACATGAAGGATAATGTAACCTCACCTAAGTATCTCAATTTATGAGTATCACATAGGGTGAGGAATTCTTACCTTATTTGGTCAGGAATGGGAAGTTCCACAAAATTTAATAGCCCCAAAAAATGACTACAAATAATGGAAATAAAAAATAAAAATAAAAAAACTAAATACCTGTGCTTCGATGATCGCATGTTATTAATTGTGCCATATTTTCTAAAAACCTACAAGAAAAAACACATGTTTTAAAAACTCTCAGTCCATATAAATTAACACACAAAAAAACATTGCATTGAGGAACTTATGCAAGCATTCCTAGTAATCATAAAGTATAGTAAAACACCTCAAAAAATCCATCATGGATATTCACCATTTATTACCAATACAAGAGTCATAAAATAAATGTGAATAAGAGTAAAAGAAGGTACAATATAATTTGTTCCATTTTCACAAAAGTATAAGGCTAGTGTTATGAATGAAAGTTCTGGAAATACTTTCAATAGAAAATATTTCATGTCATTTACATTACATATTAAAAGTTAGCGGAAACATAATATATTGATGAATAAAGGTTATACAATTTTATCATGCAGATTAAAAAATTTAAGATGATATTGCATTTTTGATAAACTAAAAGTGCATTATACATGTATAGAAAATGAAAGTGCATACAAGAAATGCATAAATAATAAGAAATGAGGAAAACTCTTAATGTTTATAACCCATGTGTATACACAATTTATATATATAATAAATATATACAAAACATATGTAAAAGAACATAAAAATTGGACAACTCTTAATGTTGAGAACTTTTTTTTGGATTTTCGTGGCATAAAATAATTGAAATTGATTAAAGTTTATGGTTAATATAGATGGAAGGAGGATCCACTGCTTCTAAGGTTTGAAAAGGCCATCAACTGTGGTGAAGCTCAATTGGGACTGAAATTGTCTCTAGACAAATGTGGGTGATTTTTAAGGGCTCAAAAGTATCAGGAAAGTGAAATTTTCTTTATAATCTCTAATGGAAACCTTGTATTCATTTTGAGAGAGTAGAAACTGTAAGCTGTTAAGATGCCTACTTGATTAGGAATAGTTGTGAAAGAAAAAATTGTTGCATTTTTTTATTCACCGATCATCTGAAATTTTTGGTATTAATCATCTTCCTACTGAATAAATTGGTGATTATAAACTAATATAGGGGTTTAAATTTCATAAAAGGTTAAATGGAACATGATTTTGTGGATTTTAGTGGTTCTTATACTTCCTGATTTAGAATTTAAGATATTGATGCTGAGTTTTTAGCTGCTAGAAAATCAGTGGATTTACCCCTTTCGTTATATGTTGTAAATAAAAATGGGAGGTGTACAAAGATTACCATAGGTTCTTTAACCTGTAAAAGATGTAGACAATTTGAAGATTCTACAAAAATCCCAGTTTTGGGGAACAACAAAGGGGTTTAAATATTTCTAAATCCAAAACCAATAAATCCCAAATTATTTCAGTATAAAAAATGATCATATATAACTTTTATCACTTAAATACTTTCTCTATCATCTTTAACAATAAATTATAGAGGTCCATCACATAAGGAATCAACATAGATCACATTTCTAAGGAATAAATCAACTACGATGTGATAGATTAATTGGAGAGACATATGTCAAATAAATCTAAAGATATATATAAAATAATGAACACCATCCCCCTGAAATTATATGCCCCCATATAACTCTTATAGATTATTCTTTACCACATACAAGTTCCTAGACTTAGTCCCACTCTATGTTTTCTTCAAAAAATGATGGTCCCATTCACTTAAGAATGAGATCATGCTCCCTTTGTTGCATTTGACTATACAAGGGAACCCTTGACATAAGTGGACCCTGCTTTATTACCCTGAGGAAAGTACTCGAAATACCACTGAAGATATACCATGAATATACAATGGTGGAAGGTACTCATAGTTTCTTATAAATATTTTTTGGTATCTCTGGCCCTCCCACACTAATAACACACAAATTTCTTTTTACCTAAGGGAGTTACAGGAATATGGTTTGTAGGATATTCTACACTCCCAATATTGTCCCAATTCAAGTACTTTCACTTCCTATTGTGAACTAAAGAGGAAATCTAGCTTCTATCCATAATAGTTATATAATTTCTCAAACTAATCATCCCTGTAATATTTTCCATGTCCATAACCACCTTTTTTACACTTCATCATTTGTTTTAAAACACAAAAGAAAAATCCTTGACTAGATTCCTAACATCAAAACCATATCAAAATGATGTTCTTTCATGTATTAATTTTCAAGGATCTTGGGTAAAGATGTACTGATTTGGTAAATCGAGTGGGATATTTCATTATGGATCAGTCACCCTTCTCCAAAATCAGGAGCTCCCTGGCATTCTCCACTCTTAATATCTCTTGGTAAAATTTATATTTAGACATTTTTTAACCTAATTTAAGTAATAATTCATTAAGTTTATTCATCACTACCAAGTCCCACTATCTTCTCCTCATCCATTATAATATATAAGTTTCAAATCACACCATTGACATCATAGGGGTATTGAGAAATTAGAATTTATGTTCAATATTTTCCATCCATTCTTATGATTATTAAGGCCCTAGATCACCCTTAAACACATGAAATTTTTTCTTTGTGAGATCCTCAGACAAATATATAAACTAGGATTTCCTTAATTCAAACTTTTATTAGGGGACTAAATGGTCCTGATAAATAATTTTATGAGATAAGGGTCTATTGGAGGATTAGTTGGTGGAGACTTCTCTATAGCTTCCTCCCTCTGGTTCTTAAAGTTTCTTGAATAAGTTATGATCTAAATATACCAAAAAAATATTCCAATAAATACATAATTTATTTAAATTGTATTCAAATAAAAATATGATAGGGAATCATCCACAAAAAAACATAATAGAAATAAATAATATCAAATTTCCTAAAATTACTCATTACAAAAGTAAACAACACAAAATCCAAACCTCCCTAGTAACTCAAGGTTTGGAAAAAATAAAATTTGGCCATAAACTCCCCCTATAAATCACCGGAGTCCTGACATTCTTAATCCACACTACCCATGATAACTAGATGGGCTCAGATAATATTTTTCAAAAAACCAACCCTACTCAATCTTCCATGTCACCTAAGTCAACTCGCTACATAGCTTAAAGTGTGTTCTCTATCACATAGAGATGGAGAGTAACATCAGGGTAATAACACTAACCCATGGGAACAATTTAAACCCCAGAGTCAAAGAAAATATTCCATGTTTTTCATCTATATTATGCAACAAAAAAATAGTGGAATCCAAATAAGTAATTGTTGTTGGAAGAAAATCATAAAATTTTATGTTCATTGAAGAAATGTTATTGACTGTCTAACTAAACATATATTCTAACAAAATAAAAAACTGTTTATATAGGATATGGGATTGGGGAAAGATAAATTCATAAAAACAATTTATTTTTATTGGATTATTATGGGAACAAATAAAAAATAACCAACATGTTAACTATATTCTCATAAAAATGAACTATGATGGGAACCCTATCTTGTTATGTTGATTCAATTCAATATATGGTTTGAGGTAGGGATTTTTCATGAAAAATCACCGAAGGGAGGATTTACGTAGTGTCTAGGTTAGTGAGAAATCACACGAGGAAGTGGATATCAAGGGTAGGGCTGGGTTCAGGTGAAACATTAGGGAGGTAGGGTGGCCACATTGGAGGAGAACAATCTCATGGTGGTAGGGTATGTGCATTGAAGGAGGACCACCAAAAATGGTGTGGCAAAGTTAGAGAAGCATCGAACAGTGGTAAGATACATTGAAGGAGGATGATTGCAGTGAATCAGGGGGCATTAGAGCCATATCAGTAGGGAGGTAGAGAGGTCGTGTCTACGATGGACTAATCGCTGAGGGAGGGAGAAGGGTTTTCTTGTGGGGGAGGAAATTCAAGACTGAGATAAAAAATTTGATGACCTATTCCCACACACACCTTGCAACCTGTAGCTATATTTCACCTGATAGGCACAAATAATTTAAAACATGGCTATAGATATGTGGATATAGGTCTTTTTTCTAGTAATGATAGTAGATGATGCATTTTCATTTTCCATTACCACCTTCATGTATGGTCATTAAACCATAATTATGGTTAAATAAGATTTTATTATACATATTTTAAGTCATATAATTTTCTGGAACCAATATATAAACATGATATTAAATAAAATGATATAAGTTCATGATGGTCGTAAAAACCACCAAAATAAATTAAATCATTTTCATTAAAGTTTTATCTAACGAATCATCCTCATACAATATAACCAAATGATATATAATACCATTTAGAATTATTAAATTTTATTAATAATATATAATTTCAATTCTATAGAATTATTCTCATTTTATATGAACTTCCATACTTGTATACAAGTGAACCGATCATGAAAACCAAGAAAACGAACAATTTCAGAATGACAAAATTGACCTATATAACTCATCATAATGGCCATAAAAGAACTTAAAAAATATAATAAATCTAATAAATGAAAAATAGGTTCTAAATTAATTAATTAATGGATTTAATTTGATTATATATAACATTATGTACAAGTGAGGAACACTTTTATACATACTATAAGGGATTCTATCTAAACATCCCAATTACCTTTGGGTTATGTTTTCTCTGTCTTTACACCAATGTAAGTATAGATTATTCTAATATAATTCTTCTATATTATGTTTATATATTCCAAAAATATATATCCAAATCTATTAATCCTTATTTTATGGGGAAATATATGATTTATAAGGTTCCCTTTTTAATTATTCTTGATAAGCAAGCTTGATTAATGGGAACTTCCAAATTTCTTACCCATTTTCAAGTACACTGCATAATCTATTTTAAGCCACTATTTTTTTATAAAATACATATTTTTATAATGAAAAGATATATTTTTTCATTTTCATGCACAAAATTGTTACATTTCCATCTTTAAAGACTCGTTAATATTTTTCCTTAAACCACACTAAAGAGGATCATTTCTAAAGTTTCTTAAACACTATTTTTACATGTTATAACTTTAGTTGAATATCATTTATCATGATCTATGACTATTTTAACTTATTAATTTACATTTATTATTTTGAATCTGTTCTATCATGGACACTTTTATGATCCACCCATTTTTATGCTCCATGACATGATTATGACACCCATTTCTTTCCATGGGTAACCCTTATGTTTTTATTTGATTCTTCATATGGAAAAGATATCTATAAAAATATTATGATAGGTGCAACTAGATAGATCTCCAATTAATTAGGTAAATTTTAGTCTCATGAGACTTTATGTTGGGACTAAGAGTGAACCTAATTCCCATATGGGACTTTGTATGCCATGTGCAATAGTCTTGGCAGTTTTCCTTGACTCATGCTTATGACATATTTTTTATTACTTACACATTCCTATGTTTCCATGATTATATGATACCGTGTTATACATGTTATGTTTCCATATATTTATTCAATTTCCTATCAATTTTATGTCATCATTTAATGCATTTTAACCCTTATTTTATGTTTTATTTCTATGTTTATTCCCTTACCAAACTTTTTAGCTTATACCTTTTATTCATGTATTCCCTAGGTTATCCTATCCAGATGTAAGAGATAAAACTAAGTTAGGATATATTTATGTATATTAAATAAAATATGTTTTTATTTTGGTTTCATGCTTTCTAATTATGCACCTAATCATCCAAAGACACTATATTTTATGATCCTTGGTTTGTTTTTATAGTTAATTATGCTTAAAATCATGTAAAAATATGTGTAAAATTCTAGGGATGTTATAAAATCCCCGTAGAATTTTCAGATGTGATGGGTTGTTACCCATAATGAAGGTTATCCTTTTTCTAAACCATATTAATATAATTCCTATAATTTTTTTAAAAAATATAATGGAAATCCTTGAAATAAAATTAATCATTTAATTACCTTTTTACTAAATTGTCTAATAATATTATTTGACTATTATTAAAATACCATTATTGATCATATTAACCCTAAATTTTATCAATACCTTTAATCTTACATAAAAAAATTTAAAATCATTATTACTCAAATAAGTTTTCTACTAAAAAATACACTTCCGACATCTATAAAAACTCAATAAATGTCTCCAAAAGTATTTCCATTAGTTAAAAAATCAAAATAGTGGTGCCTAATAATTTGATATTGTGATCAACCTTTGAAAAATACCAATCTACATAGAGATTTAAATACTTCACTAGATTGACCAATATCAACTGTAAAAGTAGAAAATGATTTTCCACCCCTTTTTTACTTTTGATCTTGATGATTTCCATTATAAGTAACTTAGGACACATGTTAGAATAATTTCCCAATTAATTGAAGCTAAAGAAACTCACTATTAACTATCTGTTTATCATATCATTATTGGATTATTCATGACTCTTATTTGCAGTCATGGGCCTTATTACCAAACTTACCACACTGGTAACACTTTCCATATCCTAAAATACATTCCCCAAAATTTATTTTAACACACTTGTAAATGTTTGGGGAATAACTTTAGGATTATTAGTTTTTTTTCTTCTCTATTTCTTTCCACTTATACCATTTATTACTATTTTTATCACATGGAACATAAGTATTGGAAAACTATATCTCAACTTTCTCAACATAATGAAAAAATTCTCATAAATTTTAAAATATCATACATCCAATTATCTTTGTATGTTTTGTATTAATCCTAAGTAAAATATATTAATTTTACTATTAATAACCCAAAAAAAATTTGGTTCATACTAGGAAAACCATGTAAAATTTACATTATACATAGACACCAAATCTTCATTATTTTTCCTCAATTGCAATAATTGTATCTCCATCCTAAGCTGAAAAATCTTAGGGAATTATTTATCAAGGAAAATATTCTTAACTATGTCTCATTAAATATCATCAAGATCACATTTCTCTCTATTTTTCGTAACCAAAGGCCACCATTGACTGACTTTATCTTAAAAAAAATAAATGGAAATAGTTACCTTTTGACGTTCCAAACATCCCATGA